>BSBK01001158.1:0-1200000 GCA_027943335.1 Chamaecyparis obtusa | reverse complement strand
TTTCCATCAAGAGTAATAGATCCTATACCTTTAATCAAACAAGGTGCATTGTTACCAACTCTAACAACTCCTCCATCATAATTGTTAAACTTTATGAACTTTCCTTTATCACCAGTCATATGATGTGAACAACCACTATCTATAATCCAATCAGCTTTCTTTTCAACTTGGGAAACTAAGGCTTTTTGTTCTTTAATATTAGATTCAAAATTTTCTTCCTTAATTGCTACAAATCCTATGTCATCAAAGTTATCATTATCACTGTCACTCAAATGTCTTTCAATTACTGCTTCAATTTCTTCATCATTTTCATAATAACATTCTTTAGATCTTCTAGGCTTAAAATTGTTCCTATACTTCTTAACTCTCTTAGGACACTTAGATGCAAAATGACCATATTCTTGACATGTCCAACATTTAAATATTTTCTTACCATCTGGTTCTCTTTTCAGAAGCAAGGCAATAGTTTCTTCAATCTTCTTATCTTCATTAGATTTGGATCTGCTACTGTTGGCATAATCTCCATTCACACTTGTACTTCTACACAAAGTAGGTCTGATGCTAAGAGCACTGAATGTTGTGTCCACTCTAGGTAGTTCTCCTGATATTCTCAAATTCATCTCTGCTGCTTCCAATCTTCCAAGAAGAGTCTCTCTTGAAAATTTTGGTGTACGAGGTATCACTTGTTCAATCATTTGTGTAGTCTGCCTGAATACTGGTGTCATTGTTCTCAAAATCTTCCATATTACTTCATTCTCTATCTTTTCACCTCCACAAGACTTTATTCCTACAATAATTTCTAACATCCTACCAATATAGCTTCTAACAGATTCATCTTCCATCATTCTTATGTCTTCAAATGCACAAATCCAATTATGTAACCTAGCTTTCTTTGCATGTTCATGACCTTCAAAAGTAGAATGTAAAGCTTTCCAAATATCATAAGATCTAGTTAAACCTTTTACCTGACTGTATTCATTCTCTAAAAGTGTTGATAAAAGTGCTTCTCTTGCAAGTATGTTACACATGAATAGATCTATCTCATCTTTAGAACTTGATTCAAGATTGTCTTCTTCAATTATAGTTTTTTCATTCTTTGTAATCAATTAATAACCTGGTCCTAAACACAAGAGATGTGTCTTCATCTTTTCTTTCCAACTGTCAAAATTTACTCCATCAAACTTAGGGCTTTCTTTCCTAAAATTCACCATGGATCTCCTTAAGTTGTTAAACTTCTCCTTCAAGGACTTGCCACTCTGATACCAATTGTTAGAAAGTAAAGACCACCAAGATAATTGAGAGGGGGAGGGGGGTGAATCAGTTATCTGATAACTAAACCATTTATCAACTTCAATAGCTTTAAACCATATAATCATTGTAGTAACCAACCATAGAAAGATAATCATACACAATGTCACAATAACACAAGATATGTTAACTAGGGAACCTCTTGATCAAAGAGTAAACCCCAGTGGGAATGATGCCCACAAAATGATGGAATACTATGAAAGTTCCTTGTGAAAGGATGGACCCTGTTAGGAGTCTTATGAAATACATTCAGTACATATGAATCTCTGTTAGGAGATTTTGAATCCCTATTAAAAGATTCTAACCCTGTTAGGAGTTATGGAAGACAGAAGGACCCACTACCCAAACAACTTCAAGGCAAGATCTCTGAACTCACTATCCAATAGATCTTAGGATTATTCAATAGAATAATATGAAATATGTTACCTCCTTCACACTATACCAAAACCACACTCTCTGCTACACCAGATCACAAATCCAGATCTCTGTACTTCACAAGTCTTCCTTCATCATTGAATTAGCTCTTTTCTTCACTTCATGCATATATTCGCATCACAACTTTCACAATTTCATGTCACAACTATTACAATCCCTTCATAACAAGGAAAAAGTTCCTTCCTTTATACCACACTCAAATAATTACAAATGAGTTGCCATCCAAATACAAAATAGTAATTTCAACACGCTACATCAAAATTACATAAAAACTGTCGGCTTCCAGATATAATAACTTTCCAATCGTGTGACCTCAAAGTTTTCTCTATGAACCACATCACCACCAATGAGTCTCAAACTTCCCTTTAACTATGTAGAATTAGATTCCATCCTGGTTAGGAGATATCCTCCGATTACCAAAAACCGCTACTCTGAAATACTGCCAGAATATTGCTTCCACCAAAATGCTTATAAATTTCATGAATAAATGAATTTCTTTTTGCACTCTTTACCATAGGCTAATAACACACCAAAGAACATACCATCAATTGTGCATAACTCAATCTACAATATAACATGTGCGCAAAACAAAACTATGCCTGCTTCTCTGCTAAACTCTAGAATAACACTGTGTTGACATCAATGACAATCATAGCCATGAATGCAACAACCAATACTACAGAATGACTGCCAAAGGATTTAGCATTCATTCTTAACACCATCAGTCTATGGGTGAAATGTAGAACTATATTTAAACTCAGTGAACAACTTTTTCCAAAGAGTCTTCCAAAAGTATCCAACAAATTTACCGTCTCGGTCAAAGATGATACTCCTCGTTAATCCATGTAATCTAAAAATTTCCTTAAAGAAAAGATTTTCTATATGCAATGCATTTGATATCTTTCTATAGGGTATAAAATGTGTCATTTTAGAAAATCTATCCACAACAACAAATATAGAATCATTACCTCTTCAGTAAGCCAAGAAAAAAATCCATACTGATATCATTCCAAAGTTTCTCAGGAACAAAAATTGGTATGTACAATCCAGTATTCTGACTTACTCCCTTTGCAACTTGACAAACTCCACAATTTTTCAGAAATTTCTAAGCATCCTTATACAACTGTGGCAAAAATTATTTCTCCTTAAGCAAATTCAATGTCTTGTCAATGCCAAAATGTCTAGCCAAACCACTACTATGTTTTTCCTTTATCAGATTAGTTCTCATTGATCCTCTCGGTATACACAACTAAATACCTTTAAACAACATACCTTCTTGAATGAAATAGTCTTCCCATTTAGTACTTGGTTGATCTTGAATAGGTGCTTTGCACTTCCTCCATGGCTCAAAAAAATTAGGATCAATTTCATACAATCCTTTCATGTCATCCAAACCAAGAACTTCAATTCTCATCTCGGTCATCAAAGATCTTCTTCTACTTAATGCTTCAGCAACTCGGTTAGTGACTCCACTCTTGTGTTTTATAAAAAATTTATAACTCTACAAATACTCAACCCATTTCATGTCTCTGAATCAAATTATTCTGACTACCCAAATATTGTAAAGCCTTATGATCAGTATACAAAAAAAATTCACTCAGTATCAAATAATGTCTCCATTTCTTTAGGGCTTGAACAATAGCATAGAACTCTTGATCATACACAAAATATTTCCTTTTTGCATCATTCAATTTCTCACTAAAGAAAGTAATAGGTTTACCTTCTTGACTCAACACAACTCCTATTGCACTACCACTTGCATCACATTCAACTTGAAATACCTTATTGAAATTAGGTAAAGCTAACATAGGTAATTCAACAACCTTCTGCTTCAAAGTCTCAAAACCTTTATTAGCTCCATGTGTCCACTTAAATTCTCTTTTATCTCCTCTCATAGTCTCATTCATAGAATTACAAATTAAACTGAAATTCTTAATAAAATTTTGGTAAAAACTTGCTAAACCATGAAATGATCTTACCTCACTAGCATTTTCACATGTAGGACAATTCAAAATAGCTTCAACCTTTTCAGGGTCCATTTTCAAACCATCAGCTGAAATCACAAATCCCAAATACATAATCTCCTCTTTCATGAAGGAATACCTTTTCAAGTTAATCAACAACTTTTCTTCTTTAAATCTTTGCAATACTTGTTCAACATGCAATAAATGTTCTTCTCTGGTCTTACTAAATATCAGAATGTCATCTAGGTATACAATCACAAATTTATCCAAGAATTTCTTCAAAACCTCATTCATCAATCTCATAAAAGTACTTGGTGCATTAGTTAAACCAAAAGGCATAACCAACCATTCATACAAACCTTCTCATGTTTTAAAAGCAGTCTTCCACTCATCATCTTCTCTGGTTTTGATATGATGATATCCACTTTTCAAATCAATTTTGGTAAAATAGTTTGGTCCAGTTATATTATCCATTATGTCATCCATTCTTGATATAGGAAACCTATATTTCACTTTTATCTTGTTGATTTCTTTGGAATCAGTACACATTCCCCATTCTCCATTCTTTTTAGGTGCCAATGCTATTGGTACTATAAAAGGACTCAAACTTTCTTAGATCAAACCATTATGCAACAATTCTTGGATTTGTCAGTTCAATTCCTAATTCTCGGTAGGTTTTAACTGATGTGGTGCCTTATTCAATAAACTAGCTCCAGGATTAGATCCATTCAATGATCAATATTTCTCTTTGGTGGTAAACCATTAGGTATATTATTAGAAATGATCTCCTTGTACTTGGTGAGTATCTTACCAATCTCTTCAGGGATGTTATCCACTATTTTCTCACTTAGTCTGTTAGGAATCATAGCAAAACATACATCATTCTTCTTCAAATCCTTTACAAACTTTCTTCATTCCATCAAACAAACTTTCACAAATGTACAAACACTACTAATAGGTTCTTCAATCAAAGGCAACACAATTTTCTTTCTTCCATAATCCCAAAGAGTATATTTATACAATCTCCCATCATATATAGCATATCTATCATATTGCCAAGGTCTACCCAACAAAATATAACAACAATCCATAGGCATGATATCACATAACACCTTATCATAGTACTTTCCAATTTTCAAATTCATATAACATTGTTCACTTACCAATAGTGTATGCTCATTCTTGATCCATGAAATTTGATAGGGCTTCAGGTGTTTCAACCTTCCCAACTACAACTTTGTAACCATTTCCTCAGATGCCAAATTCTCTAAGCTTCCATTATCAATGATTACCTTCCACACTTCATCAGAAACTATACATCTAGTCTTAAACAAAATTTTCCTTACCAGATCTTCCTTATTACTTTCACTCTAAAGTGCTCTCCTGACCATCAAGTTCTTTTCTTTGTCAAGTTCATTCATTGAGTCTTCTTGCACCAAATCATTTCTATTGCTACTGACCTTCTTACTTGCATGTGTACACTCAAATGACCTATGTCCTTCCTCTCCACAATTGTAACAAGTTCCTCAGAATCCACCTCTATTATAACCACATCTGTAGTTACTACCTCTTCCTCTAGTAGAACTTTCACCTTTCCACTCGGTCTTTCCTTTATCCATACTTTCTTTGTCTTGATCAGATCTATTGTTTTCACCTTAGGATCTACCTCTTCCCCTAGGGAATCTACCACCTCTTTCTCTTTGTCTTTGATCGTGTCTTTTGTTTAATTTCTCCTTAGCTTTCAAGGAAAACCGATAAGCTTCCTTGATGTTTTCTATCTTAACCAAACTAATTTCCTCTTGGATGGAAAATCTTAGCCCATTCAGGTACCTAGAAATTCTTTCCATGTAACACCCTGCTAGGGATCCCAAGAGAGATTAACCTAAAACATGCTACTAAGTTTGGTGAATAATTTTTTTTCTAATGTTCACATACAAGATAAACATCAATGTGGAAGCAATTACCATTTACTCACATTAATACAAAAACCAACACAGATTACAAAACTCGAGGGTCCCATGAAATAAAATTACTTATGAACAAAATACAACTAAATAACATCAACAAAAGATTCCATAAATAGAAATTACAATTACATCATAGAACAATAAATTACAATACTCAAGGATATCCATTGAACCTATATAAAATGACATCCACTGCACATGTCATAGGGTATGTAGTAATCACTCTAACAATAATAGTACAATGTCTAGATTAAGTATCACATGTGATACTCTAATACAAAATTACAAATAATGAAGATAAGAATAAAACCACCAATGATGAATCATAAGGAATCCAACTACAGAAGAACCATCAAACACCAACACTAGGATGTCAAATCTCAAATGGTAAAGAATCACTACACCCGTCCATGTAGAACCACAAAGGTCTACCCCACCGTGCTGAGGAAATAAAAACAAACCCCACTTGGATAACCAATACCAAAGAAAGGTAAAACCACTAAGCAAGAGGATCATGAAAGCTCTCTAACTCAAGGTATACAAAAGGTAGTGAAAGGTAAGACTTACTAATCCAGAGGCAACCAACACATGTAGAATAACTAGACTATGCATAGGAAGGTGTCATCATGTACGTCTAACCCTTGAGTCTCATCCTGGTAATCACACTAGATCTCGACACTCAAGTGACCATATACAAATCAATGACTTCTCATATAGATGAAGCCATTAACTATGCTAGACACATCTCTCAAGGCATAAATCATCATCTCAATTCCCATCTTATTCTATACTAACACTCAAGCATGGGCGAGGAAACATATCTTATTAAGTTCATTTAAATACCCCTTAATTATATTAGGTTATCACTTGACTACAAATACTTACAATAAGTGATCCTGGTAGCCACTTGTGGGTCCCAACGCTTATTGCAAGCTACCCCCTACTACATATGTAAGTAAACTACCCTCAGCTCACAGATCTCAAATAGATCAAATTAGGTATACAACCAGGTAATCCCAGATCCAGTTTCACTCATAGGAAACAGAAATGATTACAAAAATACCATAAAGAAAAAACAATACAGCATGAGCCCATATGGTCAAGTCAGAGTATAATCAGACTACACACTCACACCAAAACATAATACTGAAAACATGTCCAACTGACACTTACCCCAGCCTCTGTTTTTCCCCCTAGGTCTTCTAGTGCCTAATGGCACATTAAGAAAAAGCAGACACTACAGGAATGAAAAATAAAACACTCACATTATAGAAAGCTGAAATTGAGCAATAAGCATTTACATTCCATAGTGAACATAATTGAATCCACATATAAATACACATAATTATGTTAAAGAAAACTTATCATAACATTTAAACAATGTCATAATTAAAGAACAGTCCCTATATTCAATCCTATAGGTTCAACAGAACAAAATCGCCCAATTTTAGTATAAACATAACACTTATCCTATTCATAATGTCAATATGAACATAAATAAACACATATACTATTATCCACTTACTATTCCTAATAAATAAAGTGATAAAACTCATCTCCTATGTGTTTATGTATGGATCCTATTTTAAATACATAGCTTGTTTGAAATAATCAACATGAAATTAGAAATAAACAAATTCACATTATAAATTTATACATATATACATATAAATTTAACATATAAATGACCAAATAAGTAAGTATTATTTAAACGTATAATTTAAGCTATGATCATACCAATGTTTAATTCATCCTAGATTACAAATCTGTATAACAGAAGTCTTTTAACTAAATATTAATTGCTTATAATTAATATTTAATTTAATTAAAACATAAATTTTAATTAAACAAAAATCAATAAACTAATTTAATTAAACTAATTAAACATAATTAACAAATTTAATTAAACTTAAATTAATAAATAAATTTTAAAATAACAATAAAATTAAATACAAAAAAAAACTTTATAATAACAAGTGGGGGGGGGGGACCCACGGCCCGTGCCCCACCCCATGCTGCACGTTGGAAACTGCTGACCGTGCGACAGCCTAGCCTATCGCCGATAGCTTGGGTATTGTCGTCGACAGTGCCTAGTCTGTCGTGCGACAGTCTTACAAGCTACCGAGAGTGAAGGGGAGGTGAGGGGATGGGTCCCACCTCCCTCCCTTTATATAGTTTTTTAAATTAAATTATATATATATATATATATATATATATATATATATATATATATATATATATATATATATATATATATATATATATATATATATATATTTAAAAAACAAAATTCTAAAAAAATGATTGCATACAATTTTTTTTTTTTCAAAAATGGAAATAGAGAAAAAGGTGGGTATTTTCTTTTTAAAAAGGCAGTCATGTATTTTTTTTTTTTAAACAAAATCTGAATTTTAGGAAAAAGAATAATATACTTTCCTTCCAACTATTTTTTTCTTTTCGTGATTTGACCTTTCTAGGTCAATCTCTTTTCCAATGTAATTTTTTTTATTGTATTTTCTTTTTAACCAAAAAGTAATTATTTTTCTAGAATTGGATTAATTTAGGATTAATTTATTATTTTCTAAGTTTCTATGAGGAATCTTTTAACAAAATTTTGCCAGCATAACCTTGCTGTGCTAAATTTCCATAAAAACCTAAAATCTACATAACTAGGGTTTTCTAAATACTCAGAATAGTAAAAAATTCAGATCTATCTAATAAGACATATAGAAACTGCTCAAACAGGAAAAACCAAATAGATACAAAATAAAAACTAATAGACAAGATTTCAAACCCTACCTTAGATCTAATGCAAGAAACTAAAATTGAAAACCTTGTAGGATTATAGACACCTGAATCCCTCTGAGAATGGATCCAACCTGCAGATCTGAAACCACGAAGAATGCAACACCAAGAATCCAAATGCACAATGTAGACAAAACAACAAGCAACCACAACAATCCAAATTCTCCAAAATCCAAAGCACATAAGCTCTCACAAAATTCTCCCCCAAACCTGTCTCATCTAAAATGAATGCAATTCTTTCCTAATAGAGATTCAATTCCCCATTTCATGCAACCTTAAAGATAACTCAACAACTAACTCCCACATCAACTCCAAATCAAAAATTGAAAATAAATCTTAATTAATAATTAAAAACACTTTACATGTACAACTCAACTTTGACTTTTTAGAACAAGTTGATTACTTTTGAGAACAAATTCACTTTTCAATAATATTAATGCACATGGTATAATTAAAAATTGTATTAAATGGATTAAATACTTTTAAAGCACAATTGACCATGTAATTAAATATTTAATCATTTAATAAAGTACACAAGCATAATTAAATCTAACTTCAATTAAATAATCAATTAAGTCCAAATATTCAATTATTTGACTTTTAATTAAATTTTCTCAAATAAACTTAGGAACATAATTAATATTAAATTTCAACTATAATCATTAATCAATAAATCACATAAAATCACCCACTTAAGAAATAAATCAAGTAAAGCCAAACGAAGTAAAACCAAGAAAACTCAGGAAAAGGGATCCACGAATCCATGTCAACTAGACAAATTTGGGTAGGGTAGTCAAACTGATACTTGTCTAATCCTAAGACAATTAGGCTTAGGTTAGGGTTTTGGGTTTGACTGTTAACTCCCCTCTTTACCATTGAGATGAATATTTATGGGCACGCTCACTCTTGTCAATTCAGGGAAGATGATGCCCTGTACCTACAAACTTGTCATCACAAGAAGAAGCATGTACATCCAAAATATATATATATAGCAGACAATGATAGGGTATGGTCAGACGTGTGGATCTCGACAATGCAAGTAACTACGCATCTATCTTGTACCACACAAACACGTCAAATAGTTACATACACATGATAACTATACACATGCAAGTATGGGGTTAGTAACATCATAAACCAATATAAAACATAAACATAACATCATGATAATATCATCATCTATTCTATCCAAACGCATGATAAACATATAATGGTCAATAATCCAATGAAATAATAATTGCTCACATGAAATGTGGCCTAAAAGAATTCGACCAATCAACTAAAATACAAGCCTAAAAGAGTACAGAAACTAAAACAGAAAGAAAACCAAGGGTGGGTACTACATTCCAATTCATCCCCATCATGTCTAGATTTGATATCTAATCTATAGAATTCCTCAGTATAATATTTTACCGAGCTATCTTTCTATCTCAAACTTTGCATTTGCCTAACTAGGTTAATCTGATAATCAGAAGGTAAGAACTTTCCTTTTAACTTATTTTCCATCTTATTCCATACCTTGATTTTTTCTTTGCCTTTCCTTTTTTGGTCCAATTGCAAATGCTCCCACCATAAGGATGCATGACTCTTCAACTTTTTTCTTGCAATCTTCACCTTCTTTTCCTTAGGGACATTTTCATACTCAAAATACTTCTCCATCTTAGTGATCCAATCCAGCAATTCATCTGAATCTAGCTTTCCACTGTACTCAAGAGGATAGAAATGTGGTTTAGACCTCAAATTTGTCAATGCCTTCAACAATATTTCCTCACCCTGATCCATCATAGGTGCAGGTTCTCTTCACCTTGTTCCTCTTCAATTTCTTCATCACTAACCTCTTCAAGATGTCTTCCTCAGTGTTGGGCTATCTCAATAGCTTCTAACCTAGTAAGAATTTGTCTCAACATGTCTTCCAATCTTAGATCTACATCTCACCTCCCACAAACCATCTTGAAAACCCTCTACAATTTTAGGTCAGATCACAATCTGTTACCCCACAAAAATTATCAACTAGGGTTTAACAAGAAGGAACCCTCAACCTAGATTCACAAATCTAGATCTAGATCTCAATCTCTTTCAGATACCACCTGACGCAAGGCAGAGTAGGATGAAGAGGAAAAGGAACACCTAAATCCCAACCCCCTTGCAGAGATCACACACACAAAAGAAAATACACAACAAAGAGAGAGAGAGAGAGTAGATCATAGATATTCATCAAATAACCTCATATATGTCATGCTATAAGGCCTTCCTGGTTATGGCCAAATACATTCAGATTCAATTACAATAGTCCTCCAACATGTGAGGATTTATCTTTCAGAAACTATCTTCTAACTCCTAAGCTGATACCTCTAACTCTTAACCAACTACTTTATTTATACAAGAGGCTACTGAAACAAGTCAGCCTTTAGATCCATCATTGGAGAAAGAAATGACCAGATCTAGGTCCACATGCTTCCTAATGATCGATACTGACATTAACTCCACGACCAAAATTAAATGCACAAGTTGGCCTCAATAGGAAATCAAAATAAACTACTCGGTAAGCAAGGTTACCGAGCACCAAGACATAACTTGGCAAACCAACCGAACAACTTGGTCAAAGAAGGAAGCAAGAAACTATCGAGCCAAGCCGGTCAAAGGAGGAACCGAGCAACATAGAAAACTCAAACTTATTTTTGGGGACACAGGATTGCTAAAGACCCAAGATGCTCCTGCATCAAAATGAACACTTCAAGAATAACTTGAAAGATGAGAAAGATTCTAATGAAATCTTGAAAATAAATGAAGAAGCATGGAAGATTCTAGATGAACAAATGAAAAATAGAAGGCAACCTAATGACACATCTGGAATTGGTTTCAATGAAAATAGCAAAACCAAGATGGGTGAGTCCTCCAAATAGGAAACCAACTGAGATAAAGTAGTTACCCCACAGAATCCTAAGAAGCCTTGTTGAGCATCATTTTTACATGAAGACAACGGCTAGGAATTTACGCAAGAAAATTACCCTCTTGGAAGATTGACGGAATCAATCTCAAGGTTCCTTCTAGCTGGGTCTCAACCGCTTGGATAGCTCAATGGAAGACAAGTGTGAATCTGCTAACAAGGAGGCCTTTGATGGTTCTTTCAAGGAAAACTATAAAAAAAACTTTAGGAAACCACAATATCTCTTTTTTCAGATTTTCAGATTTAGAATAAAGCAATGTTGATCTCATTAATCTACTAAAATGATTTGTAAAGAGGGTAAGAAGTAGTAGGGTAACAAGAAATTGAAAAGAATTACTAAAAGGAAATCTAATGGACATAAACCAATACCACACCACTTTGTGAATTAAATAACTGAGAAGATGAGGAAACCCACAAAATAGAGATCAGAACATGTCACAATCTTCAGCTATGTAGATGCAATCAACAACAGAATGAAACAAACATAGACGTATGATAAGCCAAAACTCATCAAATTATGAAGCCACCCTAGATGTGCCCACATGTGAGACAAGTTAATCTTTAAGAACCAAAGAATAATCCTCTTGGAGATTCATCACAACAAAGCAGTACAATACCAACAAACACCACACTAAGAAATCACAGACTTAAAATCATCAAACAATCAATTGGTTCTTTGAAGCAAAGAATGAGAAAATCACACATTCACAAATTTTGCATAGATAGTAGAAGTAATACACCATGAATGAAGCACCAATTGTATGTATTGTATTAGTGATCAAATCGACCTTCATTACATCATTTTATTACAATTTATAGAGCCATGCTCTTATTTTTGCAGCTAGGGTTTTGCTACAACTAAAACTTGCAAGTAAATCTAAACTAGAGATTGCATTAATGAAACTACCTCTAAAACTTAGTTACACTACCCTAGCATGGAATTAAACCTCGTGCATTACAAAATATTTGAATAAATCATGCATTAAATAACTCAAAAATAGATCTAGAACTTGTTCGTGCTCTTGATAATCTTCATGTTTACACCCTTGATCTTTGGTTGCACCTTCTCCATGTGGAATCAACTAGAAGAGATCCCAAAATCATGCAAGAATGACCCCCAAAAAGAAGCCCGATCAACTGGAAAATCAACTCTGAGATAACTGGATTTAAACTTTGGATGTGAGAAAAAAGGCCCAAATCCCGACAGTTGGTCCGAAAAAAACCAAGTTCCAAAAATGACTAAGTGTTAAGTCTTCCATCTCCAAAATTTTAGACTTCGGACTTTCGGAGGCCGAAAGTTCTCTAGGGCTGAAATGCTGAAAATTAGGCTCTACAAAAATGGCTAAGTGTCGAAACTACATTTTTCTATACAAAATTCTAACTGAACTTGGACGGGATGCTCATTGACTAGGGAGCACTTCTGGATGTGGTTTCCTGAACCTATCCACAATCTCCAATACCTCTTCAAAATTGGGCATCTTGACCCCTTGAAGAATTTCTTATTGCCTATCTCAGAAGGCGATTAATTCTCTTGCAAAAGTCTGTATTTCTTCTTCCTGAGATACCATTTTCTGAATCTCCTCCTTTTGATAGAACATTTGTTGGAGATCCTCTTTGGTCTTCACTCCCCAGAATATATCTAGGTACTGGTTGATGATGACATTTACTGAATACATTCTTTTTTCATCCTCTTCATCATATAGATCTAGGTCCAGGCCCTCAAAGAACTTTTTCAACTCTTTCACAAAAAGTACATTGTTGTCCCTTCGCTTATCCACTCTTTTGAGGACTTTTTCAAAGATGGTCACCACCATTGTGATTTCCTAAATCCATTGCTCAAAATTGTCCAATTCTAAGCCTTCATACACTTTTACCAAAACCTAGAAGTATTGCTTCCTTAGTATTGTTAACTCATCAAGCACCCTTTGCCAGTTTAGGATTGTCTCCTCCAAACCGTTTTCTTCACTCATGATCTCTACTAGGGAGGTTATTCCTACAAGAATGCTTCTAAGAGGCCTAAGAATCTTCTTCAGGGATAGCTTAGAAAATTTCTCAAAATCCTCCTTCCAATCAACATAGGCCTATACAAAATAATGTAGAACATTTTTATTGATTTCTCCCCTCTTCACCAAAATTGCCTGTAATGAGGCCTCAAGGTTATCAGGGTCAATGGGACACGCTGTCTTCAAAATGAACCTCTTCATGGATTTGTTTTGTTCTACCAAAGCCTTTATTCTTTCCTCATCCTTGTCCATGAATCCAAGGGCATGTTTTAATCTAAGGGTAGCCAAGGTCTTGCTTCCCTCTCTGGTTGACTCTCCCAAGTCTACCTCCTCCAACATGTAGTCATCAGGAGTGATTTTAGTTGCACTGACATCCATTGTGGGAATGGCCACTTGTGCCTTCCATCTACCCACTTGATCCTTTGTCACATAAGATAAATTCCTTGCTCAGGTGATGGATGTCATTTGATGAAATGCTTTCCCTAGTGCAACCATGTTGCTCTCATCATTAGTATAGACCTAGGTTCTTGGTTGTATCTCTTTTGTGAACTAGGTGGGCTTTGAAAAGGAATTTAATGGCTCATATGGAGCTTCCAAAGTGGAGGAAGTTATTGGATTCTCTATATCCATTTCTCCCTGACTTTCCTCTCCTTTATCTGTTTCTTGTTCCTCCATCATATTCAGCTCACCCTCCTCTTGTGTTTGTTCTTCATCAGCTATTTTCTGCTCATTTGTTGGTTGTGGCTCTTCTTTAACTTGTGATTCTCCTTTGTTAGTTGGCTCCTTAGATCTTTCATTCTCTTCTTCCACTTCCTACTCACCAACTATCTCTACTTCTTTCTCTGGCTCTTGAGAGCTTGGTGGAACTATTTCAGTCTAGACCTTTGGAGGAGTGGGAGTGACAAAGGGAGTGGGTGAAGGCATTTAAGGCAGAGGCAGAGTTGGCATGGGAACATGAGATGGTGTAGGTTGTTGAGGTAGTAGAGTGGTTTTTACTAGAGGGGTAAGTGGAGTGGTAGGTGGTGTTTGATGTGGAAGTGGAGGTGGAGGCAGAAAAATAGGGACTTGTGAGACCAAAGGGACTTGTGTAGTTTTGTCTTCCTTATAAGTGACACCAAAAGAAGGGTCCTTCTCTATCTCCAGGGCTTCCTTTTGTACTTTAGCCATCTCTTCTGCATTCAGCTCTTGTGACCCTTGCAGAGCTTCCTCTCTTATCTTACTATGGGGAATAATAAACTATGTGGGAAAAGAGTCAAAAGTTACCAACTCCCCTTGGACTGGATCTTATTGCTCAGATTCTTAAAAACCATGAAGCCCTTCAAAGTCCCTGATATCAAATTCATCATCACCCAAGGCATCTAGGTTTATGGGCTCTTCTTGAGTTGCCCCCTCAATATCTTCCTGATCCTCCTCTATAACTCTCCTTCTTTTCATGAATCCCACTGAGTGGGTTCTTCTACTAAGAGGAATATCATCCAATTCATCCTCATCATCCTCTAGTAAGGTGTCCATTTGTGTAGGTGTTGAGCCTTTCTTTCTTTTATACACATTTCCTTTGATTACTCTAGTTAGCTTGGGTCCTATAATCTTGCACTTGGTTCTCTTTACCACACTTGTAGAATCATGACCATTGGAAGAAGGCACATCTGGAGGAGCTATGATCCTAGTCATCTTAGTTTTTACCTTCTTTTAATTTGTGGCTGGGCCATATGCTGTCAGGCGCTCATGCTTGTAAAATGTCTCTAGCTTCAAGGGAGAAACCTCTTTAAATTGTGGCTTATATACCTTTTCTCCCTTCTTCTTTCCTTTAGAGGGTTTTTTTAGGAGCTATTTCATTGGGCACCGATTTCATGGGGAATGGACAGGTGACCCATGATTTCATGACTTTGACAACGTGTTAGGCTCTGAAATTAATGTCATCATTCTCATCCCTATCCACCTCTACATTTAGGATAGCCCTTGTATACACCTTATCCTAATTGTAGATGGAATCCAAGATGTCATCTGAATCAATATATTTCACCACTTGAGGGATTTTCAATGAAAGAGAAATCTACGCTAGCTCCAAACTCATCTAGAAATAGTCACGAACTCTCACCTCATAGTCATCCACATAGTTTTCCCAATGATCTTCAATATGTGGCTCATGAATATAATGCCTCCCCATTATATGGCTGAATGTACTGATAGGATCAAAGTGGGGTCTCACCAAGTTGTAAGTTTGCAAAGGGAACTCATCCCATTCCCAGGTTAGAGATTTGTAGACCTTTGTATCTGGAACACAATGGGGGCCTATAGAAATTAGGAAATCCCAACAGTGTTTCTTCTTATGTTTTATCTATTCATGTGCATCAGACAGCTACCTCGCTATCTCTAGGAGGACAACTCTATCTGAAGGGCACCTGGGTAGCTTCTTTAGTGCCAAGGTGCCTCCAGCCACCTAGATGTACGTGAATGTCCTAAATTGTATGTAGAATGCCCCAAGGGCCTTTACTTTTACTACTACTTCAAGGGACATCCTTTTGGCATAATCTCCCTCAATGGAGTGTATGATAGAAAAAATGAAAGCATCATTGACAATTCGGAAGTTTGGACTATTATGCATGTAGAAATCCTTCCTCACCAACTGAGGATTAATCATGAAAGGCTAGGTGTTCAAATCCCACATAACTCCAATCTTGGTTAGGCCTGGATATAATACCCTGGCAGCTAGCAGATACACAACATAGGATGTCATGTAGAAATGAGGATCAATTTTTACTCTAATCAACTACTCATCCAGATTATCACTCAGGATGGTGGCCTAGTCGAACCTTGTCTATCTTTCCCTTATCCTTTGGATGACCAAGATCATCCAAGGCTCCAACTGAATAGATTTTGCAAACCCATACACCCTACTGATCATGGTTATTACATCTTGAATATCCTCTTGCATATACCCCCTTCACATGTCAATTCTATCCAGCTTATTCTTGGGCATGGACTAGATGGGGTACTCATTGTTTACTATGTTGTGAGCCCATTGTACATCCTTATTGTAAAATTCTAGTCCTTTATTGATATGAAAGTTGAAGAACTTGTCAACCCCTTTCGGTAGGTGGAAGACATCCTCAATGTTGTCTGGCCTCATGTCCAGGACTACTTCCCCCACACTATTCTTCACCATTTGTTCATCAGGTACATAGTGGATGGCTAGAGTGTTAATCAGATGAAAGGACAATATGGAAATTGGGTGAGCTACTGCGTTCACCAAAGAGCAGTGCACCAATGAAGTGCAATCTTCTGATCGTTCCACTAGTTGGGCACACTTCAACAAATAATCATTACAACTCACATTGCCAATGTTAGTGTCTGTGATGTTAGAATGCAGGTTGGTCACTTTTGAAGGTGAATGGTATCCTTTGAACTGGTATTTCATAGCTAGCAATGCTACAACTTTCTTGGCCATTTCTGCAAAAAAGGACAAGACATGAATCAGTAACAAGAGAGAGGAAAATCTTAGAAAAATGTAGGATTCTAACAAACTAAGGCTTAAAAAGGGTCTAAAAGACCTTTTCAACCTTTCAGACTTTCGGGGGTATGAGACCCTCAAAAGGTCTAAAATGCCAAAATTGTGAAAAAGGCTTAAGTTTGAAACTATTTAAATTACACCCTTTTGGTCTTTCGGTGAATTGGAGGTGTGAAATCTTCAAAGGCCAAAACCTCTAAAATGCTGAAAGAATGCTTCAGTTTGATATTTTACCAGTGCTTGAACTTGTGTAGGTTTCAGCGAGTTGGGGAAGAGATATTTTTGGCATGTGACAAAGCCGAAACACTGAAACGGGCACTTGGGCGTTTGTTGAAAACTTAGGTCTTGGTTTTGGTGATTTAGATGCTTTGATGTTTCAGTGTGAGATAACACCAAAACCAACGTGACACTTAGGAAATTCTAAGGTTTGAAATCCTGAGAGTTTTGGACCACAAAGGTCTAAAAGTAGGGTTTCATCTATCGAACTTGAAAATAAGTCCGATGATGAGTTTGACCACAAACTTGCCAAGGGGATCAGAGGGGACTACCTCATGACCCCCTTGGTCGAACCAGGCCTGACAAAACACACACTTAACCCTAAGCGATGAGCTGAAAAGGCTGAAAAGAAAGCAAGAAGCCCTAACCTAAGACCAAAAGAAAACAAAAATTGAAGAAACAAAGAGGGGAAAAGGGAAACACCAACTTGAAGGAAGCTGGTGGATGATGATGAAGAAAAAAGACCAAGGAGAGAAACTAGTAGCAAGCATTGCACAAAAAAACCTCTAAAGATGAAAGATGAGGAAACAAAAAGTCAGTTGAAAAAACCCACTCTTTGCCTTATATAGGCAACACCAATGGGTGACATCAGCATTCTGTTGGTCAGCCTGTCGGGGGTGTCGGACCTCTGAAAGGCTAAAACACTAAAAGGTTGTCTCTCTTTGGGGAGTCAAACCTCCTGATGTTTCAAACTCTGAAAGTCCAAAAACCCCATAGGTCTGAAAATGCCTAAGGCAAGAAGATTAAGCGCTACTTCCTACTTTCACAACTTCAGACATCTCATACTTTTAGACATCCAAAAGTTGGAAAGTGTGACAAGACCAAAAACTAAGGAAACTGACTAGAAAAATACAATAGGAAGATAGGACAAACAAGAAAGCCTAGGGACAAGCTAAAAAGAAAGGGGGGCCCTTGGAGCCAAGAGACTAAAAGGGGAGTGTGGTTGTGGGACCACAAAAAATAGCCCCAACAAAAGAAAGGGAAACAACCCAAGTTTCCTAGAGCCATTCTGCCTTAAAACAATCCTATCTTACAGTGAGCCAAGCACAAGATCTTTAGTCCAAGAGATTCCCTCATCATCATCAAGATTAAGAACATCATAACATCTGCATCCAGTGTGTGAGCACATGTGTTCAAATTTCCCAGGAATCATTCATCGTAAGCCTCCGCTGATCATCAACCAATCATTTCCAGATCACTACCCACCAATCTAAAGTTTGCCAAAAGTCAATTTAACCTTTCTCTACTTCTAGACAGGTGTTTATAGCCCTGGTAGAGGTTGCTAAAATCACCCTGCCCCTATTGTAGATGAGCTTTATTAGAAGTTTTAAACTTCTTAGGAAGGCTCTTAGACTCGATTTGTGTCAGTTTTAAAATTGATTCTTTTGAACCATCTTGTTCTGGACAATTTTCTTTTGATTTTGTTAAACATCTACTATTTTGGTATTCCTCGTGGCTTTCTCAGATATAATTTATTTGCTCCTTTTCTTTTTTTGAAATTGGGGCAGCGCTTAGACTATGCTACCCTGGCTTTGAGCATTTTATTGTTAATCTCCTCTTTATGCATTCCTCCTTTTTCTTTCTTGCTCTTTTCTTTTAGTGTCTGTGTTCTAGTTAGGAAAGGGTTCTGACTCCCAGCTTCCTTCATGACCATGGGCATTTCCTGACTCTGACTAGAATCCTATCATGAGAGGCTCATCACTTAGGATCCTCTTTTTAAATGTGTATTAGTGTTTGAGGATGGCTATTTCTGATGAACCCTTTAGAAAAATCTGAAAAGAAAACATCTTACTTCCAATCACTATACCTGGCTCACTACAAGAAAAAACTACATCAAAGGTCCTGACAAAGGGAAACCCTTATCTCTTGCCTGGACTACCTAATATAGATCGCTAATCTTGAAAAGCATCCATCCCCTGCAAACACATACCCAACGAAAAGACATAAAGGAGTACAAGACACCAAGAAAACAAAAAGAAAAGACTCTAAAGTACAAGAATATACAACATTATACAAGGGGCCAGTCAAGACCCAAAATAGTGCTTCAGAAACTAGTTGTTGATTGCAAATGGGACCAATTCCCTGTTAAGAGAGCTAATCCATAAATTATTTTCTCCAAGGATCTCTGCGATCTAGAAAGGGCCTATCCACAAACGTTGAAATTTGGTGTGGCTGGCTGGTTTTTCTTTTGCTTTGTCCTGCATTAGAACTAAATCAAAGATCTTGAAGGCTTTTATGGCTTCTATTTTGTCAAACCAACACTTGACAACAACTTGGTGCTTGGCTACATGTTCCAAAGCTATTGTTCTTTTCTCCTCAAGGTCTAGTAAGTTCATGAGATGAATCTACACCCGATCCTCACCCTCGACGTATTGATCCATGAATCTCAAAATTGGTATTTTCAAGTTCATTGGAAAAATAGGTTGCAGGCTATAGACTAGCTAGTAGGGAGAGGTCCCTAAGGAATTATTGATTCTTATGCAATCCATCCATAGGGAATATTTCAACTGAGTGTGTCAGTCTCTAGGATTGTCATCCAAAAGATGTGTTGGTTGACTCAACAACTTCGTTCCCTTGCGGGTAGTAATTGGATGAGAATTTTATAATTACCTGGTTCTCAAAGGCCCATTGAATGAGACTTGTAGATGAAAAGTAGGGGGCATTATCAAACACTAAGAAGAAGGGCATGCCAAACGTCATGATGATTAACTCTTCTAGGAATTTGGTGATCACCTCAGTAGTACAACTCTTCATAACCCATGCCTCTATCCAGCGCATGCAGTAATTGGTTGTAGTCAAGATGTATCAGTGGCCTATAGAGGATGGAGGATTGATCATTCCCATGAAATCCAACCCCCACTAGGTGAATGGGTGCACTTCATACACTAGTTGTAGGGGCATCGTCAGATGTTTCTCTCAGATGGCGCTAGTTTGGAAAACATGAGAAGAGCGTACGTGCTCATGAGTGTCTTTGAACAAAGTTGGCCAGTAATAGCTAGATCTCAGTATTTGATAGGATACAACTTTTTTTGATCTGTGCCCAGTACCATACTTATCATGAAATTCTGTGAGAACTTGTTCAGCTTTAGTCTGATCCAAACAATGTAGATAGAGGCCATCATAGTTGCACTTGTAGAGCTTCCCATTTTTCAACATGTATGAACTGCTCTTATTTTTCAGTGTTGTCCTTTGGGAACCATTCAGTCCCTCTGGGAACAATTTTTTAACAAGTAGTAGACTATGTCTTGATACCATATGTTAGTGACCACTCCTTCATTAGTGTATACTTGGCACACCAGGCCTTGTTCTATTTCTGCCATCATCTCGGTAAGACCTTGGCCTCTCACTAGTTTCATTTGTTGGATCTCAATGTCGAACTCCTGCAATATTGCCATCCACTTCCCTCTTTGTTCTCCTAGTTTGTTTTGCATTAGCAGGGAATTGACTGCTAGATCTAGAACAATTGCAATGACTTTACTTCGAAGGATATAGTGTCTAAATTTTTTAAATGCCTTAACCAAGGCAAAAGATTATTTATCTAGATTTAGATATTTGAGTTTTGCATTTTTTAGAGGATAGCGCATGAAAGCTATTGGCCATTCATCTTATCCTTCTTTCTTTTGTGTGAGGATTCATGCACATGAATGTTCTAAAGCAAAGGAATAAACCTTGATTGGAAAAAGATAATCGGGGCTGACCAAAACTGGGGCAGTGGAAATGGATGTCTTAATTTCTTCAAAGGCCTCTTTAGCCTGAGTTCCCCATTCAATCTTAGCATCTTTCTTTAACATATCATTCAATGGACACACTATCTCTACAAATCCACTGATGAATTTCCTAATGAAGTTAATTTTCCCAAAGAAAGATTTCAACTCCTTCTTGCTATTTGGAGGAACTAATTTGAGAATAGCCTCAATCATCTCCAGATGAATTGAGATGCCCATCTTAGATATGATGTGCCTGAGGAGCTTGCCTTGAGTCACCCCAAAGACACACTTCTTAGGATTTAGTGAGATTCCGTAATGTTGACACCTTTTCAGGACCTTTCTTAGATCTTCGATGTGGTCCATATATTTCTAGAAAAGACCATAAGATCATCCATATAGCTAACAATGCATTTGTTGACCAAGCTTTTAAATGCCTCATCCATAGCCCATTGGAAAGTAGCTCTCTTGTTGATCAAACCAAATGGCATACGATGATAAGAAAATATTCCCCATTTCAATTTAAAGGCTATTTTTTGGTGGTCTTCTTCTTTTACCATGACTTGGTTGTACCTAGAGTAGCCATCTAGGAAAGACATCATTTGGGAACCGTTAACCACCTACAATACTTTGTCAAGGGATGGCAATGGGTAATTTTCCTTTTGAGAGGACCTGTTCAAGTTTCTAAAATCCACACAGAGCTGAACCTCCCCACTTTTCTTTCTCACTAGGATGAGGTTGGTTACCCAAGTTGAATGCCAAAAAGTGAAAATGATCTTCACATTGAGCAACTTTTGTACCTCCTTCTAGATCACTGGTTCAATCACAGGATTCACCAGCCTATGCCTTTGGTGAAAGGGTTTAGCATATGGATTCAAGGGGATATTGTGGATGATAAAATTGGGATCATAGGTTTTCAAATCTTCCTAGCTTCATGCGATGACATCTTTGTACTCAGTGAGTAGCTCGATCATCTACTTCTTTTCTTTAGGTGTACCCACTTTACCAATACAAACTTCCCTGGGTTCAAGCTGTGTACCCAAGTTGTAAATCTCACAATCATCACCACCTACTACTAGCATTTTTCCTCTTTCTCAAGTATGTTCATCTTTATCAAAAATCCTTTCTAGGGCTACCATTCCTTTTAGAATGGAGTTGGTCTTTAAATTTAAGATCCCCAAGTCATCTGACTCTTCTATTTCATCTTCTTCTTCATCAATGCTTTGTTTGTCAAAGATGCTGACATTCATGATAAATTCTAGTATCTATTGATCATCTAGGAATAAGTGGAAGTTTTTGATATTGTCAGGGACCACCGATACAACTAGTAGTTCCATGGAGAATTTCTTCAATTTGGATTTTTTCTAGTGGTTGTAAGGAGATTTCCGACACTACCAAGGCATTAGCAACTATATTATTTCTTCTTGGGACACTCTGGATGTTGAAAGGTTCAAAATATTCAATTAGATCCCAAACATGATTGTGATAGGAGGCCAATCACTTGTCGGTGCAAGAATAATATCTCTGGATCTATTGAACTATCAACTGTGAGTCAGCTTCCACAACTAATTCTTTCACTTTCTTCTCATGCACCAAGAGAAGACCCCGAACTAAAGCCTCATACTCAGCAACATTGTTGGTGCATTAGAATTGCAGTCAATAGGTAGTATAATATGAAACTCTATGAGGTTTGAGTAGTTCAATCCTAGCCCCTACTCCTTATTTACACTTGGAGCCATCGAACCTAAGTTTCTAGATAGGGTGATTCTTATTGGAAGATGATTTAACTCGGGCTTCCAAAGTCACCTCTGGCAGATGTGCATTACCCTAGGATTCAACGAGGACTTCGAATGGTGATAGATATTTTGTACTTAGGGCCTAAAAATTCTCTTCATTTGAGTATTCTCATTTGGAAAGGGGAACCCATTTCATTTTTTGTTTTGCCTTGGCATCATGCCAAACTGTGTGACACAAGGGCACATAGCCATCATCAGAAGATATCCATTCCTCTTGTATAAAATGTTTAGCTATGGGAACTTGGGGTTCTTTGTAAAGGGGAGATATGTCCTCACTTGAATTTGTCATTGTATCCTTTGTAACCTTGGGTGCACCAGACATCTGGCTTATTACTTTGACCACTACCTCTTGGCAGTCCTGGCATCTAAACTCTAAGTGGTTTGTATTATAGAGATGACAATACCTAGATAACATCGATATGTTTGGGTCAGCGTCTCGGCCAAGATGTCTCATATTTTTCATCATACCACCTATGAATTCTATGAGAACCTCCTCAGGAATCTAGGTACTTACTAACCCTTGCACGGGGCTATTGTTCGAGCTCTCTTCTTCTTTGAGATGGAATGTGAATGCTTTGTCAAAGTGATACACTCCCAGATTAGCTTGTGAGAAAAAGACTTCATTTGGGGCATTATACTCCATTATCATTTGTTTTAGCTTAGGCTCTACATCAATCTTGATTTGGTTATTAAGTGCTTTCCATGGCAGCCAAAGTTGAGTAAAGTCAGTGGAGAACCATCCTCTCAAAGATTGAGTCCATTCTCTATTGAGCAGCATGCCATATGTTTCTAGGATGTCCACCACATGGATTTAAATGCAATCTTGGATCCTGGGGTCAGCCATCAGCTGTATGCATGTATCCTTCAAGACTCCAATGACTTTCACCTCAGTTTGTTCAAGTTGGATCGCCACCCTGTTAGTTGATTGGGGGCTCATCCCCAACTTTTGGCATATGCACAATGGCATCACATTGCATGAAGCCCCTGAGTCAATCAAGTAGTTATGCAAGTTCCTCCCAAAGATCTTGATACTAAGTAAGAATGGGGGGACTTCTACCCTATCTTTGAACATAGTCGACATCACCTCTACTGCATTCACGTTAGATGTACCTCTGGTGTTATTGCTAGATGAGGCCAATTTGGAATGATCTAGTGACTTCAAGAGGACCTCTCTTTGAGTGGGACAACTCTGCAGCATGTCATACATTGACATGTTGGTTCAAACTTTCTTCAATTCTTCCACCGCATCATACTTTTCATTGTTCGAAACTAGATTTTTAAGCAGAGTAGGTTGGTATTGCATTTTCAGAGTGGTAGTGGCACTAGGACCTCTCGGGGGTGTATGATTATTGCTGGCCCGTGGATCAAGTCAAGTGGGCTGCATTCCTGGGGGAATGTCATTAGTCAGAGGTTCCCTTCTACTTCTTAGGTTATAGGTGTTCCTATTATTGTTCTGAAAAGCATGTACCTTGGAGTACTCTAGCTAACTTTCTTGATTGAAAGGGAAGACAAACTCTTCTTCTACGGTGTTATCGATAGGAGTTCCACCCATACTCGGATCATATGAATCAAAGACCATGGAACTAAAGTGGGTTTGGGAACTTTCAGGATCTTGGGCTTGTTGGTTATCAAGTTCGCCTCCATATTCATAATCTGGTTGATGCATGTTGGGAGCTTGGGTAAAGTTAACCTCAAATGAGTTGAAGGCATTGGCATTGTCGGTGAGTATGCTACCATTATTTTGACATGTGTTCCATGTTCTATTTGTTCATTGTTGTCCAAATTTCTTGTCTTGAGAAGTGTTCCCATAATCTCCACCATTATTTTTATTGTTGTTGTTGTTTTAATTGCCATAATTATGATTCTAATTTTGGGAGTAGGTATTTGGGGCAGCCATCTAACATTGGTAGTTCCCTTGGGTTTGAGATGAGTTGAGCTTCATCCGAGTAATCTCTCCGGTCAACTGGGACAACATCTTCTTCATGGCATCCAATTCATTTACTAAAGCATGGTCTGGCTCATTTGGGACAGCAGCTTTCTATTCACACAAGGAAGCCTTATGCGTATCATACCCTGGGTATGTGATGGTAAGTGGTGGGGCAGAAACATATGGATTAGGCACTAGGTTGAGCCTTGGGGCATGTTGCACTGTAACTTGATTATTTGTTGCGAATGGACCAGTCATAGCAACATTTCCTAATATTGGTGGAATACCATAATTTCCACTCACTTGTGGGTCCATTTGTTGGGTAAATGTGATAGCCTCATCACATACCTTTTCTAGAGTGTCTATGTCCCCTGGGGGCAGCCTTTTCAAAAATATGGATGTTAATGGATCCAAGGCTCATAGGTACACTTGTATGGAAACCTCAAATGGTACGGTATATGGGGCCTCAAGTTTTTGGTAGATCTTATGAAAATAATGATTTAACATAGAAATTGATTCATTGAGGTCCTTTCTCACTGAGATGAAGCATTGTCGGATCCACATACAACTTGAATTGATCAAGGAATTTTGATTCAAATTCAGCCCATGTAGCGATGGATCCTCATGGCAAGTTGAGATACCAATTATATGAAAATTCTCGTAGTGTGTAGGAGAAAAGGTGGCACATGACATCTTGATGAGAAATATCCTTACGATTACACAATTCCTTGAATGTGTGAATGTGTTCTTCCGCTGTCTTGGATTCTCCATAGATGAAACATGGGTAGAATTTCTTAGGATTCTTGGGTAGCTAATGGAGCTATCCTTGTATGTTCAATGGAGAGATTTGAGCATTTACAAAAAATTCCATTAGAGTTGGTGGTGGAGGAGAAGTAGGTGGGGTAGCAATGGTTGGAAATGGAGGAAGATTCAGATGATCCAAAGTATCCTCTTCACACTTTGTTCTGTTGCTGCGGGATTTGTGAAACTCTAAAAGTTCAAGAAACTCCCCTTTGTTTGGTGAAGATCTAAGGACTTGTTGAAACCTTTTAGGAGAGAACGATCTAATATTTTAGGGTTTCCCTTTTGAGGGCCCTCCTTCTAGTGCCACTTCTATTGAGCATCATTTTTACACGAAGACAATGACTAGGAATTTACACAAGCAAATTCCCGTCTTGGAAGATTGACAAATCAATCTCAAGGTTCCTTCTAGGTGGGTCTCAACCACTTGGATATCTCAATGGAAGACAAGGGTGAATATATTAACAAGGAGGCCTTTTCTAGTTATTCTCTCAAGGACAATTGTAAAACAAACTTTAGGAAACCACAATATCTCTTTTTTTAGATTTTTAGATTTAGAATAAAGCAATGTTGATCTAATTAATCTACTAAAATGATTTGCAAATAGGGTAAGAAGTAGTAGGGTAATAAGAAATTGAAAAGAATTACTGAAAGGAAATCTAATGGACATAAACCAATGCCACACCACTTTGTGAATTAAATAACTAACAAGATGAGGAAACCCACAAAATAGAGATCATAACATGTCACAATCTTCAACTATGTAGATGCAATCATCAATGGAATGAAACAAATGCAGACGTATGATAAGACAAACTCATCAAATCACAAAGCCACCCATGATGTGTGCAAACGTGAGACAAGTTAATCTTTAAACACCAAATAATAATCCTCTCAGAGATTTGTCACAACAAAGTAGTACAATACCAACAAACACCGAACTAAGAAATCACAGACTTAAAATCATCAAACAATCAATTGGCTCTTTGAAGCAAAGAATGAGCAAATCACACATTCAAAAATTTCACATAGATAGTAGAAGCATGACACCATGAATGAAATACTAATTGTATGTATTTTATTAATGATCAAATCGACCTTCATTACATCATTTTATTACAATTTATAGAGCCATGCTCTTATTGTTGTAGCTAGGGTTTTTCTGCAACTAAAACTTGAAAGTAAATCTAAAATAGAGATTGCATTAATGAAACTACCTCTAAAACTTAGTTAAACTACCCTAGCACAAAATTAAACCTCGTGCATTACAAAATCTTTGAATAAATCATGCATTAAATAACTTGAAAATGGAACTTGAACTCGTGCATGCTCTTGATAATCTTCATGTTTCCGCCCTTGATCTTTGGTTGCACCTTCTCCATGTGGAATCAACTAGAAGAGATCCGAAAATCATGTAGGAATGACCCCCAAAAAGAAGCCCAGTCAATTGGAAAATCAACTCTGAGATAACTGGAGTTAAACTTCAGACGTAAGAAAAAATGCCCAAATCCTGACAGGTGGTCTGAAAAAACCAAGTTCCAAAAATGACTAAGTGTTAAGTCTTCCATCTCCAAAATTTTGGACTTTGGACTTTTGAAGGCTGAAAGTTCTCTAGGGCAGAAATGCTGAAAATCAGGCTCTACAAAAATGGCTAAGTGTCAAAACTACATTTTTCTATACAAAATTCTGACAGAACTTGGACCGGATGCTCACTGACTATGGAGAACTTATGGATGTGCTTTCCTGAACCTATCCACAATCTCTAGTACCTCTTCAAAATTGGGCATCTTGACCCCTTGAAGAATTTCTTGTTGCCTATCTTGAAAGGTGATTACTTCTCTTGCAAAAGTCTATATTTCTTCTTCCTGAGATAGCATTTTCTGAATCTCCTCCTTTAGATAGAACATTTGTTGGAGAACCTATTTGGTCTTCAGTCCCCAAAATATATCTAAGTACTAGTTGATGATGACATTTACTGATACATGCTTTTTTCATCCTCTTCATCATATAGATCTAGGTCTAGGACCTTAAAGAACTTTTGCAACTCTTTCACAAAAATTACACTATTGTCCCTTCGATTATCCACTCTTTTGAGTATTAGGAATGGGAACACTAAGAGGGGGGGGGGGGGGGGGTGAATTAGTGTTCACTATATTTTAGCTTTTTACTTTAATCTTTATGCTAAACATAATTGCTTAAGAACTAAATTAAACATTCACATAAACATGAAACATGAAATCAATACATGACACCAATATGGTTATGGGGAAACCCAGATAGGTAAAAACCCCGGTGGGACTTGATACCCACTAATAATCTACACTAGTGATTTGTGATCCTTGTTAGAAGATCCTTACCCTATTAGGAGTAGCTTTACAATGCTTTTAGTACAATAGACATTGTTAAGGGTCAAACCCTATTAGGAGTCTTTTACAATGATCCCTATTAAGGGAGCGGACTCATTGTCCTAGATCTCACTGGTCAAATGATGAAGGCTACAACCTTTTGAATTAGATACACACTATATCTGCAGGTGAACTGTTCACTGTGACACTACTTGTCAGATCAGTTCCTTTGGTGTGCTAATGCTTTGACCTCTAGCAAATCTCTAATACATCTTATGCTTACTTTGCATACCTCTGCTCTGCTTATCACAACTCTATTACAACTTTCATACCGAATAAAATGGGCGCACCTTATATTTATGCACTCATACCAATTATGCAATTAGGCCGGCCCTATAACTAATTACAAACAACACTTCCAAATGAATTGTCTTAAGCATGCTTACAATTATACATGCACATATGTCAGAAACCTAAATATAATGGGCGCATAGCCTTTACAATATTAAAACATAATCGCAAACCAAAATGTTAATTGTCAACTCTATGCTCTGTTCACTACTGGCACACACTGGCTGTGCATCTTCAACCAACTGTAACTTTCACATCTTTGCATATCTACTTAAGCACTCATAGAATAAGCATAAGTATAATCTAACAACCTTAACTTCTAGGGTGCATACCTTAATTCATCCATACACACATGTACTAATGCTCTAAGTCTCTGGTGCTTTGTATGCTATCCAGTCTTCAACACTTAATTGAATTCTGATCTTTACACTTAGTGCACCGACTCCAAACTGCTATATGACTTTGTTGCCATAATGAGAACACTATATCTGGTCATATATCTCAGTATAGAAAAATTGCCAACAATCTCCCACTTTGTCATTGATGGCAACAAAGGAATATGGCCAAGTTGCTAACTGTACCTTAATACAAAAACTTTTGTCTTCTATACATTTTTTATACATAATCTTATATCTCCCTATACATATATGTACTCCATATTATATAAAACTCCCCCTTTGACATTAATGACAAAGGTGCATCAAAAACTTTATCTACATACACTTACTAAGGGAAAACATCCGAATATGCAATCTTGAGGTTCTGGATCTCCTTCTTCCAAAAGGTTATCAGTGAATTGACTATTTGTAGATGGGCGCATAATGCATATTGAAGCTTCTCCATCTTCTCCAATTATGTGCTCAAACCTTGATCATAGGTTATCATAGTCACATCAATCTCCTTTATGTTCTGACTGAGAATGTCTAGTGAGGGCGCAAGAGCTTTCCTCAACTGAGTCTATCTAGACCTTATCTTCTCCATTTCTTTTTATTCCTTATCAATTATGTCCAAATGACCTTGATAGACATTGTTACACATGTTTACATCATTGGATGTGTCTAGCACTAAAATATTCACCTTTTCAATCATTGTATCTACATCTTTGATCTTCTTAAGATGGGCATCAGTGAGCTTATCCTGATCCATGGATTCTGCAATGACTTTCCTTCCTTGATCTAAAAATTCCTTCAATGATGCCTAACCAAAATTAAGAGAGTTCAGGTCTAGTGCAAAATTACTCATCAGTTCATTGAGTCTCTTCTTTAAGTACTTCTCCTCTACCACTATGGCCACAGATTCTTCTAGGCTTGAAAATTTGACTTTTAACTAAGAGATGACTATGCTTACATCATCAACAAAATGTACATTTACCATCTTCTTATCCTCTGGTAGCAAACTGTTCAAAATATTTACTGATTCCACCAGAAGAGGATTTATCATTACTTGCTTCTCCTTAGCCTTCTCCATAGCTAGGATGTTGAGCTTAATCAGGTCTTCTTCCTTCCAGGAGTCCAAAATGCTAGTGTCATGTGTGAAACTTGAAAACAATGCTAAGGAGGGAGTAATGGGGGTGTTATCCATCACCTCTTGCTTCACCTTGACCAAATCAACAAAAGATTCATCTTTCTTTTGTACCTCTACTCCTTCCTTCTCATCAGAAACATCTTCTATGAGTACTTCTTGTAGCTGAATGGGAGGTGTACTGCTGCATAGGTTTTTAACTTCCTCAGTGCTGAAAAATGCTTCCTCAAACTTGTCCAACTCCTTATCAGTAGTTGCCATGGCTATTTCCACATTATCTATGATAATTGTGTTGTCTCTGGGTGATTCTATCATGGGCATAGACTGATATGCTTCTATTTGAGTTCCTGCTATAGGCACGTAGTCCTAAGGACCTGTCATTGGTACATTAGTGGACTCTGCCACTTTATCTTCCTTGATGGGTGCATGAGTGATAGGCGTAGTAGGTGGTTTGAGCTGTTGTTCTAATAACAACTTTTCAAAGGCCTTCTCTATTTCCTTCGGAATCAACTCATAATCTTTATCATGATGTGAAGAGTCCTCATCTTAGTCCTTAGGTGTGGCCTCACCAAATTCAATATGAGTTCTAGTTCTTCTTTAGAACATACATGCATAGTATCTTCTAATACTTTTTCTCTTATTCTTTGATCTTCCTCATTAGCTTGTCTCTTTAGGTGTTCTAAAATGTCCTATACATTATCTAGAATTTCTATTTTCAATTCAAGAACTGTCTTCTTGAACTTTATCATATGCTTGATAATCATATTATGAATTTCAAATTTGTCAATCTCACTGTAAGATTCATAATATTTCTCTACTTGATCAATTCTACCCTCATCAACAATTCTTGCATTCAGAACTTTAAGACTAGGTCTGAATCCTTCCTAAGGAGGTGCTTGAGTGTTTTTCTTGCTCCTTAATGCTCATGAGGATGGATGACTGATGCTAGCTTCTTTCTTCCTCTTGAATAAATTTTTATCCTCCAAAGGAGTATCTTTGGGTGTAGAAGGAGTAATGTCTTCTTTATCCTTTTGACTGTCATCTTTTTCAATTTTTATCTTTTTCATCTTGGGATCTTCTTGTTCTTCTGTTGCTCTCTTCAATTCTAGGGCAATCTTCTCATCCCTTTCTTTATCAAGGTCTTCTTGTGATACATCGTGTATTCTTAGGATCTTTGATGTGACCTTTTCAACCTTTCTTTTTGTTGCAGTACTGTTAAACTTAGCATCAACTTCTCTAGTCTTCTCTTCATAGGTTCCCCACCTAGGTTCATTATCATCCTTAGCGGCTGATAGTAGTACCTATGCATAAGCTTCAAGAACTTGTTCTTCAACCTCATACCCAAGTGGATGAATCCACTTAGTTCTAGGTTCCACAACTTCTATACATGTAGTATCAATCTCCACCATGAAGCATATTGTATCCTTATACTTCTCTACAATACTCTCAGGAATCCTGTACCTCATCTACATCCTTGCTCTGAAGGTCTTCAATTCCAAAGTGATGTAATCTCTTAGTGTGCTTTCTCTGGATGCCTTGTTTGATATCTATGGCATGGTAGGAATGGACTTATCTAGATACAAGTCTGACACTTTACCAACTATATGAAGGTACATATAGATGATTAGGGACCCAAACCTGAATACCTTAGTCTTGTCATGTTTGATAGCTTTGATGTTGTCTATCAACTGTGCATGAAAGATATCACACAAGTTGAACTCTCCATCTTCTTCACAAGATGGATGGCTACTAGAATAGTGACCGCAGACACACTATTCACCCTGCTAGTATGAAGAAATCTATAACCCAATATCATTGATATTAACTTGATGTATGGTTTCTCTATAGGCTCAATGGTCATGCCACACTTATCACTTCTAGATTTACACACTTGTTCCACCATTTTCCTAACATCCTTACCCATAGGAAGGATGGCACCTATCTTAGAAAGGCCTATCATCTCATGAATTAAGTCTCATGTGATTCTTACTAGTACATCTCCAATCCAAAAAAAATCATAATGGATTCTGCTCAGCAATATCTTTATCCATTCAGTTTCATAGAATTCATATGTCATGGCATATTCAACAATGGGGTGATCATTCCATTTGGTGTATTCATCCATGAACATTTTTTCTAGTTTCAACATAGTGTCCATGTGCACCCTTAACCTATCCAGTCCAACAGGTTCCTTCTTATAATAGATGTAAGCCCTTATGTCTTCTACATGCATGATGCCCATTAGCGTGTAGGAAAATACCCCCTCTAAATCATCTAGGGTTGATTTAAATGGGTGCCTCTTGAAAACATACCTCTTCTTCTCAGCAACATCAAAAACAATAGGAGTGGCCATGACTTACTTGATATTCTCTTTCCAAATGATCTTTGAGATGTTCTGACGGCTTCTAAATCAACGCAATGAGCTAGGGTTTCTTGCAACTGATCAAATGCACAACAAACACTGATAATTTAATCTCCAAATCTTCACAAAAACTTCCAAGGCTCAATTTTCTCTCCAATCACTCTGAATATGAATGCAATGAGTGAGAAAACAACTTTCTGTGTACTTAAAGTAAGAAATTCACCATTAATGCAACTCACATAAACCAAGCTATCACTTCAAATTTTCAAACTCAAGTTTCGCTAACAATCAGCATGTGCACTCTTGCAGAAAGGTTCCTATACACTCTAAAAGCTTAAGTCCAAAGGCACATAGTCTGAGGATGAGTATACCAGCCATACAGGGGTCTAGAGCTAAATTAGCTCCCCTTATGACCCTGAGGGCCATTTATGTAGATGTAGAGGGTGTGTCCACTTGAGTTGCATCCAATACATTCTTAACAACATTGTCCTTCTTTCCTTCTAACCAAATCAAGCTCACATCTTCTGAGGCCTTCACAAACTTGACTTCTGCTTTAGGATCCAAAACTAGTTCTTTGGCCTTTTTAGGGCTTTCTTGACCTTGCGTCCTTGATCTATAGAATTTTGAGATATGTCCAACCTTGTTACAGGTGTGAAAAATTGTTGGAGGTCTATTATTGCTCGGTGCATTGACATGAGTCACCATTTTGCATATTATGTCTAAGTGACCATTATAGTTACATATCTGACATGTAACATTTGTCTGATTCTGATTTCTTTGATCTTGTTGAGTTATGTTCTTCTTACTAGTCTTGCAATTCATAGCTCTATGACCAAATCTATTGCATGAATAATAGTAGCCATTAAAAGGTTTTACCTCTTTATAGTTCCTTGCAATGTTTCCATGCTTGTTACATGCAAAATAGGTGCATTCTACAGGCTTGCACTCATTCTTAGGAGGATCACTATTGACTTTGGTTTGATATTTAGTCTTCTCAGTATCATTAGAGTTCTTTTGTGAATCCTTTCTTGCTTTCATATTGTCAATTTGATTTTGTGCTTCATTGTATCCAATGCAACTAGTGTCTCCTTTGATTCTTCTTGTATACAACTGTGATTATACCAACTCAGCATTGGTGTGTAATTTTTCAATATGATTCTTTTCTTCTTTTAGTTCAAATTCCAATCTTTCTTTGCAATTCCTTAGATCCAAGATTTCTAAGTTAGCTTCCCTTAGTTCTTCATTTAGTTGAAGGTTCTCCTTGACTTGTTCATTGTAGACATCTTGATTGTTCATCAGTTTGTCATCAAATTCTTCAAGATGACTCAATAAGGATGCATTTTCTTCACTCAGCTTCTTGACTTTTTCTTCAAGTTCACTGTTAGAGCGTCCTTCCAAATCTTTTCTTAGTCTCTTGATAACTAATTGAGAATCACTAACTTTTTCTTTTAGTTCTTCAATTTCTCTTTCTGAATTGTCTAGGTCTTCAAGAGCGGCTTCAAGATTTTTCTTCAGATGTTTCATATCTACTTTTTCCATGATCTCCTCAAGTGGTTAAACTTTTGTTCTTTGGACCAGAGTTCTAATACAAATTTTTAGGAATGGGAACACTAAGAGGGGGAGGTGAATCAGTGTTCACCGTATTTTAACTTTTTACTTTAATCTTTATGTTGAACATAAATTCTTAAGAACTAAATTAAACATACACATAAACATGAAACATGAAATCAACACATGACACCAATATGGTTACGGGAAACCCAAATAGGTAAAAATCCCAGTGGCACTTGATACCCACTAATAATCTACACTATTGTTTTGTGATCCTTGTTAGAAGATCCTTTACCATTTTAATAGTAGCTTTACAATACTTTTAGTATAGTAGACCTTGTTAAGGGTCGGACCCTATTAGGAGTATTTTACAATGATCCCTGTTAAGGGAGTGGAATCACTATCCTAGAGCTCACTGCTCAAATGATGAAGGCTACAACCTTCTGAATCAGATACACACTATATCTGCAGGTGAACTATTCACTGTGACACTGCTTGTCAGATTAGTTCCTTTGGTGCACTGATGCTTTGACCTCTATCAAAGCTCTAATACATCTTATGCTGACTTCGCATACCTTTTCTCTTCTTATCAAAAATCTATTACAACTTCCATACCGAATAGAATGGGCGCATGTTATATTTATGCGCTCATACCAATTATGCAATTAGGTCGGCCCTATAACTAATTACAAACTATGCTTCCCAATGAATTGGCTTAAGCGTGCTTAAAATTATACATGTACATATGTCAGCAACCTAAATATAATGGGTGCATAGCCTTTACAACATTAAAACATAATCGTAAACCAAAATGCTAACTGTCAGCTCTATGCTCTGTTCACTGCTAGCACACACTGGCTGAGCATCTTCAACTGACTATAACTTTCACATATTTTCATATCTACTTATGTGCTCATAGACTAAGCATAAGTATAGTCTTAAAACCTTAAATTCTAGGGTGCATACCTTAATTCATCCATACACACATGCACTGATGCTCTGAGTCTTTGGTGCTCTGTATGATGTCCAGTGTTCAACACTTAACTGAATTTTGATCTTTACACTTAGTGGGCTAACTTTAAACTGCTATATGACTTTTTTTCCATAATGAAAACACTATATCTAGTCATATATCTTAGTATAGACAACATGCCAACATTGAGGACCTTTTCAAAGATGGTCACCATCGCTGTGATTTCCTGAATACATTGGTCAAAATTGTCCAATTGTAATAGGAGAGAGGAAAATCTCAGAAAAACATAGAATTTTGACAAACTAAGGCTTAAAAAGGGTCTAAAAGACCTTTTTGGCCTTTCAAAATTTTGGGGGTATGAGACCCCTGAAAGGTCTAAAATGCCAAAATTGCAAAAAAGGCTTAAGTTTGAAACCGCTTAAATTACACCCTTTTGGTCTTTCAGTGAATTGGAGGTGTGAAATCTTCGATGGCTGAAACCTCTAAAATGCTAAAAGAACACTTCAACTTCATGTTTTGCCAGTGCTTAAACCTATGCAAGTTTCAGCGAGTCAGGGAAGAGATATTTTCGATGTGTGACAAAGCCGAAATGCCGAAATGGGCACTTGGGTGTTTGTTGAAAACTCTAGTCCTAGTTTCGGCAATTTGGATGCTTGGATGTTTTGGTACATGACAAAACTAACAAAACATACACTTAACCCTAAGAAATAGGCTGAAAAGGCTGAGAAGAAAGAAAGAAGCCCTAACCTACGCCTGAAAGAAAACAAAAACTAAAGAAACAGAGAGGAAAAAAGAGAAACACCAACCTGAAGGAAGTTGGTGGATGACGATGAAGAAACAAGACTAAGGCGAAAAACTAGTAGCAAGTGGCATGCAAAAAAACCTTTGAAGATGAAAGATGAGGAAATGAAAAGTGAGTTGAAAAAACCTATTGTGTGCCTTATATAGGCAACACCGGTAGGTGATGTCAGCATTTTGTCAATCAGCCTTTCAAAGGTGTCAAACCTCCAAAAGGATGAAACACCAAAAGGCTGACTCCCTTTGGGGAGTTGAACCTCCTGATGTTTCAGACTTCGAAAGTCCGAAAACCCCATAGGTCCGTAAATGCCTAAGGCCAAGAAGATTAAGCATTGCTTCCTACTTTTGCAACTTCGGACCTCTCACACTTTCAAACATCTGAAAGTGCGAAAGTGTGACAAGACCAAAAACTAAGGAAACTGACTAGAAATAGACAACATCAAGACAAGATAGACAAGAAAGCCTAGGGACAAGCTAAAAAGAAAGGGGGGTTTCCTGGAGCCAAGAGGCTAAAAGGGGAGCGTAGTTGTGGGACCAAAACAAGCCTAAATTTTATCATTGTGGGAAACCAGGACATACAACTAATATTTGTATGATCAAGAGAGAGGTAGTCCACCAAATTCTCCTAAATTCAAAGGCCATTGTTATAATTACAATAAGTGTGGACATAAGGAATTTGATTTTAGATCAAAAGATATGAAAAAACCAAGGAAACCAAGGTTTGATGGTTATTGTAATAACTACAATAAATATGGTCACAAATCTGAAGAATGCAGGTCATAAAGAAGAAATGATAAATGGGTCCCTAATTGATAGAGTATTGATAACAACTGACATGGTCCTATAATGCCATAGGATTATAATCCAAGGATTGCTTGTAATACATGTGGAAGAATTGGTCATATAGCTACAAATTTATTTAGGATGCATGGAATGAATAAAAAAAAGTTACGGAGAAACTCTAGAATGACTTGTTTCCATTGCCATAGAGTTGGTAATCTTGCTAAGGACTTTAGGTACTGAAATAAGGATTCAACTAAGGAGGAAAACTCTAGTAAATGTTGATAAAATCCGAGAACAGATGAAAAATACTTGGACAAGAAAGTCACAAGATTATGGTACAGAAATGGGAACATCAGATGGCACCACATCCTCTGGATCGGGTGCACCTATCTTCACTTAATCGGTCAAGGTATGAATAGGAGATGATAAAATTAAATATTATCATAAATCAGTTCCTAGATTTAGCACTAAGATCTATATCAGTATGTCTAGATGCATTTGGATAAGTATTGTGAAATTGTAATTTCATGTTTTGATCGGTGAAGAGTTAGTGTTATTCTATTGCATTCGGTAAAGTAAAGCATAGTTTGGTTAAACAGTTACATAAACTTAGGTAAAGAAGAATTTAATGCATTTATAGTTGTTAGAAGCCCTAATCTAAAAGGAAATCTATAAATAGAGGGAAAGATACATTATTTCTACTTTACATTTTTGTGAGCACATTTGAGCTATAAAAGATACGAGATCAAAGAGCTAACTCTGAGCATTCAATCAAGCATTCTGAGAACATTCAAGATAATTTGAGGTATTTACAGAGTTCATCGAGTTGTTTAAGAGATTATATTGATACTTCATTTGAACCCTAGGAATTTGTTGAGTTACTTTGCAAGATCAATGGCACCCAAGATACAGAAGCTATTAGTAGTTGAGAAGATTGACCTAGTCAATCCAAAGTACAAACTTCTTCCAGCTATTGCTACTAAAATTGATAAAACCAATTTTCTATCTCTAATCCCACCAAGAGAAATTTTGATTAAAAATATTTGTGCCTTCATTTATTGTAAGATTGAGGATATTTATCAAGAAGAGATAGATGCATCATATAAAAAGTTGTGTTAATAATAAATTGAAGAATGATCACATTCACTTACAGTTGAAGGATTTTCTTCATGCAATGCATGTATCAAGAATTCAAACATGAATGGATTAGAATTGTCTTGAGTGGAATTCATGACAAGTTTATGCGGCTAGATGGGCTAGTAAAAATAACAAAGGACGTGTTGCATATAGTTACTGGATTTTCATTCGGTGATAGTTTGAGGGCCTACAAATAAACTAACAAGAACAAACTCTATGAGTTGACAAAGGCCAAATGGAACTAAAGAGGTTTGAAGCTATCTACAATTGAATATCTTGAGCTAAAGTATGCATCGAACATCATAACTTATAGGATATTTCAATCATCCAAGTTTCATAGTGTACAATGTGGAGCAATGGACATTTCTTATAAGGTGGTGAAGAAAGATATGAAAATTGACTTGTGTGATTTTTTGTTGAAGCAACTCGATGACAATCTGTTCACAATTCAGAAGGCAAAGACAAACACTCTAAAGTTTTGTCAATTGCTGGTATGTATCTTTTTCTATTAACAAGATTCATTTCTAACAGTTAGTGAGGTCACATGGAGTGCTTAAAAATTGATAGTTTACCAAATCAATGAGTTTATTCAAAGCATGGGTGATAACTTGAATGTTATTATGGATGATTACTTTAATAAATTTCAATATAGAATGCATAAAAGATATAGGATTCCACCTTAGTTAGTGGAAGAATTCAAGGATGACTTATGTTTTGAAGCAGACACAGATGTGTGCATAATAAGGATATCAGAGCCTAGAACTGAATGGCTACCCCCAGTGAGCTACAAAATGAATATTGATGTAGTTGTTGTTCAAATAAAAAGACTTTTGGAGAATCCAAAAGACAATATTGCAACTCAGTATGGCACCTATGAAGAGGTGAAGGATAAAATCAAAACTCGTATACTGATATCGAAGGCCATAAGGAAGATGACAAGTAAAATGATTAATGATTTAACAAAGAAACTAGGTATTATGGATGTTGATGAAGATGAAGAAGGTGTTGTTGATCCTTTAGCAATAAAGGGGAAGAAAATAAGAACCAAGAAAGAAACTCCTAGTCTGATCAATGTAAGACCATCTACTCAGTCTACCTCTGCACTAAGAAGGAAGAAGATAGTTGAAGATGAACCAATGAAGACCAAGACTTATGTCAGAGGAGGAAAGGCCACTGGGAGGCCAAGAAGGAAATTAAAGTTGGATAAGGAAAGTGACACTGAGTTAGATGAATTTTCACAATTCAATGTTGCACCAAGTAATAAATTGAAGAGTCTTGATGATGTTCTCAAGACACTCGAAATATATGGTGGTCTCAAGGTAATGCAACAACTAAAATTTGACACTAGCAATGTAGAAGAAAAGAATAAAATAGAAGAAATAGTTATTTCCACACTTAAAAAGTTTAAGATGATACAAGATGAAATGGTACAATATCTAGAAGGAGAACTATATAAAAGAACTGATGCCAGATGGGAATATGTCATTGTTGCTGAGAAGGAGATGAGAGAGAGATAACTGGAAATCACATTTCTAGAACTAACAAAGAGAGGAATCAAAGACACATTTATAGAATACTCAGATAGATTTATGGTGAAAGGAAGAGCACTAAGCATAATGGTCGGTAATATGCAAGAAGTTTAAAAGGATAACAATGATCTTTGGATAAAGATCTTTTAAAATGAGCAACCAAACATCCATGTTATAATTGTTGAAGAAGATAAATCTAAGCGAGTTGGATTGATAACTAATTAGGAAAAGGTCATAATTAAAGACATTACTAAGAAAGACCCTAATGAGACAGTAAAAGAAGATGAGGATATTATGGATACCAAGGCCATAGATTTAGAATCTATGAAAATTGATGATTCTGTTATAGCAAGGTTAGATATGAATTTTAATAAATTGATATTCTTTGAAGGGATTAAAAATTATGTTTTAATTAGAGAATTTAAAATTGAAATATAAAATTGATTAAGTCACACTCCTTGACTAAGTTAAATAAATAAAATCACTTTATGTTAGAGTTACAAATTTGACTAAGGGGAGTGGGGAATTTAAACCTAGAAGATACCTTCTACTCATTGAAGGCTTGCATGCTTCAATGGAGGCATGAAATTAGGATGAAGGAAAGTGGAATTATAAAGTAACTAGGAGTTTTTACCTTGAATGGGGGGGCTTGATCGACACTTGGTGGAATGGAGGAGTTAAGATTTCTTTGTATAGTAAATAGGGTGGGTAGTTAAGGGGATGAGGGAAGACACAAGAAGAACAAACACGCTGGAAAATAAGGGAAATTTGGGTTAGCTCTCTGCAAACTTTATGAAAAAAATCTAGGTTTTCTTCTTTTGTATTTTTTTGTGTAGAATGCTAAATAAATTAATGTATCTCTATATGAACTGAATTGGTGTATCTCTGGACATGCTGGTTAATTTGATTATTCTTTCAGTAGCTATGAGTAATATAGAGAATTTAATCCATTTATGTTGTTCTTTTGATTGGGTTAACCTAAAAATAGGCACGAAGCTTACGAAAATGATAGTGAGCTATAGGCACCATGTATTACTCACCATTTTGGTGAGCTTCAATTAAAACGATAATCCTTATCTTGGATAGCTACATGACCAAACTTTCCTTTTAGTTGCTTTGAGCCATTAAATTGTTTTGATTTATATATTTTTAATTATTTCTTTTACAATTTTGGAGGTGAATGGATGTGTAAAATTTTAGCTTAAACTAGTATGATGTTCACCACTTTCTTATTCTATCTCTGTGCTAAAATGCTATATCCTCATGTTGAACTTTTTTTTGTTTTGTTGAGAATGGTTGTTGGTATTATAGACCAATGAATTGATTTTATAGTTAAGTGTTCATGCAAACAACCACTAAACATATACACCTTTTAGAATAAATATTCTAAATGTTCCCTTAGTTTTTTCATTTAATTTAAAAGAATATTATAAAGAATTTTTTTTCTAATTGCATCAAATCCTCTTACTTTTATTTGATCATTGTCAATGCAGGATGGTCGTTTAATGTTTTTTTTGTATTATTATCCAATCTTCCTTGTTGCATTAATTTTTCCTTGTGTTTGGTCAAACCAAGGTGTATTAAGGGAACATTATGAAAAAATCGCATCATGACATATTTTAATTTGTATTCATTTATTCTATATTGGGTTAACCTTGATCATGCCTTTCCAATTATATCAAAGGGTGTAAATACCAATTTTGGGATGGATCTAACCAAACTTTTCTTCTAGTAACTTAAATGGTTCTTCCAATTGACTCGCTAGTTGAGAATCTATCCTTTCCAGTATGTATTTCGTACGCCATCTATTTACCAGTGATCTCATTTCCTACTGAAAGCCATAACAAGACATAGTTGAGCGCATATGAATGGTCGTCATCACTTAATTTTTATATACATCTCCTTTGCTATGATTTATAAACTTACTCAACTTTGGTAAGAGGTGTGAGAAGCATCTAGATTTTTTCACATAAGAATTAGAGCTATTGAAATTCTAGACTAAGGATCTGACGTCCTTACATCTATCATTTTCCATTTAAGTTAACAGATCAAATTCATTCTTGTTTTAGATTAAACACTCAATTGTTTTCATAATTCTTCTTGTCTCTTATGTAAATAGATGGGCAAAATAGAAAAAATTTAGGAAATGATTCAATTTTTGTTTTGTCGTGAAATTTTATAACAATCAAGAACTTACCAAATTCAAACATTGAGATTGCCAGGATTCAAGTCAAATGAGAAAAATTATTGCATAAACCAGTAATAGAAATTTTGTTATGTTTTTGAATTGGTGTGTGATGTGGAACAAATAGAGAAGGGTAAATTAGTTGTTTATTTACCTGTTAGTAAAACTAATTTTCTAAAGATGCTTTGGCCAAAGTTTTTCCGCATATGTTTCATTAATATGCTTGGTTAGTTATTTTATATTCTCTCTACCACCCTGAGATTATGATTTATGCTTATTCTAAAGAATGATAAGTAGATAGATTTATAGTTACACCATATTCTTCTGATCCATCAATGGCAGGATGATAGTTTCCTCGAGCAGGGTCAGTGCACTTTCCATTTCAGGGTGAGCCCTGGGGGAACTAATTACTCCATGATTGAGTGGAAAAATAACTTGGTCCACTCTCATCGTAGGATTTGTAGGTGGAAAATATATCTAGAGGCTTAGGAGATAGGAATTTTGACAATGTGGTACCATGTTACTTTGACCTTGATGGTCTTGAAATCTGATGTCTTATCTTTAATATCCTATCTTGATTATTTTACGATGTATTGATTTGATGGATGGTCCAAATTATTTTGTAATATTAAAATGTTACTTCATTTAGAAGTATGTTCTTATCGACAATATGGATGAATGTCTTTTATTTGTAACTCAATCAGCAATGTATTGTACATCGACATTTTGGTCTATTCTTATATCATTAATTTATAATTAAAGAGAAATATATCTTTGACTTTGCTATAACTTATTGTATCGTTGGAAAATAGAAGCACTTCCATTTAGGACCAGTTTAGCCCTTTGAGTAAGTGGTTTGTAGTCATGTCAAATGCCTTGAATGGGTCTTTGACTTGGATTTGGCTTTTTCCCCCTATTTTGCTTCTCTTTCCACTTTTTTCCGACCTGTTTCTGGCACCCCAGCCTGAGAATTTGAGATTCTTGACCTCAGGGTCAAGGTCGACCTTCTGGTCAAGCTCAACCTTGACCTTGATCTAGGTTAGATTTGACCTCGACCTTAACCCTAGGTCCAGATTTCAAGTTCTAGAAGTTTTTGGATGTTGGGCTTTAGAAAGTTTATTTTCCTGCTTCTGGGTCAGCTGTTTCGAGCTTCAAAATGGTAAAATATTAAATGATATTTAAATTGCATCCACTTCCAAGAGTAAAGGCTTAAATTAGAATTTAATTCTCCTATGTAAGCCTCTCTAGAAGTTTGTGCCCTAACTTGTATAAAAGGAAGCCTTCCTCTCTCATTTTCACATCCATCATCCATTGAATTCAAGCCTAAATCAAAATCAAGTGATCAAGAAATTATCAAGAAAGAAAGAAGGAGAAGGAAAGCATTCAAGAATTAATTCATCTTAAAGAATTCAAGAATTCAAGCATTCAAGATCCAATTCATCAAGGAGATCCATTGGTAGCCATTGAAGTATTCAATCTCTATGGAGCCCCTTTATTGAAGATTTCTCCATCCATTTCCATTCAAGCTTATTCCTATTCCAAGATCCATTCAAGATTGGTGTTGAAGATCTAATGTAATTAATTTGAGACATCCTACATACAATTCTACATTCATTTGGAGCATAAATACTTGTGGATTCAAGGATTTGAATCCTCCACAAGGGTTTCAACATAAGCAAGGTGAATTGTTCCATTTAATTTGTTTATTTCTATAATTTCAATTACATTTAAAGGTTAATTCCAAAACTAGGGTTTGACACTAGTAAATTTTGCCCTAAATTTCAACAAGAAAAGGTCAAATTTTCTACAACAATTGGTCAAATAGATGACTAAAACTATCATCGGTCTTTTTTGGTTGAATTGTCTACATGGTGATTAATCATCAAAATTTCAACCAGACTAGTCGTCGAATTATCCACTATAACAATCCCTTGGCAGTGGAAGAATAAAACCACCACCTCAACTAAGTTAATTAGTGTGAAGGTCAAAATTTTGACTTTCACTCAGACCTTTAACGTCAAACTATCCATAATGGTTCATGGAAAAGACCATCAAATGCATAGCATTCTGGTTGAAAATAATAGTGTTGAAAGGTCAAAAATTTGACGAAGCCAAAATGTTGTTTAAAAACAAATTGTGGTGCACCATTTCAATATATTCCTAGTTTTAGTTGAATATATTGGTTGTCTATAATTAGCATTGTAGTGTTAAATGCAGCATGAATTCATAATATGTGTGGGATTTATGGTAACTAAAATATAGCATAAATTATAGTCCAATGAGATGAGATCAAGAGATAAAAATATTAGGAAAGATAACACATCCAAGTTATCTTTCCTAATATTTTTATAGATCCAGCACACATACATTCCCAGGGAAAATAGGATTATAGATTGAATGGGGGTTAAGAGAGGATGCAAAGTGCAATTGGAATGGATACGAACGAACAAGGGAATTTAGGCAAGGATATGTAGTGAAAATGAAAGAAACAATTCTAGATATAAATGAGTAGGAACGAGATTCAAGGAATGAAATAAGCGCTTCTGTTCAGCGAACAAAGGGAGTGGAAAAAACATTTGCCAATCAACGATAAAACTACTTAGTCAGCACTACGTAGAGTTAAGTAATCACATATTGTAGGAAATGAGAACCAGACATCTCTAGTCGACAATAAAGAAATCTTTGATCACTTCCAAGAGAGGAATCAATCAACTAGCCAGCACCTTATATAGTGAGCAAGGAAGAGGGACTTATCTGCAATGAGCGAACATGAGAGGTTCAAAGGGGATCCAAATGGACATCTGCCATTCATTGAAGGATCAATGGGGATATGGAATCATAAATATCAGAGAATCGACATTTATCTCTGATTAAAGAATCAGAGATTATAAAATATGTTGATAATCATTACCAAGGAGAGATCATTGGCTTAACAACAAATTGGTATTCATAGATTATCTAGGGAGTAATGCTAATTAATATAATATTAGAATTGAATTCAATGCAATCAAAGGCAACACATTTTGGGCCACAACTCACCAGATCCGACTGGTTCTAATACTCCCAATAGCCATAGAGTAATATAAAAGAAAATGGGAAAGATGTTTCTAGATATTTAATTCAGATTTATAGTGCTCACAAGAGACACTAGACAACAATTACAAAGACCCATCTAATTGAAATAGTGAAGGCCACATATGCACAACTCTCATATTCTGATACAGTGCTAAGAATTGCAACAGTACAAAGATATAGCCAAACATGGCTATACAAGTGAGGCATAATCACTCATACATTGAAGGGATGAACATCAAGTCTTATTTATAAAGAGTAGTCACCTATTCCTATCAATACTCACATTTGATCAATATTGATATCATGCATCAGTAACCCCAATAGAACTTTAGATTTCATATGAATGGGGTCAAGTGTCCTAGTTGGTATCTTATTCTATCAATTTGAAGGTGAATCATAAGAATTATGAAGAATTTTGAAGTGTCTCATATTGTACAAAGAAGGGACATTACAATTTTAGAGTAAATCAAGTAAGGTCACAATCGGGGACATTACATCCCAAGTAAAATCCTTATAAGAAATGACAAAGTGTTGAAATTGGGAAAGATAACACATACAACTCTTTGGGTATGACATACCCTAACAAACTTGGACTAATGCAAATCCCAATTGAATTCACTAGAAGAGACACCTATCAGTCATGGTATTTAAGCTGGTCATGATGCAAGAGGAACTAACCAATCAAAAAAGAAATTTTACTCAAGTAGTTTGGTAAAGGATATGCACAGATCATAAGGAAAGAAGCATCATCTAAAATATTCATCACACGTTGTGGTGAAGTGCAAGACATATCTGCATGAGGACCAACATTGTGAAATAAAGTGGATAAACAACTATAATCCTTACTTACAAACTAGAATATGCACATAAGTCCTTAAGGTGCCTCCATGAACTAAAAATAGTAAGTTAGAAATAGGAGGAAACACAGATACCAGAAGTAGAGACAACCAAGGTCCTATTTTAGTTGTGATCAACTAAGTCATAGAACTATAGGATGCGACATAAGATAGGATAGTAGAGTGAGAGCAACAAAGTCAATTCCACTAACAACACCTCTTCACTATCTCAATACAATACAAAATGTTCATGGGCTAATGTTAAAAGCCAATGAAGTACTACACTCTCAGACCAAACATTAAATCCTTTAGATTCATCAAAGAATTCTAATGAGTAATATCACAGACCTAATTAAAGGAAACTAAACAAAAACAATTACTTAAGTTGTAACTTGAAAGCACTCTAATACTCCAAATTACTCAAAAGCAGACCATCATGTTAACTATACAACTAGTATTTTCTACCTATTTTGTAATCAATGCATCCATAACATGAGTAACTTAAACCTCATCATTCCTATCAACCAACCTTGGCTGCCAAAAAGTTACCACTGGCAACACTAACTCCAACATCATGCCAATGATCATTGTCACCGTGACGATGAAGACTTGATATTGGTGACCCAGGAGAAAGTTTGGCTTCTATAGCAAACCGGATTGTCCTAGCTACCTCCATAGCTACTTCCAATGATTCAGTGTCTGTAATCTGATATTGCCCAACATATTTGGCCCTGTTTCCTGCAAAGTTAAATATTTATGTTAACCTAAAATGTTCCAAGACATTGTGGGAAATTTCCAGTGTTAGCTTTAGTTTGTCAGAAATGCTGTTAAAATCTCAACGATGAATCACTGCTTTCGTCATCTTATATTATCCTATAAAGTTCTGACATCTAGATGACAACCATGGCAACATATATGCAAGACCTCATAGAATAATAAATATTTTTCATTAGGTTTATAAGTGTGACCTCATAGAATTCATTATCACTTAGCATTTAGCAACATATTAGGTCATACTTCTAGTTGACATCTTTAAGATAAATGACAATTAGGATCAAACAACTAAAAAATATATAATAGTATTACTACTAAATATTTTTGACACAATGAAAGCTAAAATATATCATCACAATTGTGAAAAAATGGATATGAACAACTTCCCATCTACAATGTGAGAACTTTTTATTTGGAGGCCAACAAAAAATATGTAATTACCAAGCCATTCTTGAAATAATGGAAATAGATTTCATGTTCACATAGATCCTAGATCATATCTCAAAAGCCCCTCCTATTAAAAAATACCCCACAATATGCTTTGAAGTATACAAAAGACAATATATATCAAAATGTCTAAATGCACGTAAAACAATTGAATGGAAACTGAATAAATAACTAGAAAATGCAAACTAAAGCATGCAGAAATACCCTAGTTCACTTCCAAAATTATACATCATATAAATAGATGTTCCTAGTTTCCTATCTAAATGCAAGAGAGCTCTTAAGCTTTACTCTTGCTGATCCTCGTTTCAGGATTCACCTTAAAAATTGGTTGCCTTCTTTGCTATTTGAACTCTATAATTGTTGAATCTCTGTTTCTTAGGTTACAAAGAAAGCTCTATCAGCCCTTGCTTATGTAGGCTCACTATTCCATTTATAAGGAAGTTGGCTTTCTCATTTCCTTATATAAGTGTGTCAAGGTAAGTCTCTTTAAAGTTTTGCAATTTTGGGAAGTGTCCCATTCCTCTATCCAATTGCTTCCATTGTCACTGCATAGAGCCTGAATTGGCATTTTTGAAAAACCTTTAGTTGTTGTCCTTTGGGCTCTGCTATTGCACCCTAAATATCCACCTTGACCCCTAATAGAAGATCATGCACTACTAAATTATCACAAAGGTTAAACACATGTCAAAGCAAGATGAAAGATGATGTCATAATTTAGAAGCAACCCTGCTCCACCTTTAGATTAGCGCTGAATCTATAAACAACAAGAAGGATCTACTGACATGGACGGTTATAACATATATGCATTGGATAGGACTTGACAGATGGGGTTGAGGATGAAGGTAGGTTCCTATGGAGGGTGTTTGAGGATAGAGGAAGGTTTGTGACCAATTACGACATTCTTAATATTGTTGCATTCTCCCTCAAGAAGGTTCATGCCTTAGTCTTTGACCTTTCTAAGCATCTTTACTGTAGTTTCCCTGACAATATGTAGTGCATTGTTATAAACTACACAAATATGCTCACTACACATGTACAATGAAACATGTATCTAATTTATGGTCAAGTTCTATTGAGCTTGTAAATGTGATTTCAAAAGCACATTCCCGTGTACAGAACTAGCATGTCCACAAAACATGAATGAGAACAAGGTGAAAATCCAAAGCCCATTGGTTGGGATTTCCAAAGAGAGAAGGCATGAGACGATTGAGGATTGTAGTCTTCTAACAATGTAAATTTCACTTTGAAAACTAATATAAATGCTTTAGTTCTTTTCTTGTCAAGAAAAATGATCTCCTTTTTCTCTCCTAAATTATGGTATGAGTTTTTTGATATTAATGAAAAGGTTCCATCTTCTCTCAATTTTTGGTATGAGGGTATCAGGGCACATAATAAAAGCCTATGAGATTCAGGTCCTTTACAATAGGAGGTCATAATTGAGTGGGCTTTGATATCATGTTAAAATTTATAGAGATAATAGCAATACAAAGACAAGATGCATACAAATAAAACCGTCTATATATTTTATTGAAGAAGATTACATGCTACATGTAGTCTTTAAAGGGCACAATTTATTCAAACCTGGATTTGAACTTGACAGCTAACTTAAACTAATTAGCTACCTAATAAAATCCAACTCTAACAAACTATGAAAACTGAAACTAACACTGCCAACAACATGTTTAAGATTCAGTTTATACATGCAATGACTTATGATTGATTGTGACATAATGGAGACTTACTACAGCATATTTTTCTTTGTAAACTCTGCTGGCAATAATCAACTCATAGGAGAATGTGATTGCCATTTTTTTTATTTCTCTTGTCCAAAAATGTTGAATTTCTATGGTCCCCCCTTTAATGAAACAAAGGGATACGAACATTGGTTATATATTTCTAGATGACATTTTTAATGTTATTTCTACGTTCATGTTTTGTTTTGAACATATATGAAATTTAGTATTCCATTTTTGTGTATCTGCAGACTATTAGAACTATTCAGGATGTTCCATCCTTGGAAAGCAGGAGCAACAGAATCATATTTAAAGATGTATCTTCAAACTACCCTTGACGAAAAATACTGCTCATGAAATATAGATCATAAAGATTGATTTGATATTAGCAAGTAGCTAATGTCTGTAAATGATATTACAAAAGGAAATAAATTTTATTAGCTACCATATTTTAGGAACATCATTGATGAGTCATTCATTTCGTAACCCACTCATAAATTTTATTTTTTAAAGGTAAGAATTGAGGAATGTAGAATTGTGTGAAATTTAAGGTTGATTTGATGCATATATTATTAATTTTTTTTGGTAAGTTAGTTCAAACATTAGGTTTTTGGTATTATTCAAATAAAAAGATATATTGATAGCAATGTAAGTGTTTATTGTTATACATATTCAAACATATACTTAGACATTTATATATGATAACAATAGCTTATTCTTTTATGTTAAATTGGTTTGAGTGTGTTGTCCTTCAAGCACAACTTGGCCTCAGGTCAATAGCATCAAAGCACCTCGTTATTGTCAATCAAATCCTAGTGGTATTAGAGTTTCTCATCTAAATCATTCTTCAAATTTTGCATGTCTACTCACACAAGGTCCACATGGAGAAAGTAAGCTCTAGACGTTCATGAACCTTGATCTTACTTATCTCCATAATCTCAATAGAAGATGGTAGACAAATTGATAGCAAAGATGCAGCAACAAAGGGATGATTTGGAGAAACATTATGAATGGATATAGGCTATAAGCATGAATCCAGATTAGAATGTCACATAATATCATATAAACAACAAAAACACCATAAACTTGTAATCATAGCATCATGATCATACCATCGTATCATCATATGTTTCAAGTTCAACATCAAAATAATAAAATGTCAAATGATAAATCATATATAACATCAAGTTCAAGTAAAGGAAATAGAGCCTGCATAACCATATTTGTTTGTCATACCCTTTTTGCAAGGAACTCAAAAATTATTCAAATTAAACAAGTATGAACTGTAAGAGACTAAGAAAGAAGGAAAAGGTGTTACCTCACTAGGATGATAGTAATAATGAGACAAAGAACAATGAAGACTAAATCCAAGGAGACCAGATCTGAACATCTAGGTTCGTTCAAATTAAAAATTGGTTTTCCTTCATAGCACTATCAAGTCAACAACATAAGCATTATTTTGTGTCTAGAGTGTCATCAATGTTTTTAAATGTAGAATGAAATGGTTGTAAGTATGCATTTCTACCACATGCAAATGATTTTGAGATACAGACCTGTGCAATCCAATCTCCCAAGGAATAGACAACACCACTTATCGCCATCTTTGCCAAAATAGGATTTGTCATAAAGCGATGTTAGAATAGTTACTAAAATGGTCATAAACTATGTTCTTATAGTAAAAGAATACTTTGACTTAAGAAAAAAACTACACAATATTAAAACATGACATTGTGCTTTAAAAACTAAAAAGGTACTTGTAACAAAGAACTTCATTTCGACTTGCTAATTGGTTGTCACTATTAACTCTAAGCTTATCTTTAAAGTTTGAGCTTCACTTGGTTTCGAGAATAGTTTAATATTCTCTACTAAACAAGGCCAACCATGTGAAGGTGGAAGCTCATTTGGCCCCTCCCCTCCCCTAACATCACTCTAAATTCCCTATTAACATTTAATAACATTCATTCATTCATTCATCCATCCATTTTTGAAATATAAGCATAATGATAGGGATTTTTTACTTGGATATTGTAGTTGGAAATGCTTTGGTAGACACGTATGCAAAATGTGGAAGCATGGTAAGGCATGTCATCTGTTTAACAAAATTCCTCAAAGAGACAATTATCTCATGGAATACTATGATTGCAAGCTATACACAAAATGGATTTGTTGAAAAAGCTTTGGAAACTATCAAGCAAATACAATTAGCAGTTATGAAGCCAAATTTGTCAACCTTTGTCAGCATTATTGCTAGGAATTCATCCAAAATGTGGAAGCATATACAAAGAACATCAACTATGACAAAATGCTTCAATCTCATGGAATGGGATGATTGGAGGATATGCACAAAGTGGATTTGTTGAATGTGCATGATTTACCTTCTTGGGCATCCTGGCTATCTTGAGGAGACACTAAAATTTTACATTAAGTCACCAACCAAATCTATGGTGGTTGTGCTGATGTAGATCACACATGAATATAGGCTTTAGGAGTCTTGAAAACAACATTTCTTTTTTATTTGGATCCTAAAAATGTTGTCACTTATGTTCTTCTCTCAAATGTTTATGCAGAAATGGGCTAGCGGGGTGAGGTTCAAATGATAAGGAGATTTATGAAAGATAGAGAAATTAAAAAGATTCTTGGGTGTGTTGGATTGAAGACCATAAAATGGTACATGTTTTTCTATGTAGGAGATGGACACATCCACCTACACAGGAGATATACGCAAAGTTGGAGAAACTGGCTTGGGATATGAGGGCAGCTGGGTGTTTTTCAAAGGAGATTTGAAGTGCTTTCTTTTACTTTGCAAGTGGGTTTGTTACATATCTTCCTTTTAGTTTTTCTAAGTGCTTCAATAGTGTTTGATTTTTCTATTAGAGGAGCAAGAGGGTGTTATCAGACCTGCAAATGATCTAAAAATTGTTATCAATTTGATATAATCATCTTCCAGTGCATTGAATTGAAGTTTGGATGTGCTATGAGGTGTTGGATTATTGTGTGATTGATCTGTGACGTGTTGGGCATGAGGTTGTGTTTTCTGAGTGATTTTGTTTTGTCAAACCTATTGTAATGTGTTTCAAAAGCATTTTAAAACCTGAACTAGAATAATATTCATCATCCATCAAGGTATTTTGTTGTTGATTCAAGTTGGGTGGGTTTGTTCATGATATCAAGCAATAATTTTGGGTGTTACAACAACTCTTTTATTACCAGCATTTCATAACAATATTAATTCTTCTCAAATAGTGTTTGTTTTGCATATGGAGGATTAATATTTATGGATGGTTATAATGTTATTATGTTAAAGAGCTTTCATTCGTATGCATTTTATATTGTAACAGGGAATGATAGTACTACCATTGGGATTGATCGTTATCTATTACTGATACTTACCCTATTGAATTAGTGGACGTACCCATTAATCTTTCGCATTGAATTGATTGGATATATCTACCCCTCTATCACTATATCTGTTAAATCATACTTCTTGAAAATTAATATTAGGACACCAATGCTATTGCCATTGGATGCAAATAAATTTTAAACTTGAAAGCTACCTAATGCTCTTTGCAACTTCATATGCTTGTTGTTTGGATCTGTTCATAATTCCCTTAACAGTTAATTATGGAGATTTGTGAATTGTAGGAGAATGGGCTATGGAAAGACTAATTTGTCCAAGATGGACATGGCTTCACATGAAATGTTCAAGACATTTTTAGCAAAGCTCATTCAACCTCTTATCCCAACAGCTATTTTTTTTAGTTGGAATTTTTTGCTTTTTAATTTGGGTTTGTCATCAACTGCTTCAGCTTGCCTTTCTTAATTTTCTATTTACCATCACCTTAGGTAGTGAGTTTAGTATTTACTAGACTTTAAGAAGGATTCTTTGTGATTCCAAGCTCTGTGACTTTCTATTATTGGCTAGCTATAAGCCTACAAGTACTGTAGTTGCACATCTTTCCTTGTGTATTGGTATGTGTGTTCTACTTGGTTTTATATGTTACAAAAAAATGCATTAATTTGTGATTATTGTTTTTTGTTTGCTTAACTAGTCTGTTTGATTTTCTTGATGTGTCAAAATAAATTTGACATATGAACTGTATTGTTTACTCAGTTCTGAATCTAGGTCTCCTCTTGTTGACCACATTAAGTTTGGATGTAAATGAGAAGCTTAAATTTGAGTTTTAGCACTAAAATTGGAAAAAAATTTACGAGTTAGTGAAGTGGTTAGGAAATTCTTATATAACTATTTAAGTAGTGAAGATGTTGAAGAGGAAGCAAATGGATTAAATTGTTTCCAATGTGAATATGATTTAACTTAAATTGTGCCTATCTATCTTATTATGATGTATCTTGCAAAGGAAAAATTGAACCTAAATTCTCCCTACCTTTCTTATTATGATTCATCCTTGCTTTGGTCAAAATGGAAAAGGAAACATATGGGGGATATGGTTTAGTTTATCCTATCCTTCTAGCAACATGCTTTGAAGCTTCACTTGCCACAAAAAAGAAAAGCAAAACCTCAATGCACCTATATGTTAGGAATGAATGCTAAAGCCTTTGGCAGTCATTTTGTAGCAGTGGTTGTTGCATTCATGACTATGATTGTCATTGATGTCAACATAGTGATATTCTGGATTTTAGCAGAGAAGCAGCCACAGTTTTGTTTTGCGCACATGTTATATTGAAAATTGAGTTATGCATATTTGATGGTATGTTATTTGGTGTGTTATTAACCTATGGTTAATAGCACAAAAATAAATTCATTTATTCATGAAAGTTATAAGCATTTTGGTGGAAGCAGTATTCTGGCAGTGTTCCTGAGTAGCGGTTTTTGGTAATTAGAGGATATCTTCTAACCAGGATGAAATCTGATTCTACACAGTTAAAGGGAAGTTTGATACTCATTGGTGGTGATGTGGTTCATAGCAAAAAATTTGAGGTCACATGATTGGAAAGTTATTGTATCTGGAAGCTAACAGTTTTTATGTAATTTTGATGTAGCGTGTTGAAATTATTATTTGGATGCCAACTCATTTGTCATTATTTGAGTGTGGTATAAAGGAAGGAATGTTTTCCTTGTTGAAAGATGGGATTGTAATAGTTGTGATATGTAATTGTGAAAGTTGTGATGTGAATATATGCATGAGGTGAAGAATAGAGCTAATTCAGTGGTGAAGGAAGACTTGCGAAGTACAGAGATCTAGATTTGTGATCTTGTGTAGCAGAGAGTGTGATTTTGGAAAAGTGTGAAGGAGGTAACATATTTCATATTATTCTATTGAATAATACTAAGATCTATTGGACAATGAGTTCAGAGATCTTGCCTTGAAGCTATTTGGGCAGTGGGTCCTTCTGTCTTCCATAACTCCTAACAGGGTTAGAATCTTTTAACAGGGATTCAAAATCTCCTAACAGAGATTCATATGTACTAAATGTATTTCATAAGAATCCTAATAGGGTCCATCCTCTCACAAGGAACTTTCATATTAGTGCATCATTTTGTGGGCATCATTCCCACCGGGGTTTACTCTTTGATCAAGAGGTTCCCTAGTTAACATATCTTGTGTTATTGTGTCATTGTGTATGATTATATTTCTATGGTTGGTTACTGCATTGATTATATGGTTTAAAGCTGTTGAAGTTGATAAATGGTTTAATTAGTAGATAACTGATTCACCCCCCCCCCCCTCTCAGTTATCTTGGGGATCTTTTCTTTCTAACAATTGGTATCAGAGCAATAGGTCCTTGAAAGAGAAGTTTAACAACTTAAGGAGATCTATGGTGAATTTCAGGAAAGAAAGCCCTAAGTTTGATGGAGTAAATTTTGACAGCTAGAAAGAAAAGATGAAGACACATCTCTTGTGTTTAGGACCAAGTTATTAGTTGATTACAAAAAATGAGAGAACTATAATTGAAGAAGACAGTCTTGAATCAAGTTCTGAAGATGAGGTAGATCTATACATGTGTAACATACTTGCAAGAGAAGCACTTTTATCAGCACTTCTAGAGAATGAATATAGTCAGGTAAAAGGTTTAAATAGATCTTATGATATTTGGAAAGCTTTACATTCTACTTTTGAAGGTCATGAACATGCAAAGAAAGCTAGGTTACATAATTGGATTTGTGCATTTGAAGACATAAGAATGATGGAAGATGAATCTGTTAGAAGCTATATTGGTAGGATGTCAAAAATTGTTGCAGGAATAAAGTCTTGTGGAGGTGAAAAGATAGAGAATGAAGTAATATGGAAGAGTTTGAGAACATTGACACCGGTATTCAGGCAGACTACACAAATGATTGAACAAGTGATACCTTGTACACCAAACTTTTCAAGAGAGACTCTTCTTGGAAGATTGGAAGCAACAGAGATGAATTTGAGATTATCAAGAGAACTACCTAGAGTGGAGACAACATTCAGTGCTCTTAGCATCAAACCTACTTTGTCTAGAAGTACAAGTGTGAATGGAGATTATGCCAGCAGTAGCAAATCCAAATCTAATGAAGATAAGAAGATTGAAGAAGGTATTGCCTTTCTTGTGAAAAGAGAACCAGATGGTAAGAAAATCTTTAAATGTTGGACATGTCAAGAATATGCTCATTTTGCATCTAAGTGTCCTAAGAGAGTTAAGAAGTATACAAACAATTTTAACCCTAGAAGATCTAAAGAATTTTATTATGCAAATGATGAAGAAATTGAAGTAGGAATTGAAAGACATTTGAGCGATAGTGATAATGATAACTTTGATGACATAGGATTTGTAGCAATTAAGGAAGAAAATTCTGAATCTAATGTTAAGGAAGAGAAAGCCTTAGTTTCCCAAGTTGAAAAGAAAGCTGATTGGATTATAGATAGTGGTTGTTCACATCATATGACTGGTGATAAAGGAAAGTTCATAAATTTTAACAATTATGATGGAGGAGTTGTTAGAGTTGGTAACAATGCACCTTGTTTGATTAAAGGTATAAGATCTATTACTCTTGATGGAAAGACTAATACTGATGAAGTTTACTTTGTTGATGTATTGAAACATAATCTTTTGAGTGTTGGAAAGTTAGTGGATAAGGGATATCAAGTTTGGTTTACTGAGAAAACTTGTGTGATTAAGGATAAAGATGGAAATTTGATTAGAACAAGATCTAGAACTAGAGGTAATGTATTTCAGTTGAACCCTACTGAGATGACATGTTTGATGACTAAGATTGATGACAATTGGTTATGGCATAGAAGGTTCTGTCATATAAACTTTGATAATATTGTGAAAGTAAGTTCTACACTTGCAGTAAGAGATTTACCTAAGATTATGAAGCCTACTAACATGATTTGCAAGGAATGTGTGATGGCTAAGCAGAAAAGGAGTTCATTTCCTAGCAAGAAGTTCACATCTACAGAAAAGTTGGAGATTGTTCATACAGACTTGAGCGGTCCTACTAGGACTAGAGGATTCTATGGAGAAAGGTATTTTATGATTCTTGTTGATGATTTTACAAGAATGATGTGGATTGAATTTTTGAAAGAAAAATCTGAAGTATTTGATAAGTTTAAGGTCATGAAGAATAAAGTTGAGAATGAATCAGGAATGAGGATTAAATGTTTGAGATCTGATAGAGGTGGAGAATTTACATCTAAAGAGTTTAACACCTTTTGTGAAGTAAGTGGTATTAAGAGATAGTTTTCAGCCCCTAGAACACCTGAACAAAATGGTATTGCAGAAAGAAGGAACAGATCAGTGACTAAAGCAGCTAGAGCTATGCTATTTGAATGTGATTTGGAAAAGACATTTTGGAGAGAAGCAGTGAATAAAGCAGTATATACAATGAACAGAGTACAAATCAGAGCAGACACAAACAAGACACCTTATGAATTATGGTTTGCACATGCACCCTTAGTTAAGTATTTTAGAATTTTTGGAAGAAAATTTTATATTAAGAGAGATGATGATATAGGAAAGTTTGATCCTAGAAGTGATGAAGGAATTTTTCTTGGATATTCTTTGAGAAGAAAAGCATATAGATGTTACAATAAGAGAACTAAGACTATTGTTGAAAGTGCAAATGTAAAAGTTGATGAGAAGTTTAAAATTTAGGAAAGAATGCTTGATTATGAATCTAATGAAGGAACTAACCCTCAGCCTAACATTGAAACTACTGAATAATTTTTTGAGACTAACAGTGAATTGTTGAATGAAATTCATGTTGAAGAAAATAGAGAAGAGTCTAGAGAAGAATCTACAGTTGAAGAAAGATCAGTGACTATGACACCTAATAGGTATATATCAAGACATCATCCTATTGAACAACTAATTGGAAGTTTGGATAAAGGAGTTATGACTAGAAAGAAGGTACATTTATGTTTGATTTCTCAAATTGAACCTAAGTCTACTAATGAAGATTGTGAAGATGAACTTTGGATTAAAGCTATGAAAGAAGAATTGGATCAGATTGAAAAGAACAAGACATGGGAATTGGTCCCTAGACCTAAAGACAAAAATGTGATTGGAACTAAATGGGTATTCAGGAACAAGATGAATGAACAAGGAGAAGTAATTAGAAACAAACCAAGATTGGTATGTAAGGGATACTCACAGCAAGAAGGAATTGACTATGAAAAGACTTTTGCCCCTGTGGCAAGACTTGAAGTAGTAAAAATATTTTTGGCTTATGCAGCATTTAAGGAATTCAAAGTGTATCAGATGGATGTGAAGTTAGCATTTTTGAATGGTGAATTAGAAGAAGAAGTCTACATTGAGCAGCCTGAAGGTTTTCCTTTGACTCAAGAAGGAGACATGATACGTGTTGGTGCTCGAAAATGCTGGACCATTTTGAGGCCAACTAATAGGCAAAATCAATGCCTCTGCAATTCTGGTTTGATTGAACCAAGGCTAGTAGGCCTAAATTGAGTACACTGTCTAACTGCACAAACAACGTGCATAAAGAACAAAATTTCTTCCAAAGAGGTTACAGATCCTTGGAAGATATATTAATCTAATGTCCTAATTGGTAGATATTTAAAATATTTAGACTATTGTTATGAACTAATGTTAAACCTAATTTAGTATTTGATTAAGAAGATAGCAGATTAGATATATACTTCACAAAAAGAAATAAATGACAAAATCAAATAAACGAATAGACCAGTGCCTAATGCCAAATTGAAAATAGAGTCGACATTCAATACTATATGTAACTGGAGATAGTTTTAAGATAACTCATTTCTACAGAATGAGACCATCAACCTACAAGATTTTATTTGAAATTTTTTTTTACAACAATTCATAAAATAGGTCCTAATATTTTTAACTCAACTTAAGAGCCCAAAGGAAACAATAATAGGTTCCCAGACCATGCTACCATTATTCAAATTGTATGAATTGATTATAAACAAATGCATAAAACAAAAAGCATATTAGGATACCCTAGTTAGAGAGTAATCTAGAAAACTAATTGAACATACAAGACTATATAATCAATAGGGTATAAGCACTTATCAGATATCCGTGCATAAGACCTTGGGACATTAAATTCCAGTCTGTGAACAGTAGCTATTTTTGTCATGATAGAATTGTGTTTTTTTTTATTCCCTCTCTTTACATTTTACATTATGTGTATATACATGTTTGAGTGGCTTTCACACCTCTTTAGGGTGAAAAGACACACCCTTATTACAAATTGTTTTGAAAAAATGATAAACTAACTAAAAAATAACTACCTAACTTTCATATTTGGGCTTGGTTAAAAAACCAAAACACCTTTTGGAAAGCTAAGATTTTCATAAGAGATAGGAAATTTGATTTCCCAAACTGGGTCTTTTTTAGATTTTTAAAATTCAACCATCTTCTACATCTGTCGACATCATCTTTTTAGCAGGTCAAAATTCCAGCATTTTCTGAAGGCTTTGATCATAGAATTTTGATTTTTCTTGTCACAGAGCTTCCTTCCATAATATCTCAACTTTTTAATTAAAAATTAATGTAATATTTTATCCCATTTCATGTAATCCATCATTAATTATTGGGCATGGAGTTTAAGAGGCCATTTTTTAGGGTTTTATCACTATATAGGACTCCAAATTTTGCCCAAAATTTAGAGCTCCAACTGGCTCTTTCTGGGGACATATGCTCCATGTGAGCATAGCGAGATTCTAGCTATCTCTAGAGAAGTAGACCAAGTATCCATACTAATTTGATGCGAAGTAAAATTGGGTGGCCCCAGGCCCCCCAAAATTGAACATTGATCCTTTCCTCTATCAAACACTTGATTTTGATCACGTGACATGTTTAACCTTGTTGCATTACACATGTCATCCTTATATACAATTCTCATTGCTTCATCAATATGATCTTTGGCATCGAATCTATATTTAACCCTTGAGAAATAATCAGGTCCATTGTAATCCTTGCTGAATAGAAGATTTTGGTTAATCATACAAACCTCTAGGTTAGTCTTCTTTTTTTTGGATACCTTCTTGTTCACAATCTGTCCCATCTCTATATTTTGGATATTTTTTCTCCTCACCAAAAGGCTTTGAGAATAGCTTATCTTCAAGAAGTACAAACTTTCTCTCACCAAGAGTTTGATCAGTTGGGACATTTCTAAAATTTTTAGAACTATGCTTCAACACATTCTCTTCATCATTTCTAGCTGATTCCATCTCATCTTCATATGTTTGGTGTACCTCTGGCTCAAAGGATGAACTCCAAGATATCTCACCCTCTGAATGCACTTCATGAGTTTCATCAAATTTAAAATTAGGATTGTTATCTTCATTATGATGCTGATGAATTCTATTGCATAAAGGATCCTCTTCAAACAATGGATTCGATAACATAGAGAAATCATACACATCTTCATCTACTTCCTCTTCAAAGAATGGATTCAAGAACATGGAGAATTCAGACATACATTCATGAGAATTTTCATTTGGATCATCAAGTTTTTCATCAACAAGACTAACATCTTCATTGAGATTATCTCCTGAAACTTCCTCCTGTTCATGTAGTTCTATTTCATCTCCACAATTTGATTTCTCTTGAATATGGGCTGATCCGTCTACCTCCTTACCATGGTGGATTGAGAAAAAATTTGGACTATTCTTTTCAGTGTGTCTTTGGTATTCTATGTCTAATAAAGCTGAAATTTCTCTTGTATTGAGAAGCTTTTCTTCATCATCATCATGGTCATTGATACATGTTTCCATACACATCTCATCATGTACAAATTCTTCTTCAATCTGATCCAAGTTTTTATCCTCCATGTCATCACAAGTATTATTATGGTTAACATTTTCCTCAGACTGTCCATCAAAATATGAAACCTCACTTGACTCATATGTTATTTCAGTTTTGCACTCTTTTTCCTTTTCAACTAGTTCATTATTCATAAGTTCGAGAAAGGTAAGGAACTGATGATCATATAAAAGACCTAGTTCTTGCATTTTGTTTAAAACATCAGAAGATGGAGGTCTGCATTCTAAAGGTATTTCATGATAGATATGAAACATCCTTAGGAAGAATTGTACTGCAGATTCTTCCTCTTGTTTCTCTAAGTTCAAAAATGCATCCAAAGGGGATATATAATTTGGGTCTTCTTCATCATCACTGAGATTTCCATCAAACACAAGGCCTTGTTCAATTTGATCATAAGACTCCTCTTCTCTATCCTCACTATCTTCTTCTAATATCTTAACAATAATCTTTAGATCATGGTCATCTAGCAAGATTCTCAAGTTTTTGACCTTTCTCATTAATTCTTTTCATGAAAGTATAATTGTTACAGGTATCCTCTGATAAATATCCACCATCCTCAAGAATAAGTGTGCACAATACTCCCCTTCAAATCTCTCCAAACTGAAAAATGCATCAAGTAGAGACATACTATGATCCTCCTCCATGATGAAACTTTGGTCTTCACACTATTCATAACACATGTTATCTTCATTGCTTGCATCATGGAATTCATATAGAAACCATTGTTCAAATTCTTTCCAAGATGAAATACTTTGTGTAGGTAATGATTCATATGCCTCTCTTGCATTATCTTCTAATGTCCTGGCAAATAGTTTCATTGCCTGATCTTCTACAAAAATCTCATAGTTCTCTATAAATGCATAAAATGCATTCAAATGTTCAACTACTGATTCATCCCATTATCCATGGAACTTTGGTACAAGTTGTGAAAACTTATGGATCAACTTAAAAGGAATACAATGGAATCCCTTGAGATCTAATGGCCTAATACCATCTGGAATAAATGGTTTTCTCTGAAATGGTTGTTTATTCTGATACATTCTGAATATATGAATTGGTTGTAACTTGTTTCTTTATACATTAGGTTCTTGACAATAGAGCCGCCACCTCTTTCAAAGAGGAAAAATTTACTTATTTCCTTCTGGGTATTCTTCCTTAGTAGAGTCACTGATTGAAATGCTTTATTGAATATAGTCGCCACCTCATTCAAGGAATGTCTTTCTTTTGGGTTCTTTCTTCTAGTACAGTGTGCTTCCAAACAAACTACTATAACTACTTTCTGATTCTGATCTGCGAAATATGAAATCCTAAGATTTTTAACTCAACTTAAGAGCCCAAAGGAAACAATAACAGGTTCCCAGACCATGCTACCATTATTCAAATTGTATGAATTGATTATAAACAAATGCATAAAATAAAAAGCATATTAGGATACCCTGGTTAGAGAGTAATCTAGAAAACTAATTGAACATACAAGACTATATAATCAATAGGGTATAAGCACTTATCAGATATCTGTGCATAAGACCTTGGGACATTAAATTCCAGTCTATGAACAGTAGCCCTTTTTGTCGTGATAGAATTGTGTTTTTTTTTATTCCCTCTATTTACATTTTACATTATGTATATATACATGTTTGAGTGGCTTTCACACCTCTTTAGGGTGAAAAGACACACCCTTATTACAAATTGTTTTGAAAAAATGATAAACTAACTAAAAAATAACTACCTAACTTTGAGATTTGGGCTTGGTTGAAAAACCAAAACACCTCATGGAAAGCTAAAATTTTCATGGGAGATAGGAAATTTGATTTCCCGAACTAATTTTTTTTTAGATTTTTAAAAGTCGACCATCTTCTACCTCTGTCGACATCATCTTTGCAGTAGGTCAAAATTCTAGCATTTTGTGAAGGCTTTGATCATAGGATTTTGATTGTTCTTGTCACAGAGCTTCCTTCCATAATATCTCAGCTTTTTAATTAAAAATTAATGTAATATTTTATCCCATTTCATGTAATCCATCATTAATTATTGGGCATGGAGTTTAAGAGGCCATTTTTTAGGGTTTTATCAATATATAGGACTCCAAGTTTTGCCCAAAATTTAGAGCTCCAACAATATGTAAACTAAAGAAAGCATTGTATGGACTAAAGCAAGCACCTAGAACTTGGTATGCTAGATTGGATAAGTATTTGCTAAAATTGGGATTTACAAAAGGAACAGTTGATAGTAACTTATACACAAAAGAAATTGAGAATGGATTGTTAGTTATAGTTATTTTTGTTGATGACATTATTTTTAGAGGAGAAGATGAAGCTAGTGACAAATTTGCTGATGAAATAAAGATAGAATTTGAAATGAGTATGATCGGAGAAATGAAATACTTTTTGGGATTACAGATAACAGAAAATAAAGATGGTATCTTTGTAATTCAGACAAAGTACTTGAATGATTTGTTGAAAAGATTTGGTATGGAGAATTGTAAACTAGTTGGAACACCTATAGTTACAGGACATAAACTATCTAGTAAAGATGAAACACCAACAGTTGAGCAGAAGAAATATAGATCCATGATTGGTGGATTGCAATACTCGACACACACTAGAATAGATATAAAACATTCAATTGGAATGGTAGCAAGATTTCAAGCTGAACCTAGAGAGTCACATTATGCAGTAGTAAAGAGGATATTGAGATATCTTAGAGGCACAATGGACTATGGATTGTGGTATGAAAATTTTGATGATTTTACCTTATGTGCATATACTGATGTTGATTGGGGAGGCAGCGTTGATGATAAGAAAAGCACCAGTGGTGGACCCTTTTTTCTTGGAGGAAGATTAGTTTCTTGGTTGAGAAAAAAGTAGAATTGTATCTCATAGAGTACATCAGAAGTAGAGTATGTAGCAGCAACAAACAATTGTAACTAGATAATTTAGATCATGCAAATGTTGAAGGATATTGGAATTTAGTTTGATGAGCCTATTGTTATACATTGTGATAACACCAATACAGTTAGTATGTCTAAGAACCCTGTATTACATTCTAAAACTAAGCATATAGAGATCAAGTATCATGTTGTAAGAGAGAAAGTTGCTGAGAAAGATGTCAGACTAGAGTACATAAGCACAAAGGAGCAGATAGCAGATATATTTACAAAGCCTTTGCCTAAGGATACATTTGAGTATCTAAGAGGTATGCTTGGGGTTATGCCTCAATCTACTCTTGAGTAAAGATGCAGATGGTTGCATCTGTCCAATGGTTTATGGCCCTATCTATTTTCTAGATTGGATGTTGGTACTTCCTCTATGGGGGAGTATGTGTATCTGAGTTGAGTCATGAGGACTCTTGTGAATGTATTTTCTGAACAGTGTCTTTTGACATTGAGCTATTGTTTGACATAGTGATGGAATTTTTGTCATTGATGTCAATGGGGGAGAGAATCATGAAAAACATTGAGGAACTACATTTATTGGAGAGATTGAATAGGAAAATGAAGCAAGATTTGATTGATGAAGAGTAGCAGAGCAGTTGAGCAGTAGTGATTGGATTTTTGGAACATTGGATGTTTTTCATCTATGTTTCCATCAATGCCAATGGGGGAGATTGTTAGGAATGAATGCTAAAGCGTTTGGTAGTCATTCTATAGCAGTGGTTGTTGCATTCATGACTATGATTGTCATTGATGTCAACACAATGATATTTTGGAGTTTAGCAAAGAAGCAGACATAGTTTTGTTTTGCGCACATGTTATATTGTAAATTGAGTTATGTGCAGTTGATGGTATGTTCTTTGGTGTGCTATTAACCTATGGTTAATAGCACAAAAAGAAATTCATTTATTCATGAAAGTTATAAGCATTTTGGTGGAAGCAGTATTCTGGCAGTGTTCCTGAGTAGCAGTTTTTGGTAATCAAAGGATATCTCCTAACCAGGATGGAATCTGATTCTACATAGTTAAAGGGAAGTTTGATACTCATTGGTGGTGATGTGGTTCACATTGCAAACTTTGAGGTCACATGAATGGAAAGTTATTGTATCTGGAAGCTGACATTTCTAATGTAATTTTGATGTAGCGTGTTGAAATTATTATTTGGATGCCAACTCATTTGTAATTATTTGAGTGTGGTATAAAGGAAGGAATGTTTTCCTTGTTGAAAGATTGGATTGTAATATTTGTGATATGAAATTGTGAAATTTGTGATACGAATATATGCATGAGGTGAAGAATAGTGCTAATTCAGTGGTGAAGGAAGACTTGCGAAGTATAGAGATCTGGATTTGTGATCTTGTGTAGCAGAGAGTGTGATTTTGGCACAGTGTGAAGGAGGTAACATATTTCATATTATTCTATTGAATAATACTAAGATCTATTGGACAGTGAGTTCAGGGATCTTGCCTTGAAGCTGTTTGGGCAGTGGGTCCTTCTGTCTTCCATAACTCCTAACAGGGTTAGAATCTTTTAACAGGGATTCAAAATCTCCTAACAGAGATTCATATGTACTAAATGTATTTCATAAGACTCCTAATAGGGTCCATCCTTGCACAAGGAACTTTCATATTAGTGCATCATTTTGTGGGCATCATTCCCACCGGGGTTTACTCTTTGATCAAGAGGTTCCCTAGTTAACATATCTTGTGTTATTGTGTCATTGTGTATGATTATCTTTCTATGGTTGGTTACTACATTGATTATATGGTTTAAAGTTTTTAAAGTTGATATTGAAGTTGATAAATGGTTTAATTATCAAATAATTGATTCACCCCCCCACTCTCAGTTATCTTGGGGATCTTTGCTTTCTAACACTATATTGACATTTAAGTCTTGATACTGTTTCAAATTTGCAAGGACTATACTTATCAAACTTCTTGTTATTCCTTAGCCTCCAATATTGTTTTTTGGGATCATATTTCCTACCCTTGAGCCTACATGCAATTTGGAGTGCCCAAAAAATTCCCTAATAGAAGTGCTTATAGGGTAATTATTATCTGTTAGCATTCAACCTTATCCTGAATACAAATGTTTATGTTCTAATATTTTACTTATTTAAAAGGAGTATGAATATGTGTATATTACATATTACACAAGAATATCATGCATCATCTAATAACAACCCCAGTCTTAGATGTGGGTATCATACAAAATCCTTAGTGTATTCACATAATGAAGCAACAAAAGTACATACCCTAGAAAATGGGCATCGGCTAAGCTCCTAATAAAGTGCACCAAAAGAAAAAAAAAAAAACAAACTTTGGGAAATCTACAAATGGTGAAAACACTATTTTTTTAGCGATTTCTTTTGAAGACTTGCAATGCAAAGTATGGAGATCATGCATAGTTAATGTCTTTCCCGATTTCGAGCATTAAACAAATGAAATGACATTACCCTAATTTTTTTTTTCACCCAACGGCATGGAATCTTCATGATGAAAGCACAAATTAGGGCCATGACTTCATGGAAAAGTTGACACAATGTGTTGAGTTCGGCCTGACAGAATGTCATGGGAAAAAGAGGAATAAACACAATGCAAACTATTTGTATCTACCTAACTGGATGTGTTACAACAGTCACCACATATCTATTCTCTCACGGTCGACTGTGTAAATTGGGAATAATTTGAATAAATAAAACTAATAACATGAATGCATTGGAGTTACTACAGCACTACTGAAATATCAGTTAAACTTGTTGTAGCATAACAACTGTATGTTCCTTACAAAATCGACTATGTAAGTTTTGAATGAACAACTTTTACAAGTTACACATGCTGCTGTTACATCCAAACTGGTTGTGAGTATATGTAAATATCAATTACTTGTGCTATCAACCATAAGAAATGAAAAAAAATAGAGAAGGAACGTACACATAATTTTGTTTCACTTTTAACCTCGGGTGTAGGCGCACTCTTCAGGAATAAGTTCTGCTCCACTCCTTAGCTTAGCAATGACAATCCTAATTCATGCGCTCACTATAATCATAAAAGTGAAAATGAGAATTGAAATGTTCTTTTTAAGTAATATGCCTGTATTCATTGAACATTCGACGGGCATGCTGGTGGTCGAAAGTTCAACGAACACGGGCATGGTTTTAAAATAAATAAATAAAAATTTCCTTCTATACCCCGACTAATCTAAACCATTTTCATTAATGGTCAAAAATAAAGGTTGAAAAATGATGTCAAATGTACTAGTGTGACCAAGGAAAACCTCTCATCCAACAAACAAAACCATTTTTCTTGCAGGTATAGGTGTGGGACAATGAATTGCAGATCAAATCTAAGTACCATTTTCGGCAAACTTTCAAGATCCACGAATAGAATTTCTGTCAAAACACTGCAGGTCGAGGTTAGCATAAAGGGGTAAGATTGTGCCCCAGGGTAAGATCTTACCCCTATTTTGGGTCAAGTTTGACCTTTATCAGAAAATAAGAAGGTTTCTAGGTTTTATTTGTTTCTATGTTTCCAGGCCAAACTTGCTTGTAGAATTTCCCAAAACTGAGTATAGACACTAGAAAATATTATTTTCTAGATCTGTCATATTTTAAAGTTATTATTTGTCTTCAAATTCAATTAAGATTTCAATACTTCCTTTTCATAATGGAATATAAGGTTTTCTCCTTTCTTCCTATTCTTCATCGATTGATTCATTTGTGTATTGCCCATTTTATTTTGGTTAATCAATTTGGATCTTTCCTTTGGGAATTTGGGGTTAAGAAGAAGATCTTACCTTTCCCATCACATTTCTAGACATCTCCATTTTCTTATATTACATTTTTGTGAACTTGTTTTACAACAACTCTTTCTTTTAGGTGTTAGATCTCCCTTTGTATTACCTTGTGTGTTCACCTTCACTATTACATTTTGGTGAACCCGTGATAGACAACTGTTTCTTTTATGGTGTTATATCTTGCATTTACATTTCATATAAAGTAACAACACAAAAATATTTCTTTGGCCATGCTTTGTGTTTTCCTAGTTTAGTTCATTTGCATTACATTGGTATATGAGCTTTACTACCTCTAGTCCTACTTATAATATTTCAGTTAGATGAAGTCATAGACTTATGGGTGCCTTTGATCCTGAGTCTTCCTCTCCTTTGACAACTTGATTATTCATGATTCCAATCCTACTATGGAGCATAACTCTTCTCACTCATCTCATGATGAGGATGATGATTTAAAAGTTCATCTTGAAAAAGTCCAAAAATTTTCAAGTGAACTTGATAAAATGGGAAATTGGCTTACTCAAGAGAACCATAATCAAGATTTTATTCAAGCTATATATTCTCTTAAGAAATTCCTTCATGATAGTGATCAAGGTGTTAATCCCTTACGTAATATTACTCATCTTGTGCATTCAAATGTTAAACCTTTAGCTCAAGAAGCTCACGATTTAGGATTCACTCCTCCTATCACTAGTGTGGAACCTTCTTATGTTCCTTTACCTAGAATTCCTACTTATACTCCTCCTTTGGTGACTACATCAGTTCCCTCTCTTCCTATGAGTGTTCCTCTTGTGTCCCTCCCTACTTCAAAACCTTCTTATCATAATGTTCCTTTTACTTATTCCAATCCTCTTCCAACTATGGTTCCAAATGCTCCCCCGGTTGTGTTTTCCATTCCTACCACTTCATACACTTTACCTAGTGTTTCTAGTGTGTCTATGCCTCCTATTTCATCTAATGGTTCAATAATCATCAGTTTGGCTCAAACTATATCCTCTTTACAACAACAACTTGCATCTTTAACTCAATCCAAGTTTAGCATTCCTACATGTGACATGGGAAGTCCTTTATCCATAGAATGCCCATGTGGCTTTGCATATTGTAATTCTGAAAGTTTGTAATCCCACATTTGTGGAGATAATAAAAAGCCAATTTTCTGTTCTTGCATATTGTTGTTGTTTCTCTATTTTTGTTATGTGTTTGTGGTATTAAGGGGAGCATCCTTCATCAAGTGGTATCAGAGTAGGAGTTCTTGAGTGTGTGAATAGATCGCCGATTATGAGGCAGTTTGCACCAGGACCATGGTTAGGGTTTCAATGCACATCGCAAAAATGCCTCCATGAAGGGAACATGGTGGAAGAGCTAGTGTTGTAACACCTAAGGTTAGAGCGCTCCAGAGACAAGTGCAAGCATTGCAAGAGGAGATTCGTAGAGGAATGAATCTTAATGCCAGAGATGAAAGAGAGGATGAAGCTGAAGAAGAAGATCAAGAAGGAGAAGTCAAAGTTGTGAACTAGGAGGAAGAAAGACTTTTTTCGGCCATTTCCAAGATCAAAAAAAGACCTAAGATTGAGGTTCCTGCACTTTCAAGAAATCTTAACCCAGAGGAGTTGATCGACTGGATCAAAGAATGTGAAGAATATTTCAAGTATGAAGATATTAAGGATCCTGATAGGGTCAAATTCATGAAGGCCGGACTAAAATGTCATGCGAAGATCTGGTGGCAAGAGATTCAATTGGAGTGAAATAGAAGAGGGAAAGATAAAATCACAAGATGGGATCGAATGGTGGATAAATTGAAGCAGAAATTCATTCCTATTGATTATGAGCTTGACCTTACTAAGAAGATGCAAAGTTTGAAGTAGGCATGAAGATCTGTTCAGGAGTATATAGAGGAGTTTTATCGAATCCTCATCAGAATAGGCCATGTAGAAGATGACAAGGAGAAAGTTGCCCGTTACCTTAATGGGTTAAGGCCGAGCATTCAAGAGGAGCTGAATTTGGTTCAAATGAATAGTATTAAAGAGGCACACTAGTTTTCCCTAAAAGTAGAGAAAAAGATGAACAAGAAGTTCGAGAGCAGACAAAATGGAAGAGGTCATGGTGGATGGTCATATGGAAGCCGAAATGAAGATCTGAAAAAGAAGGATGAGGCCTGTTGGAGCTTTTTCTTACAGGACCAAACTTGAAGCAAATAGTTGGGCTTAGATCTCAATTAGACACTCAAGTTTGACAAGGAAACAGTCCAATTGATAAGGATAGATAACATCCTCCTTCTTCTTTGAGCTCCATAATCACTCAGGCGGGTATTTCCTTATCTGTACATTCAAGACACCTCATGAAAAACCAAAGGCATATAGACAGATTAATGTGGAATATCAATCAATCTCCTATAGGTATCCTATACCCTGATGATAGAAAATCTCATGCAATAGCCCTACTTGCATGGAATGAGACTGAAAGCTAGAGACCTATCCTAACAACAAGAAAGGGAAAGGGTGGAGCTGAAGGGAAAAGATTTTAAAATGAGTTTGAAGGGACCCCTGAGATACCCTAAGTCTTTCATAAACCAATGCCTTATCCAATGGGCCACAAAGTCAAACATCTTATTGCAAGAGAAAGCTATGAAACAAGAACACAATATGCTCAATGTGTTGATGCCTGACATCAATCACACACCATGACCAAACCTCAACTTAGTTCCCACCTATGTATTCAAATATGTTATTACCCATCAAAGGATTTTGACCCTCCCCTTAGAAGAGACCTATGAATAGACAATACATTAACCAACATCCACTAAAAGACAAGCATGACCTATCCTTGATATTTCAGCTCATACATACATGAATACTAACCCTGAACTAGTTATCTCTATGAAGACAACTCCACCCACAAGCTCTTAGGAAATGCAAAGTAGAAAAACTAGACATCTTTGATGCATGACTAATGAGTTCAGAATTCAAATGGAGATAGCTTGACAACAGTAAGAGTATATTAACTTCTCATACATAAGACAAGTCACTTACAATATGTATTGTGTTCTCAGAACCAACAAGAGAAAGAGGAACACTCTATATGAAAAGAAGAAGAGAAAGATCTACAGGAAAAGGATCCTTCAGCATGGAGCCAAAACCATCAAGGAAATTGGAACCACTGGAACTGACGAAATTCAAAACCCTTACAAAGTCAAAAAAGCTACAACTTATACCACTAGCTGCCTTGGAAACCCAAAATAGGTTGCAACAAGCTAGGGACAGCTAGGGCCAGGGTTACAATGGCTAACCATAGAAAAATTTCAAAAAACCACTGGAGGGAAAACCAGCATCAGCCTACAAAAAGCCTCGAGCAATAAAATTTGTCCTTCACCAGGTACAAAACCATCATGCAGTCAACCATAGGAACCCTGGATCACATCGCAACAACCATCTCCACCAAACCAGTCAAATTTGGCCATGAAAGCATTCAATACTAGTTCCTACGATTGGAAAGTCCTTTTGATATTCAAATTTGCAAAGAAATGGCTTTCCTGGGCTCAACAACTTGACCATTCATCCCTAGTCACAAAATTGTGCAGTCATAAACTTCACCGCTACAAGAATCCTGGCTCCATTTTATGCTTGGTCGCATGATTGCAAGGGAAGAAACCCTACTATGCGATCATGTGACAACATCCAGCAAGACCAATGAAACATAGGCACGTCACAATATTTGGTAAGGAGACCTTCATATTTTATCATTCTCCTATGTCAACTAACCTTCCACCAACCCTTTCGGCCAATGAGAAAAAACCACTTTAGCAAGACCCGACACACAGACCCACCTGCTAACTCCACGACGGTGACACAAGGGGTTTGTCTCATGATCGCATAGCCAGGAGATGAGCTATGTGAACATGCAACACACTTCAACTCTTGACCACCACATAACCATTGCCGCTAAGTCTGGTGGTTAGTCGCATGATCTCATAGCCTTGAAAAAGGCTATGAGAACATGCGACAAACTGTTAGTATTATGTCTCAGCCCCAATGACCATCTGCCAAGTCACCACCACATCAACCAATCAGAAACAAGCACGGGGACCGTTGACCCATCCGCAAATAGGCCCTCAAAATTGAATGGTGGGCACATGATCATATGGGCTTGAAACCTCCCATGAGATCATGCACCAACCACAGGATCTGCCACATCACCCTTCTGTCTAGATCTCCTAGGCCCACCGATGAAATGCCACCTCACTACCATGGACATGTGTCAACCAGTCACATGATTACATAGCCAAAAATTGGGCTATGCGATAGCCAACCAAAGGCTGCACATGACTGCCAACGGGACCACCAGCCAAGGAAAGAGCCTTGTCACATGGTTGCATGTCAGAAAATTCTAACATGAAATCATGTGACAACCAGTTAAATTTGAGCTTTGAAAACCTGAGCCCACCATTATGCGACCGCATGACTAAGGCAAAGAAAATTGCCAGCCAAGCCACTAGATGTTAAGAGCTTAACCACCAGGAATCAGTGACCAAGAGATAACCGCAAGTCACCAGGTCATGGAATGAAGACTTAACCGCCAGGCATCTGAACACTACTAAGAACTAGGACCCACACGGATAGATGGCAAGTGATCGCATGATCACATGTCAAAAAAGTCTAACATGCGGCCATGTGACAACCAATCATTTTAAAACCTTTGAAGACTTAGGCCCACCATCCATCGCACTTGTGCATTTAGGGAACGCCAACAAACAGGAAACTGTGAGGACAAAAACACATAGGGTTTTCAACAAAAAAGATCGAAAACACACAAGGTTTCTGATGCCAAAAGATAAGCGCACAAAAGCTAGAAGGCACAAGGTCAAAAACAATGAGGGTTTTCACATAGACCGAAAACATCATGGATTTCAAAAACACTATGTGTTTTCAACACTGTGGCAGATTTTAAAATATTGTTTCCTGTAGATCTTAGAATTTGAAAAACTTTATGGGTTTTGCAATTCAGCACGTGTGATTTGGACTAGAGCAAGGTGACAACATTGAAGAGCATGGGACAGGACACTTAACAAAAACTTTTGTAGGGAAGAGGCCATTTTCATAAGATTTTTTCATTGACAAGAAAATGGACTAACAAGGCCAGTAGTAGTCAAAATAAGGGAGGAAACAATTCCAATCATTTCAAAGATCAAAACAATAGAGATGAGAGAGGAAGAGGAAGAGGACAAGGTTTAGGAAGAGGAGGCTTTTGTGGAACATGTTTTCACTGTGGAGAAGAAGGTCATAGGGCATTTGAATGTCCTCAATGCCAAGGAAGGACACATAGGAGGAATGAAGGCCAGGTTAGAGTGGCACATGTAGATGAAGATGCCAGATCCTCAAATTCTGAAGATGTTGAAAGAGGAGAAATGTTGATTAACAGAAGAGTCCTGCTAAGTGGTGAGAATGAACCTAATCAAAGGAGGAGCCTATTTCACACTAGATGCAATTGTGAGGGTAAATGTTGTGATGTGATTATTGATAGTGGAAGCATTGACAATTTGGTGTCAGAAGAGATGGTGACAAAGTTGAAGCTCAAGAGATAGAAACACCCACATCCATATCAAATTACCTAGGTGCAAGATGACCACAAAGTCATGGTCGGTGAATAGTGCCTAGTAAAGCTCAAGATTGGTGGGTATCATGATGAGGTACTATGTGATATCATACCTATGGATACATGTGACATGTTGTTGGGTAGGTCGTGGCAGTTTGACAGATGTGTTGTACACAATGGTCGTGTGAATACCTATTCCCTGACAAAGGATGGAGTGTGACATAAGCTAAAGCCATTGAAGGAGACTAAAGAAAAGGTATGTGGTAATGCAAGAATAAATTTTTTTGATGGAAGAAAATTCCTAGATGGTATGAGGCATGAGCATGTGTGTTTTGCTTTAATTCCATAAGCTGGTAAAGAGGAAGTAGAGGATGTACTGTAGAGGTTGCAGATTTATTGAATGAGTTTGAGGATATTGTATCTAATAATGTAGCTAATGGATTACCACTAGTAAGAAAGATTAGTCATCAGATGGATTTGATTCTAGGAGCCAATTTTCCAAATAAGGCAGCACATAGAATGACACCAATAGAAAGTGAAGAGTTGAATAGACAAGTACATGAGTTATTGCAGAAGGGGTTGATTCAAGAGATTGTAAGTCCCTGTGCCATACCAGTGGTATTTGTGCCAAAGAAGAAAGGAGAATGGAGGATGTGTATAGATTCTAGAACAATAAACAAGATCACAATCAAGTATAGGTTTCCATTGCCACGAATGGATGATATTATGGATTGTTTGAGTGGAGCTGTGTATTTTTCAAAGATAGATCTGAAGAGTGGATATCACTAGATTCGGATCAGAGAAGGAGATGAATGGAAGACTTCCTTCAAGACAAAGGAAGGACTATATGAATGGTTAGTCATACCTTTTGGGCTAACCAATGCACCAAGCACTTTCATGCGGCTCATGAATGAGGTTTTGAAAGAATTTCAGGGTAATTTTGTCATTGTTTACCTAGATGATATTTTGATATCTAGCAAGACATTGGAGGAACATATGATGCATATTTTTATGGTGTTTGAGAAGTTAAGAGATGAGAAATTATTGATTAATTTGAAGTGCAGTTTTGTGAAGAAGGAATTAGTGTATTTGGGATTCGTAGTTTCAACAAAAGGTATGAAAATGGATCTAGAGAAAGTACAGGCTATCCTTAAATGGCCTACTCCAAGGAGTGCTACTGAGGTAAGATCTTTTCATGGTTTGGATAGCTTTTATAGAAATTTTATTAGAAATTTTAGCAGCATTTGTGGACCCTTGACTGAAAAAATGAGAGGGGATAGAAAAGAGTTCAAGTGGACTAATGGGGTAGATAAGAGTTTTAAACTATTGAAACAAAAGGTTATAGAACAACCTATTTTAGCACTTCTAGATTTTAATAAGGTGTTTCAAGTAGACTGTGATGCTAGTGGTACTACAATAGGAGCTGTTATGAGCCAAGAAGGTAAACCCATTGCTTATTTCAGTGAGAAGTTAAATGATGCCAAGAGAAAATATTCTATTTATGATCAGGAATTTTATGCTATAGTTCAGGCATTGAAGAAGTGGAGACACTATCTGCTTCCTAAGGAGTTTGTTTTGTATACTAATCATCAAGCTTTGCAATATTTGAATAATCAAGGAAAGTTGAATCAAAGGCATTTGAAATGGGTTGAGTTTTTGTAGAGTTTTACATTTGTATTGAAACACAGAAGTGGAAAGTCTAACAAGGTTGTAGATGCACTTAGCAGAAGGCAAGTATTGCTGACAAAGATGCAGATTGAGGTGGTTGGGTTCAAGGAACTCAAGAATTTGTATCCAGAGGATCCTGATTTTGGTGAAGCTTGGTAAGCTTGTAAAGAACCTGTGCATTCCAAGAAGTTCTACGAGGGAGAATCTCATCAAGGAGAAGCATAGCGGAGGATTGGCTAGACATTTTGGTCATGATAAAACCCTTTCTTTGATTAGTGAGAATTATTATTGTCCACAGTTGTAGCAAGATGTCAAGAAGTTTGTACAGAGTTGTAGAGTATGTCAGATGGAGAAAGAAGTGAAGTAGAATTCAGGGTTGTATCAACCATTACCTATACTAGAGAATCCTTGGGAGGATATCAATATGGAATTTGTTCTCAATTTGCCAAGGACGCAACAGGGACATGACTCCATTTTTGTGGTAGTTGATAGATTTTCAAAGATGGCACATTTTATTCCCTACAAGAAGACTAATGATGTTGTTCATGTAGAAGAATTTTTTTTCAGAGAAGTAGTGTGACTACATGGTTTGCCAAAGACCATAGTTTCAGATCAGGACACTAAGTTTGTTGGATATTTCTAGCGTACATTGTGGAAGAAGTTGAAGATAGATTTGAAATTTAGTTCATCACATCATCCACAGACTGATGGACAGATAGAGGTGGTGAATAGGAGTTTGGGAAATTTGTTGAGATGTTTGATTGGGGATAAGCCAACAGGATGGGATTTGATTTTACCACAGGTAGAATTTGCATACAATAATTTTGTCAATAGGAGCACTGGTAAATCACCATTCTAGATTGTATATGGGAGTAGTCCAAGAAATGCATCTGAGTTGAGAAAGATAGATAAAGGAGAAATAAGTAGTGCTGAAGGTGAGGATTTTGCAAAACATTTGAAGAATATCCATAAGGAGGTGAAGAAGCACATTACCAAGATGAATGTGCAGTATAAGGCTAAGGAAGATGAGAAAAGGAGGCATAAGGAATTTCAGGTTGGAGATGAAGTCATGGTTCATTTGCGGAAGGAAAGATTTCTAGTTGGTACATATAACAAGTTGAAAATGAAGAAGTTTGGGCCATGCAGGATACTGAAGAAGCATGATTCGGGAAATGCATATGAGGTAGAATTGCCTACTGAGCTGAATATTTCACCAGTATTTAATGTTTTAGATCTGACAAAGTATCATGAAGGAGGTGTTGAAGATGAGGTTATAGCAGCACAGTGGAGTATTTCGACAACCAATTCAGATATCAAGGAGATTGAAGACATACTAGATAGTTGTGTTGGCAGAAGCACAAGGAACATGACATATGAAGAGTATTTGGTCAAATGGAAAGGATGACCTGTTGAAGATTCATCATGGCTAACAAAGGAGGAGGTTAACTATCTTGGTTTTCCTCTGCATACTTGAGTCGTGACAGGGTCACTTCTCAAATTACCTCGGGTGTCTGATGCAGGAGCATCCTGGGTGTAAGAGCAATCTTGCATCACCCAAAAATATTTCTATTTTTGTATTCAATAAGGGCTATCTTGTGCAGAGCTGCTAGTTATGGAAACTTTCTATTTTTAGTAAGTTGGTCATACAATCTCAGAATGTTCTAATTTTTCATGTGGAGGTTCATCTCAGTCATATCAGCCTGCTAGTAAAGTTTCATGGCTAGATTAGGTCTAGTTTTGAAGATATTGAAGATTTTTGGTATTGGCAATAGGGTATAGAAACTTTGAACTCAATTTTGAAGGCTTTAGAGACCCCAGATGAGATTGAAAATTTGGGTGACAACTGCTTGCGCAAGTCAAGCTCATAGAGCGCTTCATGGCCTTTTCGAAATGGGGTTATAATAGTCAATCGGGTCAACTGGTGATGAATTATGGTCTCCAGAAGTCGGGTCACCTGAAATGGTGGAAAATATTTTTCCTTCAAAATTTCTGTTCAGGTTTCAAAAGTTATTTTGAGCCAACTTTGATGTAATAAATTGAAAAATAAAATAATTCTAAGTTTGGTCGGCCCTAAGGGATAAATTTCTGGAACCTTCTCGGGCGGTGGAAAATGCCTATATAAAGAAGGCCCGTAGTGTTGTCTAGGGCAGTTCTAGGTAGTAGATCTGGGTATTGATTCGAGGCTTTGTCCTATAGAATATTGTAAGGGAATGCCCATGTGGCTTTGCATATTGTAATTCTAAAAGTTTGTAATTCCACATTTGTGGAGATAATAAGAAGCCAATTTTCTGTTCTTGCATATTGTTGTTGTTTCTCTATTTCTATTATGTGTTTGTGGTATTAAGGGGAGCATCCTTCATCATCTTGTTCCTCAACAAGCCGGTATGCCACATCTTGAGAATTATAATGGTAAGGGAGACCCTGTTACTCATGTTAAAACATTCCAAATCCTTTGTTGTGACTATGCTCATGACCATGGGATTTTAGCCAAGTTGTTCACTAGACTTTTCACGACAAGCCATTACAATGGTATTGTTCCTTGCCACCTTCATCTATTGATTCCTTTCCAAAACTTGCTAGTTCCTTTATTCAACAATTTCAAAATAACATTGGTCCACAAGTGTCCTTAACTAATTTGATGCATTGTAAACAAAATACTAAAGAAAAATTGACTGAATTTAATGGTAGATTTAAGCATTTGCATGCTTAGATTTCCTATTCTATTCCTGATATTGATATTCAATGTATGTTTATTTCAAATTTACAAAAGGATATTAGAGATAAGATTCTTCTTACTGAATTTACCTTTTTTCAACTATTACCCAATTTTTTCTCTTCCATACAAATTTGGCTATATACTGATTTCCATCCAGAGGTCTGTATTTTACTCCTGTTGAACACCTTAAGAAATTTCATGGCCTTGTGTCTTTTCCTCTAGTCCTTGCAATTGTTTAACTCCCTAGCCTACAAGTTTTTGTTTGAAAAAGTGACTGTTGGAAGCAAAAAACCCTAGAAACCCTTTGGCTTGTTCTAATTTGTCGTTACCTTTTTCATCCACTAAACCTTCATATTTCCCATAATCACTTTTTAAGAGGCCTTCAGTCGTGAGATCTCTAAGTCCCTGGTGGAATATTCTTTTCATTCCCCAACTCTGTGAATGCCTTTTATCTCCTAATCTCCCAATCAGAAGGCATGTTTCATTTTTATTCGGTGACTTGGTGATATTTTTCCTCAGTCAGGAAATCGCTCAAAGATATCTGAGGTCACCGGTCCTTTCGGTGACTAAGCAATTAACTGTGTTCGCAGTTCTCTAATTCCTGACAGTCAAGTGCTTAACATCCTATGATCTGCGAGCGATTACAATTCAGTTGGCGGTCTCAGTTCAGTGGTTAGAGTAAGGAATCTAGATCTACGGTTGGTCGCATGATTGCATAAGCTAGGAATATTCCTTGCAATCATGCAATGGCTGTCGATCTTCATTGTTGTTAGTACTTCATGCCAGTGGGTCCACTGCCACATAGTCCAAGGTGTTTACTTTTCATTGGTCGAGGGTTCATGATATGGAGATAGGTCAGAGCGGGCCCAGTGGATGTCTTTCCCAAAGATCCAATGGCGGTGGCATGATCGCATGGGGCAAGAATATTCCTTGTGATCATACGACAACTGTCGATCTTGCTTTGTTGCCAGGGCTCTGTCAAGTGGGTCCTCATGTTATGACATGCTCACTTTTTATTGGCTGGCCAGAGGATGATAGGGATTTTTTAGTGGGTCTGAGTATCTTGAGTGAGGTGGCAGAGAAGTAAGATCTACGGTGGGTGCATGATCTAATAGAATCTTTTAAGCTCATGAGCTCATGCACCCATCGTCTAATGCAAAGCAATATTATTTATGTCTTCCGATGTCAATGGTTGCCGAGGTGTCTACTGATAAGGTGGTTAAAAGAAAATAAAAGGAAGACAAGTGGCATGGATGGGCACAGATTTATGTACTCGGTCGAGTGATCGCTTAAACAAAAGGGTATATTCTTTCTGATTCAACGATTTAGAGAAAATAGGTGTGTTCGCCAGTTCGCACAATAACCATGTGGTCAAGTTTCCCTTTTAGTGAATGGGAGATAGTCTTTGGTCGCCAGTTCTCTGAATGTAACCGGGGGTCAACAAAGGATTATGATACTTGGCGAATGCTCTATTTGCTGAATTGCTTGATCAGACCAGAGTTAGGAAATGTGTTGCATGACTTGGAGACTTCCTTCAATCAGGTATTTGCTGATTGACTAAGGGTTACTAAAGGTTTGCTGGGATAAGTGGGTCTAGACTTCCAGGTATTGCTGACGTGCATGATTCTTATTAGATGGGAGACTAATAATGAGGCTAGAGACTTTTCAAGGCTTGCTAACTATTATAAAGATTAATGAGGACCACTCGATCTACTGAGAAATAAATAAATCAATGGTCATGTTTTAAACCTGAGCCTATTAGCCATTTTTATTCAAATTCAAATCTTTCTGTGGGATTTTTTACCAGTATTTGATCTAGTGAGCTGCAATCGATAGGGGTAGCTTAGAATTTATGTCACCAGGATGATTTTTAGTTGGGAAAATGATGTGAAGACTTGGGTAGCCATCGTAGGTCATTTCTTGCTTCCTGAGAGTACCAATTTGAGCATTCATGGCGAGCCCGAGTTGTAGGGAGGTAGATAAATCAAGGTGGCTTGTTTGCAAGAAAATGTAGTACAGAGATGGAGATTACATTCAAGGCATGTATCTAATCAATCAAGATATTTCAAGATAAAATTATGATCAGACATGACAGGATTAGGGTTTGAGTATTATCCAATAATATATGTAACCCTAGTTAGGTTTTTTGACTCATGCTTGTGTGCTTTAAAGGAGATGTATATAATGTTTTTGGAGCTTTTTAGAGATCAGAGTTTACATTTTGTAAAAAGGAGAGTTCTTCTTTCTCAGAAAGTTATCTATGGCATTCTTTCTACCCTTTGGCTTTCTACTTTCTGTAACCTCCCATTGATTGATTCAAATATTGCAAGGTACTTTGTGACATTCTTTTTGTCCATGTCCTTTTCTTATTTGAACTATCTCTTAATGAATTCAGTATATGTATGTTTTCAGTAATATTTTAGGCTTCTTGATCCCTCTTTCTTTTTGCAATTTATGTGTATGCCTATGAATGATTTGATTTGAATTCTCTTGTGGGTATACTTCCACCCCTGGCAATCTGTCTCATTCTTATACCCAATTGTAGAGGTGAATGTCTGTTTGCAAGTTATAGTTTGTGTCCAAGTCCTTAGGAGTGCTATTGCCTTGTGAAATTCTCTCTTTCCCTGCATAGCATCTTTCTATTGCAGACCCTTCTATGAAATATTGATGCAAGCCTATTCAGTGAGTTATGATCTCCTAGACTTAAGATTGTGTGTTGAGTTAATCCTTTATACTACAATTCATACCATCATTTCAGTGTATCACCTAGTAGGTAATTTTCTTTCAGTCATTTCCCTTTCATGCACTCCTTCTATCCCTTTTCCCCTTAAAGATTTACTTTCATGTCAAGAAGAAAATTAAGGTGATTATCCAAGAGGAACCAGCCTAGAACCTAGAGGTCTCATCTCAGTTAGCATAGGTCCCACAACCTAGAGATGATTCTCATGTTATACTAGGTTATCAAGACCAAGAGAGCTTGAAACAAAGGTGCAAACTTAGTGTATAACATCAAAAACTTTGTGTAGCACTTCATTATTGTCAATTACAAGTGATTCAATTTGAGAGAAACACTCCAATGGCTCATGTTCCAGTTGATAAGAGTAATGCTGCTCCTAATCCAAACAAGTTTCAAAAACCTAACAACTATGTCAAGATCAATAAACAAGTGAATGCAGTTGCTGATCAAGTTGATGTTGCATCCCATAATGCTAATTCTACATCCACTGCTTTTCGGCCGAATCATATGTTTACTCCTATTTATGAATCTTTGCATTCTATTATGAGTAAATTTTTGACTGCTAATATGATTTCTTTACCTCCTATTTGACCTCTTTTACCTGCTACGGTGGCATCCAAATCCTTTGATCCCAAATCCTTTTGTCAATACCATCATCAGAATGGCCATGATACTGAGAAGTGTTATTCTTTAAAACATAAGGTTCAAGATTTAATTGATTCTAAAGCTCTTTCTATTGATAATTTTGATTGTAGTGGGAACAAATATGTCTCTCCTAATCAAAACCTCCAAATCTATATGAATCCTTTGCCTACACATGATACTAATACCATTGTTCAGCCATCTTCTGTGGATATTGTTTATGATTCAAATATGGATGATCTTAATCACATTGTTAACCATGTGGACCATGCTATTTTGTCTCAATTTGTATCTCCACCCCAGCCTCAATCTAAAACTCAACCTCAAGTTCCAGGTCAACCTAAGCCTAAATCTAAACTTCAACCTAAACCTTGAAAATAACTTAACAATAAAAGACCTCGGGAACTCTTGATTACCTTTGATGATTCTGAGACTATTAAAGCTCCTAATGGTCCCCTCTACATTTATGCTACGATTTCTTAGATACCTATGTGAGGTTGTCTGGTTGATCCTACATCATTAGTCAATGTTTTACTGAAGAAAATATTTTCATGAAAAACTTACAACATGATTCTTATGATACATTGAATGCATGGATTCAAACCTTTAATGGTTTTTTTTATCCATCATTTGGTTCTATTAACTTGCATGTTGAACTTTTTGGACACTACCTTTGTTGTTTTTCACTTCTGATCAATTTCAAGTTAAGCTAGGTTTACCTTGGTTGAATGCCATGCATGTCATTGCTTCTCCTAACCATAAGTGTCTTAAATTCATTCATGATGAAGAAGTGAAGATGATTAATAATAGTTTATATCAACCTAGGCCCAAGGATTATGCTACACTTGACTTCTTTTGGCCTTCATTACCTAATTCATGTCCTTCTCGACCTGATAATCTTTTTCACTCATATCAAGCCTATAAACATCACAAGATTCTTGAGTTAAGCATGCCTCAGATGGATCTTAACTGTGGTATTTTTCCTATGCCTTCCATATCTCCTTTATCCATGGCTTCTAGTTCTTTTAATCAAGATCCTAGTGTTGTTTTTCAGCCTACTAAGAATCCTACTGATCCTCCTATTGGAAACTACAATTGATGCAATTGTTGTATTGTCATTGATGTCAAACCTCAACTGGTAAGACTATTGCTATCTAAGAAATTACTATATCTATTTGATTGTTGTAAAGGGGGATAGGCAAGGTTGGTAACAATAGCACCTAAGGAAAGGTTGACTTATCTTGATACTTCAATGAGTACTTGATTATGTGGCACAATGATAAGATAATGTATTGTTTATCTAAGTGAGAATGAAGACTAAACTGGTAGGCTTAATTGAGAAAAAGTGAAGAAATCTAGTTTAAACTGAGTGATGTTAGTGTCGGCCAAGCTAGTATATGTTGAGTAACTTCAGTGTTGATCGAACATCAGTTAATTGTTGAGGAAATAGTTTTTGAGGTGATTGAGCTTTCTAATGAAGACCGAGGAGTTGAACACTGTATTAACCAAGCGTCAGTAATTTACATTTGAGGAAGAATTTAGATTTCCAACTGACATAGTTAAATTCTTGGATTATGTAAAACATGTTGACTTTATTTATTAATTGTATGGAAGCATTTAATGCACTATAAAATGTTTTATTGTAAATCTATTAAGAGATTTGAGATATTTCTAGAAGGATAAACAAAGAACATAAAGTTGGAAGGATTCGATGAATCTAACCTAATGCTAAGATCTACAAAGGAGATTAAGCAGAAAATGATGTATTGACCTAATGAGGAAATATTAAGGAAACCTAAACATGAGGTTGAAGAAAAGATAGGACGCTAGAAGTATTGTTGATGTTATTAACTGTCTAAGTAGAAAAGGCTGAAGGAGAAGTGTTGTGATTGCTTGAAGAGATTTCTAAGTAGATCAGTGATGGAGATGGAAAAGGTTCACAGTCAGTAAGCCAGTATATATGTACAAAATTGGATTTGATATTTGCAAAGTGAGTTGTATGTTTTTCAAATCAATACTACTGTTACTTTCTAACCATTGTATCAGTCAAAATCCTTTTAACAGAGGTCGACCTAATAGTCATTTGTATAAATCCTTTGAACAAGGTTGCATTCTAATGGGATGTATGTAAGTACTATAATAAGGCACAGTTTTAATAGAGTTGTTGAAATCCTTTAACCGGGTCACACCTGACAGTGTGTTTGATACCTTTGATAGGTTTGGATTTTCACAGAGCTCACTTTAGAAGAGTGAAAATAATAGTAACATGTTACAATGTGGTTTTTCCCAAATTGGATTTCCACTATAAAGCCTAGTGTTAATACTTGTGTGAATATTTTGGTTTGAACATTTTTGTGTTTTACAAGTTAGATACTATTACATAGTGTACTGCACTATTATATGTTTCTGTTATGAAATTGGTAATGACCGAGTAGCTGTTGGTTGTTGGATCTAATTTTTTGAAGATTTTTAAAGTTTGTTTTATACATCTGGACCTGAAAACAACTGATTCACCCCTCCCCCCTCTCTGTTATTCTAAATCATATTAGCAATTGGTGCTTATAGAGAAATTTTTTAAAGGTACTTGAAGCAAATCATCAGGATGTATAAGGAGGTACCAAAGCTAAATAATGAGAACTTCCCTACATGGAAAAGTTTGATGAAGCTACATCTGGCTGGTATTGGTGATTTTTCAAAGTATTACGTTGAGCATGATTATGTCACATATGTTGCACCTCTGACTACCGAGGAGATGAGAGCTAAACAAGAGCACAACCAAGCAATGTTGGAGATTGCATCTACCCTAAGTTATCTAGAATTTGAAGACATCAAAGACTGCACTAATGCAAAGAAAATGTGGGACACTCTTTCAAACATCTATGGTGGTGACATAAATATACTGAGAGCAAAATCTGAGAGCCTAAGAGGTAAATTTGATGAAATGAGAATGCAAGAAGGTGAGAATATTGCACAATATTGTGGTAGAATAAAAGAAGTTGTAAATGCTATAAGAGGAGAAAATGGAACTATTAATGATGAAACTGTAGTTGGAAAAGTATTGAGAACTCTACATCCTATTTACGCCATCAAAATTTCAGTAATTTAGGAATCTAGATGTAACCCTAACAATGCCCTTACTTTGGAAATTTTGGTTGGTAAGCTTACTGCTTTTGAACTTTCTAACTATGATAACTTCACTGTTGCTAATGTTGAATCTTCTTTTAAGTCACAAATGGTTTTGAGTAAGTCAAAGAAGGAAAAAGAAAGATGCATTAGTGAAAGTGAAAGTGAAAGTGACACATCTAATGAAGAATTTGAGGATCTAGAAGCTCTTAAGGCTAGAAGACTAAAAAGGGGAAAATGAAAGTATAAAGGTAAACTCCCTATTATATGTTTTTCATGTAATAAAGTTGGTCATATAGCTGCTAGATGTCTTGACAGGGATGATAAGGATGAAGAAAGACACAGCAAGCATAAAGACAAAAGAGAAGATAAAGGTTACCAAAAGTACAAGGAATATAAAGGAAAAGGTAAGAAATCCTTCTATATTGTCGAAGAAGAGATTGAAACTGATAGTGATGATTTTAAAATTGAGGTTGTCTATGTTGCAATGAAAGATGAGTCTGGTGAGGATGAGAAAACTGCATTGATATCTTGTGTGAACAAAAATTATAAATGGATTATTGACAGTGGTTGTTCACATCACATGACTGGTGACAAGAGTAAGTTTGATACCTTAGATCATTATAAAGGTAGAAGTGTGAAATCTGGTAATGATGTACCATGTCCTGTTAGAGGTAAAGGATTGATTAAGCTGATTGATAAGATCACTTGTGAGAATTCTTATTGGGTTGAGGGTCTTAACTATAATCTGTTGAGTGTTGCACAACTTAATAACATTGGCTACTAAGTGGAATTTCATCACAGGAAGGCCAAAATATTTGATGCCATTGGTGAACTGATTGGAAGTGGAGAACAAACAAGAGGTAATTTGTTCTATCTAGACCTATCTGAAGAAACATTTATGATTGCACAACTTGATGATATTCGGTTGTGACATAAGAGGCTATCTCATGTTAACTTTGATAATCTAGTAGAAATTAGTAAGAAGAAGAAAGTGAGAGGTCTATCTAGATTGAAGAAACCTAAGAATGTAATGTGAAAAGAATGTCAATTAGGTAAGATGACAAAGGCTAGTTTTAAGAGAAAGACTTTTACTTCTGAGAATGCTTTAGATTTGGTTCATACTAACCTTTGTGGACCTATGGCTATACAAAGCTATTGTGGTGCTAGATATTTTATCATGTTTACATTGATGATTATACTAGAATGATGACTGTAATGTTCTTAAAAGAAAAATCTAATGCTTTTCAATTTTTTAAGTGGTATTTGGCTAAGGTTGAAAAGGAGATAGGTAGAAACCTAAAGTGTCTAAGATCTAACTAAGGTGGAGAATTTATATCCAATGAATTCAATCTATTTTTCAGTGATAGAGGGATCAAAAGACAAATGTTTGCACCAAGAACTCCTCCACAAAATTGTATAAAAGAGAGAAGGAACAAATCTATCATGGATTGTGCAAGGACATTAATGATTGAAAATAATGTTGCACAAAAGTACTAGAGAGAAGCTATAAGTATAGCTGTTTATACTCTTAACCGAGCAAAGATTAAAAAAAGGTACAAATCTGACACCTTATGAGCTATGGCATGGGTATGCACCTAATGTAAAGTACTTTAGAATTTTTGGAAGCAAATGCTACATACTAAAGAACAATAGGAATGGAAAATTTGATGCTAAAAGTGATGAGGGCATATTCCTAGGCTATTCCACAAAAAGTAAAGCTTATAAGTGTTTAAACTCTTACACTAACAAAATTGTGGAAAGTGTGAATGTCAAAGTTGATGAGTATGCAAAGAAAAATGAAGCTGACAGCAAAAGAGAACTAGAAGATTATAGATCTTTTGTCTATATAGAGGAAGGAGAGGCAAATGAAAAACTTGCACCTGATGCAGAGTCTCGGGTAAGCAATGCCAAACATCAGGAAAACAATACCGAGAGAGAAGAAGAATGTGCTAAGCAACATGAGGAAGCTATCAAGTATCAGGAAGAGGTTTCTTAGCATTTAGAAGCTGAATCTGACAATCTTGTTGGTGAACCTAAAGAGCAAGATGAAAGGAGATAAGAACCTATTTTGGCACAATATGTAAGGAGACATCACAAGCCTGAACAGATCATTGGAGACAAAGATACTAGAGTTCTGACCAAAAGCAAGACAAGAGATTTGACATGTTTACTATGTGAATTCGAGTGTAAGACAACAAGGGAGGCATTAGAAAATGAAGACTGGATACAAGAAATGAATGAGGAGATAGACTAGATATAGAAGAATGATACTTGGACTCTAGTACTGAGACCAAAAAATAAAAATGTCATTGGAACAAAATGGGTGTTCTGAAACAAGTTGAATGAGTATGGTCAAATCACAAGAAATAAAGCTAGGCTGGTATGCAAAGGCTACGCACAAGAAGAAGGAATAGATTATGGGGAGACATTTTCCCCTATAGCTAGATTGGAAGGAGTAAGAACCTTACTTGTATATGCTACCTACAAAGATTTTAAGGTATACCAAATGGATATTAAGTCTACATTTTTAAATGGTATATTAGAAGAAGAAGTGTACATTGAACAACTAGAAGGATTTTTTGATCCAAACAAAAGACACATGGTTTGCAAACTGAATAAAGCAATATATGGACTAAAGAAAGCTCCCAAAGGATGGTATGAGAGACTGCACAACTACCTGATACAAATTGGATTCTAAAGGAAAAATGACACAAGCAATCTGTACATGAAAGATGAAGAAGGTAAAGGAATTTTGTTGGATAATATTTTTGTAGATGATATTATATTTGGTGGACAAGATGCCTTGTGTAAGAAATTTTCAAATGAAATGCAAATTGAATTTGAAATGAGTATGTTTGGGGAGATCAAATATTTTGTTGGTTTACAAGTATATCAGATGGAGAAAGGAATTTTCATCACCCAGTCTAAATATGCTCATGAGATACTTAAAACCTTTGGTATGGAAGATTCAAGGCCAGTATGTACTCCCATGGCTACTAGACAAAAGTTGTCTAAAAATGATGATGTTGTAGAAGTAAACCAAAATTTGTATAGATCCATTATTGGAAAGCTGCAGTATGTTGTACACAATAGACCAGATATTGCTTTAGCTATTGGGATTGTGGCAAGATTCTCTTCCAATCCTAAGGAAACTCACATGATGGATGTCAAAAGGATAATGAGATATTTGAAAGGGACTACTGACTATGGATTGTACTACAAGAAGCATGAAAAGTTTGAAGTGAGAGTGTATACTGATTTTGATTGGGAAGGAAATGTGCATGACAGAAAGAGTACTAGTGGTGGAGCTTTCTTTCTTGGAAAGAGATTAATTCCTGGACAAGAAAGAAACAAAATTGCATTTCCCAATCTACTGCTGAAGCCGAGTATGTGTCTACAGTAGTGAACTATTCAAACTTGTTATGGATAAAGAAATTGTTGGTAGGCATGAAAGAAGAGATCATTGAACCAATTGTCATCTACTATGACAATACAAGTCCAATCAACATCTCTAAGAATCTAGTGATGCACACAAAGACCAAACACATCACCATCAATTATCATTACTTGAGGGTATTGGTACAGGATAAAGAGGTCCAAATGGAATATATGAATACAAAGGAATAAATAGAAGACATATTCACTAAAGCTTTACCTAAAGAAGCTCATGAATATCTGAGAGGTCAATTAGGGGTTCTTCCCATAAGTAAGGCTGCCTAGTCAAGCTAGGAGTACTGCATCAAATGTGTTGCAAAGAGTATCTGACAAATTGATGCAGCGACATGTCACACTTTAGGAGTAGCTTAGAGTTGTGAAAAGTATAGAAAAGCCAAGAATCATTCATAAGAAAAGATGACAAAGGGATAAATACTATTACTGAACTACAAAATGATATCTACATCTAGAGGATGTATGTTTTAGTTGTTGCTTTGGCATTTTTGTCAAAGAGGTAGATGATCACAGATGAATACACATGGTGAGATTTCATGGAAGATCAAGTAAGAGGGAGAGATTTAGTGGACGGTCATACAAGCATGGCTAATTAATTTTGTAATAGAATTAAGCTAAGGATATTACAAATATTTTTGATGGACAGATAATTTTTGGATTGGTTGGTGATTCATGTGTTATTCATATGGTGTTTCCATCAATGCCAAAGAGGGAGATTGTTGGAAACTACAATTGAAGGAATTATTGTATTGTCATTGATGTCAAACCTTAACTAAGATTGTTGCTATCTAAGAAAATACTCTATATATTTGATTGTTGTAAAGGGGGATAGGCAAGGTTGGTAACAATAGCACCTAAGGAAAGGTTGAGTTATCTTGATACTTCAATGAGTACTTGATTATGTGGCACAATGATAAGATAAGGTATTGTTTATCTAAGTGAGAATGAAGACTAAATTGGTAGGCTTAACTGAGCAAAAGTGAAGAAATCTAGTTTAAGCCAAGTGATGTTAGTGTCGACCGAGGAGTTGAAAACTATATTGACTGAGCGTCAGTAATTTACATTTGAGGAAGAATTCAAATTTCCAGCCGACATAGTTGAATTCTTGGATTATGTAAAATGTGTTGACTTTAGTTATTGATTGTATGGAAGCATTTAATGCACTATAAAACATTTTATTGTAAATCTATTAAGATATTTGAGATATTTCTAGAAGGATAGACAAAGAACATAAAGTTGGAAGGATTTGATGAATCTTACCTAACCCTAAGATCTACGAAGGAGATTAAGAGGCAGAAGATGTATTGACCTAATTGAGGAAGTATTAAGGAAACCTAAGCATGAGGTTGAAGAAAAGATAGGATGGTGGAAGTATTGTTGATGTTATTGAATGTCTAAGAAGAAAAGGTTGAAGGAGAAGTGTTGTGATTTCTTGAAGAGATTTCCAAGCAGATCAGTGATGGAGATGGAAATTATTCACAGTTAGTAAGCCAACATATGTGTATGGAATTGGATTTGATATTTTCAAAGTGAGTTGTATGTTTTTAAGATCAATACTACTGTTACTTTCTAACCATTGTATCAGTCAAAATCCTTTTAACAGATGTTGACCTAACAGTCATTTGTATAAATCCTTTGAACAAGGTTGCATTCTAATGGGATGTATGTAAGTCCTATAACAAGGTGCACTTTTAACAAAGTGGTTTAAATCCTTCAAACAGGTCACACCTAACAGTGTGTTTGTAACATTTGACGGGGTTGGCTTTTCACAGAGCTCACTTTAGAAGAGTGAAAATAATAGTAACATGTTACAAAGTGGTTTTTCCCAAATTGGGTTTCCACTATAAATCCTAGTGTTAATACTTGTGTGAATATTTTTGTTTGAACATTTATGTGTTTTACAAGTTAGATACTATTGGATACTAGACTTCACTGTTATATTTTTCTGTTATGAAATCAGTAATGAATGAGTAGCTGTTGGTTTTTGGATCTGATTTGTTGAAGAGTTTTAAAGTTTTTTTTATACATCTGGACCTGAGAACAATTGATTCATCCCCTCCTCTCTATTGTTCTAAATCATATTAACACCTCCTATAGAACCTGTGAAGGAACCTATGGTTGTCCCTCCTAGTTCTCAACATATTTCAAACAAGACAAAATGTAACCAATTTTATAATGAACATCATAAGAAGCATCGAGCTCAAGCTAAAGCCCATGCCTCTGTTATTCAAAGTTCTTTACCTTATTTTGACTAGCCTATACATGATGTGTTAGAAGTTAATACTAATAATGATGTTAAGATGCATGATTATGATGATTTTACTTATATCTTAGATCTTATTTTGATTAATCTGGATGAAGAAGATACTCTTGATGATATTAATGATGTTAATGATGAATATGAAACTATTGACATTGATATTGATTTACCTAATATACTTTCATCACAATTGATAATTACACCTAGTATCGAACATTATGATTCTCAAGAGGATCCTTGTTTGGAATTGGCTATTATTCCTACTGTATTGGATATAGTCCCTCTTGCAAGTTTCCCACCTTCTAAAAATGATATAGAACAAGATGGGGAGAGTAGGTGATGCACTTGATTGGCTTGTCCTTCATGGTAGATTTTTGTGTGTTTTCCTGTTGCATTGTGCTTCTCCCATAATGTATTTGCTAAATGTTGTTAGATTCTTTTATAAGACCCTTGTTACTTTGTTAGTGCAAGATGATAAAGGAATCTAATTTGTTGTACAATTCCTCTATATGTATCTCTATTCTATTATATGTGGTTTTCATGTTATGTTTTACCTGTGCTATTGTTCGTAAATGTTTCCTTGTGTAGTCCCCTTGGATTTGTGACTTGGTAGCACTGATTCTTTTTGGTCTTCATGTTGTGGTTCGAAAAGACTCTTCTTTGTAACTCTTATGTGTTCTTTCCTCCATTGTGATTGTAGTTCTACTTTCTTTGGGGAATGATGTCAATTCATTTGCAATAATATCATATATAAATATTATCTTATGATCATACTGACCCCACAGTAGGTAGATCCCTTTTGTGTTCTCTTTATGTTTATGTGGTATTTCTCTTGATTTGTCTTCACTTGGGGGCATCTCATAGTGGAAACGTAATTATTGGAGTTGTTTATGTTTTCATTAAAGCCATTTCTCCTACTAAAGTTTTAGCAATGAATTTAATGTGGGGGCATGCACTCTGCTCACTTTTTGCACACACGCACTTTCAATACATATACTTTTCAAGGAACTTTTCTCCCTTTATGGATTAGTGACCAATCCTTAAAGCATGGATTTTTACCTTATAGGATCTCTTGATCCCTTTAGTTTCAAATTTTCAAAATTTTGATCCTTTAAGGTCAGAGGTGTCCTTAAGATTAGATCTCTTTTGTTTTTGTCTTTGCTCTTTTGGAATAGAATATTCCTAAGGGTAGATCCTTGATGGGTTGACTAGTGAGTAGCCACATTCACTGGGCAGTTCAATTCCATCTTTCCAATTGCGTTGTTTCCTTGTGTGGCTCACAATGGGACATAAGTTCTCATTAGGTGAGGTAATTACACCCCTTCTTCTCTCTCTTTTCAAGAGATGTCTCTCTTATTTTAATCTTGGAGTTGACAAAGACTTGAGTCCCTGGGGGCTTGAGGATTCCTTTGTCCCTTTGATTTCAATAAGATTATCTTTTTCATTGTGATCTACTTTACCAAGAGTTTTCATCGAGTCCATAATCTTGCTAAAGTGTGGGCTAAATGTATCATCAAAAAATGGAAGCACTTCCATTTAGGACCGGTTTAGCCCTCTGAGTAAGTGGTATGGGGTCATGCCAAATGCCTTGAATGGGTCTTTGACTTGGATCTAGCTTTTTCCCTCTATTATGCTTCTCTTTCCACCTTTTTCCAGCCTATTTCTCACACCTGAGCTTGAGAATTTGAGATTCTTGACCTCAGGGTCAAGGTTGACCTTGACCCTGACCTAGGTCAAGGTTGACCTCAACCTTGACCTAGGTCAGATTTGACCTCAACCCTGACCCTGGGTCCAGATTTCAAGTTATGAATGTTTTCAGATGTTAGGCTTTGGAAAGTTTATTTCCCACTTCCAGGTCGGCTGTTTCGGGCTTCAAAATGGTAAACACTTAAATGATATTTAAATTGGGTCCACTTCCAAGAGTAAAGGCTTAAATTGGAATTTAATTCTCCTATGTATGTCTCTCTAGAAGTTTGTGCCCTAACTTGTATAAAAGGAAGCCTTCCTCTCTCATTTTCACATCCATCATCCATTGAATTCAATCATAAATCAAAATCAAGTGATCAAGAAATTATCAAGCATGAAAGAAGGAGAAGGAAAGAATTCAAGAATTCATTCATCTTCAAGCATTCAACATTAAAGCATTCAATAATTCAAGCATTCAAGATCCAATTCATCAAAGAGATCCATTGGTAGCCATTGAAGGATTCAATCTCTATGAAGTCCCTTTGTTGAAGATTTCTCCATCCATTTCCATTCAAGATTGGTGTTGAAGATCTAATGCAATTGATTTGAGACATCCTACATACAATTATACATTCATTTGGAGCATACATACTTGTGGATTCAAGGATTTGAATCCTCCACAAGGCTTTCAACATAAGCAAGGTGAATTGTTCCATTTACTTTGTTTATTGCTACAATTTCAATTACATTTCAAAGTTAATTCCAAAACTAGGGTTTGACCAAGGCAAAACCATCATCCAACAAACAAAACCATTTTTCTTATAGGTACAGGTGTGGGACAATGAATCGTAGATCAGATCTAAGTACCCTTTTCGGAAGAATTTCAAGATTTGTGAATAGAATTTTCATCGAAAGAGTGCAGGTCAAGGTCAACATAAAGGGGTAAGATTATGCCCTGGGGTAAAATCTTAACCCTATTTTGGTTCAAGGTTGACCTTTCTTAGAAAAGTAGAAGGTTTCTAGGTTTTCTTTATTTCTGTATTTCCAGGCCAGATCTAGTTGTAGAATTTCCTGAAACTGAGAACACCAGAAAATAGTATTTTCTAGATCTGTCATATTTTGAGGTTAGTATTTGTCTTCAAATTCAATTAAGATTTCAATACTTCCTTTTCATAACGGAATATAAGGTTTTCTCCTTTCTTCCTATTCTTCATCGATTGATTCATTCATGTATTGACCATTTTCTTTTGGTTAATCAATTTGGATCTTTCCTTTGGGAATTTGGGGTTAAGAAGAAGGTCTTACCTTTCCCATCACATTTCTACACATCTCCATTTTTGTATATTACACTTATCTTTTTTTGTCATTTTTTTGGGGGTTATTTTGGTTTTTACATGTGGTATCAGATCTGTGTTTAAACTCTAGGGCTTAGATTTCCTATGCTGAAGTTGTGTAGTATGCTTAATGAAGGATTAGATTGTCATCATGCAAACTCAAAATAGTAACCAAGCTGGACCTAGCAATGAAAAGAATGGTGTGTCAAATCAAATTCTAGATGAGATCATAGCTCTCAAGATGAATAGAGGAACATCTTTTAGAAGTAAAATGATTAGATGAATCTCATTGAGAATGATTTGATGGGTAGACAGAATGAGGGTCTGAAGAATGATGAAGCTTGTAGAAAATACGTAGAAGATCAAAGGCTTGAGGCTCTGTAGAAAGAGGAAGAGGATAGGAGGATTGAGGAACACTAAAAAAAGAGATTTCGATGTTGGGGAAAATGTAGGAGATCTTAATAGTGACTAGATAGCTGAGGAACTAAGAAAGGACATTAAAAAATTCACACCACCTACTTTTGATGGAAAAACAATAAGGGATGATGCAGAGGCATGGATCATCTCCATGGAAAAGTACTTTCATGTTCATAACCTCTATGGGTAGTCAAGAGCTTTATGGGGAGCATTTTAGATGATTGGAGAACTATCTACATGGTAGAACAATGAGATGGTTGAAAAGAAGTTATGACTAGGATAGATATCTTGGGAGGACTTCCTAGTTCTCTTCAGGAAATGATGGTTTCCACACCTATTTTATAATAGGAAACTATTCGAATTTCAAAATTTGATCTAGGGAGTTTTGTCTGTGACCAAGTATCATGAGAGATTTTTCCATTTGGTAAAATATGTTCCACAACATTTGTAGGATGAACCTTTCAAGACACATAAGTTCATATTGGGATTATGTCCTAAGATTGGATTTGAGGTTGAGATGCATGAACCAGAAACTATGGAGTTTACATATGCAAAGTGATGTAGTCAAGGATGGAGGATCCAATTAAGGACTATCCAAACTTGCATCCAACACCAACACAATGTAATTACACAATAATAACACCAAATCTGAAAGAAAACATATATCTTTATTCATCAACTATCTGATTACATGCAATGTGTAGGACTGTAAGGCCTTCCCGGTTATGGCCAAATACAAAGAAAGAAATAGTTCTACAAGATCACGCAGGATCCAACACACTTCTCCTTAGCTAGCCCAAGTTTGCAACACAACAGGACACTAGTAAGCACTCCAAGAAAGATCTAAACTTATGCTCACAAGCCACCAAGCAATCTTCTTTGTTCCTAAGCTTACAAGCTACTAACTTTGCTACTTTCTATCTAGATCTAATCTGATTCTAGATATCTGCTCTGACTCCCTAAAAAACTACCCAAGAACCCTTTAAATACTAATCCAAGCCATAAGTTGGTTGGATGAAACAATTAACTCCTACAAACAAATATTAAATGCCAAAACATCACTCAGCTCTCAAATAGTCTTACAATAAATAAATTATTCAAGTCGGCCTCTAGATCCACATAGGAGAATGCAACACACTAGATCTAGGTCCCCACACATCCAATGGTCAATCCATAACTTGAGGAACATGACCCAGATTAAATGCACTAGTCAGCCAAGCTGAATCTCCAAGAACACCCCCTGGTAAACCAAACTATCGAGCTTCAGGAAATATACCAAGAAACCATACCAATTGAGCTCCTCAAGCATTACTGAGCACCAAAAATACCAAGTCTCCTTCAATGAACGAGATCCCTTCAGTGACCAAGTCCTCCAGCAATCGAGCCACTTCAATGATCAAGCAATAGACATAAACACCTAGACCCTATTGGTAACTGAGCACTCAGCAACAAAACACCAAGTCACCAAGTCACCAACATCTACCGAGATCCACTAGAACTTCCAAATAAGAATCACCACCAAGACCATCGAGCTCCATCGATGAAGAAAAAAAAATTTTGACTAAGAACTATTACCCAAATAACCAAGTAAAAGTAGGTCCTTACCAAGCTCATCCACCTCCTTGACCGAGTGCCAGAAAATCACAAGGAACTGGAAAAGAAGCCAGGATACCCCTGCATCACAAAGGCATTGTTGGAGGAGGAGAAACTAAAAAAGGTACCTGGAATCAGAACCTCACAACAAAATGATACTTCTCAAGTATTCAAGAGGAAGTATGATAATGATAAACCAAGTAAAAATAGACATCATCAATTGCAAAACATGAGAAGTAAAGGCAGAGGTAATGCAAGAAAAATTATCAATAACTCTCAGAATCAGAATCAAAACAGGGGCAATAATAGATATGGGAACATCTGGATGAACATAACTGAAAATAGATAAGGACTGAGAATTGGTTGTTTCAATTGTGGAGGTAACCATTATGTGTCTTATTATCTTTATAATATAATTTAGAGAGAGAGTAAAGCTCCTCAGGTTCAACACCATATTCATATGGCAGTTGATCACCACCAAGTGGATTTTCAGGAAACTCCTATTTAGATAGTTGGTAATCTCTATGGTTATGGGGTTTCTATTTTGATTGATAGTGGAGCTAGTGAATATTTTATAGATCCTAAGTTTGTTTCTAAATTATCTATTAGAGCTAGTTATTTGTCTTAACCATGGATGGTTGAATATGGAAATAGAGCTGAGGGTAGGGTTGAGCAGTGTATAACTTACAACAAATTGGAATTTCCAAATTTTGAAACACAAGTTAACCTTTATGTTTCCCCATTAGGATCTTATGATGTTATTTTAGGAATAAATTAGCTATTTGAGCATAAGGCCATTGTGAATTGAAAGTATAAGTCAATTGAATGTTTAGATGATCTAGTTATACCTACAATTTTAAGGGGTATATAGAAGCCCTTGGAGCTAAGACTAATTTTTGCAATGCAAATGAAGAAAGCTTAGAGGAAGGGGTGTATGATATACGTAGATTATGAAAAGGAAATAAACACTCCTAGTTTAAATGATTATCCTATCTTGCAAGATTCCCAGGATGTGTTCCTAGAAGAACTACTTGAATTACCTCCTAAAAGGGAATTTGATTTTTCTATAGATGTGATGCCTAGAACTGAACCTCAATCCAAGGCTCCATATAAAATGACAACCAGTAAAATATATGAGTTGAAAAATTAGTTGCAAGAGCTTTTAGACAAAGGGTTCATACACCCTAGTATGTTGCCATAGGAAGCACCTATGATCTTTGTAAAGAATAAAGATGACACCTTGAGGTTATGTATAGATTATTGAATTCTCAACAAGGTGACTATAAAGAATAGATATCTACTTGCTAGAATTGATAAACTATTTGATCAAATGAAAGCAGCAATGATGTTCTCAAAAATTTACTTGAGATCTGGATACCATCAGCTCTAGATCAAAGAGGAAGATATAGCTAAGATTACTTTCGGAACAAGGTATGGACATTATGAGTTTGTATTTTTACCATTTGGTTTAACTAATGCCCTAGCAGCATTCATGAACTTAATGAATAGTGTGTTCAAAGATTGCTTGGATAAATTTGTAGAGATTTTCATTGATGATATTTTAATTTATTCCAAGAGCCTCAAGGAACATAAGGAGAACTTGCATATATAGTTTTGTAGCACCTCAAAGATAGGAAATTATATGGAAAACTATCCAAGTGTTCTTTTTATCAAAAGGAAATTCATTATTTAGGACATATAATCTATGCCAAGGGAATTTTTGTGGATCCTACAAAGAGTAAAGCCATACTTGAGTGGCCAACACCTCAGAATGTGAGTGAAATTAGAAGCTTCATGGGGCTTATAGGATATTATAGTAAATTTTTGGAGGGATTATCCAAGATAGCATCACCTATTACATCCCTACAAAGAAAAGGGAAGATGTACGAGTGGAAAGAGGTATGTGAGAAATCTTTCCAGTTGCTAAAATAGAAGCTCACATCTGCTCCCATCCTGGTTATAGAAAACCCTAACTCTCAATTTACAATTATCACCAATGCTTCAGGTGAGGTTTTAGGAGGTGTACTTATGCAGGATAGAAAACTAGTGGCTTATGAGTCATGAAAGCTAAAGCAGTATGAGGTTAACTATGTGCCTCATGATTTAGAATTAGCTTCCGTAGTTCATGCACTCATAATGTGGAACCACTACCTTTTGGGTAAGCCTTTCAAGTTGAAAATAGATCACATGGGTTTGAGGTACATCTTCACTCAACCCTACCTTAATGCCAAACATAGAGGATGGTTAGAATTCTTGAGTGAGTATTATTTTGGTATTGAATATATCAAAGGGAAATAAAATAGGGTAGTTGATTCTTTGAGCAGAAGGAGACACATTGTAGCTATGTCCACTACCCGAACATGCCTAAAGGAACAAGTGTTACAGAACCTTCAGGGTGATGACCATTATGAGTTGGTAAATTTAGCATTGAAAAGTGATTCAATAGATCACCATTTTGATGGTTATTCTTTTGATGATGATGGTATTTTGAGATACCAAGGTAGGATTTATATTCCCAATTAGGAAGGATTGAGGAAATTGGTTTTTGAGGTGATGCATTGTACTCTATTTTTAGGACATCCAATGATAAATAAGATGCTTTCTAATATGAGGCCATTGTATTTTTGGTCCAGACTCAAGAAAGATGTGGCACCATCTATATCTCAATGTTTAGAATGTTAGCGGGTCAAAGATGAGCATGTCCACCCAGCTAGACTTTTGTATCCTCATGAGATACCAGATATAAGTGGAAGGTTATCACTGTGAATTTTGTACAAGGTTTACCCATGACTCAATGCAAACATGATATAATCCTTTTAGTGGTTGATAAATTAACCAAGGTTTCTCATTTCATAATAGGTAGTTTGAGGGATGGATCCTTGGCTTTGGCCAAGAAATTTTTTTAGGATATTTTTAGATTGCACGGAGTACCTAAGACCATAATATCTGATAGGGACACCCAGATGACATCAATGTTTTGGACCACCTTAAATGCCTATTTGGGAATAATATTGAACTTCATCACATCATATCATCCTCAAACATATGGACAAACTGAGAAGGTTAATCATATTCTTGAGGACTTACTTTGTATGTACTGCATGGATTAGAAGTACAAGTGGGAAGAATACCTTCCTTTGGTTGAGTTTTCTTATAATAATTCACATCATGAATCTTTAGGAATAGCTCCATTTTAGGCACTATATGGATGAAAATGGCACACACTTTTGAGTTGGGATAGAGTAGATGATAGAATCATTATTGGTCCTTAAATGTTGAGAGAGATGGAAGAACAGATGATTCTTATTTGAGGGAGGTTGAAGGAAGTCATTGATAAACAAAATAGTTATGCAGAAAAGATCCATACCTTCAAATAGCTCATTTTGGAGGACAAATTTTTTCTTCACGTGAGGCCACATAATAGTTCTATATCATTTGGGAGAGCTTCTAACCTCACACCTAGATATGTCAAGCCTTTTGATATTCTAGAGATTATCAATCCTATTATGTATAGACTTTCTTTACCACCTTCTCTTTCATGTATTTACAACATGTTTCATGTATCTTTACTAAAATCCTACCATCAAGATGCTTCTCATATACTAGATTGGTGTGCCTTGTAGGTACAGGATCTGGGAGTGGTGTTGGTGGAGCTATCTAGTATCATTGACCAATGTACCATCTGAGTGCATGACAGAGAGATCATGTTGTATAAGGTCCAATGGGTCTAATTATATGTTGATAGTGCTACATGGGAGGATGTTGATGATATAATTAGATTTTTTTTGCATTTACTTCCATAGACTCTTATATGTTAGTTGATTCATGTTTTTTTGTTTTAGTGTGTGGTGTGAGAACATTTGGTGAATTTTTATAAGACATCAGGATGAGGACCTAGTGTCTTCACTGGTAAGTGATTCACATGCAATCAAATTAGGCATAAGTCCTTTAGATGTCCTGAGAAGCTTGGCACAAGAAAGCAAGGAGGAGATAAAAGGGTTTAGTTGACAAAAGAAGATAACAGTTAGAGTGTATCCTCTTACTACACAACCACATCAAGGCCTGCAAATCTAGAGCAAGGTGAATATCTTATGATGCAAAGAAATCTCTTAAGAGTGCCTACCATCCCAGAGCCACCTTAGAGAAAGTCACTATTCAGGACAAGTTATAGAGTGAATAATAAGGTATGCAAGGTAATTGTAGATTCCCTATCAACATATAATCTTGCCTCTAGAGAGTTAGTTGATAAGTTAAAACTCCAAAGAATCCCTCATCCATTCCCTTATAAAGCCTCATGGTTGACCAAGGAGAAGAAAACTCTCAATTGTGAACAAGTTTGGGTAGAGTTTATCATAGGAGAGTATGGAGATAGAGTCTTGTATGATATCACAAAGATGGATGCATGTCACCTATTATTAGGGAGGCCCTAGCAATTTGAAGTAATCTTGAGGTAAATTGAAGGCTAAACATTGGTGTCATAGGTAACGGATATTAGATGCATGTAGATTTGAATTATAATCATTCCCGTTTGATCCTTGACCTCTTAAATGTATTATCAATCTAGAATATTCAATTACAAATTCAGGTCAGCCAAAAGATTCATCACACATCGATTTGAAATAAGAACAGTCAAACTTTATTTGACTTTCCCAAAATTATTCCAAAAATTGATAGATTTGATCACATCAAACAATGAAACAAAAATTCATCATTACAAATCTATTATGCCATGTCACTATGCCACCTAGATCACACATAGATCCACTGTAACTGACCACACCATCATTGCTTACTGATCTAACATCAACTGTTCAAACCTGTTCAAACATTTTTCTATCTAGCATTGAGTTATATTTTTTTAACTAAAATTATTCCTTCCAGTACTCCAATCCTTTGGTGATCATAGAATCAATAACATATCCTAGTCAAGATAAACATATCATGACCACAACACTTGGATCCATACTGATTTGATAGAATAACCAAATCATTCATTGTCTATCACTTTTTATACTTCTACCTATCTTGATGCAGTTCAATCAATCATAACTATCTACATACTTATTTCCATCCACTATGATTGTTGGTGTAATTAAATATTACTAATTACACTTTACTTAAGTTTACTTAGGATAATGCATTTGCATATTAGTTGTCATTGAGACACCTAGGAGTTTGTATTTCATTTTAGCACATGGTTAGGAGAAATTCCACTTTACATAGTGATAGTTGTCACCTCATACCTCTTTATGTGTGAGATCCACCTTTAGTGCTCTTATCACATTATCATCATCTCATTATTGCACATACTTTTGATGTACAATGGAGGATGATCTACCTTTGGTGGACATTTGATTCCACCTAGTGTGGTTGATAGATTATCAGCTCCTCATCATGTAGTCATATCACATTGCCTATATATTCAGGTACTCCTACTTTATAATTAATTAATTATTTTTTATTATTGATCATTATTGAGTCCATTCATTTGATCATATCATCTTGTCTCTCTCATGCTATCTCTTGAGCTTCTAGATCTTGGCATTTTACTCTTTTCCTTAAATAAATTCTTACATGGTATTAGAGCCATAGAAGATCTCATTGCATAGCCATTGGAGGACTCTTTGCTTCAACTTTTGGAGGGCCACAATTTAGATCTAGAGGAGAAGCAGCTTGTGGGAGCATCTAGAGAAAGATTTGACTTCATCATTGCGTTCGAGTGGCTATTTTCATAAATTTTGACTATAATTTTTTCTACCTTGGACAAAAGTCAAATTTGAGGCAAAAAAAAAATTGCAAATCGGACTTGGGCAGTCAAATCTGCGATATAGTATGGATTTTCAGAAAAAAAAATTTAATTTTTGGATTTTTTAAGATTTGGGTTTATTATATTTTCTCGGAAAAAATTTGGTGTTTTGGTTTTGGGGAAACCACCCCTGTGTTTGTCAAAGATTTCTTGCAAAGATTGGGTGCAGTAAAATTCAGATCAGTGTATAAGGCATCAACCAAATAATCCAACCCCAAGTAGATCTCCACGAGCTTATTTACATCAGTGTCTACGGTGGTTTTATTTTCAATGTTAGATTAGCTCGCAACCTTATGAGTGAGACTAATTGTCCACATAACAACAAAAACTTGATCGAGGCTGAGCAGGACAAAAACCAAGCCCTGTGACTCAGATCATCGAAACGAGTCACTCTGCCAAGCTAACCTTGACCCCGGATCACAGACACTACCCAAGCCACCTAGTTGAGCATGAGTCACACCACCGATCCGAGCTCAAGGACATGAGCACCGTAGCCCTGACCAAGCTGCAAATCACTGACCTAAGCTTGAGCTTGGTGAAACCACTGTCGAGCGCAAGTTTTTTACTCTAACAGTGGGAAAGAATGCTTTTGAAGACATCAAACACCAAAACATGGTAGATGTGGGACTAAATAGTCCCACATCCCTGCCACCATAGCACTACCTAAGCTAGTTGAGTGCCACCTCTATCAGTGGCTCCCTTCCCAGCCTACATGGCCAGCCCACCTGAGACCCGCAGTTAGCTCACCTCTGCAAGTTTGTCAACGTGGACACCACATCAACCAAAAAACCCCAAAAAACATTTGACACATGGCAGCATAGGTGAAAGGGTATTTTTTTAAAAAATGCATTTTTGACTAGTTTCATTGTGTTGAATTTGACACTCGTTTGGACATCACGGGGGGCATTTTTCTTTTTTATTTGATGGTCATCTAACTGTCAAATTTAAGCTTATGATAGTTTCATCATTTCCTAAGCTAAAATTTGGCAGTCGTTTGACCGTCATACCTAGGTGATTTTTCACTGTAGTGATGGTCATTTGACCATCAAATTTAAGATAGTGGTTTTTTGATGTCGTCAAGTTTGAAAATTTTGTAGCCCTCACCATTTACATTTCTAGTTTTGTAGCCCGACTTTGAGAAGCCATAACTTGGTCATCCGGACTCCAAATTGACTCCAATTTTTTTAATTTTGGCAAAATTTCCTAAATTTTCTAGTGGTGGTGTTATTTTCTAGTTTTGGTGCATGGATTTGACAAAAAATGCATATTTTGGTGATTGTACCTATCTGATCCCTATTTTTGCAACTTAAGAGGCTTCGTTCAAGGTCGTATGGACACATTTTCAAGTGCCATTTTTTTTTAAAGTGTATAATTTTTTGAGTACTTTCTAGATTTACTATCAAATTGTAGCCTTATTTGGGGAAAAATATCACTTTAAGATCTAGGTCCTTTTTGGCCTTATATGATCATTGTAATGCGTAGATTTTGATTTGATTCTGAGCGATATTTATTTGAGTCTTCTTTGGCCTCATTGAGGTGGTTCTAAATAGAAAAATGAGAGTCCACTTTATCACTTTTTGGCAAGTGGCAATTGTACACACACGATGTATAAAATGCCAAAAGCATCATTTTGGGGGGGTTCTTTGATTGAGTGAATTTGGGGGGATATCTTGTGTTCTTTTCTCTCTCTCTCTCTCTCTCTTTTTTTCTTTCAATTTTGCATCATGGGTTCACCTAAATGTCCATTCTTAACTTTACACAATTATGCTACATGGAAAGATAAAGTATGGAGTAAACTAATGGAAAAGGGTTAAATGGTACAATTAAAGAACCTATTGGTCCTAATGTGGATGATAATGCAAAACATGATTGGGAAATCAAAGACAATATGGCTTTAGTAATTATAAGGTGTTGTGTTCATGAAGATGTCTTCTTCCAGATGTCTAGCTTTAAGGATTCCAAGGGTGCTTGGGACAAACTTGAATACTTGTATGGTAAGGTGAATGAAGAAAAGGGATTCACAATTGAGGATGATCTACTTGTCTTGGATCTTAGGAAGTTTGACATGATTCAAGACTATATCAACAAAGCCAATGAGTTGAGAACACTACTTAAGGATTGTGGTAATCCCATGAAGGATGATAGGTTGATTCATCACATTTTGAAGAGGCTACCTTCAGAATATGAAACTTTTGTATTGAGTTACAATACTCACAAGTTGACCATGGGAAGTGCCTTCACTAAGCCTTCATTTGATGCATTTGTAGAAATGTTGATGTTGGAATAGTCAAAGTTGATAGATATGGGAATTCTCAAGTCTTCAAATCATATGGAGTTGGTGGCTAATAACAAGATCCAAAGAAATAAAGGTGGAAAAAATTTCAACAACAACAACAAGAAGTGGAAGCCAAAAGCTCAATCAGAGACACAACAATCTTCCTCCTCACAACAAGGTGATTCTTATTCCAAAAAGAAGGAAAACAACAACAAGAATGATAAACTATTTTGTGCATATTGCAAGAAACCAAATCATGATGAGCATCATTGCAAGACTAATAGGATTGATGAGTTTGAAAACTTACTCAAGAAGAACAAAATCAATGTGCCAAATTCTTCCAAGGATTCATCTCCATCCACTTCAAAGGAAAAGGGAAAGCATTTATGGTGCAAGTTCAAGTTCTTCAAAGGATTAAATTCTTGACTCAAGTGCCACACATCATATGGGTGCTTCAAAGGGGTAATTTTCTTCATTTGAGCCATCTAAGGTACCTCACATCTTTGTAGGGAATGATACACAAGTGGAAGTTGAAGGGAAAGGACCATTTGAGATGGAAAATGGAGAGTTCAAAGGTGTTATCTATGTTCATAACCTTAGCACCAATCTCCTTTTAATTTACTGTAACCACTAACAATGGAGGTGGAAATAAAGTTGAATTCCTTCCCGATTTAGTCATGGTGAAAAATCTTAAGGATGATTCATTGGTTGTAGTGGGTAAAGCTAATCATGACACAAGGCTTTATTCTTTCTCCCACTTTGTGCCTAAGTCTCCTTCACATTCCTTTTTGACTCATACTCCATCACAAAGTAAATTATGGCATGAGTGGTTTGGACATCTTGATTTCCACTATCTTTAGTAGCTTAGCTCCAAACAAATGGTCAAAGGTATACCTACAATCAACTTTTCCAAGGGTGAATGTTTAACTTGTTCAATGGATATACATCTTGAAGATAAGTTTGAAAAAGGAAAGTCTTGGAGAGCATCAATTGTTCTTGAGTTGGTTCATAGTGTACTAGCAGGCCCCTTTCTAATGACATCAGTCAACAAGGGTTGCTATATCCTCACTTTCATTGATGAATTTTCCCTCTACACATGGGTCTACTTTCTTGGTCAAAAGAATGAAGTGTTTTCTAAGTTTCTAACCCTCAAGATTCATGTCAAGAAGCAATCAAGTAAATCCATCAAGGTTCTTCATGTAGACAATGAAAGAGGATATGTGAACTCAAGACTTAGAGACTTTTGTGAGCTTGAGGGTATTGATCTTCAAAATCTAGTTGCATTTATTCCACAGTAGGCAAGATTTGTAGAAATGAAGATTATAACTCTTAAGGAAATGGAAAGTTGCATGATTGAAGCCAAGTCTCTTGATCCATCACTTGTGGTAGAAGTTATAGGTTGTATCAATCACATCCTTAATAGATCTCCTCATAATTCCTTAGATGTAATGACTCCTTTTGAGGTATGGTGTAGAAGAAAATTGGTTGTGAAACACTTCAGAGTATTTCATTATCTAGCATGGGCAAACATATCTTCAAATAAATGAAAGGCACCTCCACCAAGGCCTTGTACATGCATTGGATATGAATAAAGTGTTAAGGCATATAGAATTATGGATCCTAAGACTCATGAGATATTCATTGAGAGGAATGTACACTTTGACAAAAGTTCACCTAGCTTTTCCTCTACTCCTGTCCATACTTCAGACATTGTGGAAACTAATAGTGACAACAGTGGACATGATTTAGATGGTTCATCTACCTCAACACCTACATGCAAGATTACTCCTTCATCATCTTCCACTTGACCTCATTGGGTTAGAAAGACTCTTGATTTAGCAGGGTCACTTGTGGGGGATCCTTCATACAATCATAGGACAAGGTCATAGCATCAACACATTCCACATGCATACATTGTTATAGTGATAGGTCCATATGATTCAGCACAGGAGGGTACACCTTGTCTTCTAATTCCAGCAGCAAGGGATGACTACTTGACAAACATTGCACATTTGTTTTTGGAGTCCTACATTGTCAATATGGGAGAAATCATTAATGATATACATCTTCTCTTTGATGGGGAAGATCCTTCTTCAATTATTGTGAGGGAAAACTCTGACCCTCATGTCCTTTCTCTACATGATCAATCTTTTGAGGTTGATGTGATTTTGGATCCTTATGTACAATAGTTGCAGGAGGTATCTTTATCATTAGAGAAGAAACTTGGTTCTTTGGAACATGTTCTACATCCATCCTTGTTTGATCCTGACTTGTTCTTTTCAATGGTTTTGGAAGGGGTGGTGTTCAGTATTGACACGAGGACAGTTGAGCAGTTTTAAAAGACAAAATTCATCTTGACATTTCTTCTGACAGATTGGGGAGATATATCATCTACACATATGGTATTGTTTCTTCCTAAGAGGAGGAACATTGTTTGACATTCATGGACCAGCTTCTACATTCATCCTAGAGCAGCTATCACTGATGGGAATTCTACACTGAGGGGGGGATACTATGTCTCTCTTCTTCTACTACTTCTCTCTTATGGGGGGGGGGGACTTTTTCCTCATATGGGATTTTTTCCTTCTCATACTTCTCTATTGTATATACATGATGTATGTCATAATGGGGGGTCTTGATTACTCCATCCATCCATGCATCTTCTTTTTTTCATCTCTCTTTTTGGTGGAGAGTTTTTCCCATGAGGTTTTCCCTCTTTCTCTTCTTTATAAGATATTTCATTGCATTGCATTGCTCTTTCATATTGTACATGGGTACCTAACATGGCCTAGTAGCAGGGACCCATCATTCATTGTCATCTAGCATTGATTAAGTGCATTCCCCTAAGTTGCACTTAAGGGGGGGTATTGGTGTAATTAAATATTACTAATTACACTTTACTTAAGTTTACTTAGGATAATGCATTTGCATATTAGTTGTCATTGAGACACCTAGGAGTTTTCATTTCATTTTAGTACATGGTTAGGAGAAATTCCACTTTACATGGTGATAGTTATCAATGCATACCTCTTTGTGTGTGAGATCTACATTTAGTACTCTTATTGCATTATCATCCTCACATTATTGCACATATAGATCCACCTTTGGTGGACATGTGATTCCACCTAGTGTGGTTGATAGCTTATCATCTCCTTATCATGTAGTCTTATCATATTTACTATATATTCAAGCACTGCTACTTTGTAATTAATTCATTTTTTTATTATTGATCATTATTGAATCCATTCATTTGATCATATCATCATGTCTCTCTTGTGCTATCTCTTGAGCTTCTAGATCTTGGCATTTTATTCTTTGCCTTAGTAACATTCTTACAGTGATCATACATATATCATCACCAAAAATCATTGAGTCTTTCTTTCCAAATGCACACTCCATTTCCTTCACATTCTCACCACACATAGGATTCAACAACTTAAACACTTTCAGCTCACTGTCAACCATGATTGTACTTAGTTGACATCAATGAAAACACCATAACTGATTTTTATGTCAGAAAAACTATACCAATCAATCTCAGCATTAGTTATGCTAACAATATCCCCCTTTGGGATTGATGGTAACACCATATTGATCTTATAACAATTTGTCCCCCTTAGCTGATGCAGAAAACTTCTTGTCTTGATCTTCCCGATCTTCTCCTTGAAATTCTTCTTCAAATCTTCTCCTCAAAACTTGAATTCTTTTATCTTCTCCCCATTTGACAATAATGTCAAAGATGCCACATAGGTCACCTACTGTTGTAACATCTTCCTTTGCCTCTGAATACTCCCTTAAGGAGTAGTCCCCTTTAACATCAACCAAAAAGTTAAAGATATTCAATGATTCCACTAGATTGATGGTTACAACAACATCTTAGTTCTATTCAGGTAGGGGAATAAATGCTAACTTACCTCTTAGATACTCAAAAGTATCTTTAGGTAATGTCTTAGTAAATATATCTACTAGCTGCTCCTTAGTTTGTACATATTCCAACTTGACTATATTTTCCTACACTTTCTCTCTTAAGAAATGATACTTGATTGGATTATTTTTAGTCTTAGATTGCATCACTAGGTTCTTTGAAATGTTTTTTTCAATAGTATTATCATAGAATATAGTCACCAATTTAGTTACCTTCTCTTTGATACCTTCTAGGATCCACTTCATCCATGTTATTTGTGTACAATTTATAGCTTCTGCTACATACTTAGCTTTTGCATTTGATTGGGAGATGGATTTTTTCTTCTTACTTGTCCATGACACAAGTATTCCTCCTAGAAAGAATACTCCTCCACTCGTACTCTTTATATCATCAATGTTTCCTGCCTAATCTACATCAATAAAAACACTCAAAGAGAAATCACCTTTGTGATAATACCAAAGACCATAGTCTTGTGTCCCTTTCAAGTACATGAATATCATCTTCACCACTACCATGTGAGATTCCTTAGGATTATCTTGAAATCTAGCTACTATACCAACTATTTATGAAATATCTAGTCTACTATGAACACCATAATGCAACTAACCAATCATGGATATGTATAGAGTTGCATCCAATTCACTTGAATCATCATCCTTAGATAGCTTGTATCTTTTCACCATGGGGGTTCTAGCTAGCTTGGAATCTTCCATTCCAAAGGTCTTCAACACTCCCTTTATGTAGTTCAACTAACTGATATAGATACCATCCTTTAGTTATGAAATTTGAAATCCAATAAAGAACTTAATTTCTCCTATCATTAACATATCTAATTCCTTCTTCATCTCCTCAAAAAATGCCAAACTCATTTCATCATTTCCTCCAAAAATTATGTCATCCAAAAATACTTCAACCAATAGTATCTTATCACCTTCAACCTTCAAGTACACATTTATATCTTCACTTGTTCTTATGAAATCAATCTTCATGAGATAAGAGTGTAATCTTTCATACCATGTTCTAGGTGCTTATTTTAGTCCATAAAATTCCTTTTGTAGTTTTCACACCATATATGTATCCTTTGCCAATGAAAACCCATCTAGTTTTTCTATGTATACCTCTTCTTCAAGAATCCCATTTAGAAAAGAATATTTGACATCCAATTGAAAAAACTTTAAACTTCTTATAGGTAGCATAAGCAAGTAAAATTCTTACCCCTTCAATTCTTGTCACAGGAGAAAATATATCCACATAGTCTAATCCTTCATCTTGTGCATAGCCCTTACACACAAGTCTTTCCTTATTATGAACTACTTCTTCATCTTCATTCAGTTTGTTCATAAAAACCTACTTTGTACCAATCACATTCTTGTCTTCTAGTCTAGGAACAAGTTTCAATATATCATTCTTCTCAATCTGATCAAGTTCCTCTTCCATTTCCTTTTTATAGTCTTCACTCTTCAAGGCTTCCCTCATGGTTTTAGGCTCAAACTTAGAAATTAGACATGTACTCTCTATAATCTTCCTTCTAGTTTGTACTCATCCATCTTTATCACCAATGATGTAATCAGTAGAATGATTCAGTTTTCCATACCTTGGAATAACATGTTTAGGTCTAGATTCTTCTTCTTCTTGTTATACCGGTTGAACCACTTATTTCTCATTGTTCTATTCAATAGTTTCTTGCTCTTGTGGTTTCACATACATAAATTCCTGATCATTTATTGGTTCTTGTTTTCATATTTCATCATATTTGTTAGGATATACATCTATATTCACATTTGCATTTTCAACCATCTTGTTAGTTATTTTATTGAAACACTTATAGGCCTTTCTTTTAGTAGAATATCCCAAGAAAATACCTTCATCACTTTTAGGATCAAACTTTCTAGTGAAATCATCTCTTTTGATATAGAATCTACTACCAAAAACTTTGAGATATTTGACACTAGGTGAATAACCATACCATATTTCATAAGGTGTCTTACTAGTTCCTTTCTTTACTAGTACCCAGTTTAATATGTATACTACAGTGCTAATGGATTCTCTCTAATGCATCTTAGATACATCACCTTGAATAATCATTGTCCTAGTTGCATCCACTATGGTTTTGTTACTCCTTTTAGCAACTCCATTCTTTTCTGGAGTTCTAGGTACAAACATATACCTTTTGATTCCATTCTCCTCATAGTATTAAATAAACTCTGACAAAGTAAAGTCTCCTCCCATGTTAGACCTTAAGCACTTCAATATTTTACTTGTTTCATTCTCAAGAAGTGCTTTGAAATCTTTGAGCTTGTAGAAATCCTCAGACTTATCCTTCATAAAATTCACCCACATCATTCTTGAGTAGTCATCAATAAACAATATATAGTACTTATCACCATAGTAACTCCTTATCCTCATACAAACAAATAGATCAGTATGCACTTATAGTGTCAGAAAATGGAAGAACTTCCATTTAGGACTGGTTTAGCCCTCTGAGTAAGTGGTTTGGCATCATGTTGAATGTCTTGAATGGGTTTTTGACTTGGATCTAGCTTTTTCCCCAGTTCTGCCCCATTTTCCACTTCCTTCCTACCTAATCCTGGCAACCTACTTTAATAATTTGAGGTTCTTGATCTCAAGGTCAAGATTGACCTTTTGGGTCAAGGTCAACCTCGACTCTGACCCAGGGTTTAAATTTCAAAATCCTAAGGTTTCTAGATGTCAGGTTTCAGAAAGATTTATTTTCCCACTTCCAGGTTGGCTGTTTCGGGCTTCAAAATGGTAAACTCTTAAATGATATTTAATTTAGGTCCACTTCCAAGGGTATAGGCTTAATAGGAATTTAATTCTCCTATGTAGGCCTCTCTAGAACTTTGTACCCTAGACTATTATAAAAGGAAGCCTTTTCCTCTCACTTTATCCATCAAGTATCAAGTTTTCCATCATCAATCAAGTGTACAATCCATTCCAACTCAAGAAAGATTATCACAAAATAAAGGATGAGCAAGATCTTAAGAATTCTCAATCAAGGAAAAATTCAAGAAATCATCTACATTCAAGTTCTCCATTGAAGATCAAGGATTCAAGCATTCAAGCCTTTGAAGGGATTTGGTTCAAGCATTCAAGATTCATCATTTAAACCCTAGATCTATCCATCATGGTGGTATGATCTTCCTTCAAGATCCTTTGTTAATCTTCAAGATCTAATCATTCTTCAAGGTGGATTCCAAACATACAATCATGGAGGTTTTGATTTACATTTATTAGTGTTGAGTCCAAGCTTTCATATTAACATACTTGTTTACATTTCAAATACAATTGCATATCTATTGAATATCATAGCTTCATTGTTAGATCTACTTCTACTACTTGCTAGCATTCTCCATTTCAATTCTATTTTAAGGTTGATTCCAAACCAAGGTTTGACCAAGGAAAACCCCTAATCCAAATAAAAAAACCATTTTTCTTGTAGGAAAGGGTACAAAATAGTGAATTATAGTATAGATTTGGATACCCTTTTTAGAAAACTTTCAGGATCCACAAATAGAATTTCCATCGGAGCAGCATAGGTCAAGGTCAACCTTTCTCAGAAAAGAAAAAGATTTCTCGGTTTTCTCTATCTCTGTGTTTCCTTCCCAGATCTGATTGTGGAATTTCTTGAAACTAAACACAGAAATTAGAAAACAACATTTTCCAGATCTTCTATCTTTCAAGATAAGTGTTTATGTTTCATTAGTTTTATATATCTACAAAATTTTCCATCACACACCCCCGCACACATATCACATAGATATAAAAATATATCTTCATATATTTTTATATCTTACATTTTGGTGAACCCATGTTTCTTTTTGGTGTTGGATACTTTACCTCATATTCAACCTCTTTTACCTACTACGATGGCATCCAAATCCTTTGATTCTAAAGCCTTTTGTCAATACCATCATCAAAATGGCCATGATACTGAGAAGTGTTATTCTTTAAAACGTAAGGTTCAAGACTTAATTGATTCTAATGCTTTATCTGTTGATAATTTTGATGGTAATGGGAACAAATTTGTCTCTCCTCCTGATCAAAATCTCCAAATCTATACGAATCCTTTTCCTACACATGTCACTAATACCATTGTTCAGCCATCTTCTATGGATATTGTTTATGATTCAAAGATGGATGATCTTAAGCATGTTGTTAACCATGTGGAGCATGTTGTTTTGTCTCAACCTGTATCTCCACCCTAACCTCAATCTCAACCTCAACTTCAATCTCCACCTCAACCTAAGCCTAAACCAAAACCTCAACTTAGAACTCGAAAACAACCTAAGAATAAAAGACCTAGGGAACTCTTGATTACCTTTGATGATTCTGAGACTATTAAAGCTCATGATGGTCCCCTCTACATTCATGCTAAGATTTCTAAGATACCTACATGCAGTTGTCTTATTGATCCTACATCCTTAGTCAATGTTATTATTGAAGAAAATATTTTTATGAACAACTTACAATGTGATTCTTATGATACATCTGATGTTTGGATCCAAACTTGTAATGGTTTTCTTTGTCCATCATTTGGTTCTATTAACTTTCCTGTTGAACTTTGTGGTAAAGTTGTGGACACTATCTTTGTTGTTGTTCCCACTTATGATCAATTTCAAGCTAAGTTTGGTTTGCCTTGGTTCAATGCCATGCATTCTGTTGCTTCTCCTATCCATAAGTGTCTTAAATTAATTTATGATGAAGAAGTGAAGATGATTAATCATAGTTTATATCAACCTTCTAGGCCTAGGGATTGAGCTACCCTTGACTTCTTTTGGCCTTCATTACCTAATTCATGTCCTTCTCGACCTGGTAACCTTTTTCATTCATATCAAGCCTATAAAGATCACAAGATTATTGAGTTAAGCATGCCTTAGATGGATCTTAACTATGGTCTTTTGCATATGCCTTCCATACCTCCTTTAGCCATGGCTTCTAGTTTTGTTAATCAAAATCCTAGTGTTGCTTTTCAATCTATTAAGAATCCTATTGATCCTCCTATAGAACTTGTGAAGGAACCGGTAGTTGTCCCTCCTAGTTCTCAACATATTTCAAACAAGACAAAATGTAACCAATCTTCCAATGAACATTGTAAGAAGCATCGAGCTCAAGCTAAAGCCCATGCCTCTATTCTTCAAAGTTCTTTACCTTCTTTTGACCATCCTATGCCTGATGTGTTAGAAGAAGTTAATAATGATGTTAAGATGAATGATTTTGATGATTCTATTTGTATCTTAGATTCTATTTCGATTAATCTTGATGAAGAAGATACTCTTGATGATACTAATGATGCTAATGATGAATATGAGACTATTGGCATTGATATTGATTTACCTAATATGCTTTAAACACAATTAATAATTACACCTAGTATCTAACATTATGATTCTCAAGAGGATCCTTGTTTGGAAATGGCTATTATTCCTACTGTATTGGATATAATCCCTCTTGTGAGTTTCCCACCTTCCCTAAATGATATAGAATGAGATGGGGGGAGTAGGTGATGTGCTTGATTGGCTTGTCCTCCAAGGTATCTTTTTGTGTGTTTGCATGTTGTATTGTGCTTTTCCTATAATGTGTTTACTAAATGTTTGTTAGATTCTTGTTAAGAAATAGGGAATTTTGAGAGGGGGCAGGGGGGCGGGGGTGAATTAGTATTCTAAAAACTTTATCTTTTTCCCAATTATGGATATAACAGATTATCTTTATACATGCATAACATAAGAAGCTAAACAACATGCATAACAATAAAGAACTCATAACACATTATTTGTTCTCGAGGAAACCCTGGCCAAGGGAAAACCCCAGTGGGGATGGTACCCACAAAGATCCACTAATCAAAAGTATCCTATTAAGGATGTTGACCTTGTTAGGAGTCTATTACAAGCATATAGTGTATCAGTCCTGATTAAGGGACTATAGGCCTTGTTAGAAGCCTCAACCCTGTTAGGAGTTGTAGTACAAAATTTGATTACCAAATGAGCCCATTGCCCAAACAAGTAATGTAAAATATACACTAATTACAAAATATATTAAGGTACATAACCTTATATTGCTTGCATCAATATCACTTCACTGCTCTTTCACTATCGCTATTACATATGCTTCATATACTTCACATCATACTTCTACAATTACTTGTTGCTTGTTACAATTCCCTCACTTTACAATTACAATTACATTTGCATTTATACCAATAGCTTTATCAAAGAGTTAAAATCTAGGATTTCATCCCTTTATATTGTTAAGTCATTATTTTGATAAAAAAAATAATCCCTTAACTCTTTACTAGTTTTGTCTTCATATTCTATCTTGTCGGCTTTACACTATCTTTGGTAAAACTATCATAACTCCTTTCGTACATGTTGTACTAACTTGCACTCTGAGATGGGTGATCAATAGACATCATAGAGTCTATGTCCAAGTGCACAAGCATTGAACTTACTCCAGTCAACATCGCAAACAAAAATTATATCCAGGTTCATTGGTAAAACACTGTCTCACACTTAGACAAATTTGCAATGCACTCTATCATACTTGCTCTCTGACTTGTGTGATCTTCATGAGGATCATATGTTTCCATAATGACAACATCTATGCAATCAACTCAGCCAAATTGCCAACAATCTCCCCCTTTGTCATTGGTGGCAACATATGAGAAAATTGGCTAAGTGTACAACTCAAAATCTCAAAAATGTTCAAAACTGTGGCTATAGTATAAAATACATACTATCCTTATAAATCCTCAAAAATTATTGCCTTTAATATAGTACTCCCCCTAAGAGTAACAACCCTTATCATAAACTATCAATTTTCTTCTATATATCTCTCCCCCTTTGACAACAATGACAAAATAAGGTAGGGAGGGTCACAAAATTGTATCTCAAAAAGTTATACCTCAATTTATGTATTGCAAAGCTAGTAGGCTTGCAACACAATCTAAAAAATCTATCTTCATGGCTTCTATCACCTTCTCCCATGATTTTTTAATGGAATCTGACACATTGAGTAGTGTGCTCAGTCCATAACAAGCAATTTCACATGCTTGGAGATTTTCAAAGTTAAATTTTTGAAAAGATGTCTTTGTTGAAAGATAATCTTCCAATTATTCTTCAATTATGCTCAACTTCATAGAAACATGCTCTCTCAAAAGAGTATATCTTCTCAGTTTCCTATCTTTCTGATCTTGTACAATTTTGATTTCATCATACAATTTTCTAAATTTCTTCTCAACATTACAGACCTTCACATTGTGGTTAGATAGAAGGTTTGTTTCATTTAGAATCTCTGCTTCCTTCAACTTTATCTTCTGATCTTCCTCAGTTGTCAAAGTCTCTGATTTTGTACACTGTATTTACAAAGATTTTCCCATTTCCAAATGTATCCTCAAATCTTTGATATAGATATCAAGAGTATTGATATCATTGTTGATGTACTCACTGATGTTCAAAAACATTCTAGCCTCATAGTCTACTTGTGCTTTCACTTTTGCAATATCAGCTAGGTGTGTGAATTCATTATCAAAGGTACTCATTACCTTCTTTTCCTTCTCCATAGGGTCTACTTCTAAAATTTGTGTGGTCACAATACTTTGTAATTTATTAGTTAGTTCCTTCAGACATCCTTCAAGACTCTTCACCTTCTTATTCTTACCAATTATTTTGTTTAAGGATGAAATCAGTTCCAACTAATCATCATCATCTACTTCTTTTCCCAAATGCTCAATAATAGAGCCAATTTGAGTCTTCTTTCTAGTCTCAGGAGTAAGACTGATATCTTCTTTGGTGGGAAGGGGAACTTGTTCTTCTACAACTGGTGGTTCCACAACAGTGGTCTCTATCATCTCTTCTTCTTTTGTAGCTTCCTGTTCCTCAAAGGCCGAATTGTCAACAATGTTCTCTAAATTCTTGAATACATTTTCATTAGTATCCAAGGTGATTTGTGTACCTTCTACATTCATTGTTTCATCTTCAATATTAATAGCTAGAGAAGAGGGAATGTCCTCTTGTAATTTCTCAACTGCTTTCTCTACTGCAACTAATGATTCTCCAACATACTCTGCCATAACCTTGATAATTGTCTGTTTAGTCTTAGAGTTTACTTCTTCATACCTGCCTCCCATAATCTGAATTTTTCTCCTTTTGGTTCTCAATGGGTGCTTAGGGCCTTCATAATTTGGTTGAAATGAGCTTCATCTCTTATCTCACAAAGCTTCCTCACAAGCTTTTCTCTGATAGCTGTCTCTTCATTTGATGCTCTCTTCTTTCTATTCAGAAGTTTGTTATAAAGATCATCAAGTATTTGTCCTTGAATAGTATCAAACTTCTTGCCAGTCAAGATCATATGCTTCACAATTGCATTCTCTAGATTAAGTCTATCAGTATAATCATAAAGATCATAATATTTGTTCATTCTTGCAAAGTCACCATTCTCAATAATCTTCTCATCAAGCTTTTCAAGTTTTGGTTTCCAAGCTTTCTTCTTTGTAGTGACATCATCTTTAACCTCTACAATATTTCTTGGAATAGGTTGCACTAGAGTTTTATGCCTCTTTCCTAGTCTAGTGGCACTCTCCTTAACTCTTTTGCTAGGTGTGGAGGAAGTGGATCTAGTAGACATCTTTATTTATATGTCCTTCTCAAGTACTTCCACTTTCACCTTTACTTGTGGTTCTTCTTGTGGCACTGCAATTGATGATAAAGGAGGGATAGACAAAACTTCCTTTTGTCCACTCTCTCTGATTGTTACTGCTATCTGCTTTGCTACCAAAAACTCTCTCTCTATCATTCTTGTATCCTTTAATATTTTCTTAATGGTTCTCTCAACTCTCTTCTTAGACTATTTCTCTTCAATTAGAATCTTTGTAGAGTTGAAGTTCTCCTCAAAGGTTCCAAACCTATTACACTAAGTATCCAACTTACACTTCAGTAGTCTGCTAACATACTCTTCAGTTTCTACCTTAGATATTTCATAGCCAAGAGGGTCTATGAACTCTGTTCTAGGCTCTACTACTTCAATATAGGTAAGGTCAGTATCCACCATAAAACATATATCATCTTTATATTTCTCAACAAGAGACTTAGGGATCCTTGATCTACTAGACACAATATTTTGAAATGTCTTAATAACAAGTATTGCACTTTCATTAACACTTTCAATAACATGTTTTCTATATACTACATTAATCCTTTCCATTGTGGTTTCTCCATCATTCTAATCATTTCCTATGGTGTAAGGAAATCTCCTCAAAAGATGAAAGAACATGTATGTGATTAGGGACGAGAACCTAAACTGTGTATACTTAGTTTTCTTGATCTTCTCCAAGTTCTCAAACAATTGAATTCTAAGAATTTCACACATATCAACTGGTACCCTACCAACACACATAAGATAAGTTTCATGTACCATTCCAGCTACCATGTCATCTTCTCTTGAATTAGCACAAAACTAAGTAGTTAGTATCTTACATATGTATCTCACATCAACTTGTTTGATCTTTCTAATCACAATTCCTCTACCATTATAGGATGAATTAGTGTTTTCAATGACTATTTTTCTCATTAAAAGGAATAGCTCCAATCTTAGATAATCCAGTGACTTCATGAATCAAATCTGCTATAATATCTATCACTCTATCCTGTAGCCAAAACTTTCCATTATGAATTCTACTCAAAATGATCTTAGTGCATTCTTCATTATCAAATTCATAGTGTAATCCATATTTGACAATCTCATAATATTCCAAGTATTCAAAACCTTGTTTTAGTGACATATCCTGATTGTACATCTTCTGATATTCATCTATAAATTCACTATCATTTACTATCTCTAGTTTGCATCCAAGATAACTCCTGACATTCTCTAAATGTAAAACTCCGTCTGGTACGAATGATAATGCAAACCTTGCATCTTCTTCCAATGGTTCTACTGGTTCCCTTTTCAATTTAGGTCTACTCTTGTCTCTAACATTGTGTATTAAGGAAACATCCATGATTTCTTCAAATGCCTTTACTGATTCAAAGATTTGTCAAGTAAAATACCTCAATTTCATGATTTTAGGGCTTGCGTAGATTCAGCACACAATTCTTCTCCAAATCCTTGCAAAATGCTTTCTATCACTACTCTTTGATCTCCTTGACACTTGAATTTGCTTTGATGATCAAAGAATACTGATCATAACCTTTTATTAATTCAATCTCACTTATATCTGACATCGCATTCAATTCTTTTGCCCCTTTCCAAAAAGTTGTCTCTGCTATCCTGCAAAACTTAAAACTTCTTGCGATCTCGCAAAACATAATATTTTTCTTTGTTCTCTTAACCATAGCATTAGAATATCATAAACTACCTTTCATTAACTGTGCAAGACTCAATTCATCATATATCTACTTCTATACTAAATCTAAGTTCCTATTCTACTGCAATTTACATGAATTAAGTACTTTGAGATAGGTCAAGTAAAGATTCATTCTTACCTTTCAATACTTCACCTTCCTGATTACCTTCAATGTTGAATATGTCTCCTTGATCTATGCTTTTGATAAACTTCACTTCATCTGAATTACTACATCATCCTTTCTAACTGTTACTAGCATCTTCATTTCTTCTTGCATGATTCCTGGAGTTAGGATTAGGATGAAAAACTCTATTGTTCATTTTGCAAAACCTTTCTGTATTTCCAATCTTGTTACATATCTGACAAACAATTCCATTTTTTTCATATCTTGGTTCAGGTTGATTGATTTGTGATCTATAGTTTCTAGCAATGTGTCCAACCTTATTGCATCTATAACATACTACTCCACTTCTTTTGTTCATATCTTCAGTAGGTTTATTATCTGCATTGTTAGTATTCCTAAACATTCTACTACCATCATTATTCTCAATAAATTTAGGTTTCCTACAATCAATAGCTCTATGTCCAAAACCATGACAATTGTAACAATAACCATTAAGAGGTTTAAATTGTTTACCTATGCAATCTCTCTTCATATGACCAATAGTATTACAAGCAAAACATCTACCTTTGAATTCTCTTTGCATACCTTTGGGTGATTCCTCTTACTTCGGTTATTCTTCTTCTTTAGGTGTATCTTTATATTTGTTGATCTCATCAGGCTTCTTCTCATCCATGCTTTCAGATATCTTTAGATTTGGTTCCTTGCCTTCATCATTTGCTTTGAAAGTGTTGAATCCAAGACCAGTCTTATCATAGAATGGTTTCTGATAGGATATTTGTTCATCAATCTTCTCACTAGTTCAATATAGCCTTTCAAGTTGTTGTTTGGATTGAGTTAGTTCACCTTTCACAATCTTATTGTATTTCTCAAGTTCATCATACTACAAATTGACTTTCTCAAGTTCAGATGTTACTTTAGAAAGTTTAGATTTTAGTCCTTCATTTTCAATCTTTAGACTTTCATTCTTAGATTTCAGATTTTCTTCATTCTTGCCATTTCCATCTTTCAAAATAAGCTTCAAATTTGCTATCTTCAATTCATGCTTAAGGATCTCATTTTCTTTTTCCATATTGTCATCACAATCTTCAATAAAAACTTTGGATTCTTTTTCAGATCTCAGATCTTCCAATTTGTTTTTCAATTTCTCAATGAGGTTCTTTTCATCATCATACTTTCTTTTCAAAGTATCTTTTTCAATAGTAAGAAAGTCAATTTGTTCAAGAGCTTCTTCAAGATTCTCCTGTAGTTGATCCATATCCATAGAGATCTTACTCAAGCTACTAGGCTTTCCTTGATTGATTCTTTTCCAAGTAACTAAGCTCTGATACCAATTTTTAGAAATAGGGAATACTAAGAGGGGGCGTGAATCAGTATTCTACAAACTTTATCTTTTGTCTCATTATGGATATAATAGATTATCTTTATACATGCATAACATAAGAAGCTAAACAACATGCATAACAATAAAGAACTCATCACACATTATTTGTTCTCGAGGAAACCCTGGCCAAGGGAAAACCCCGGTGGGGATGGTACCCACAAAGATCCACTAATCAAAAGTATCTTGTTAAGGATGTTGACCCTGTTAGGAGTCTATTACAAGCATATAGTGTATCAGTCCTGATTAAGGGACTATAGGCCTTGTTAGAAGCCTCAACCCTATTAGGAGTTGTAGTACAAAATATGATTACCAGATGAGCCCACTGCCCAAACAAGTAATGTACAATATACATTGATTACAAAATAGGTTAAGGTACATAACCTTATACTGCTTGCATCAATATCACTTCACTGCTCTTTCACTATCACTATTACATATGCTTCTTATACTTCGCATCATACTTCTACAATTACTTGCTGCTTGTTACAATTCCCTCACTTTACAATTACAATTACATTTACATTTATACCAATAGCTTTATCAAAGAGTTAACATCTAGTATGTTGTCCCTTTATATTGTTAAGTCATTATTTTGATAAACAAAATAATCCCTTAATTCTTTACTAGTTTTGTCTTCATATTCTGTCCTGTCGGCTTTACACTGTCTTTGGTAAAACTATCATAACTCCTCCCGTACATGGCATACTGACTTGCACTCTAAGGTGGGTGATCAATAGACATCATAGATTCTATGTTCAAGTGCACAAGCACTGAACTTACTCCAATCAATGTCGCAAACAAAAACTGTATCCAAGTTCACTGGTAAAACATTGTCTCACACTTAGAAAAATTTTCAATGTGCTCTATCATACTTGCTCTCTGACTTGTGCGATCTTCATGAGGATCATATGTTTCCATAATGACAACATCTATGCAATCAACTTAGCCAAATTGCCAACAATTATTTTATATGACCCTTGCTACTTTGTTGGTGCAAGGTGATAAAGGAATCAAACCTATTGTACTATTCCTCTATATGTATCTCTATTCTTATATATATTGTTTTCATGTGATGTTGTGTCTATTCTATTTTTTGTAAATGTTTTCCTTGTGTAGTCCACTTGGATTTTTGACTTTGTAGCACTGATTCTTTTTGGTCTCCATGTTGTTATTGGAAAAGACTCTTCTTTGTAACTGTTACATTTTCTTTCCTCCATTGTGATTGTAGTTCTACTTTCTTTGGGGAATGATGTTAATTGATTTTCAATAATATCATATATAAATATTATCTTATGATCATACTGACCCATGGTAGGTAGATCCCTTATGTGTTCTTTGTATGTTTCTATGGTAATTACCTTGATTTATCTTCACTTCAGGGCATCTCATAGTGGAAACATAATCAGTGGAGTTGTTTATGTTTCCATTCAAGTCGTTGCTCATGTTAAAGTGTTAGAAATGACTTTAACATGGGGGAACATCCTCTTCTCACTTTTTGCACATATGCACTTTCAATATATATTATTTTCCAAAGCTCTTTTGTCCCTTTATGGATTAGTGACTAATCCTTAAAGCATGGATTTTTATCTTGTAGGATCTCTTGATCCCTCTAGTTTCAATTTTTAGAGTATTGATCCCTTAAGGTCAGAGGTGTCCTTAAGACTGGATCTCTTTTGTTTTGGCTTTTCTCTTTTGGAATAGAATATCCTAAGGATAAATCCTTGATGGGTTGACTAGTGAGTAGCCACATTCACTAGGTAGTTCAACTTCATCTTTCCAATTGTGTTGTTTCCTTGTGTGGTTCACAATGGGACATAAGTTCTCATTGGGAAAGGTAATCACACCCTATTCTCTCTTTTTTCTAAAGATGTCTCTCTTATTTTAATCTTGGAGTTGATGAAGACTTGAATCCCTGGGGACTTGAGGATTCCTTTGTCCCTTTTATTTCAATAAGATTGTCTTTTTCTTTATGATCTCCTTTACCAAGAGTTTGCATTGAGTACATACTCTTGCTAAAGTGGGGGCTAAATGAAGTGTTGGAAAATGGAAGCACTTCCATTTAGGACTAGTTTAGCCCTTCAAGTAAGTGGTTTGGGGTCATGTCAAATGCCTTGAATGGGTTTTTGACTTGGATCTAGCTTTTTCCCATGTTTTGCCCCATTTTCCACTTCCTTCCTACCTAATCCTGGCAACCTACTCTGAGAATTTGAGGTTCTTGACCTTAGGGTCAAGGTCAACCTTCTGGGTCATGCCCAACCTTTACCTTGACCTAGGTCAGGGTCAACCTCGACCTTGACCCAGGGTTCAAATTTCAAAATCTGAAGGTTTCCATATGTTGGGTTTCAGAAAGATTTATTTTCCCACTTCCGGGTTGGCTATTTCAGGCTTTGAAATGGTAAAATCTTAAATGATATTTAATTTAGGTCCACTTCCAAGGGTATAGGCTTAATGGGAATTTAATTCTCCTATGTAGGCCTCTCTAAAACTTTGTGCCCTAGACTAGTATAAAAGGAAGCCTTCTCCTGTCATTTTATCCATCAAGTATCAAGTTTTTCATCATCAATCAAGTGTGCAATTCATTCTAACTCAAGCAAGATCATCAAAAAATTAAGGAAAAGCAAGATCTCAAGCATTCTCAATCAAGGAAACATTCAAGAAATTATCTACATTAAAGCATTCAAGTTCTCCATTGAAGATCAAGAATTCAAGCCTTTGAAGGGATTTAGTTCAAGAATTCAAGATTCATCATTTAAACCCTAGATCTATCTATCATGGTGGTGTGATATTCCTTCAAGATCCTTTGTTTATCTTCAAGATCTATTCATTCTTCCTTCAAGGTGGATTCCAAACATACAATCATGGAGGTTTTGATTTACATTTATTAGTGTTGAGTCCAAGCTTTCATATTAACATACTTGTTTACATTTCAAATACAATTGCATATCTAGTGAATATCATAGCTTTTTTATTAGATCTACTTCTACTACTTTCTAGTATTCTCTATTTCAATTCTATTTTAAGGTTGATTCCAAACTGGGGTTTGACCAAGACAAACCCCTCATCCAAACAACAAAACCATTTTTCTTGTAGGAACAGGTGTGGAACAATGAATTACAGTACAGATCTGGATACCCTTTTCGGCAAACTTTCAGGATTTGTGAATAGAATTTTCATTGGATCAACACAGGTCAAGGTCAACATAAAGGGGTCAAGGTCAACCTTTCTTAGAAAAGAAAAATATTTCTGGGTTTTCTTTGTCTCTGTGTTTCCAGCCCAGATCCGTTTGCAAAATTTCCTGAAACTGAGCATAGACATTAGAAAAAAGCATTTTCTAGATCTGCTACCTTTCAAGATAAATTTTAATGTTTCATTATTTTTATATATCTACAACATTTTCCATCCACCCTTGCACACATATCACATAGATATAAAAATATATCTTCATATATTTTTATATCTTACAACACTAAGTGTGGAATATTCTCTGATAAAAATGACTTTCTACTATTCAAGTAGAGCTAGTTAACTTACCCAACTAACATTCCTTACACGTCATGTGTTTTGGTTTAACTAATTGTCAAAAACCTCTAACTGCAGTCATCTTAGTAACTTTGAGAAAACTATCAAAGTTCACATAATAGAACCTTCTATGCCACAACTAACTATCTTCAACTCTACTAACCAAACAACTATTTATAGTAGTATTTAGATGGAATAAATTACCTTTATTCTACCTATCGGTAGCAATTAGATCCCCTAAGATTCCAAGTATCTATAACCTTTGTCATTCAACTGACCCACACTCAATAAATTATATGTTAGACCTTCTACAAAATAAACTTCATCAACATTTCATTTTCCATTCAATTAAATTGTACCTTTTCCTTTTACCAAGGTGTATTGCTACCAAACCTGACCACACCACCATCAAATTCTTCAAGCTTAATAAACTCACTTCCATCACCGGTCACGTGATGAGAGAAGCCATTGTCAATGACCCACTTATTAGCTTGATCCATTTGAGAGACTACAGAATTTTCATCTACTGCAACATCCTCTTTCACTGCAACAAATACTATATATTCCTCTTCTTTATTATCTTCTGACTTTTCATCAGTTACACCTTCATCTACTATAACATAATATTATTTCTTTCCTTTTTCCTTGAATCTTCTAAAATTTTCCTTTTGTTCACCATTAGGACACCTGGCAGCAATATGTCCAATCTTATTGCATGAGACACACTTCAAAGGTAGCTTTCCTTTGTACTTATCAGTACCTCTAGGTAGTATTCTTGAAGGTAATACTTCAAGTTCCACTTGCTTCTTCTCTTCATCTAAGATAAATTCAAATTCCCTAGAATAACTTTTCATGTAGAAATATTCATGAAGTTTATATATTTTCCCTCCTTCTCTAATGCTATTAAAAAAGAGGCCTTAAAAGCTACTTCAACTCCAAGAATACTATTATCAAAGTTTCTCAATTAAAAAGAAGCTTACTAATAAAATAATTAATAGAGACATTATCTATTGTTCTCAACTCATGAATGGTAGAAACTCTAGTAACATAAGTAGGTAGTAGAGTCCTCAACATTTTACTTACACAATATTCTTCTTCAATGGTACCACTGACACTATTGATAGCACAATAAATTCTTTTATCCTTTGACCATACTGAGCAATGTTTTCTCCTTCAACCATTTTCATGTCATCATAGTTTCCCTTCATACTATCTACCATAGCTTTTTGCACATGCTCATTTCCACCATAGACTAGTTAAGCTTTCCCAAACCTTATGAGTAGTCTCTAAACCATGTATATCATTATATTCAACACTAGATAGAGTACTTACTATAGCCTCTGGTGCTTTAATATTCTCCTATTTCTCCTTCAATTGATTTATAGTAAGAGTCCCAATAGGAAAAACATATTTGATCTCAAGATGATTCCAGAATTGTGGCCCCATACCTTTTAGATAGATCTTCATCTGGTCACTCCATATTGTGTACTTATCTCTTAGTAACTTCATTCTTCATCATTGGATCTTTTCCTCAAGTTATTAAGCTTACCACAAAGAGGACCAAAAGATCTGATACTAATTGTTATTATTATAACGTCCAAGATTACTGAGAGGGTGGGTGAATCAATAATCTACCAAATCCAAACTTTTCATCAACCATTCAATAAATTTCATCAACATATACTTGTGTAGAAATAAATAATGAGAGAAATGAAACCATTTAAATATGCAACACAAGAACACCAAGAATTTTATCATGGAAACCCATGGTTAGAGGGAAAAACCATGGTGGGAATTAACATCTGCTAATAATTTGTACTCTTCTAAAATGCGTATATTAAAGGCCTAGCCCTGTTAGGAGCTTTACAAATGCTCGGTTAGGAGAAGAACCTGTTAGGAGTCACTCGGTTAAGGGATTTACCTCTAGCCCTATTAGGAGATTCACCCTATAAGGAGTAACCTTGTTAAAGGATTTCAAACCCTAATTAACGAGCCTCTTGTTTAAAGGATTTAAAAATTAGACCTATTAAAGTCTACTCAATTAAGGGATTTTCTTTTAGAGCCTATTACAATTCAACAAGTACAATGATCTAGGTGTAGCACTTCTCTATGTGTTCATATCCAATTAAGCACAAAAACTGCTTCTCTTGCAGATAATCTTCGCTCTTCACTCGACCGCACCTTCACATCCATGATCTATGCTTGCATAATTTACTAATTTATATATAAATACATTACATGTCCATTAGGGCCTTATCCAACTTACAAAATATATTACATTTGAATTAAAATCATTTTTTCTCGATCCTTGACCCCTAAAATGTATTACCAATCTATAATATTCAATTAAAAATTTAGGTCCCCCACAAGATTCATCGCTCATTGATTTGAAATAAGAATAGTTGAACTTTATTTGACTTCCCCTACATGCTTCCAAAACTTGATAGATTCCATCATCTCTAATAATGAAATAGAAAATCATCATTACAATTTTTTTATGCCATGTCACCATGCCACCTCGATAAAAAAGAGATCCACCACAAATGACAACTTCATCACTGCTCATTGATCTAATATCAATGATTCAAACCTATTCAAACACTTTTCTATCTAGCATAGAGTAATCTTCTATCAACTAAAATTATGCCTTGTAGTACTCCCATCCTGTAGTGATCATAGAATCAATAATTTATCCTAGTCATGATAAACATATCATGACCACAACACTTGGATCCAAATTGATTTGATAGAACAACCAAATCATTCACTACATTTCATTGTCCATTCTTTTGTCTTCCCTAATGCACTTCAATTGATCATAACTCTCTGCATACTTATTTCCAACCACTGCGATCATACATACAACATCACTGAATATTCCTTCCAACCGTACACTCCAATTCCTTTAAATATTAACCAAACATGGGATTTATAAACTCAAACACTTATCATCTCATTGTCAACCAACACAGTACTTAGTTGACATCAATGACAACACCATAACTAATCTTCCTGTCATCAAACCTGTACCAATAAATATTCAATCAACCTCTGCATCAGTTATGCCAACAACATATGCTTAGAAATCTTTGAATTGATGATTTGATCAAGATTTGGTGTGAAGGTTTTTCACATTCAATTTTTGGCTAATTGAGTTATGATTTTGAATTTATGATCTCATATATGAGATCGAATTTTTGGATGTGATGGAGGTATGAAGTGACTTATATAATATGGTGTGTGAAACTAATGATGCAGCATAGATAATTATTTAATGATTTTTTATTGAGATTCATTGGAGCTATATTGGCATAATTTATGTTATTAGTCAATTCATTCTAGTACTGTAAGTCCAATCCATAAAACTTATTGTAATTAATGATAGATCTGTGAACCTAACTGAGGGTTAGATCTCTATTTTGTATTAAGTAGTGTGCTCTAGGTTGTAAGCATAAATGCATGTGCATTATCTCTCATGTACTATTACCTTAAAAGGGTACTTATTACTACAATAGTGAGATATTTTAGTGTGTCTCATTCCCACCAGATTTTTTTTCCCTTAACAAGGTTTTCTTCAAAAATAAATCATGGTGTTATAATGTTATGTGTGTTCATTCTATGTTGTTTACTTTCAGTTATTTTTTCCTTAATGTGTTGGTATTGGATAAATAAAGTTAATAATAATGTTGCATTGATTCATCCCCCCCTCTCAATGCTCTCTAATCCTAACATGTCATCCATGTGATTTTTTTGGAAGGGGCCATTGGTAGACATCGATAAGCTATTTTGATCTTGATCCTCAATAATTTCATACAGACGATCTAGTTTTTGAAACAAACTCTTGAGAGATTTAGATTTTCATTGCTTGGTAATCTTGTTGGTGACATAAAATTAATATTTTCATATTGTGAAGCATTTTCTTATTGAACATCTTCCACAATAGGTTACTCATAGATTATATTTGATTGATGTCCAAAAGATGACATGTTTGAACTTATGATTGCTTGAGAGAACCTTGCTGGTGAATTTGATGATATAAGAGGGTGTTTATGAAAATGTGATGTAATCAGAGGAAAAATTATTTGTGACATTGGTATTGATTGACTTGTTTGCATGATTGGAAAAAGGGGTTGCATGATTTCTTGAGGATCACTTTATTGCATTGGAATGAAGATTGGTTCAAAATTGGGTGATGGCCCTAGTTGAATTATGCCATGCACTTGTTGAAAGGTTTGATTTGGGACTTGATTAAATGGCGTCTAATTTGGAATTTGATTGAATTGAACTTGATTTAGGATTTGATTGAATGGGTTTGGATGTAAATTTGTGTTTGTTGGTTGAAATTTCTTTGTCTCATTTATTTGTGAAATAAGATTTTGTATGTCTAATCTTAAAATGAGAGATCGCATGTTGACTTTGTTAGAATTATTTTAGAACAACAGAGAGGGGGGGTGAATCAATTTTTCTCAGGTCTATATGTACCAATTCAACTTTCTATCTCTTCAACAAGCTCAAATCTAATCATATTTCAACTCGATCTCTATAGCATATACCAATAACATAAAACTTGCAATCCACTATCCCAAAGTAAATAACTTGTAGAATATAAAACTTTCAACATCATCCACATCAAAATCATTCACACAAGTATAACACTAGGATTTATAGTGGAAACCCAATTTGGGAAAAACCACTTGTAACATGCTACTGATTTTCACTCTTCATAAGTGAGCTCTATGAAAATCCAACCATGTTAAAGGTTTACAATACACACTATTAAATGTGACTTGGTTAAAGGATTTAATCACCCTATTAAGAGTGGCCTTGTTAGAGGGCTTAAGAACATTCCATCGGAATGTCACCTTGATTAAAGGATTATACAAAATGATTGTTAGGTAAACCTTGATTAAAGGATTGAGACTAATACAATGGTTAGAAAGTAACAATAGGTTCTGATCTGAAAATATACAACTCACTTTGCAAATATAGATCCACTTCATACATATGCTGATTTACTGTCTAGCTTTCATTTCCATCTCCATCTCTGATCTACTCAGAATTCACTTCCAGCAATCACAACTCTATTCAGCTCCTTCACAACTTCACCTTCATCCTTATTATTAGACTTATCAACCAATAACATCAACCTCTTCTCTCTTTTTTGTAACCTCACAATTAGGTTAATCTTATACCTCCTTGATCAGGTAGATTAATATTTTTCCACTTAATCTCTTCTGTAGATCTTAGGTTTAGGTCAGATTCATCGAATCCTTCCATCATTATGTTCTCCTTCTTTTCCTTTTAGATACATCTTCAAACTTCTCTTTGAAATCATAAGAAAATGATTTACCATGTATTAAATTTTTCATACCATTCATTAATAATGTCAACACATTTTACATATCCCAAGAATTTAGCTATGTTGGCTAGGATTCTCAATTCTTTCTCAAAATGTAAATTACTGACACTCGGTCAATACTGTGTTCATCCCCTCAGTCATTACTATGTATCTTGATCATCGCTAACATTTTCCTTCTCGACAATTATCTATCACTCAGCAATTACTGATGTTTGGTCAACACTAGATTTTCTCGGCATATACTGGCACTCAGTCGACACTAACATCACTTGGCTTAAACTAGATTTCTTCACTTTTTCTCGGTTAAGCCTATGTTTCCAGTCTTTCTTCTTCACTTGGTGTTAAATATAAACAACACATTACCTTGTCAATATTCCAACTAATCAAGTACCCACTGAAGTATCACAAAACTCAATCTTTCCTTAGGTCCTCTTGTTATCTCCTCATCCTTTTCATCAGTAGATATGGTACTCTCCTAGATAGAAATTGTCTTACCAGTTAAGGTTTGACATCAATGACAATATAACAATTGTTTCAATTGTAGTTTCCAACAATCTCCCTCTTTGGCATTGATGGAAACACCACATGAATATCATATGACTCACCAAACAATCCAAAATCTATGTTCAATAGATATCCATTAATATCCTTAGCTTCATTCTGATTCTTATCCAACACATCAAAGTACCAGCTCTCTCTTGGATGGATTGAGCTTTGCATGTTCACTGAATCTCTCTTGTTATATTTGTCTCTCTGAATCTCTCCCTCTTTGCTTAGGGCCATTTACTTTTCTGTATTTCTCCCTCAGAATCTCTCCCTCAGAATCTCTCCCTCAAGTTCATTGATTCCCTCCCTCTTTGACAACAATGCCAAAGAAACTTGAGTATTTTACATCTTTAACATGTAGATGTCTTCATGTCAGTTTTGTATGTTGTATACTCTCTCTATCATCTTACTTATGACTGATCAAAAAAATTTCTTTACTTCCCACAACTCTAGGCAATTCCTAAAGTGTGACCTTTTTTGCATCAAATTGTCAGATAATCTGATTAGCACATTTGATGTAGTGCTCCTATATGCTTCTAGGTAGCCTTAGTTAAGGGAATAACCCCTAATTTACCTCTAAGGTATTCATGAGCATATTTAGGTAATGCTTTTGTGAATATATTTGCTAATTGTTCCTTTGTATTCACATATTCCAATCTCACTTCTTTTTCTTGAACCAACTCTCTCAAGTAATGATACTTGATAGAAATATGCTTAGTCTTAGTGTGCATAATAGGATTCTTTGATATGTTAATAGCACTTAAGTTATCACAGAAAATAACAAGCGGCTTAGTGATTTTCTCCTTCATACCTTTTGATAATTTCTTTATCCACACTAAATTTGAATAATTCACTATTGTTGCTACATACTCAGCTTCTACTATTGATTAGAAAATGTAGTTTTATTTCTTACTTTTCCAAGAGACTATTTTATTTCCTAAAAATAATGCACCACCACTTATACTATTTCAATCATCAACATTTCCATCCCTATCCACATCAGTGTAAACTTTCAGTTCAAACTTGTCATTTTTCTTGTAATACAATCCATCGTCCTCTGTTCCTTTAAGATATCTCAATATCTTGTTCATTTCCATCATGTGACTCTCTTTAGGATTTGTGGAAAATCTTGCAACAATTCCAACTTCTAGGGAAATATTTGTTCTACTATGGACAACATATTGTAGCTTTCCAATCAGGGATCTATACAAGGTTTGGTTCACTTCATTTGTATCATCAATTTTAGATAACTTTTGTCCAGTAGCCCTAAGTGTACTTACTCGTCTGGAATCTTCCTAATGAAGGGTGCTCCCCTTAATACCACAAACACATAATAGAAACAGAGAAAAAACAACAATTTGCAAGAATAGAAAATGGGCTTCTTATTATCTCCACAAATGTGGAATTACAAATTTCAAAATTACAATATGCAAAGCCACATGGGCATTCCCATTACAATATTCTATAGGAAAAATCCTTGAATCATTACCCAGATCTACCCCGAACTGCCCTAGACAACACTACGGGCCTTCTTTATATAGGCAATTTCCACCAAGCGAGAAGGTTCTAGATATTTAGCCCTTAGGGCCGACCAAATTTAGAATTATTTTATTTTTTAATTTATTACATCAAATTCGGCTCAAAATAACTTTTGAAACCCAAACATAAATTTTGAAGCAAAATTATTTTCTATCATTTCAGGTGACCCAACTTCTGAAGACCATAAGTCATCACCCATTGACCCGATTGACTATTATGACCCCATTTTGGAAAGGGCATGAAGTTCTTTACAACACCTAAATCAAGTAAGCTTCATTCAACTGAAGTTTTGACCTCATTCGGGGCCTCTAAAGCCTTCAAAATTGACTTCAAAGTTTTTGTACCCTGTTGCCAATACCAAAAAAATTTAATATCTTCAAAACTAGACTTGATCTAGCAATGAAACTTTACTGGCAAGCTAATATGACTAAGATGAACCTCCACATGTGAAATCAGAACATTCCAAGATCATATGACCAGCTTACTAAAAATAGTAAGTTTCCATAAATAGCAGCTTTGCACAAGATGGCCCTTATTGCAAAGAAACTAGAAATATTTTTGGGTGATGCAAGATTGCTCTTACACCCAAGTTTCTCTTGCATCAAACACCTGGGGTAATTTGAGAAGTGACCCCATCAAATCTTAGGTGTGAAGAGGAAAACCAAGATGGTGAACCTCTTCCCTTGTCAACCATGATGAATCTTCAATAGGTCATCCTTTCCATTTGACTAGATATTCTTCATATGTCATGTTCCTTGTGCTTCTACCAACACAACTATCTAGTATATCCTCAATCTCTTTGGTAGATGAATTAGTTCCTGGAATACTCCATTGTGCTTCTATGATCTCATCTTCAACACCTCCTTCATGATACTCTATTAGATTTGAAATGTTAAATACTGGTAAAATATTCAGCTCAGTAGGCAATTCTACCTCATAGGCATTTCCTGAATCATGTTTCTTCAATATCTTACATGGCCCAAACTTCTTCATTTTTAACTTGTTATATGTACCAACTGGAAATCGCTCCTTCCGATGATGAACCATGACTTCATCCCCAACCTGAAATTCCTTATGCCTCCTTTTCTCATTTGCCTTAGCCTTATACTATGCATTCATCTTGGTAATATGCTTCCTCACTTCCTCATGGATGTTCTTCAAATGTTTTACAAAATCCTCAGCTTCAACACTACTTATTTCCCCTTTATCTATCTTTCTCAACTCATATGCATTTCTTGGACTTCTTGCATATACAATCTAGAATGGTGATCTACTAGTGGTCCTATTGATAGAATTATTGTATGCAAATTCTGCCTATGGTAAAATCAAATCCCATCCTATTGGTTTATCTCCAACCAAACATCTCAGCAAATTTTCCAAACTCCTATTCACCACCTCTGTCTATCCATCAGTCTGTGAATGATGTGATGAGCTGAACTTCAAATCTGTCTTAAACCTCTTCCACAATGTATGCCAGAAATACCCAACAAAATTAGTGTCTCGATCTGAAACTATGGTTTTTGGCAAACCATGTAGTCTCACTACTTCTTTGAAAAACAATTCTGCTACATGAACATCATTAGTCTTCTTGCAGGGAATAAAATGTGTCATCTTCAAAAATTTGTCAACCACCACAAAAATTGAATCATGTCCCCACTAAGTGCTTGGTAAACCAAGAATAAAGTCCATACTGATATCCTCCCAAGGATTCTTTGGTAAAGGTAATGGCTGATACAACCCTGTATTCTACTTCACTCCTTTCGCCATCTGACATACTCTACAAATCTATAAAAACTTCTTGACATCTTGCTGCAACTATGGCCAATAATAATTCTCACTAACCAAAGCAAGGGTTTTATCATGACCAAAATGTCCAGCCAATCCTCCACTATGCTTCTCCTTGATGAAATTCTCCCTCATAAAACTTTGTGGAATGCACAACTAACTCCCTCTTAATAGCATATCATCTTGAATGATGAAATCCATCCACTTCATTCTTTCTAGAGTAATAGGTTCTGTGCAAGCTTTCCAAGCTTCTCCAAAATCAGGATCCTCTGGATATATTTTCTTGAGTTCCTTGAACCCAACAAACTCAATCTACAGTTCTGTCAGCAATAGTTGCCTTTTGCTAAGCCCATTTGCAACCTTTTTAGACTTTCCACTCATGTGTTTCAAAACAAATGTATAACTCTGCAAAAATTCAACCCATTTCAAATGCCTTTGATTCAACTTTCCTTGACTATTCAAAAATTACAAAGCTTGTTGATCAATATACAAAACAAAATCCTTAGGAAGTAGATAGTGTCTCCACTTCTTTAATGCTTGAACTATAGCATAAAATTCATGATCATAAATAGAATATTTTCTCTTGGCATCATTTAAATTTTCACTAAAATAAGCAACAGGTTTACCTTCTTGACTCATAACAACTCCTATTGCAGTACCACTAGCATCACAGTCTACTTGAAACACTTTATTAAAAGCTGGAAGTGCTAAAATAGGTTGTTCTGTAACTTTTTGTTTCAACAATTTAAAACTCTTATCTGCCCCATTAGTCCACTTGAACTCTTTTCTATCCCCTCTCATTGTTTCAATCAAGGGTCCACAAATACTACTAAAATTTATGATAAACTTTTTTTAAAAGCTAGCCAAACCATGAAAAGATCTTACCTCTGTAGCACTCCTTGGAGTAGGCCATTCAAGGATAGCCTACACTTTCTATTGTCCATTTTTAGACCTTCTCCTGAAACTACAAATCCCAATTACACTAACTCCTTCTTCACAAAACTACACTTCTTCAAATTAATCAATAGTTTCTCTTCCCTTAACTTCTCAAACACCATACAAATATACATCATATGCTCCCCCAATGTCTTACTAAAGATCAAAATATCATCTAGGTAAATAATGACAAATTTACCTAGAAATTCTTTCAAAACCTCGTTCATGCGCCGCATGAAAGTGCTCGGTGCATTGGTTAGCCCAAAAGGCATGACTAACCACTCATATAGTCCTTCCTTTGTTTTGAAAGCAGTCTTCCATTCATCTCCTTCTCTGATCCAAATTTGATGATATCCACTCTTCAAATCTATCTTTGAGAAATACATAGCTCCACTCAAATAGTCCATAATATCATCCATTTGTGGCAATGGAAACCTGTACTTGATTGTGATCTTGTTTATTTCCTTGGAATCTATACACATCCTCCATTCTCCATTATTCTTTGTTGCTAATACTTTTGGTACAGCACATGGGCTCTGGCTTTCTTGAATCAACCCCTTCTGTAACAACTCGTGTACTTGTCTACTCAACTCTTCACTTTTTGCAGGTGTCATTCTGTGTGCTGCCTTATTTGGAAAACTAGCTCCTGGAATCAGGTCCATCTAATGACTGATCTTCCTTACTAATGGTAATCCATCAGGTGTATTATCGAATCCAATATCCTGAAACTCATTCAATAAATCTACAAATTCTATAGGTACATCTTCTACTTCCCCTTTACCAGCTTTTGGAATTAAAGAAAAACACACATGCTCATGCCTCATACCATCTAGGAATTTTCTTCCATCAACAAAAGTTATTCTTGCACTACCACATACCTTTCCTTCTATGTCATTCAATGGCTTTAGCTTATGTCGCACTCCATCCTTTATCAGGGAATAGGTATTTGCACGACCATCATGTACAACACACCTATCAAACTACCATTGTCTACCTAACAACATATGACATGCATCCATAGATATGATATCACATAGTACCTCATCATGGCATCCACCAATCTTGAACTTCACTAGGCATTGTTCAATGACCATGACCTTGTGGTCATCCTACACCCAGGCAATCCGATATGGATGTTGGTGTTTCTATCTCTTGAGCTTCAACTTTTTCACCATCTCTTCCGACACCAAATTGTCAGTGCTTCCATTATCAATAATCACATCACAACATTTACCCTCACATTGCATCTACTACAAAATAGGCTCCTCCTTTTCTCAAGTTCATTCTCACCACTCAGTATGACTATTTTTTTAATCAATGTTTCTCCTATTTTAGCATCTTCAGAATGTGATGATCTGGCATCTTCATCAACATGTGCAACTCTGGCCTAGCCTTCATTCCTTCTGTCTGTCCTTCCTTGGTGTTAAGGACATTCATATGCCATATGACCTTCTTCTCCACAATGAAAACATGTTCCACAGAAGCCTCCTCTTCCATATCCTTTTCCTCTTCCTCTTTCTCCTTGATCTCTATTATTCTAATCATGGAAATGATTATAATTGTTTCCTCTCTAATTTTGACTGCTACTAGCCTCATCCTTCTTTTCTAGATCTTCATTTCGGCCACCATATGACTATCCACTAGATCTTCCACCATGACCTCTTCCATTTTGTCTGCTCTCAAAATTCTTGTTCATCTTTTCCTCTACTTTTAGAGAAAATTGGTATGCCTCTTCATTACTGTTCATTTGAACCAAATTCAACTCCTCTTGAATGCTCAGCCTCAACCCATTAAGGTAACGGGAAACTTTCTCCTTATCAGCTTTTGCATGGCCTTTTCTGATGAGGATTTGATAAAACTCCTCTATATACTCCTGAACATATCTTTGTGCTTGCTTCAAACTTTGCATTTTCTTCAGTAGTTCAAGCTCATAATCAACAGGAATGAACTGTCACTTCAATTTTTCCACCATTCGATCCCATCTTGTGATTTTCTCCTTTCCTCTTCTATTTCTCTCCAATTGAATCTCTTACCACCAGATCTTTGCCTAACCCTTCAGTTTGGCCTTCAAAAACTTGACCCTATCAGGATCCTCAATATCTTCATACTTGAAATATTCTTCACATTCATTGATCTAGTCGATCAATTCCTTTGGGTTAAGATTTCCTAAAAATGCAGGAACCTCAATCTTAGGTCTTTTCCCAATCTTGGAAATGGCCTGAAAAAGTCTTTCTTCCTCCTGGTTCAGAATTTTGTCTTCTTCTTGATCATAATTTCCTTCTTCCTCAGCTTTATCCTCAATTTCATCTCTAACATTAAGATTCATTCCTTTGTGACTCTCTTCTTGTAATGCTCGCACTTCTCTCTGGAGTGCTCTAACTTCAAGTTTCACAACACCAGCTCTTCCACCACATTCCCTTCATGAAGGCATTTTTGTGCTACTCACTGAAACCCTAAACCATAGTCCTGGTGTAAAATAACTCACAGTTAGTGATCTATTTACACACTTAGGAACTTGGCTCTGATACCACTTGATGAAGGGTGCTCCCCTTAATACCACAAACACATAACAGAAATAGAGAAACAAAAATAATTTTCAAGAATAGAAAATAGGCTTCTTATTATCTCCACAAATGTGAAATTACAAGTTTCAAAATTACATTATGAAAAGCCACATGGGCATTCCCCTTACAATATTCTGTAGGACAAAGCCTTGAATCATTACCCAAATCTACCCTGAACTGCCCTAAACAACACTACGGGCCTTCTTTATATAGGCAATTTCCACCACCCGAGAAGGTTCCAAAAATTTAGCCCTTAGGGCCAACCAAACTTAGAATTATTTTATTTTTCAATTTATTACATCAAATTTGGCTCAAAATTACTTTTGAAACCCAAACAGAAATTTTGAAGAAAAAATATTTTTTGCCATTTTAGGTGACCCAACTTCTGGAGACCATAAGTCACCACCTGTTGACCTGATTGACTATTATGACCCCATTTCAGAAAGGGCGTAAAGTTCTCTACAACACTTGAATCAAGAAAGCTTCATTCAACTAAAGTTTTGACCTCATCTGGGGTCTCTAAAGCCTTGAAAATTGAGTTCAAATTTTCTGTACCCTACTGTGAATACTAAAAATTTTCAATATCTTAAAAAATAGACTTAGTCTAGCAATGAAACTTTACTGGTAGGCTAATATGACTAAGATGAACCTCCACATGTGAAATCAAAACATTCCAAGATTGTATGACCAACTTACTAAAAATAGTAAGTTTCCATAAATAGCAGCTCTGCACAAGATGGCCCTTATTGAAAAGAAACCAGAAATATTTTTGGGTGATGCAAGATTGCTCTTACACCCAAGTTGCTCCTACATCACTTCCATACCAAAAATTTTTAGTATCTCCTTGACATATTTAGATTGATTAATATAGATACCTTTCTTCATTTGATAGACTTGAAAACCAACAAAGAATTTGATCTCACCAAACATAGACATTTCAAATTCAGTTTGCATCTCATTTGAAATTTTTTGACATAGGGCATCTTGTCCTCCAAATATGATATCATCAACAAATATTTAAGCTAACAAAATTCCTTTACCTTTTTCAGTCTCCATATACAAATTGATGTTGTCATTTGTCCTTACAAATCTGATCTTTATTAGATAGTTGTGCAGTCTTTCATACCATGCTCTGGGGGCTTATTTCAATCCATACAACGCCTTGTGTAACTTGCAAACCATATTCTTCTTTCTTGGATCAACAAATCCTTTTGTCTGATCAATGTATACATATTCTTCTAATATTCCATTCAGAAATGTAGACTTGACATCCATTTGATATACTTTGAATCCTTTATAAGATGCATAATCAAGTAGAGTTCTCACTCCTTCCATTCTTGTAACAGGGGAAAATATCTCCCCATAGTCAATTCCTTCTTCTTGTGCATACCCCTTACATACTAGTCTGACTTTGTTTCTAGTAACTTCTCCATGTTCATTGAGCTTATTTATGAATACCCATTTTGTTCCAATAACATTATTATCTTCTAGTGTTGGCAATAGAGTCCAGGTTTTGTTCTTTTCTATCTGTTCTATTTCTTCATTCATGGCTTGTATCCTGTCTTCATTTTCTAAAGCATCTTTTACTATTTTAGGCTCAATCTCACCTAGTAAGCATGTATGATATTTCAACTTACTTCTTGTCATTACTCCAAATTCTTTATCTTCAATGATTTTTTTAGGCTTGTGATGTCTTCTCACATACTGTGCCAAAGTAGGTTCAGATTTCCTTTCTCCTTGGTCTTTATCTTCAAGTTCATCTTTTAAATTCTCTGCCTCTTTTTTTGATTTCTCAGAAGCATCCTCTTGATGCTTGGCAACATCCTATTGATGCTCGGCAGCATCCTCCTAATGCTTGGCAATATGTTGTTATAGCTTAGTAGACTCATGCAGTTCATCGACATCTAGTTTAGGTGCACTACTAGCCTCTCCTTCCATGTATACAAAATATTTGTAATCTCTGTGCTCTTTCTTGCACTCAAATTCATTCTTATTTGCATATTCATCAACTCTAACATTTGCACTTTCCACAATTTTTGCAGTGTTAGAATTCAAACACTTATAAGATTTTGTCTTAGTGGAATATCCAAGGAATATGCTTTCATCACTTTTAGCATCAAATTTTCCATTTCTATTGTCTTTTAGTATATAGAATTTACTCCCAAAGACTCTAAAATACTTCAGATTAGGTGGATAACCATGCCATAACTCAAAAGGTGTAGCATTTGTACCTTTCTTGATTTGTACTTGATTCAAGGTATAAATAGTTGTACTTACAGCTTCTCTCCAAAAATTTTGTGCAACATTCTTCTCAACCATCAGTGTTTTGGCACAATCCATAATTGATCTATTTTTCCTTTCTTCTATACCATTCTGTGGTGGTGTTCTAGGTCTAGACATCTGTTTCTTTATTCCTCTATCATTGTAGAATAGATTGAACTCATTTTATATAAACTCTTATCCTTTGTCAGATCTCAAACATTTCATAATTTTACCAATTTCTTTTTCAACTTTTTCCAAGTACCACTTAAACAACTGAAATGCATCAGATTTATCTTTTAAAAACATTACAATCATCATTCTAGAATAGTCATCAACAAACAGAATGAAATACTTATCACCATAATAACTTTGTACACCCATAGGTCCACAAAGGTTAGTATGAACCAATTCCAAAACATTATCAGAAATACATGTCTTACTCTTAAAACTAGACTTTATCATTTTTCCCAATTAACATTGTTTGCACATCACATTATCAAGTTTCTTCAATCTTGGTAAACCTCTAAATTTCTTCAACTTATTGATACTTACCAAATTGTCAAAATTTACATGACACAACCTCTTATGACATAACCATACATCATCAAATTGTGCAAACAAACATGTTTCTTCAGATAAGTCTAGATAGAACAAGTTACCTCTTGTATGCTCTCCAATTCCAATTAGTTCACTAGTGGCATCAAATATTTTAGCCTTCATGTGCTAAAATTCAACTCGGTAACTAGTATTTTTGAACTATGCCACACTCAGCAAATTATAGTTAAGACCTTCAACCCAATGAGCATTTTCACATCTGATTTTATCAGTCAATCTTATTGATCCTTTTCCTTTCACAGGATATGGTGCATCATTAACAAACTTAACACTTCTACCTTTGTAATGATTAAGAATTTCAAACTTACTTTTATCACCAATCATGTGATGTGAACAACCACTATTAATAATCCATTTATCACCTTTACTAACATATGAAATAAGTACAATTTTCTCATCTTCATCATACTCATGTTTCATAGCAACATAAACAACTTCTATATCACATTCATCAAATTCACTAGTTTCAATATGAGTTTCCTCTTAAACAATATAGAAAGACTTCTTACCTTTGTCTTTGTAGTATATGTACCTTTGGTGATCTCTATCATTTCTCTTGTCTTTGTACTTGTTTTCCCTTTTCTCATCTTTGTCAATCCTGTCAGGGCATCTAGCTACAATATGGCCAATGTTTTTACATGAGAAACATATAATAAGAAGTTTACCTTTATATTTTCATTTTCATCTCTTTAGCCCTCTAGCCATAAGTGCCTCAAGATCATCTAGATCATCATTAGAAGTGTCATGGTCACTGTTGTTATTGTTGTCACTGCTCTCACATATTTTTTTCCCTTCTTAGGCTTATGAAGAACCATTTGAGACTTAAATGTAGATTCAACATTATGAACAGTGAAATTATCATAATTTGATAGCTCAAAAGCAGTAAGCTTTCCAACAAGACTTTCTAGAGTTAGAACATTACCAAGGTTACATCTTGATTCTTGTATTGCAAAAATTCTGATAGCATAGATAAGAAGTAAGGTTCTCAATACTTTACTAATAATAGTCTCATCATCAATGTTTCCATTATCTCCTCTAATAGAATTCACTACTTCCTTAATTCTACCACAATACTAAGCAATATTCTCACCATCTTGCATTTTCATTTCATCAAACTTACCTCTGAAGATTTTAGATTTGTCTCTTAGTACATTTGTGTCTCCACTATATAAAGCTGCTAGATTGTCCCACATTTGCTTTGCATCAGTGCAGTCCTTGAAGTCTTCAAATTTAGGATAGCTTAGGGAAGATGCAATCTCCAACATTGTTTGATTGTGTTCTTGTTTTTCTTTCATCCCCTCAGCAGTCAGAGGTGCAACAGGTATTACATACTCATTTTCCACATAGTATTTTTCTGAATCACCAATACCAGCTAAATGATATTTCATCAAAATTTTCCATGCAAATAAGTTCTCCTTGTTCAACTTCGGTACCTCCTTTTTGTACATCTTGATCATTAGCTTCAATTACCTTTAAAAAGTTTCTCAACAAGCACCAATAACTCTAATACCAATTGTTAGAATGATTTTAGAACAATAGAGAGGGGGGATGAATCAGTTGTTCTCAGGTCCAAATGTACCATTTCAAATTTCTATCTCTTCAACAATGTCAGATCTAATCATCTTTCAACTCGGTCTCTATAGCATATACCAATAACATAAAACTTGTAGTCCACTATCCTAAAGTAAATAACTTGAAAAATATAAAACTTTCAACATCATCCACATGAAAATCATTCACACAAGTATAACACTAGGATTTATAGTGGAAACCCAATTTGGGAAAACCACTTGTAACATGCTATTGATTTTCACTCTTCTAAAGTGAGCTTTGTGAAAATCCAACCCTGTTAAAGGTTTACAATACACATTGTTAAATGTGACCTGGTTAAAGTATTTAATCACCCTATTAAGAGTGGCCTTGTTAGAGGGCTTAAGAACATTCCATTAGAATGTCACCTTGATTAAAGGATTCATACAAAATGACTATTAGGTCAACCTTGATTAAAGGATTTAGACTGATACAATGGTTAGAAAGTAACAGTAGGTTATGATATAAAAATATACAACTCACTTTGCAAATACAGATCCACTTCGTACATATTCTGATTTACTAATTAACCTTGATTTCCATCTCCATCTCTGATCTTCTCAGAATTCACTTCAAGCAATCACAACTCTATTCAACTCCTTCACAACTTCACCTTCATCCTTCTTCTTGGACTTATTAGTTAATAACATCAACCTCTTCTCTCTTGTTTTTAACCTCACAATTAGGTTAATCTTATACCTCCTTGATGAGGTAGATTAATCTTTTTCTGCTTAATCTCTTCCGTAGATCTTAGGTTTAGGTCAGATTCATTGAATCCTTCCATCATTATGTTCTCCTTCTTTTCCTTCTAGATACATCTTCAAACTTCTCTTTGAAATCATACTAAAATAATTTACCATGCATTAAATGTTTTATACCATTCATTAATAATGTCAACATATTTTACATATCCCAAGAATTCAACAATGTCGGCTGGGATTCTCAATTCTTTCTCAAAATGTAAATTACTGACACTTGGTCAATATTGTGCTCATCTCCTTGATCATTAGTGTGTATCTCGATCATCACTAACATTTTAATTCTCAACAATTATATGTCACTTGGCAATTACTAATGTTCAGTCAACACTAGATTTTCTCGGCATATACTGGCGCTCAATCGACATGAACATCACTCGACTTAAACTAGATTTCTTCACTTTTTCTCGATTAAGCCTATGTTTTCAGTCTTTCTTCTTCACTTGGTGTTAAATATAAACAACACATTACCTTGTCAATATGCCAAATAATCAAGTACCCATTGAAGTATCACATAACTTAACCTTTCTTTAGGTACTCTTGTTATCTCCTATTCCTTTTCATTAATAGATATGGTACTCTCCTAGATAGCAACTGTCTTACCAGTTAAGGTTTGACATCATTGACAATATAAAAATTGTTTCAATTATAGTTTCCAATAGACTTTACCAAAGTCTTGTTTTTACATTTAATTATTTTGGACATCTTTGTGTTATTCTTTAAATCTTTTTTTCTTTTTTTCTAAGATCATCACTTCTTTAGCCAAATTTTCTTTAAAATTTTGGGACATGTACGAGGGGGATTGATGTGATTGATTGTTTGATTGTGATGACATAGTCCCATGAGAATAAGAAGGTTGATGTTGGGGTGATGTTCTCTCAATTATAGGGGCACCTTCTCTATGATACCAATAACACCAAGTCATCATGTCTATTTTGGTCTTCATTCAATGGTTCTTAGTGATGATATTTGATAAATTATTTGACTTTTGTGTCTTGTTAACCTTGGGATTTTTTCTTGAACTATGAAAACTTATGACAATGCACTTAAGGATATGAGTGGTAAATGCAAAATGCAACTTGTGTTTTTTGGATTTTTGAAAGTTTTTGGATGCTTATGACCAATCCAACATAAGATATGCAAATGAATGTATATGTTTTGACCAATAACTATGCTTTATTTTGTTTTTTTAAGGTTTTGAATGCAATTTATTGATGAAATCTTATGTTTTGGACTTTGGAATTTACAAATGGAAGTTAGGTATGATATTGAAATCATACAACTTAGGGTTGTGATATTTGTTGGTTTTTTTTCTTGCAACCCCCTTTCCTAGGTGGGAACTTTAGGACCAAATTGTGGGATTGAGAACTTGGAAAACAAACTTAGCACCATCAATAGAAAAGGGACAAGGAAAGTCCTACAACATAAGGTGCAAAGACCTTCTTCACTTTGAGCTCCACATCACTTAGGTGGGTATACCTTATCTGCACATACATGATTTCTTTTGACAAACAAGAGGCATGTAGATATATGACTGTGGAATAGCTTTCAGAATCATTTAAGGTAACAAGTACCTCAGTGAATGTTGACCATATCTTGTACAATATCCCTCTTGCATAGAGTAAGCCTCAAAACTAGAAACTACACCTAACTCCTCCTATCAAACATGAAAGGGAAAATGATTTAATTTAAGTTTTTTGGGTTGAATGGACTCCTAAAATACCCCAAGTCTCTCATAGACTAGTGCCTTATCCAATGGGCAACAAAGAGATATGAACAGAGAAGACAATATATTCTAATATGTTGATGCCTTACATCAAACATACACCATTGATCAAATCCTACTTAGCAATCCACCTATGTACTCAGATATGTAACTACCTATTCAAAGGACTTTAACCCTCCCCTTAGAAGATACCTAGAAATAAGCAATACATTAATCAACATCCACTGAAAGACAAGCATGAAATACCCTTGATATCCCAACTCATACACATCTGAAAACTAGTCATAAACTCAGTGGTTTTTGTGAAAACAACTCTATTGTAGACATCTTCAGACATACAATAAAAAGACTAAAATGCCCCTAATGCTCTAATCAACAAGTTTAAGAACCAAATGGAGACAATCTAATAGTAGTATGAAAGTATCGAGATCTTATTCATAGGACAAACTGTTACAATTTCTATTCTATTCTCCAAGCTAGAAAGGAAAGAGGGAACACCCTATATGCAGAGAAGTCAATATATTTATAGGAAGGAACCACACTTGGAACCAGCTCTGAGAAAATTACAGAGAATCAAGATCCCCTAAAGGTTACCAAAAATTGGAGCCCTTCTAAATGATCTTGGAAATCCTTATAAGGGATTGCAACAAGCTACGGATCATTTAGGTCAAAATTAGGTCTACAACAACCTCAACCACTAGACTCAACAAGAAATGAAAGAATGTAGGAAAAGGCCTAGAAACTCGGGAGGATCAGATCAAAATCTAATTGTACAATTATTTGAGTTTCATCATCAGCAAGCTAACTACTATTACAATTTCAACTGATTTCTTATTGCAGACAAAAAAAAATTAAATGCCAGGACCACCAAGAGGAAACTTGCGTGTGTCAAAGCATAGAAATAGTTCTAACATCCAACAAACCCTAGCCACCCATGTCAAAACATCAGTCCTTAGCATTAACTCAGCATGGCACATCATGAAGCAAATCAAATCAAATGACTACCCATATCTTATTCATCATTTCTTTACCTACAACCATCCCAGAAAGAAACAAATCTGATTTAGCTTTGTCATTTCCAGCCAACTGTAACAAACCTAAGAGAGAAACCCTGGAAAAAGATTCAAATCCTGGAAGAAACAAATAATTGATCAAGTTTAAAACATAGTCATTGATCTTAGTCTTTTCTCGACAGAGTGGGCGACTCTTGAAAATCATCACAACAGTCAGTTAAGCCTTTTAAAATTACTCGGCCACATCATCATATCTCAACATCCAATCAAAATAGAACACATCGGCATACCTGGCAACTAGACCCGCTTTGACTTTGGAAAACCTCCATTAACCCCAAGTCATCTAGTGAACACGCAACTGAAGGAGTTCTCCTAATCTCGAAACACTTTTCTAAACTGGGGTTTAGTCTAGAGATCATGTGAATGAAGCATTCGTGTGATCGTTGAGCATTACCTTTACCTAAGGTTTCATTCAAAGATCCAATGAAAACTGTTAGATCAAGAATTCATCCATGACTTATAATCAATCTCCCAGTCTTCATCCTTAACTTAACCTTATCGAGTGATCCAGCAACTAAAGAAATCTCATGACTGCTCAATGTTTAACTTAACCCTTGCTTAGTTCGAAGAACACACAATTGAAGGCATTCACTGGATCTCCAAGTCTTTTCCTAATCATGAGTTTTATCAAGTGAATAAGCACTAGCCATCAATCCTATCTTCATCTTGTGGTCCTCGTTGATTAGTTGAATACCTTATAACCCCATGACTTAACTCATCTTATCCAGCGAACACACGACTAAAGCTTTCACTAGATCTCATAAAATTTCTCTTAACCCCAGTTACATTCAAAGAACACATGATAGCCTTTACAAAGTCATTAGATCCTTTACCTAACCTCAGATAAATCATGAGATCAAGCGCCAGTCATGTTAGGGATTTTTCTTGTAGGATCAAACTGACTTTGAATTTAGGCTTCTTGAAGCTGATTCAAACAAGAGAAAGACCTAATTACTGAGGATTGGATAAGATCCTCCATGGTTTTTGAGCTCCACATACTCAGGTAGGTATTAAATTTTAATGATAACTGATTACATAGTGTTTATATGAGTGGACATTGATCTGCTTTTAATTCTTCTAATACATCAATCTATAAAACACTCTGCATATGACTAGGATCAGTTTGATGTAGAACTTAACCAAGCATAATATGATTGCACATAAAGCAAGGATCAATGATTTAAGGATTCTCATCCTTCTTCCTTTTAAGGAGGGGCAACCTAAATGATTCTCTCTTCAAAGAATCAACAACTATGAACTATGTGTCTTCAGGGACAATCCTATCTATTTTGTGCAATAAACATGAAATGAAAAATGAACTGGTAAATGATGTGAAAGTTTCAATTTTTTCTCTAAAGATCTATGCAAGATAAAACCATAAGAAAAAAACACCAAACCAGTGCCTTATCTGATGGGAAAAAGAAATCCAAATGCAAATCAACCAGATAATTTTAAAAGAAATACAACAGTATGCCTTGCATACCAGCCACAAATCCAAATAGATTGCCTTACAAACTATTATGTTAACCAAATGTTGTTATCATTAGAATCCATACAGATATATCTACTCAAGATGAACTATGAGAACTTTTAATTCTTTCCTTGAAAGAAACTCATAAATCAATCAGGCGAGTTGATATACAACTGGTATATTTTAAATGCCTAACATGTAAAACATACAAGACCACAATATAAAGGTAGAGAGACAACCACAGTATATGGCAGAAGTTGCAGTGTATTTGTATTAAAACCAACTTGCCAATTACATTCCAATTCCATTACTCAGGAGATCAGACACAAAGCTTGGAAATCTACTTCAAAGTAGTTCTATTCAAATTTTTCTATATCTTTTCGACCCCCCCTCAAAAAATGAGTCTTTTACTCTCTATATCCATCTCAACCACCTTGGAATTCCCCTATGAATGGGAATGCAACAAGCATCAGACAACTAGGGAAAGGGTTAGGGTTTTCACCCACCAAACCCATTGGATTTAATCAAAATTTATTACATTGGAGGAAAACTAGGCAACCTCGAGAGATCAAATCCAAGATTGATCTTCATTTATGACAATTCTCAGAGCAGTGTACCGAAGATCATTGAATCCTCCATGCTAATCAATCTGATCACTCACCTACAACATGCCTCTAGCTACTCTTACCCATTCTCTATGGTATAAATCTTTTGCAATTAATCATCAAACTCTCTGGACCACGCCGTGATAGTTGACAAAATCACATCTACTAGATCTAGCCACTTAAACATTGAATACTTGTCCCTTCTGTCACTGAAAAACCCTTTTAAATTTTTGAAAATTGGGTGGTAATGGTTAATCAGCCAGATTTAAAACACAACTGTCAATTTTATCTTTTCCCGGTAGATCGGGCAGCTCTCATTTATTTCTGTAACAGTCACAGGGCCATTTGAAAAGTCTATGGCCACATCATCAGTCTTTCATCCAATAAGAAATGAGCATCTCAACATCACATAGCACATCAGACCCACCGCTTACATCGCATCCCTCAAACAAGATCAAATGACTGTCGCTATACTGCAAGCTTAAAAATCATGGACTTCATCCTGGTGGTATAATGACAACCATAGGATCAATGTGAGCTTTACCCTTTGGAACATCTGACCCCACTGAAAAGATCCACATCACCAAACTAGTGGCCAATTAGGAGTAGGCACATCATAATATCCAGCAACAGGTCCCACCTTTCATTCTACAACCATTTGGAAGATCAAACGGTCATCACCATACCACAAGGTTAAACCTCATGCATCTTAGATCAATGGTATAGCGATAACCATGAGATTGAGTCGATCTTTAACACCTCTTAGACTGAAAACCTCAGGCCCACTAACAACTGCCAACTCACTGCTCCTCAACCAATAAGAAATGGACACCTCAGCTCCATCTAACACTAGATCCACCTCATATTCTTTATTTAACCCTGGCAAGCACTTAACTCCAAGTGATCTAGTGATCAGGTGACTGAAAACATTCTCCCAGTCACTGAATATTTCCTTAACCCTGGGTTACATTTGGAAAACATGCGAAAGCCCAATTCGCCAAGTCGCCAGATATCCCGCCTAACCTTGAGTCATGTTTTGAGATTATGCGCTAGCCGTTGATCCTGTCTTCATCCTGTGGCTATCACTGAATCTCTGAATGATCTTCTACATGACAAACCTTTTACAAAAATGCACAACTACTTCATTTGCTGAGTCACTAGAAAAATTTTGACCATCACCTTTTATTACAAGAATCAGCAACCAAAGAGATGTTGGCATTAAGAAGGATTGCCACTAGTGACAACACTTATTTGCATCCTGAGTGCAAACTGAGCAGAATAGTGCAAACTGAGTAGAACAGTGCAAACTGAGTAGAATAGTGCAAACCGAGTAGAATAGTGCAAACCGAGTAGAATAGTGCAAACCGAGTAGAATAGTGCAAATCAAGCAGGACAGTGTAAACCGAGTAACATTATGTCTACCGAGTCATAGGTATTTACTGAGTTCAAAACTTACCGAGTGGTTAGTATGAACCGAGCCTTCACTTCTACCGAGTGCATGATGATGCCGAGTAATGCAGTGGACGCCGAGTATCAGAAAGTCACCGATTCAGTTTACAGGAACCATGTAACCATACTTGGGCTGACTTAGTAGCACTTATGTTTATTTGTCAAGCCGACTTTGTAATTGTAATTAATTGTTTAGACTTGTATATAAACAATGTTGTAAAAATACCAAGATGAATAAGTATGAATGAATATGAAAAGAGATAAAAGGTAGAGATAAGTGAATTACAAAGGGCTATAGCAGTATAAGGAGCAACAAAGACAAATTCATCACAGAAGGTGATCAGAACATCAGCGAATCTCATTCAGCAATCTAGTTGCAAAGTAAGAGATCTATTGTTTCATCCTAATAGGTGAATCAGCTTGAAATCCTTTAACCGGGTAGACTTAACAGTCTTTTGTAAAATCTCTTTACCGAGTGCATACTTCATTGTATGTTTGTAAAACCTCTAACAAGGTGGACCTAGCAGTCCTTATTGCTCCTAGCAGGGTAGATCATCAGAAGTGATCAATGTAAGCCTTAACCGGCCAACTTTATACTGTAGTACTAAAGCTTTGTGGGTTTCATCCCCACCCCAGTTTTACTTTCTTTTAGAAGGTTTCTGGGTAACCAAATCTATGTGTCATTGTTGTGAATGCTTTTATGTTTCATGCTTTCTATATGCAAAAGGATAAAGTAAACTATATGTTAATACATCTGTTATTGAAGAAAATTTGGAGTTACTGATTCACCCCTCCCCTCTCAATAACTTGGTTAATTCTTGAATATTTCCAACAAGAGAAACACACTTAACTTTACTTCATTCCCCTAATCACTAAATAATTTAGGGCACCACCATCCTTTCCTTCGATTAAGCGACAAGAGAAACTTTTAACCTCCACTAAATTCCATTGTCAGAGCCACCAAATTTAGAGGATACGAGATAACCACCACGCTAGGTTGTTGAAAGTTAACAGGAAACCACCAGATACTAAGCAAATAAGAAATAACACATTCACTAATTCGTACAAAGGTTGAGGTAACCATTGTGTAACTTAGAGACTTAGCGACTAACATGACATATAACATGGGTTTAATACATTTTCCAGTTCACCAAATAACTTAAAGACATGAAACAATAATACGTGATTCGGCAAACACATGATGAAAATAATCACGTGCACACAGGAAAACTTAAGTGGCCCAAAAAAGGTAATGACTAATTAGAATAGGGCCAGGATAAACTAGGGTTTTTTTATTTTCAGGATTTTTTAGACCTAGAAGACCCTAAAGACTATAAATTTTTTTGAAAACATCCTGTCTTTTGGGGCAAAAAATAAAAATTGAGATTTTTAACCAACAGTGGCTCTATCTGAGCATGTTGAAATGTAAGTTTAAGCAAGAACCACAGATCTCTGGGACGCAAACCAAAAACTGTACTAACCTAAAATAGAAATAGAAACACATGACCTAAAAGGAAAGAAACCTATACAAAATTTACAAGAGATTTACATATGCATGAGAATCAAAAACTTAATTGAAGAATGATTTCAAGAATTACCGATGCTCTGGAAACTCAAAAATTTTATCATCCATATTCTTCAACAAGTAGGAATCTTTTCCAAAACTCTCATGAATCACAAAGGGACCAAGCCATAATGATTCAAACTTTCTATGCTTCCCTTTAACTTCTACTCTCACATTCCATTAAAGCACTAAGTCATCTATTCTAAATTTTCTGGTAGTTTCTCTTTTGTCAAAAAGGTACTTCATCTTCTCTTGCAACTTGATATTGCTCTTTTGACTCTCCCTTCTCAGTTCATCTAATTCAGTCAATTGCATGATTCTGTCCTGCATTGGCTCTGAGACATCCAATTCCTCATCTTGTATAAACTTGTAAATTGGAATTAGATTGTTTATGGGTAACCTTGACTGCAAACCATACACTAGTTCAAAAGGAAACTTCCCAGTGGTTTCTTCACTGTAATCCTATCTTCCCATAAGGCTAACTTCAACTTGGAATGCCAAGCTCTCTTATTTTTCTCAAGTGTTTTCTTCAAGATTGTTAGAATGCTTTTCTTACTAGACTCAGCCTATCCATTTGCTTGAGGATGATAAGGAGATGAATAAGATGTTATGATTCCATTGTTTTTACAAAACTCCTTGAACTCATCTGATTTGAAACACATTGCATTATCTGTGATCAATTTCATGGGTACACCAAATCTGGTCAAAATATTGTCAAGCAAGAAATCACACACTACTTTATTTGTTGCCTTCTTTGTGGGAATGGCCTCTATCCATTTTGTGAATAGTCGATAGCAACAAGTAGCCAACTGTGTCCTCCACTAGATTTCTTAGCAAACTCACCTATGAAATCCATTCCCCACATGGAAAATGGTGCCTCAGCAGCTATTGGGTTTAACAATAGTGCTGCTGAGTATTTTAATTTAGAAGCAAATTTCTGACAGGCTTCACATTTCTTAACAAATTGGAAAGAATCTTTAAACAATGTAGGCCAAAAATAGCCAGCCCTTAAAATCTTATGAGTAGTAGTCCTTGCCGAATAATGCCCTCCACAAACACCAACATGCATTTCACTTAAGACCTTCTTTGCTTGACACTTATCAAGGAAAAACAACAAGATCCCATCTTTATTTTTCCAATACAAGTCCCCCTGTATCAATGTATACTTCTGAGCTTCGAATTTTATGGATCTCCTTTGGTTATTTGTCATATATTCTAGGCATTTGGCATTCTTAATGAAATATACAATGTCAGCATAGTATGGTTGCAACTCAATACTTGTTATTGTCATATCTGGAATTCTTTCATTATTAACTTGGACTAAATCCATATTCTCTTCAGTCATTAATCTTGCTAGGCCTTGTCCTCTTACAAGCTTAGTGATATGGATTTCTAAATTGAATTCTTGAATCCTGGTAATCCACTTGCATCTCTTACCAGTAACTTTAGATTGAGTAAGGACATCTTTTACTACTGCGTGTGGGACATATGCCACTACCTTAGCACAAACTAGATAAGGTCTAAAAGATTTTACTTCTTTTACCAGTGCATATGCCTAGTTTTCCATCATCTCATAATTCAACTCAGCAGCTTGTAAATATTTACTAAAAAATGCAATTGGATGCTCAAAACCTTCTTCATCCTTTTGTAATAATACAGCTGCAATGGTGTGAAATGATGCAAAAGAAAAAAAGTGAAAAGGGCTTGGTATAATCAGGAGACCTAAGCACGGGTGCTTGTTGAACTATTTATTTAATTTTATCAAATGCACCATGAGCTTCTGTAGTCCATTGAAACTTGACATCCTTCTTTAGCAATTTTACTATGGGTTTGACAATTTCAGCAAAATTTGCAATGAATCTTCTAACAAAATTGATTTTTCCTAAAAAGGACTGCACCCCTTTAAGATTTTTGGGTGCTGTAACCCTTTAAGATTTTTGGGTGCTGTAACCCTTTTGATAGTTTCAACCCTCTCTGGATCAATTCTTATTCCTTCTTTTGATACAATGTGTCCTATGAACTTTCCTTCTTTGACTGCAAAGTTACACTTCTTTGGATTCAGAGACAAGCCATATTCTAAAGCTTTGTTAAAAATTATCTCAAGTTGTGAACAATGATCCTCAGCCTTCTTGGAATAAATAGTCAAATCATCCTGGTACACAACCATAAGCAAGTCTATACATTCTTTGAAAGAAACATCTATGGCCCTTTGAAAAGTTGCTCCAACATTTCTAAGGCCAAATGGCATTCTGACATATACATAGGTTCCCCAAGGTGTTTTGAATGCTATTTTGAATTGTTCAGATTCTTTCACCAACACCTGGTTATATTTAGAGAAACCATCCATCATAGACAATAACTCACATCCAGTGACTTTATGCAACATTGCCTCCATGTTGGGTAGTGAATAATTGTCCTTCAATGATGCAACATTCAGATTCCTAAAGTCCACACACAATCTAATATCACCATTCTTCTTTCTAACTGGGACCAAATTAGATACCCAAGTTGAATGCCTTATAGGTTGGATTATTACTGCATCACTCAACTTGGCTAGCTCCTGCTGCATTTTAGGAGCCAAAATTGGGTTAATGGGTGTTTGCTACTGTCTAAATGGTTTAACATCTTGCTTTAATGGGATCTCATGTTGGAATAGGTCCTCTCTATAAGATTTTAGGTCATCATAGGACCATGTAAACACATGCTTGTGCTTTCTTAACAACTTTTTCAGGTTATATCTCAGCTGAGGGGCTAATCCCTTACCAATATAAACCATTTGAGGTGCATTATGTGATCCCAAATTTACTTCCTCTAGATCTTTAGCCTTAGTACTACTTGTTTTTGACATATAATCATTTTGACTACTATATTATGCTTTTAATTCAGTTAAACCCTTAGGGATATGATTTGAACTCAACTGGATTACCTCATTTCCCATGACCATGTCCTTACCTTCAATTTCCTCAACCAATGTGTTGCAGTCTATAAGTTAACCCTCATATATGTCAAGGCATTGCATAAATTTCAAAATGTCATGATCATCTTCAAAGACTTTCCAATTATAAATGTTGTCTGCAACAACTGGTCTACTTTTTATTTCAACTATTGACACTCCAAATAAAGTTGAATCATCCCTTTTCAAATAATTATTAGCCAAAAAATCAGCCATTATGTTCTTGGATCTTTCTACCCAACATATATTAAAAGCATCAAACATTTCAATCTGATCCCATATTGCATGTTTATACAGTTTCAACCTGGCATTCTTAATAGTATACTTAGATCAAACTTGTGCCACCACAAGCTCATAATCACCAAAAACCTTTAAACATTTTATCTCATGTTTGATAGAAATATTCAATCCCAATGACAGTGCTTCATATTCAATAGTATTATTTGTGCATTGAAAAGTCAATGAGAATGAATACTTAAAAGTGATACCTGATGGAGATATGAATAGAACTCTAGCTCCTGATCCTTCTTTTGAGCATGCTCCATCAAAATACATCTGCCATAGTCCATTTTGTTGTTCTTTCAGTTCCAGAGCTAGTGGATCTGAATCTTCTTCTTGTGAAATGGCCTTTTCCACTCTAAAATTTTCCATGTCAACATCCACACAACAATTCAACTCATCCATATTATTTAGCTCTATCATGTGTGGGGTTCTACTTTCTCTGGATACTCTCACATTGTCACCATCAATATTGAAAGTTGCAAAGGATAAATCACACTCAATACTACCTCCCATTGAAGCACTCCATTTCCTTGATAATATCATTCCATAATGAGGTGGGATATCAACCACCAGAACACTCATTGTTAACAACTTGTCAGGGAAGGGTACCAACCTATAAGGAAATGCTTTTATAGTACCAATAATAGGGACCTCTCTTGAATCCATAGCCTGACATCTTCCATGAGGTGTATCTACTTTCAGACCCAAAGATTTCATTATTTTTGTAGGCATAATAGTATTAGAGACTCCTGAATCAATCATACAATTTATTAACAACTTTCCATTTACTATTAGGGACAAAAAGAAAGGATCAACAATTCCTATCATAGAATTAGCAACATTAGTATCCAAATAAATCTATGGGATCTCTAAGATAATCTCCCCACACTAGTTTTCAATTGAATCATTTGCTGCAACATCCATTCTACCACTCTTGGTGGAATTTTGGGCATCAGAAGGGAGAACTCCTTTCAGCCAACTCAAAGCCTTGTCTTTATGCTCTTCTATTCTCATCATTTATAATAAGGGGACCTTAACAGTAATTTGTGATAATAGTTTTCCCATGTCAATTGGAACATATTTGGGGTCAACTACATCCTGCTTAATGATAGTAGCCTCCTTATGTTCTTCATGTTCCATAAAGCCATGTTGATCCTTGTTTAGGGTTTTGATCTCCTTTTGGGCAGCAACAATAGTCCCCTGGAGAGGTTTTTTCTTTACTCTATAGGTTACATTAGTAGGAGCAAATGTTACATTCTTTTTTATTTTAGTCCTACTAACAACATCATCAACCCTATTTTTATCTTGAGTCTGTTTTACATCTCTGTCTGTCCTTTTGATGAATATACCAAATGAATTTTGACCTAAATCACTCACTACTCTATTTCTCAAATTATAGTTACTCTTGGCTTAGGTGACCATGTCTGCTATGATTTGTGTAATTTCTTCATCAGAAAGTCTTCTCAACACCACTGGCTCATCATTTCTTAAAGTGTTGCACTGGACTACATCCAGGTGACTATCTTCTTCATCAGAAAACACTTGTTGATGATAAACCTCATTTTTGACTTGGGAACTACCAACATCTTGGCCTTCATCTTCTTCAGTGGAATCCATTTCATCATATATGTATGAAGAATTCATGCCACATCCTTGATCATCATAAGACTCCTCATTGTTGTTGTCTTTCTCCTCATCTGCAAAAACACTTTGAGCAATTGCACAGTAATAGGGGTCATGAGGTGATTGGAAAAAAATGCACCAGGGAACATCATCATTCCTATTTACTATATTTCTATGCAAGGGGTCCGGGGTCCTATCATTTGGTTTATCCTTTCTTTCAGGGAAAACTGGCTTCCCATCTTTCCACTGAGTGTTGTAGGGATAGTTCTACATTCTTGGCAACTTGTTAAAGTTATTGAAGGATGGTCTATCATTTCCCTACACTCTACTATTCCTTGCCTCACTAGGCTTTAAATCTTTTATTTCTTTTAAAATTTTCTTCAAACTATCATCATCTTTTGGTTTTGTGTCAGACTTCCCTGGTTCCTTTCTATTTGAGATTGAAGGTTTATAATCCTCCCTCCTTCCCAACTTCCCTAATATTCTTCTACTACTTTCTATATTTATGGCCAGCTTGTAAGATTTTGCAAGATTTCTAGGATTCTTATCTCTCAATAGATATCCCATTTTTGAATCAAAAGCATTCAGGTAAGTGACCAAACAAATCTTGTCATCCAGTTTGATAACTTGCAACAATTTATGCATTGCCTTCTGAAATCTGACATTAAACTCAACAACACCCTCATTTGGATTTTTCTTGATGTTGTTGAATTCATTAAGCATGAAACCTTCATTGGTTTTATCACCATATTGTTCTTTGAAAAAATGTTTGAACTGTTCCCATGAGCATATGCTAGCATGAGGAAAATTTCTAAACCAATCTCTAGCATCTTTGGTCAGAGACTGAACAAAGAGCTTCATGATCACATCATCAGGCTCAATGTTGTAGTCATCTATTACATCAATGAAGCTTTTCAAATGTTCTTCACAAGTAACTACATTGCTTCCAGTGAATTTTGGAAGCTTTTTTCTAATTTCATTAGGGATGGGATTTGGGTAACCAGTAATCCCAATAAAAACCAATTGCTTATGCCTCTCATGTATGGATCCTATTTGAGATGGGCCAACACCTATGGATGTTTGAATATTTGAAATAGTAGAAGTCATGGGCATACCTAAAGTTCTAGCAGTTTTCAACACATTCACACCTTGTGCTAGAGAAGTGGAAAGTGTATTGGTGGGTCCAGAAGATTGCTTAAGGAAGTCAATCTTTCTTTTTATTTCAGCTATAGTGGCTTCTAGCTCTACCTTTTCTAACTCTTTGGCCAATAATTCATGTTCCCTTTTAGTCTTTTCTAAATCAACATCTAATCTAGCTACTTGATTTAGGGACTTCTTGGCAGGATTTGGTTCATTTATTGAGATCCCTACAGCTTTTTGCTTACCTTTGTCCCTAGGATTTCTTATCTCATAAATTTTTTAGAAAATAGGTCAATCTTCTTCTTGCTTAGTTACAGGAACATGATTTATGGCTTTAAAGTCCAACAATTGCTTCTTCAATTGCTCTGCTCTGATCATAGCATGTCTAATATTTTCCTCCTTTTCCTTTTCTCTTTTTTGCATTATTTGAATCTACTCCTAGATCTTTCTTTCCAATTCAAAAAATTCTTCAAAAATTTCCTCACAATCAATAAGGGCTGTTTTAGATGAGGATTCTTGGGCAGGGTCCTCCTCTTGGTGGTCATCAAGTATTTGGTGGCCTTGTAAGGGGGAATCATGGGAAAAAGAAGGAACAAAGTCTTGCTTACTCCTAGTTTGGCTTCTAGATCTTCTGTTATTCCCAAGGATTCCTCTCCAATGAGATTGAGTTCTCCTTCCATCCTTTTTAGAAGGTGAGTAGTAGTCTTCATACTAATTTAATCCCAAATCAACTGCTTCCTAATATTCAGAAGTATTTCCTTCTTGATTTATTTGAACAGGATCCTCTGTCCTTGTATTTCCTTTCTACTTCCATGTAAAAGACATGTCATTAGTATTTCTCTCCTTCCTGATATGAATTTGTCTTGATGTAGTTGGGAGTTCTCCCTCTAGATTTTCTTTTGGATGTTCCTTTCTCCAAGATCTTCTATTTCTATGAGTCATTATAAAATAGGGAAATCTTTATTTGGAAGATTGGTTCAGAAATTTTGTAAAGAGTCACCACCCAATTTCTTTTTGGGGTTTGGAGAAAGTAGTCCAATAGTCCTTAGGAGATACTAGATTCTTCTTTGCTATATTATCCCCAATAGTGTCACCAATTTGTTAAGGATTTTTCTTGTAGGATCAAACTGACTTTGAATTTAGGCTTCTTGAGGCTGATTCAAACAAGAGAAAGACCTAATTACTGAGGATTGGATAAGATCCTCCTTCATTTTTTAGCTCCACATACTCAGGAAGGTATTACCTTTTAATGATAACTGATTACACAGTGTTTATATGAGTGGACACTGATCTACTTTTAATTCTTCTAATACATCAATCAATAAAACACTCTGCATATGACTAGGATTAGTTTGATGTAGAACTTAACCAAGAAAAATATGATTGCACATAAACCAAGGATTAGTGATTTAAGGATTCTCACCCTTCTTCCTTTTAAGGAGGGGCAACCTAAATGATTCTCTCTTCAAGGAATCAACAACTATGAACTGTGGGTCTTCAGGGACAGTCCTATCTATTTTGTGCAATAAACATGAAATGAAAAATGAACTGGTAAATGATGTGAAAGTTTCAATTTTTCTCTGAAGATCTATGAAAGATAAAACCATAAGAAACAAACACCAAACCAGTGCCTTATCTGATGGGAAAAAGAAATCCAAACGCAAATCAACCAAATAATTTTAAAAGAAATACAATAGTATGCCTTGCATACCAGCCACAAATCCAAATAGATTGCCTTACAAACTATTCTATTAATCAAATATTGTTATCATTAGAATCCATACAGATATATCTACTACTCAAGATGAACTATGAGAACTTTTAATTCTTTCCTTGAAAGAAACTCATAAATCAATTAGGCGAGTTGCTTTACAACTGGTATATTTTAAATGCCTAACATGTAAAACATACAAGACCACAATATAAAGGTAGAGAGACAACCACAATATATGGAAGAAGTTGCAGTGTATTTGTATTAAAACCAACTTTCCAATTATATTCACAATTTCGTCACTCAGGAGATCAAACACAAAGCTTGGAAATCTACGTCAAAGAAGTTTTGTTCAAATTTTTCTATATCTTTTCGACCCCCCCTCAAAAAATGAGTCTTTTACTCTATGTATCCATCTCAACCACCTTGGAATTCCCCTATGAATGGGAATGCAACAAGCATCAGATGACTAGGGAAAGGGTTAGGGTTTTCACCCACCAAACCAACTAGATTTAATGAGAATTTATTACATTGGAGGAAAACCAGGCAACCTCGAGAGATCAGATCCAAGATTGATCTTCATTTATGAAAATTCTCATAGCAGTGTACTGAAGATCATTGAATCCTCCATGCTAATTAATCTGATCACTCACCTACAACATGCCTTGAGCTACTCTTGCCCATTCTCTATGGTACAAATCTTTTGCAATTAATCATCAAACTCTCTGGACCACACCGTGACAGTTGACAAAATCACATCTACCAGAGCCAGTCGCTTAAACATTGAATACCAGTCCCTTCTGTCACTGAAAAACCATTTTAAAATTTTGAAAATTGGGTGGTAATGGTTAATCATCCAGATTTAAAACACAGATGTTAATTTTATCTCTTCCCAACAGATCGAGCAGCTCTCATTTATTTTCGCAATAGTCACAGGGTCGTTTGAAAAGTCTATGGCCACATCATCAGTCTTTCGGCCAATAAGAAATGAGCATCTCAGCATCACGTAGCACATCATACCCACCACTTACATTGCATCCCTCAAACAAGATCAAATGGCTGTTGTTGTACCACAAGCTTAAAAATCATGCACTTCATCCCGACAGTATAATGACAACCATAGGATCAATGTGAGCTTTACCCTTTGGAAGATCTGACCCCACTGAAAAATTCCATGTCACCAAACTAGTGGCCAATTAGGAGCAGGCACATCATAATATCCAGCAATAGGTCCCACCTTTCATTTTGCAACCATCTGGAAGATCGAACAGTCATCGGCATACCACAAGGTTAAACCTCATGCATATTATATCAATAGTATAGAAATAATCACGAGATTGAGTCGATCTTTAACACCTCTCAGACTGAAAACCTCAGGTCCACTAACAACTACCAACTCACTACTCTGCAACCAATAAGAAATGGACACCTCAACTCCATCTGACACTAGATCCACCTCATATTCTTTATTTAACCCTGGTAAGCACTTAACTCCAGGTGATCTAGTGATTAGGCAATTGAAACATTCTCCAAGTCACTAAATATTTCCTTAACCTTGGGTTACATTTGGAAAACATGCAAAAGCCCAATTCAACAAGTCGCCAGATATCCCACCTAACCCTAAGTCATGTCTTGAGATTATGTGCTGGCCATTGATCCTATCTTCATCCTGTGGCTATCACTAAATCATTGAATGATCTTTGACATGATAGACCTTTTATGAGAATGCATGAATACTTGATTCGCTGAGTTGCTAGACAAATTTTGACCATCACCTTTTATTACAAGAATCAATGACCAAAGGGAAACACACTTAACTTTACTTCATTCGCCTAATCGCTATATAATTTAGGGCACCACCATCCTTTCCTGTGATTAAGTGACAAGAGAAAACTTTTAACCTCTTCTGAATTTCATTGTTAGAGCCACCAAATTTAGAGGATACAAGATAACCACCCCTCTGGGTCACTGAAAGTTAACAGGAAACCACCGGATACTAAGCAAATAAGAGATAATACATTTGTTGATTCACGCAAAGGCTGAGGTAACCGTTGTGTAACTTGGAGACTTAGCGACTAACATGACATATAACATGGGTTTAATACATTTTCCAGTTCATTGAATAACTTAAGGACATGAAACAATAATAAGCGATTCAGCGAACACATGATGGAAATAATCACATGCACATAGGAAAACTTAAGTGGCCCAAAAAATGTAATAACTAATTAGAATAGGGCCTGGATAAACTAGGGTTTTTTTATTTTTCAGGATTTTTTAGACCTAGCAGACCCTAAAGACTATAAATTTTTTTGAAAACATCCTATCTTTTGGGGCAAAAAACAAAAATTGAGATTTTTACCCAACAAGTCATTGATCTTTCTATCACCCTACGGTCCTCATTGATTCGCTAGATGTTTCATGTCTTAGCTATTTCACTTGGAGATCAAGAGATAACCATGTTCGCTAGTTCACTGAATGTTTAGTCCCTAACCGCTAGAATCAATAGAACACACGAACACTCAGTCACCAAGTCGCTGAATCTATGACTTAACCGTCATGCCCAGACTTGATGCTAACCCTTGATTTAACCCAAGCCATCTGGAGAATAAGCGACTAAAGAAAACTCAGAGTCGCTGGATATTTTCTTAACCCTAGGTTTCATTATGAGAACACATGCCAGCCACCGATCAAGATCAACATCAACGGTCCTCGTTCAATCTCTGAATGTTAGCATACTTGACTAGGTCATTTGTAGATTTAGCAACTGAAGGAAAGCATAACCATTCACCAAGTCACTGGATGTTAGGAACATAGCCACCAAGATCAAGAGAATATGCGACCACTGCAGTCGCTAGATCACTAAATGAAATGACTAACCACCTAGGAACCTAGAGATCTAGGAAACACCTTAGTCACGTAATCTCTGAATAGAAACATAATAGCCTAGGCAAGGAAATAAGACATGTGCAAAAAGGGGACTTAAGTGGATAGGAAAAGGTAATGAAGAAATAGACCTTGGTTAGGCTTTTTAGACTTAAACAATTTTCATGAAGCCCCTAGATATGGCATAAAACCCTAGTTCTCAAACCTCAAAAATTAGTATATCTCCCTAGTTTTTTCACATTACGCCATGCGATCTGGAATGGAACATGTATACATCTTGGACTATCCATGGTTAAGCTCACAAGTTATAAAACCTTATACTTCTTCTTCGTAGATCAAAACAAGTTGTAGCCAGGGAAAGACAATTTTCTTAGGGTTTTCACAGGAATAGGCCATTTTCTTTAGATTTTGGCTATGATAGGAAAATGGGTTAATAGTGGCTCTATCTGAGGATGATGGGTAGCTTGTGCCTATGCAAGAATTCAAGATTACTGGAGCAAGTAGACCACCCACTAGACAAAAATGATAGGGAACCTTCTCAAAAACTAGAAAATGAACTAGGGAAACAGGAAAGGAAATGCACAACTAAAAGGAAAATATGTAGAAAAATTTACAAGATCAAAAACTTCACTTAGTGGCCCTGGGCCACCAAAGGAAAATCAAAACCCTCCTAAATCAAAGGTATGATTTTCATCAGCATATGTGACCAGCCATCTCAAGATATTATGACCATTCTGCTACCAACATATGTGAATACTCATGGGCTGAAAAATAAAACTGTAGTTATCACTACCCATCCTTTTCTAGTCACAACTATCATATTCATACTCCAAGAAGTATGGAACATCATCTATCTCTTTTTGCTGAGGACTGGAGATATAAAGATGATCTAGTAATGTATCAGAAAATAGAATATAGTGATTGTCATGCACTACTACAAAATTACCTGGCTAAGAAGGACTTGGATCCTCAGATTCACCTTCATGCATTTTTTTAGCCACTGAGTAACTTGGTTCCTCCTTGATGTTTTCATGAACTGGATCATGAACCAAGTGAAGGTATCTTTAACAAATATTGTGACATAGTGACAACTGATCTGCATCATTATTTTCATCAGGAGATCTATCCCAATCATTGAAGACAAAGTTCTCAATACTGTCACGTTCACTGTCATATTTGGCAAAAGACTAAAAAGGATATGAACAAGAAGCTTTCCCTGTTAGAAATAGGAAATACTAAGAGGGGGGGGTGAATCAGTATTTCACAAACTTTTTCTTTTTCCCACTTATGGATATAACAAATTACTTTAGTGCATACAAAGATTATCAAGTTGATTAACAAACATAGCAGTAAATAGAAAGAACTCATAACACATCATATGTTCTCGAGGAAACCCTGGCCAAGGGAAAACCCCAGTGGGGATGATACCCACAAAGATCACTAATCAAAAGTATCCTGTTAGGGATATTGGACCCTGTTAGGAGTCAATTTACAATATATAGTAGATCTATCCTGGTTAAAGGACTTTAGGCCTTGTTAGAAGCCTTAACCCTGTTAGGAGTTAGATTACAAAACCTGATCACCAGTTGAGCTCACTACCCAAACAGGTAATAAAAAATGTTTCTGACTATAATATGGTACTACTTACAACTTCACATCAATATCCTTTGCTGCTATCACAATAAACAACTATCGCAAGTTATCTTTTCTTTCTTTTTACATATCACACTTCTCTATTTCATTACATTTCAAGTATGCCTAATATATGAGTTATTAAAGCTAATAAATTTACATGGTTGGCTTCCAAAATCTTTATCCAAGAGTAAAAATCTAGGATTTCATCCCTTCATAATGTTAAGTCATTATTTTGACAAGCAAAAATAATCCCTTAACTCTTTCGCTAATACTATCTCCAAAACTGTTCTGTCTGCAACAACTGTCTTCGGTAAACTTCAAATAACTTTGTCTGTACTGCTCCAAACTTTATGCGCACTAAGATGGGGTATCCTCATAATCTATAGAATCTTTAGTTAACTACACAAAAAAAATATTGCTCCAGTGGATGTCGCCAACTAAATCTTCATCGAGTGCTCTATCAGGATCACTGTATCCATAATTAGACAATTTCTTCCTTCAACTTGCCATACTTGCATTCTAGATTCTACGCTCTCAATAGAGATCATATGTTGCCATAATGACAACATCTATGCATCCACATTAGCCAAATTTCCAACAATCTCCCCCTTTGTCATTGGTGGCAACATATGGGAAAATTGGCTAAGTGTGCAAACAAAACTTCAAAAACACTTATACAAAATTGTGGCCAAAAGTTATACAATATGTATACAATATCATACTCCATAGAATAGCTCCCCCTATGAGTATCCTTCCTCAACATATATTCAATTTTTTTCTATCTCTCCCCCTTTGACAACAATGACAAAGATAGGGTGTACAAAAATTTCAAAAACTTTATACCTTATTATCAGTTATTACAAAGCCGGTAGGCTTGCAACACAATCACCAAACTCTAACTTCCAAGATTCAAAATCTTTCTCCCATATCTTCCTGATGGATTTAGCAACATTGAGTAGAGTTCTCAATCCGTATGCTGCTGTCTGACAAGCTTGCAGGGAATTGAAGCTAAACTTCTGAAATGATGTCTTTGCTGAAAGACACTGCTCAATTTGATCTTCAACAATTGATATCTTGATTGAGACATGCTCTCTCAAGATGTTAACCCTGATCATCTTTCTGTTCTTCTCCTCTGCTAACATTCTAATTTCATCTTTCAATTTCCTTATGCTCTTCTCTATAGAACTTATCTTGACATTAGGGCTTTTCAAAATAATTCATTACCATTTTAGCTTTCTGAAGTGGATCCGATTCAGATACCTTAGTGCTGATCACACTCTCAAGTTTCTCTATCAAAACTCTAACTTTGCCTTCAAGGTCTTTCACCTTCTTATTCTTTCCAATAATTTTATTCAGAGATGTGATGAACTCAAGCTGATCATCATCTTCAACTTCTTTTCCAAGGTCTTCAAACATTGAACCAATATGCCTCTTCTTACTGTCAGGTGCACTAATGTCTTCAACTGGTATAGAAGGTGTACTAGAGGTAGTGGCCTCTGTCAAAATTTGTTTTCCTTTAACTGAATGCTCTACTGGAACTGATTCTGATACAGTTGGTGCTTCCTCTGCCTCTGTATTCTTCTCTAATTCTATGACCTTCTCTTGCTCTTCAAAAGCCAAATTATCAACAATGTTTCCTAGATCATGATATACTGCATCATCTGATTCTAGAGTCACTTTGGTGCCTTCAATATCCACTGATTCTTTCCCAATATTGATATGTGAAGAAGATGGAACTTCTTCAATACCAACTTCCTCTACATGCGGTTCCTCTGATTGCTTCTACTGAGGGTCTGATTCAACATGCTTTTCTGCAACTATATCTACAAGAACTTGCATTACTGCTTGCTCTATCTCTTTCTGTACTTCCTCCCATTATAAGGATTGTTCTTCTCTTAGTTCTCAATAAAGTTCCAAGAGACTTCAAGAATCTCTTCAAATGATCTTCATCCTTAACTTCACAGAACTGTCTGATTACATGTTCTCTCATCTTTATGTCCTCTTCTTGTGCTCTCTATTTTCTATTCACAAGTCTGTTATACAAATCTTCTAGGATCTTACCATGAATAGTGCTAAGTTTCTTATCTACCACAATCATGTGTGTTACCATTTCATTTTCAAAGTTCAATCTGTCAAATGATCCATATAGATCATAGAATTTATTCAACTTAGTGAAGTCTCCATGCTTCAATATATCTTCATTAACTCTTTCAATTCTTGGTTTCCAAGTTTTCTTCTTGATTGAAACTACATCATCATCTTTAATTACTGCTACATTTTTAGGTATAGGTGGTACAACCACTTTCTATCTCTTGTCGGGTCTTGTTGCACTCACTTTTACTCTTTTGCTAGGAATAGGAGAAAAAGATTTATCTCCTTCATCTTTTTTAGGTACTTCAACTTTTACCTTTACTGCAATAGGATCAACAAGATCTGCACTTGATGTCTCAAGTGAAATTACAAGATTTTCACTTTGCCTCAATGCTTCTGCAATCTTCTTAGCTATGTCAAACTCATGACTTGACATACTAGATTCTTTCAATATTTTCTTCATAGTAGATACAACTCTCTTACTAGATTGGTTCTTTTCTCTCAAACTTATTGTAGAGTTGAAATTCTCTTCATAGGTTCGAAACCTATTTGCATGACCATCCAACTCACACTTTAACAATCTATTCACATATCCTATTGTTTCTGCTTCAGATATTTCATAGCCAAGAGGGTCTATGAATTCCATTCTAGGCTCAACTACTTCAATGTAGGTGAAATTAGTGTCAACCATAAAACAAATGTCATCTCTATGCTTTTCAACTAAGGATTGAGGAATCCTTGATTTGTTCTTAACAATATTCTGAAAAGTCTTCAATACAAGCTTCACACTGTCATTAACTTTATCAAAAAGGTGCTTCATGTAGACTGAGTTTATTCTTTCCATTGTGTTCACATTGTCACTCAATCAACTATGTAAGGAAATCTTCTCAAAATATGGAAAACCATATAGGTTATCAGAGATGAAAACCTAAACTGTGTGTACTTAGCCTTAATCTTTTCTAAGTTCTCAAATAACTAAATTTTCAAAATTTCACATAGGTCTATTGGTTTCTCCTCAATACACATAAGATAAGGTACATGAATCATTCCTATAGCCATGTCATCTTCCCTTGAACTACCACATAATTTAGTTGTTAGGATCTTGCAAAGGTACCTAACATCATCTTGCTTAATCTTACTTATCACAATTCCTCTACCATTATAACTAGATCTAGTGTTATCTAAAACAATCTTTCTCATGTTCTTTTCATTCAGTGGAATCTCTCCAACTTTTGATAATCCCCTAACTTCATGAATTAGGTTGGGAGTTATATCAATAACTCTATCCTCCATCTAGAATTTCCCATTGTGGATTCTACTTAAAATGATCTTGGTACATTCTTCATCATTGAATTCATACTTCATGGAATATTTGATAATTTCATTGTTCTCTAGGTTCCCATAAGCTGGTTTAACTGACATGTCTTGATTGTACAATTTCCTGTAATCATCACTAAAATCTACATCTCCCAAAGTTTCAAACTTGCAACCTAAATATCCTTTAACATTCTCAATGTGCAATACTCCATCTGGTATAGATGATAATGTTAGACTGTCATCAATTTTAGTTGGTTCTACTGGTTCTTTCTTAATCTTTGGTCTATTCTTATCCTTAACATTATGAACCATAGAAATATCCATCTTATCAACTGATTAAAGATCAAAAAATACCTCAACTTTGCAAATCTAGGGTTTCGGTATGATCGTCGCTGCAAACTGCTTCCAAACTTCTTCAAATCATCCTCAACTCACTTTTCTTCTTTCAAATCACTTTTCAATCACTTTTTAATCGTAATAACTTTGATTTTAACCTTATAACACTTCACATTAACTTGATCTGACATCGCATTCATTCATTTTGCCGCTAAAACCTCAAAAAGCTGATTCTACAAACCTGCAACCATAAAAATTTCTGTGACCTCACAAAACACAATATTTTCTTTTGTGCACTTAACCATAGCATTAGTACAACATAATAAACCTATATCTAATTGCACAAAACTTAACTCATTCAAATTCCTAATCTACACTAATCCTAAGTCCTAAACTACAGAAACTTACATAATTTAAGTACTTAAAGAAGGGTCAGGTAAAGATTCATCCTTACCATTGGTTACATTACCTTCTTAACTACTTTTAGTGCTAACTGTACCTCCTTGATCTATGCCTTTGTCAAATTTTACTTCATCTTTATTGCTACAGCAACCTTTCTCTTTGTTTTCTACATTTTCATTCCTTCTTGCATTGTTCCTAGGGTTAGGGTTATGATGATAACCTCCATTGTTCATTCTGCAAAATTTTGCTGAGTGTCCAAACTTGTTGCATATCTGACAAATGATTCCATTGTTTCCAAATCTCTATCCTTGCTGGTTAATCTATGACCTGCAATTTCTAGCAATATGTCCTACTTTGTTGCATCTAAAACATACTGCCACTTTTCTTTGATTCATTTCTTTAATAGATTTCTTATCTGCATTGTTAGTATTCCCAATCATTCTATCATAATTATTCAAAATTACTTTAGGTCTTCTACATTCGTTAGCTCTATGTCCAAAACTATGACAATTATAACAATGTCCATTAAAAGGTTTAAATTGCTTACCTGTGCAATCTCTCTTCATGTGCCCAATAGTATTACAAGAAAAACATCTACCTTTGAATTCTCTTTGCATACCTTTAGATGATTCTTCCTATTTTGATTCTTCTTGCTTTGATTCTTCTTTCTCTCTAGGTGGTTCTTCTTTATGTGGATCTTCCAATGTGTTCTCATCTAGCTTTATTTCCTCCACACTTTTAGATGTCTTCAGATCTGGCTTCTTACTTTCATGGTTTGTTCTAAACATACTATATCCAAATCCAGCCCTATCAAAGAATGGTTCTTCAAAAGAAATTTTTTTTTCAGTCTTATCACTTTTTGAATATAGCCTTTCAAGTTGTTGTTTAGATTGAGTTAATTCACCTTTCACAATTTTATTATACTTCTCAAGTTCCACATACTGCACTTTTACTTTTTCAGATTTGGATGTTTCCTTTTCAAGTCTTGACCTCAGATCTTCATTCTCAATTTTCAATTTTTCATTATCAGATCTCAAATTTCCATCTTTCATACTAAGCTTCAGATTTACTATCTTCAACTCATGCTTAAGGATCTCATTTTCTTTTTCTAATTCATCACAATCTTCAACAAGCATATCAGATTTCTTTTCAGATTTCAGATCTTCAATCTTACCTTTTAATTTGTCAATAGCATTCTTTGCATCTTCATATTTTCTTCTTAAGGAGTTTCTTTCATCAATAAGCATATCAATCTGTTCAAGAGCTTCTTCAAGATTCTTCTAAAGTTGATCCATATCCATAGAGATCTTACTCAAGATGCTAAGCTTTCCTTGAATGTTCCTTCTCTGAGTAACTGTGCTCTGATACCAATTGTTAGAAATAGGAAATACTAAGAGGGGGGGGTGAATCAGTATTTCACAAACTTTTTCTTTTGCCCACTTATGGATATAATAGATTACTTTAGTGCATACAAAGATTATCAAGCTGATTAACAAACATAGTAGTAAATAGAAAGAACTCATAACACATCATATGTTCTCGAGGAGACCCTGGCCAAGGGAAAACCCCGGTGGGGATGATACCCACAAAGATCACTACTCAAAAGTATCTTGTTAGGGATATTGGACCCTGTTAGGAGTCAATTTACAATATATAGTAGATCTGTCCTAGTTAAAGGACTTTAGGCCTTGTTAGAAGCCTTAACCCTGTTAGGAGTTAGATTACAAAACCTAATCACCAGCTGAGCTCACTGCCCAAACAGGTAATACAAAATGTTTCTGACTGTAATATGGTACTACTTAAAACTTTGCATCAATATCCTTTGCTGCTATCATAATAAACAACTATCGCAAGTTATCTTTTCTTTCTTTTTACATATCACACTTCTCTATTTCATTACATTTCAAGTATGCCTAATATATGAGTTATTAAAGCTAATAACTTTACATGGTCAACTTCCAAAATATTTATCCAAGAGTAAACATCTAGGATTTTGTCCCTTCATAATGTTAAGTCATTATTTTGACAAGAAAAAATAATCCCTTAACTCTTTCACTAATACTGTCTCCAAAACTATTCTGTCTGCAAAAATTGTCTTCGGTAAACTTTGAATAACTTTGTTCGTACTACTCCAAACTTGATGCGCACTAAGATGGGGTATCCTCATACTCTATAGAAGCTTCAGTTAACTACACAAACAAAAATATTTCTCCAGTGGATGTTGCCAACTAAATCTTCATTGGGTGCTCTGTCAGGATCACTGTATCCATACTTAGACAATTTCTTCCTTCAACTTGCCATACTTGCATTCAAGATTCTGCACTCTCAATAGAGATCATATGTTTCCATAATGACAACATCTATGCATCCACATTATCCAAATTGCCAACATGCCCATTACTGGAATCTTCATGACAGAAAAACACCTTGTCATGGCCTTCATCCTCTTCTTTTGTAGTCTCCCTACATGAGGGGAACTCTGGTAAACATGGATCATCTTCATCACTTTGAACACCTACCTCATTATCAGTGTCAAAGGATATGTCAATGGGGAGTTGTAAAGTATAGACTATAACAAGTGCATACCTTTGGAATTCATTTGCCAAGAGTGTTGAGATCGTTTCACTGCTCAATAGACTTTGAACCTCATTCTTATTTTCATTGGACTCACCCCTAGTGCTACAAAAATCATCCCTATTTGAAACAAGGACTGACATCTCTGGCCTCAAATCATCTTGTGCATATCAATCAATGTAGGAATTGTATGCACCCTAAAATGGTCGCCTAGACTTTGGGCCCCATTTATTTGATTTATCAATCCTGAATCATTTTTATCAATAATCAATATTTTCAACATTATCAATTTCTTGATCAAATCCTAATTTCGATCATATATTGGATTTTTATCCTTGGGCTAACCATTTATCCTAAGTCTTTATTTATTTAAAAGGAATATTTCCTCCCCTTTTAATTAAATAAAAAGCCCCACTTTCCTCTTATCCTAAGTTGCACAAATAAAGCATTATTCTTATTTTATAAAAAGGGAAAAAGCACTTTTTGTCTCACATGAGGCTCAAAAGTCAACACTTCACTCTCATTGGAGGATGTTTGTGCACATGGATTGCTCCTCTTTCAACCTCCACCGCTGATTAAGACTTTTTGCCTCTTAATCTCCATGGTCCATTCCTCCTCATTTCTTATAAAAGGAGAGCTCTCTCCTTCATTTGCATATCCATATTTCATGCTATTGTTATGCTGCAGGTTTTCTAGGTACATTTGGAGCTTTTGAAGACATTGAAGACTTGTTGCTTTCATCATTTTTAGTTGCATTTCATAATAGTTTTGCTTTCATAGTTACATTCATGGCATTCTTAGTGTAGATTTCTTTTTATGCAATCTCACATAGTCTAAATAGGAAGGATTTGTAATCCATTGCTATTTCCTTTCATAGATTAGTTGCATTGTACTTCCATTTTCATAGCATAGCTTGCACATTTGCATCTTCATCCTAGTTGCATTTGCATTTCATTTCCATTTAGATTCTTGGAGACATTGGCACTCTTGCCCTTGTCTTCACTTGAATCTCTCATTGTGTGGTTGACTAGCAAGGTCACCTTCTTGTAGCTCTAGCTGAGAGCAAAACTCATAGTCCCTTGCAACTCCATGCATAGAGAGCTATGAGCCGCTTTGTGAGGCCTCACTCTATGGCAACCTTGCATGTAATGGTTCATAGAAGTGCATATTTTAGTGTGTACATTTCTGGCGCCCACCGTGGGCTGACACTTCTCGATATGCAAATACAAGATTAAGAAGCATTGAGAGAGAGAAGCAAGCCTACTTAGATGAACAGGCTGCAAAAAAGGAAAAATTCCGACAACTAGAGGAAGAGGAACGTGCATTGTTGGATATACAGAAAAGAGTCACCCAAGAAGAAGAAGATAGACTCTATGCACAACAACTCCAAAGTCGATTTAACGGGAAGGGAGCCAATAGTGGGATCAACTCGCCCCCATCTACCCCTTCCCCTAGCCCTCGAAGAAGATCAAAGACACCCTCATGATCTCCAAGTCCTAGAGGAAGAAGGACTTCAAGATATGACCATCATAGGAGACAATCGTCTCATACACATTCAAAGCAACCCTCCCAACGAGCACATCATAGCTCACAACATGGAGGCAGTTATGCTAAATTTGATCATATGGACTTCATGACTATGCAACAAGAACCGTCCTTTCAAGCCTATGTGGAGCAATACGTGGAACAAAACAAAGACCAATTCTTGGAAAGTCTTATTAACAAAGGTGCTAAAGTTCCATATAACTTTGACGTTCACCAAAAAATCAAGAAACAGAATCCTTCAACTGATGAGTTGATCTTACAAATGCAAAAGGATATAGACAGAATAAAGGCTCCCAAGAGCACATTTCATTTGGACTCCATATGTCCTAACCCCATTGACAAAAGTGTGGTGATGGTAGAATTTCCTAAAAAAGTTGAATTCCCAACATACGACAAATATGATGGCACAGGTGACCCTCACGACCATGTTCGACAATTCTACATAATGAGCTTTTCCTTTCACCATGAAGACTCCTACTTGCTGAGATTATTCCCAAGGAGTTTAAAAGGTCAAGCCATGGAGTGGTTCACCAACCTTTCCCCTCCAGTAAAGATATTTAGAGAACTTGTCCAAAGATTTGTGCAACATTTTGCTTACAATTTATCTAGGTCGGTCACCATGCTTGATTTGTGTAAACTTAAGCAAAATCAAGGGGAAACTTTTGTCACCTTTTTACAACGATGGAGGCGATTATGTTCGAAATACCCAAGGACAATCCCTGAAGAAGAGAGAATTGATATCATTGTGAACAATCTAATACCAGAACTCAAATATGAAGTCAAGAAAATTCCATTTAATTCTTTTGATACTATGGTAGAGGTGGCATGTTGCATTGAAGATGTCCTAAAAGAACAAGGAATTTTGGCTAAACCAAAAAATAACAACAATAGCCAAAATAACAATACTAATGGTAACAAGGACAAAAAGAACTCTTTTTGGAACAAAAACAAGCAAGTCATCAACGACGGAGTTGTTGATTCATCTCAGGTCAAGAATGAAGGAGTTCTTAATCTCTCTCATGCAGTTCAAGCTATGAAGTTGCAAACATCGTCAACACAACAAGACAAACCTCAGTATCAAAAGAGATCTAAAACGAAGAAAAGACAATTCACTAAATTGGGAGAATCCTATGCAGATGTTTTTAAGACACTAGTTGCTCATAATCTGGCGCACCCACAGGATCCTACAAAACATCGAATACCAGATCCTTTACCTCATTGGTGGGATGCTAAGGCTTTTTGCATTTTCCATAATGGGATTGGACACGACATAGAAAATTGTTTCAAACTCAAGCATCTTGTCCAAGACCTTATTGAGAAAGGAAAATTACAAGTGGATGGGTTAACTACTAATGCAGACCATAAAGCCTTTAAAGAGCCCTTGCCTAAATATGAAAAAGGAGAGAATTCTAGTAAGAATGGCAAGGCGGCTATTAACTATACATACACACACGCTGATAATGTGATTAACATGCTTGAAGTGGCTGACGATAATATCAACATGGTGAGAAAGAAAGATCCTTACGGACATAATGTGGACTCAATTCCTATGACTAATGAAAGACCCGCTGTGGTGATAAGAGGTCCTCACACACAAGGAATGCCCCGGTCCCTCAATGTTGTCACTAGGGGTCAGGCTCAAGCACCCATTATCATCAAAGGTCCTAGCACTAGCAAGTCTAAACAACCCGTGTCCAAAGGTGCTCCTCCAAAACCTGTCGTTGGTCCTGATTCCAATTATAACCTTATTAACCAACTACAATGAACACCCGCTCAGATATCCATTTTTGAGCTTTTAGAATTATCTCCTAAGCACAAGCGCGTCCTCGAGGATGCCTTGCGAGCAGCCAATGTCCCTAATAACTTAGATATTGACCAATTCCAAAACATGGTCAACCATTTGGCTAGCCCTCATTTCCTCACCTTCACAGAAGAAGATGACAAATCCATTAGTCACCCACATAATTTGGCCTTACATATCGAGGTCATGATTCATAAAACCCGTGTTAGGCGTGTACTGATAGATGGGGGTGCGGGGCTCAATATTTGTACTTTGAGTTTGCTGCTAGCTCTAGGGTATTCCGAGAACGTCATTGACACAAAGAAAAGAATCACAATCAAAGCATATGATGAAGCAGAAAGAAGTTCTAAGGGATTGGCTATTTTGCCTATTCGTATTGGTCCCGTAGAAAAAGACATATTATTCCAAATTGTTGATGTTGGACCTCTAGCCTACAACATTTTTCTAGGTAGGCCATGGATTCATGAAATGCAGGCAGTCCCATCGACATATCACCAGTGTGTTAAGTTCCCCCATAACGGTGTCAAAATTTGCATCCCTGGAGACAGTGCTCTATCAGTTAATAACATTTCCGCGGGATCACATGTACCTTTGAATAGAGAAGCTGACAATCCTAGTAGTTCACTTGAACAATGCAAGCAGAAATTCAAGACCATGGACCTTGGGATGGGAGATTATAAGATCGATTCTTTTACAAAAATGCCAGTCTCTCCTAGGTCTTATGGGAGACCCTCCCCAAATGTGAAGCCTTCATCATCAGCAATGACATTATTTGGGAAATTTGTTGAGTCTTTGGTCCCCATTCAAGAAGAGAAAGAGGAAGTTGCTGTAAGGAACTGGATATATCACGAAGAGAAATACAAACATAATGAGAATTTTGCTCCTTCACCTGAAACTTATGGGAAAGGATATACACTGGTTAAAAATATGGGATATCTGGGATTTGGTCCCCTTAGTCATAGGCTGGATGCTAAAGCTGAGCCTCTTGATCATGCTCTTTTTGGACGCAAAAATAAGTCCACGATCGGCTTAGGTTTTGAGAATAAGAAGAAGAAAGGTATCCCTGTCCCAGCTGCAACGGACAGTGACAGTGATGCAGATTATACGCCCGATCTCTCCAACCAACAAGATGTGTCTGATGATTGGGTGCCCTCAACGAATCTCCTTTGGGGAGATTCCACAGATTTGATGCTTAATAGTCCTACTATCCCAGCTGCGACGGATAGTGATTGTGTGACTTCTAGATCGACAAAGGAAAGTGTTACTGTCCTAGCTGCGACGGATAGTACCAATACTAGCACTAGAGAGGGGGAAACCCTTCCTAACCTTGAGGCTTCTACATCACGAGGCCTAAATGATGACTCAGAGACAGACTCCCATGAATATGAATGGGATTCTCTTTCAGATGCAACAATTGATCTAGACGTGGATATTATCCATGCCTATAGTACCCAACCCGATGCAACTAACGATCCTAGTGTCAGACTAGAGGATTTCCCTCCTCAAATCACCTTAGTAGACGATGCTTCGTTTGATAGGATGAGCCCCAATTCAGGTATCTTAGGAGAAGACTTGATGAGCTCCGATTATATGGTCACCAGAGATGACACCTTTCACATTCACAACATCGAACCTACCATTGACTTGCCCCTTGTTCACTTTGACCTGATTGACTGGCCCCAGCGCCACCACGAGCCCACATTCCTCACATTTCGCAACGATTACGAAATTGCTTGCTATCTGAATGCTCTCGAACCCGTGGCTTCTTCCACCAGTGAACCAACAACCAGCATGACGGAGCCTGATATTAAGTACCTCAGTCTCAAAACAAAAGAGAAAAAGAAAAATAGGTCTGATAGCGAAAACCACTTTGTGGCGGTGTCAGAACCAAAAATAGTAAAAAGAAATGACGCATCCGAAGGTGAAAACCTCTTTGAGGCACCTAAGGATGGGGTACTTAATAACTTGCCGAGTTATTTCCAGGATAGATCATCAATCTTGATTGAACCAACAAAGCCGGTCAATCTAAACACAGAAGAAAATCCTCAGATAGTCCATCTTGCTCAGTCTTTATCAGAGGAAGAGACCAAGGCATATGTACAGTTTTTACAGAAAAAGAAAATTAATTTTCCATGGACCTACTCAGACATGCCAGGGCTTGACACAAATCTCATAATGCATCACTTATCTATAGCTCCAGGAGTCAAGCCAGTCAAACAGAGACTAAGAAAAATGCATCCACATATAGCTCTACTTGTCAAAGGAGAATTAGAAAAGCTTTTGAAAGCTGGATTTATTAGAGCCATCGATTATGCAGAATGGATCTCAAACATAGTACCGGTCTCTAAACATGATGGGTCCATTCGTGTCTGCACAGATTTTAGAGATCTAAACAAAGCCTGCCCAAAAGATGACTTTCCACTTCCAAACATTGACATGATAGTGGACATGACGGCGGGCTATGACATATATTCCCTAATGGATGGTTTCTCGGGGTATAATCAAATCAAAATAGCTCCTGAAGACCAAGAGAAAATAGCATTCACATGCGCATGGGGAACCTATTGTTGGAACGTCATGCCATTCGGGTTAAAGAATGCAGGAGCAACCTACCAAAGATCTATGACAACTATCTTTCATGATATGATGCACAAAAATATGAAAGATTATGTGGATGATACCCTGGCAAAATCAAGAAAAAGGGACACACACCTCAATGATCTGGAAGTAATTCTAGATCGTATGGAACAATTTCAACTCAGATTGAATCCAAAGAAGTGCGCATTTGGTGTCACCTCAGGCAAACTTTTAGGATTCATAATATCAGCAAAAGGTATTGAGGTTGATCCCGAAAAGGTCCAAGCAATCCTAGATATGCCACCTCCTCGAAATATCAGCCAAATGAGAAGTCTTCAAGGACGTCTTCAATCAATTAGGAGGTTTATTTCTCAGCTTGCAGATAGAGCGCAACCCTTCAACAAAACATTGCATAAGGGTGCTTCTTGTGTTTGGAACGAGGATTGTCAAAAGAGCCTAGATCAGATCAAACAATACTTGGTTAATCCTCCGATCTTAATGCCTCCTATTCCAGGGAAACCATTGATCCTATATATCTCAGCTACAGACACTTCCCTGGGGGCATTATTGGCTCAAACAGATGATACTGCGAAAGAATGGGCCATCTACTATATCAGCCGTACTCTAGTCTCTTATGAGATCAATTACAATAATATTGAGAAGTCTTGTCTCGCGGTGGTGTTTGCTTCTCAAAAGTTGCGCCACTACATGCTTGCTCATACCATACACTTGGTTGCCAAAATTGATCCCCTTAAATACTTGCTTGGTAAGGCTTCCCTGACGAGTAGACTTGCTAAATGGATGATGGTCCTCACTGAATTTGACATAGAGTATGTTGAAAGGAAGGCAATAAAAGGGCAAGCTATTGCTGACCAATTAGCTGATTTTCCAATCCAAGATAGTATGCCAGTCCAAGTGGAATTCCCAGATGAACACATCTTATATACCACTACTCGCACTTGGACAATGTTCTTTGATGGCTCCCGCATGCAAAATGGATCAGGTGCTGGAGTGTTATTTGTTTCTCCACATGGGTACAACATTCCGAAGTCTTATAAACTATTATTCCCATGTACCAATAATATTGCAGAATATGAAGCTTTAACTAATGGCTTGAAAATGGCTATAGAATGGAATATCACAGAATTACATGTCTTTGGGGATTCTCAGTTAATCATCAACCAAGTCAATGAAGAGTATCAAACCAAGGATGACAAATTGATACCCTATAAAAAGATGGTTGATTCTTTGAAACACTATTTCACTTTTGTGACATTTCAACAAATCCCTAGGACAGAGAACAAAGCTGCAGACGCCATGGCCACATTAGCTTCACTTCTTCAGTTGGAGACACATGAATCTAGATTTGAATTCCTAGTGGAAGAGCTACACCATCCCATCTTTGACTCATCTGAAAGCCGTGTCATTTGTGCCATTATCACACACGAGTCTTCCCGATATGGTGCTATCTATTCATATCTTCGTGATGGCATCATCCCTGACACATTCACCCGCTCCGAACACCGAAACCTCATCTGTAATGCCTATCGCCACACCCTCATCTCTGGTGACTTATATAGAAGGGGTTTAGATGGGACACTCCTTAGGTGCTTGGAAAAGGAGGAATCCAACCAAGCGTTAGATGACATCCACGAGGGCATTTGTGGTGGGCATTCTAATGGTCTTGCCATGGCCCGAAGGTTGCTTAGGGCGGGATATTATTGGCCCACAATGCAGATGGATGCAGTCACCTTTGCTAAGTCATGTGAAAAATGTCAGAAACACGGCAACTTGATTCATGCTCCGGGTAGGGAGCTGATTCCTTCTATTTCTCATTGGCCATTTCAGCACTGGGCCTTTGATCTGGTTGGGCAGATTCATCCCAACTCATCAGGTGGACACAAGTTCATTATTACTGCCACTGACTACTTCACAAAATGGGTGGAGGCCGTACCACTTTCTGTTGCTTCAGGAAGGACCATTTCTTTGTTCATCTTGAACCATATCATTTGCCAATTTGGAGTGCCTTCTGAGATCATTACTGACAATGGAGGTCAATTTAAGAATAAGGACCTAAAGCACCTATGCAAAAAGTTTAAAATCAAGCAACATTGGTCCTCCATATATTTCCCACAAGGAAACGGACAGGCAGAAGCCTCTAACAAAACCATTCTTAAGATTCTTCATAGAACAGTACACAAGAATGGTAGGGATTGGCACTTACAAATCAATCCAGCACTATGGGCTTACCGAACCAGCATTCGCACACCTACAGGAGCCACTCCTTTCTCTCTCACCTATGGCGCTGAAGCAATATTGCCTTTAGAAGTCGAGATACCATCCCTCAGAGTCTCACTCAAAGGTTTGATTACAGATGAGGATTACCGCGCCATGAGGTTGCAGGAACTAGAACTTCTAGATGAGAAGCGTAAGGCTTCCTTTGATCATATGAGAGCATATCAGAAGCGTATGTCCAAGGCATTCAACAAGAAGGTTCGCCCTAGAGAATTTCAAATAGGTGATCTTGTTTTACGAGAAAACCCTAAGAACCAACAAAACAGAGAGCAAAAGGGCAAGTTTGAACCTAACTGGCTTGGACCATATGTCATCACAGCTGCTTTTGGTACTGGTGCGTATTTACTGTCAGATCCTGATGGAGAACAACTCCCTGATCCCATCAACATTGTGCACCTTAAGAAGTTCTATCCTTGATGCCCGTTCTATCTGGGGGCATCTTTTGTATATATCTTATTGGTCCTGAAAAAATTCCAAAAAAAAAATTCATATATGATGCCGAAAAAATCCTACAAAGCATAAAAAGTCCTGAAAAAAACTACAAAAAAATCAAAATATTCAAAAAAATCAAAAAAATAGAAAAAGTACCTTGGTGAAAACCTAGCAATAGGCGCCTTGGTAGCAAAAATACAAAAAAATGAAAAAATGAAAAATGATTCCAAGTGGTGAAAACCTGAAAACAGGCGCTACTTGAGGCCTTTGCACCCCTATTTGTTAGCATGCATCCTCGACACTTAGCCACTTTCCATCATGCCTTGACCTTATTTGGCTTAGTCTGGAATTGGTCTTTGTCTTTGTATAGGGGGCATAACTGTTAGCATAGGTCCTTTAGGTGCGTTTGTCTCTTGGAGCATTTCACAACAGGTGTTTTTTTTAACATCACCCCAAACAGTGTTTTTCAACACTACCCTTGCGTCGAGTGTTTCTTAACACTTATCAGATGTCTTACCCGATAGTCTAGTATGCTGCGATATTTCCCATTAGCAGATATGATACTCAGAATTTGACTCTATGACCAACACACACGCACTTAAACAATCAACTCGCTGGCGATATGATGACTTTATTTTTCTTTGTGTGCTGTCTATGAGGATTTCTTTGATGAGTGGTCTCTCCCTGAGAAGTTTTCGATGATGCATAGCTAGAAGACTGAGGGTATGAGAACATGTTTTCTTTCTTTATCCGCTCATGGGTATATTTTGTTGATCCTAACTGTCATGAGCATTTATGCTAGTCTTACTTGACACTATGGATTGACGAGGTATTATCCTTGACTGTTTTGCGAGTGCATGCTTTTAGCTATCCTGACTTTCATGTGTCTTGATACAAGCATAATCTCGCCATATCAAACTTAGGTAATCTTACTGCATTAGTCATCTTGACCTATATGTCTTTGATGCCTAGGTAAGATTTCCACATTTCTATCTGATAAAGATCATATTCATATCCACATAGTAATGCTAGTGTGCATTGTATGATCTTACGACGCTACCAATAACTCTCGATGATGATAATTAGATGTCTATAAGCGTTGTGACCTTGCAAGTCAACCACTTTCATAGTAGCTTGCATTTTTAGGGTCATGTTAGTCTAGTCTTGCATTTTGCATATGGAGAGAACTCTCCTTTTCATCCTACGTGGACCTGTTAGTCAACTGCGCTCACCTTCTCTTCTTCTTGATCATGTCTTTCGCTCCTTGTCTTTTTCATCTCGAACCTGTTCCTGTTCATCACAAGGGGTTAATCACATCATCATATCTATATTACAAACCGTCATTTTCAAAAAAACATAAGTCCACATCATACATATGAGAATTAAACATACAACTATGAGAGAGAACATACATAAGCACATACATAAGCATTTTTGAGCAAAATGACAAGACAATATACATAAACTGATACATCCATCACAAGTGAGACAAATACACATGATACATCGAACATCCAGTAATCTCATAAATCAATAAATGTCATGATATACAATATGAGATCCCAAAATCTAGATCAAAAGTCTCAAAATATTTCCAAACATCTAAAACCTAACCCTAAGACTCGCTACCACCCTCGTGAGGAACTCGTGGTGGTGGAGGAGGCATGGCTCTCCTATCGAGTACCACGTCTGATAGCCCTACCCGCTGAGAGTATGATGGTGCTCTCTCACCCTCTGGGACAGCCTGCAGATATAACCCGTGATAGTAAGCAGCTCTCGCTGACTCCCATCGGAGCTCCAATGCCTCAGCTTGCGCCATCGCCTCACGGCGTACTATCTCTGCTCTGAGATCAGCTATCTGCTGATCCCGCTCTACCCTCAGATCCAAGAGCTGCTGATCTCTCACAGCTATAGTGGTCCACAGCTGCTGTATCTCGGTCTCCCGAGCCTGTATCTGGGCTCTCAGGTCCTCTCCCCCCGCAGGCTGCTCCTGCTGTACCTCTGCCTGTCGGCGAGCTGGTCTCGCCTCCTCCTCAGGAGTGGCTGATCTCTGTCCCCGTGGCCATTTTCGGCCACCTGATCCTGACCCCTCTCCTCTCTCCATCCTCCTCCCTCTCCCCCTCCCGCCATCTCCTCCATCTCCTCCCTCCTCTCCTCCATCCCCTCCGTCCCCTCCGTCTCCTCCCTCTCCCCCCGGCACTGGCACCTGAGCATCTGGTACTGTAAATCGAGGGAATGGTACCCTCCGTCGCTCTACCCTGTAGGCTCCATCAGCCCCTGCGTCTGCCACATCTGGGAAATAATCCCAAGGCTCGCTCCTGATAGCTGCTGTCTCTGCGACAGCCTGCTGATAATCCAGCATGGGTAGCCACCCATGCCCCTCCTCGTCTCTGGCCTTGGCATATGTGGTAGTCTCTATCGAGACTCGCTGCTGCCTCTCGAACTACTGCCACACCCGACTGATGCAAAATCTCTCTATGATATCCGCATATCGACCTACCAGTGGCTGACTACACAGCATATAACTCAGCTCCTCTGCGGCATCCCCCCAAACCTCAACCTCCCTGTACGGCCTCCATGTGAATGAGGCTATCTCATCTAGAATCCGTCTGTAATAGGTCACATCCCCTGAATGGGCATGTGATATAAACCCAATGTACCTATAAATAAAGGGGTACCTCCTCTCCCTCGGCTGAACCCTGGGGCGCACCACAGCAATGTGCTCCCATGCCCATACCTGTGCCAGGATGGCACCGCATGCCCATGTCCGACCGTCCCTGTAGACGATCTCATGCAGCTCATGATACATCTCTGCTAGGATCGCAGGCCCCCATGCCATCCGTCGGGGCCTGCCTACCAAGTCTACCAGTAGCCTGCCCCATCCGAGCGGGAATCCCTTCTGACTGCGATCAGTCATCAGGATCTGTGAAATGATCGATGCCACAATACATGGCACTGGATAATCTCAGCCAAAGTCATCAAGCAGTCGCTCCCAGCTGACATGCCTGTCTAGGATGGTCACATCCTGAAATATCTCCTGAATCAACCGACGCCCCTCAGTGACATCCTGATCATAGTATACCTGTGACAACACATAAATCATGTTAGTTTTCATCTTTTGGAAACATTACATTTTACATGACTATCTTAAAAACATGATTATACTTACAGGCTCTCCGTGGCATGGAACTCGAAGGATCCTATAGACATCCTCCAGTGTGATGGATGCCTCACCTGTAGGAAGGTGGAAGGTGTTGTGCTCGCTGTGCCATCTCTCGGCCAGCGTAGTCAACAACCCATGATCTGCTCTGATATACGGATACCGCAACAGATACCGAAATCCCATGGCCCTGATATCGGCATTGCCCGGATCATCCAGATCTCGGACACACCGCAACCCAGTCACCTTCGGCACTCTGATGATGAGCGCCGAAAAAACCTCCTGCAAGCCAAAACCAAACCCGTTGTTAGTACATATCATGATGGATGTCCAAAAAAACTCAGTATAACACATCTTAAAAACGTAACATTGTCTAGACCCATGTCATTTTTGCTCAAAAATGCATTAAATATCAAATTTTTCAATTGGGCGATATTCTTTTTTGAATAAGTATCGTGCGATACTTCTCCCTATAGTGGGGTGATAAACCTTATGTCGAGCGATACTTCACCCAGTATCGCGCGATCTTTCGCCCAGCATCGTGCGATACTGGTGTCTAAAGCGTGCGATACTTTTGGGGCACGCGAAGTATCGCGCGATACTTCTCCCCAAAGCGCGCGATACTTCTAAAGTATCGCCGATATTTCGCGCAACAGAAAATTTTGAAATTTAAAATTTGAAAAACACGTGCTAAAAAAGCTATTAAATGCTCAAAATGACCAAAAAAGCTTGAGTTTTTCGAAAACATACCGGGGCAGGGTAGTGTGGTGGCCAGTTATGCAACCGGGCGCGCTCGAATCGATGCTTGTGGACGGGAACTCCTGCTTGCTGAGCCATTTTCTCTCTCTAAAGCTCTGAAATTCTCAAATCACTAAAAGATAAATAATTTTTGAAAATGACATTTTGACCCCTTTTATAGCATTTTGACTTTTTGACCTAATTTTCAAAACACCTCGGAATTGCGCAAAAATTGCACCCCTAGCTAATTTCGACGTCCTGGATCTATTTTCGGACTCGAAATCGAAATCTGAGGTCATCTTCATAGTCAAAATCGTGTTTCAAAATCTTCCCCCCCTTCTGCGCAGTTGACTGATCTTTTGAGGGGCATCGTCATTTCTTCATTTCCATGTCTTCCAAACTTCTAGTCTTTCATTCATATTCATTCCATTCCCTCATTTCTCATGTTTGACTACATCTTTTCAGTCAGGCTGGGGCATGTTTTATTGCCTAATGGTTAACCTATTTGACCCTTACATTCGATTGTGATTTCCTTCAGATTTGATCAAATCCTTATCAATTCGCTGTTCTCCTCTCTACCTGATTTTGATTTCGATTCCGAGGGGGCAGTATTTATGGGATTCTCATCCCTAATTCTCTTGATTTTCCTGATTCAGACATCTTTTGTGAGCTTTTGAGATTCTTATCTCCCATTTTTAGACATTGATTATTGCCTAGCAGCGACGGTGATAGTTTTGTCTAAAGGTGGATTTGCACCTAGCAGCGACAGTGTTGGTCTAAGCTTTTGTTTATGTTTGTTCGGATGTGATCCCGAATCGACCTCATATCTGAGTTGTTTTGTGATCCCAAATCGATCTTACATTTCAACTTTATTCTTTGACTACATGTGTTCCCAAATCGATCACACATTAGTCAAAGAGGGGCAAATGTATGCACCCTAAAATGGTCGCCTAGACTTTGGGCCCCATTTATTTGATTTATCAATCCTGAATCATTTTTATCAATAATCAATATTTTCAACATTATCAATTTCTTGATCAAATCCTAATTTCGATCATATATTGGATTTTTATCCTTGGGCTAACCATTTATCCTAAGTCTTTATTTATTTAAAAGGAATATTTCCTCCCTTTTTAATTAAATAAAAAGCCCCACTTTCCTCTTATCCTAAGTTGCACAAATAAAGCATTATTCTTATTTTATAAAAAGGGAAAAAGCACTTTTTGTCTCACATAAGGCTCAAAAGTCAACACTTCACTCTCATTGGAGGATGTTTGTGCACATGGATTGCTCCTCTTTCAACCTCCACCGCTGATTAAGACTTTTTGCCTCTTAATCTCCATGGTCCATTCCTCCTCATTTCTTATAAAAGGAGAGCTCTCTCTTTCATTTGCATATCCATATTTCATGCTATTGTTATGCTGCAGGTTTTCTAGGTACATTTGGAGCTTTTGAAGACATTGAAGACTTGTTGCTTTCATCATTTTTAGTTGCATTTCATAATAGTTTTGCTTTCATAGTTACATTCATGGCATTCTTAGTGTAGATTTCCTTTTATGCAATCTCACATAGTCTAAATAGGAAGGATTTGTAATCCATTGCTATTTCCTTTCATAGATTAGTTGCATTGTACTTCCATTTTCATAGCATAGCTTGCACATTTGCATCTTCATCCTAGTTGCATTTGCATTTCATTTCCATTTAGATTCTTGGAGATATTGGCACTCTTGCCCTTGTCTTCACTTGAATCTCTCATTGTGTGGTTGACTAGCAAGGTCACCTTCTTGTAGCTCTAGCTGAGAGCAAAACTCATAGTCCCTTGCAACTCCATGCATAGAGAGCTATGAGCCACTTTGTGAGGCCTCACTCTTGAGCAACCTTGCATGTAATGGTTCATAGAAATGCATATTTTAGTGTGTACAGGAATCATCATCTGCATCATATTCATTTTCTTGTCTTTCACACAAAACATTCTCAAACCAGGACAAGAAGGTTGCCTTCTCATGCTGAGAAGAAGAAAAATTTGTAGATCAAATGGGAACACTGTCAACCTCAGACTCATCTTCATCATCCTCATATGCATTGACCTCAAAGTTAGCATCATAATCAATACTCTCTACACAATGAGAATTAGCATTAGAACTGCCAGTTCTCTCAATCTCTTGTCCTCCTCTAACTGCCAAACCTCAACACTTTTCTCTGCAAGTTTCTTCTTGAGAAAAGAAATTTTGATGAGCATATTTTCATAATTAGTATCATGGATGGTGGAATCAATAGAGACACTACTGTCTTGCACCTGATTTTCATTCTTTTCTTCATTCCCATCTATACCAACTCTTTCATCAAAATGTTATTAGAATACTACTCTTAATACTTCCCAAGAAGGGACTAAACATGAAGGGATAAGAACCAATCCCTTGCACTATCAGTAAATGTATGCACTAAAATATTCATTGCAACATCTTCATGCTCAATCAAAAACTCATGTATTAAGTCAGAAAGGTCATCTAAATATGCTCTTGCTAGACATGATCCATTACCACTAAAAACTGGGAAATATTCCCTAATCTTAGTAGGAAACTCATTAGGGGCACCTTCAATGCCATCAAAACAAAAGGGCATGTATTCCTCCATAAGGAATTGTCCACTATCTTTCATCCCTTTATACTAGTGTTGAACATGTTAGAAAGTAAAGTCAACCAAGATAACTAAGAGCGGGGGGTGAATCAATTATCAGATAATTATAATGTTTATCATCTTCAATAGCATTAAACCATGTAAGCAATATAATTACCAACCATAGAAAGATATTCATACACAATAACACAATGACACAAGATATGTTGACTAGGGAACCTCTTGATCAAAGAGTAAACCCTGGTGGGAATGATGCCCACAAAAGATGCACTAATATGAATATTTCTTGTGAAAGGATGGACCATGTTAGGAGTCTTATGAAATAAATTCAGTACATATGAATCCATGTTAGGAGATTTTGAATCCTTATTAAAAGATTATAACCCTTTTAAGAGTTATGGAAGACAGAAGGACCCACTACCCAAACAGCTTTAGGGTAAGATCACTGAACACACTGTCCAAATAATCTTTGTATTACTCAAAAAAATAATATGTTACCTCTTCTCTGACTGTCCAAACCACACTCACTGTTACACCAGATCTCAACTTTAGATCTTTGTACTTCGCATGTCTTCCTTCACAATTCACTTTCACATTTAGCTCTTTTCTTCACTTCACAGTAATCCACTCATTCAACCATATACAACAAGGAAAAACATTCCTTCATTTATACCACACTCAAATAATTACAAATGAGTTGGCATACAATTACAAAATAAAAGTTTCCACATGCTACATAAAAAATACACAAAACTGTCAGCTTCCCAATACAATAAATCTTCACTTGCGTGACCTCAAAGTTTTTTCTATCATCTATGTCACTATTAATGTTTCTTCAACTTCCCTTTAATTTTGAAAACCAGATTCCATTCCTATTAGGAGATATCATCCGATTTCCACAAACTACTACTTAGGAACACTGCCTGAATACTGCTTCCACCAAAATGCTCATAACTTCCATGAATAAAATAATTACTGTCTATGCTCTTAACCATAGACATATAACATATCAAAGAGTATATCCTCAACATCGCATAGCTCTAACTACAATATCCTACATGCGCTAATTCAAACTCTGTCTGCTTCTTTGCAAGTCTCCAAAAGATCACTGTGTTGACATCAATGACAATCATAGTCATGAATGCAACAACAACTACTACAGAATGGCTGCCAAACATTTAGCATTCATTCTTAACAATCTCCCCCATTGGCATTGATGGAAACATAGATGAAAAAACATCCAATGTTCCAAAAATCCAATACTACAATACCGTTGCTTCAAATCCTCTTCATCAATCAAATCTTGTTTTGTTTTCCTATTCAGATAGTACAAATAGATTTTTTTCATGTACACTTCTACCCCATTGACATCAATGAAAAAAATTTCATCACTGTGTCAACAACAACTCCAATGTCAAAAGACACTATTCAGAAAATACATTCACTAGAGTCCTCATGACTCAGCTCAGATACACATATTCCCCCATAGAGGAAGTACCAACATCTAGTCCAGAAGAAAGATAAGGCCCATATACCACTGGATGGATGCAACTAACTGCATCACTTTTCAAAATTAGGCTGGAGCATAACCCCAAGCATACCTCTCAGATACTCAAATGTATCCTTAGGCAAAGGCTTTGTAAATATATCTTCTATCTGCTCCTTTATACTTATGTACTCAATTCTGACTTCTTTTTCATCAACTTTCTCTCTTACAACATGATACTTGATCTCTATATACTTTGTCTTAGAATGTAATACAAGATTCTTAGACATACTAACTATGTTGGTGTTGTCACAATGTATGATAATAGGTTCAAAAAACTTTATTCCAATATCCTTCAGCATTTGTTTCATCCAAATTATCTAGTTACAGTTGTTTGTTGCTACTACATATTTTGCTTCTGCTATGCTCTATGAGATACAATTTTGCTTCTTGCTTAACCAAGAAACCAATCTTCTTCCAAGGAAAAATGCTCCACCACTGGTGCTTTTGTTATCATCAACATTGCCTCCCCAATCAGCATTTTTATATGCACATAAGGTAAAATCATCAAATTTTTCATACCAAAATCCATAGTTTATTGTGCCTCTTAAATATCTCAATATCCTCTTTACTACTACATAATGTGATTCTCTAGGTTCAGCTTGAAATCTTGCTACAATTCGAACTGAATGTGCTATATCAGGTTTTGTATGTGTTAAATATTGTATTCCTCCAATCATAGATTTGTATTTCTTCTGTTCCACTGTAGGAGTCTCATCTGTGCTACATAACTTATGTCCAGTTACCATAGGTGTTTTGACTAGTTTACAATTCTCCATTCCAAATATTTTTAACAAGTCATTCAAGTACTTTGTCTAACTTACAAAGATACCATCATTATTCTGTGTTATCTGTAATCCCAAAAATTATTTCATTTCACCAATCATACTCATTTCAAATTCAGTCTTCATTTCATCAGCAAATTTGTCACTAGCTTCATCTTCTCCTCCAAAAATAATGTCATCAAGAAAAATAACTATAACTAACAAACCATTTTCAATCTCTTTTGTATACAGATTTCTATCAAATGTTCCTTTTGTAAATCCCAACTTTAACAAATACTTGTCCAATCTTGCACACCAAGTTCTAGGTGCTTGTTTTAGTCCATATAAAGCTTTCTTTAGTTTACATACCATGTCTCCTTCTTGAGTCAAAGGAAAACCTTCAGGCTGCTCAATCTAGACTTCTTCCAATTCTCCATTCAGAAATGTTGACTTCACATCCATCTGATATACTTTGAATTTCTTGTAAGCTGCATAAGCCAAAAACATTCTTACTACTTCAATTCTTGCAACAGGTGAAAAGGTTTCTTCATATTCAATTCCTTCTTGCTGTGAGTATCCCTTACATACCAATCTTGCTTTGTTTCTTACTACTTCTCCTTGTTCAATCATTTTTATTTCTGAATACCCATTTAGTTCCAATAACATTCTTGTCTTTAGGTCTAGGGACCAATTCCCATGTCTTGTTCTTTTCAATCTGATCTAGTTCTTCTTTCATAGCATTAGTCCAACTTTCATCTTCACAAGCTTCACTAGCAATTTTAGGTTCAATCTGAGAAATCAAACATAACTATTCTTGTACCCTATTCCGAGTTAGAACTCCTCTTTTGATGCTTCCAATAATTTGTCCAATAGGATGATTTCTTAACAAACTCTTGGTAGGTGTCACTGTCTCAGATCTCACTTCAGGTGTAGGTTCTTCAATGACTTCACTATGGATTTCATTCAACAAATCACTGTCAGTTTCATAAAATAATTCAGTAGATCTAGTGTTAGGTTTAGGATGAGCTTCTTCATCTGATTCATAATCAAGCATTCTTTTCTAAATTTTGAACTTTTCATCAACTTTAACATTTGCACTTTCAACAATAGTCTTAGTTCTTTTATTGTAACATCTATAGGGTTTTGTTTTCAAAGAATATCCAAGAAATATACCTTCATCACTTCTAGGATCAAAATTTCCAATATCATCATCTCTCTTTATATAACATTTTCTTCCAAAAATTCTAAAATACTTAACTAAGGGTGCATGTCCAAACCATAATTCATAGGGTGTCTTGTCTATGTCTCCTCTAATTTGTACTTTGTTCATTGTATACACTGTTGTGTTCACTGCTTCTCTCCAGAATATCTTCACCAAATCATTTTCAAACAACATAGCTCTTGATGCTTCATTCATTGATCTATTCCTTCTTTCTGTAATACCATTCTGTTCAGGTGTTCTAGGGTCTGAGAACTATCTCTTAATGCCATTTTCTTCACAAAAGGTGTTAAACTCTCTAGAAGTAAATTCTCCACCTCTATCAGACCTTAAACATTTAATCTTCATTCTAAATTCATTGTCAACTTTATTCTTAACAATCTTAAACTTATCAAATGCTTTATACTTTTCTTTAAGAAACGCAATCCACATCATTCTTGTAAAATCATCAACAAGAATCATAAAATACCTTTCTCCATAGAATCCTCTAGTCTTGGTAGGACCGCTCAAATCTGTATGAACAATTTCTAGCTTTTCTATAGATGTAAACTTCTAACTGGGAAAAGAACTTCTCTTCTATTTAGCCATCACACATTCTTTGCAAATCATGTTAGTAGGCCTCATAATTTTAGCCAAATCTCTTACTGCAAGTGTAGTACTTACTTTCACAATGTTGTCAAATTTTATATGACAAAACCTTCTATTCCATAATCAACTATCATCAATTTTAGTAATCAAACATGTCATCTTAGTAGGATTCAACTGAAATACATTACCTCTGGTTCTAGATCCAGTTCCAATCAGATTTTCATCTTTATCCTTTATCACACAATTTTTCTCAGTAAACCAAACTTGATATCCCTTATCAACTAATTGTCCAACACTCAAAAGATTATGTTTCAATCCATCCACAAAATAAACATCATCAGTTTAGTCTTTCCATCAAGAGTAATGGATCCTATACCTTTAATCAAACAAGGTGCATTGTTACCAACTCTAACAATTCCATCATATTCATTTAACTTTATGAAATTTTTCATGTCTCCAGTCATATGATTTGAACAACCACTATCTATAATCCAATAAGCTTTCCTTTCAACTTGAAAAACTAAGGCTTTTTCTTCCTTAACATCATTTTCAAAATTTTCTTCTTTAATTGCTACAAATCCTATGCCATTATTATTCTCATTGTCACTTCCACTTAAAGTTCTCTCTATACTAGCTTCAAGATCTTCATCATTAGCATAATAACATTCTTTAGATCTTCTAGGTTTGAAATTATTTCTATAATTTTTAACTCTCTTAGGACATTTAGATGCAAAATGACCATATTCTTGACAAGTCCAACATTTAAAAATTTTCTTACCATCTGGTTCTCTCGTCACAAGCAAGGCAATACCTTCTTCAATCTTCTCGTCTTCTTCATTTCTAGATCTATTGCTACCATCATAATCTTCACTCACACTGATGCTTCTTGACAAAGTAGGATGAACACTAAGAGCACTGAATGTTGTCTCCATTCTAGGTAAGTCTCCTGATAACCTCAGGTTCATCTCTGCTACTTCCAATCTTCCAAGAAGAGTCTCTCTTGTAAATTCTTTAATACAAGGTATAACTGTTAGAGTAGTCATATTATAGAAAATAATTAATTTATTTAATTATTAGTCTATTATTCTCTACACTTAAGTTAGACTTAGGCATCTTATTATTCTTTAAGGTTTTCTCCTTTAGGGTTTCGGTATCCTTTTATAAGGATTCCCTCTTTGTATTTTTTAGCAACTCAATGCATTATTCATAATAGATTGTTTTTTGAATGTGCATATGATGTCTCTGCTTTTTGGCCTCCATGATTTTCTTGCTTTCTGTTCTTTGCTTCTTCCATGTGATAGGGTTATGCATGCAGGTGTTCTTGGGAGATTAGTTTTTCACCTAATCTAACATGGTATCAGAGCCATCTTGCTGCTCGTTGTTTGTGTTTTTTTGAAGTGATTCAGAAGTAAGAACAAAAATAGATGCTACCATTGCGCTCAGAAGGCTCAGGAGAGTCAAAAACCATATAAAATTTGTTATTTTTGACCTCTGGGACTTCTGGGTGAATTTTTTAGCCTCCTAAGGCCGTACGGGCACGGAAACCAAAAAAAAATTACAAAAAAATTAATTTTTAATTGATTTTTGTGTTAAATATAATGTAGCCTTTATTTTTCAAAAGGTGCCACCGAGCGGCCACCCCGCAGCCCCCACTCCGCTGTAGAGCCGCCGCCAGCTCCTCCGCCGCCCCGCTGGCCTCCTCCGTCGGCCCCTCCCAGCTCCACCGCACTATGCGCCACCTCTCGGTCCCACTCCGCTCCGCCCTGCCGGCCCGGCGGGTTTTAAGCCCTACGGTGGTCACATGGGTGACCAAGAGTTCTGAGTTTAGCCCCCTGCGCACGCCATGTGCTCAGGGGCTTTGTGTTTTCTAGCCCCAGGGGCTTAAAAATTTATTTTGAAGCCTTTTAAGGGTACCTGGGCATTTTTTGCAATATCTTGAGCATACGGAGGTCTTTTTTGGACTTCTTTATATCGTCAAAAAGCTTTTTCTGAGCTCTTTCCAATTATGGAGGTAAGATTTTTTGGCTCTACTATTTTGATAGTATTTTTTTTCTGTCAAAGGTGATGTTTATTTTTTGCCTTCCGGGAGCTATATCTCGCTCATCCGGCCTCATTTTTGGGCTCACCTTATATTGTCAGAAAGTTGGTTTAGTGAGTTTTTCAGTTGCAGGGGTCTTTTATCCAGATTCTACTCTAGGTTTTCTCTCCTCTGAGTTTTGCACTTTCACACTCTGGCGGATTACTTGGGTTCTACAAGTCCTGGGATCTCTTCTTCTGTTCTTCTAGCTCACTCTTCTTTCTGACTTCTGAGCATTGTATGCTTCTCTTCTGTTTCATTTCTTTTCTGTAAACACACTGAGATAAAGTGCCTACTTTTTCATATTTGAGATCTTGTACTCCTTGTGTTTGTTTGTACTTGCACTTAGTTATAAAGTGCCATGGGGGTTATGATGTTTTGCCTTTTGTGCTCATCCACCTTTATCAAGTCAGTGTACCTTCCATGACATTGGCCCATGTTGTGTGTCTATGACACTGCCTTTTATCCTGTACTTGTACTTCTGTTGCACTGTTGGTGTTCCTAATTCTTCTTCTTGTAGATGTTTCTGGCATTGCATTTCAGTGTTCCTGTCACCCCTCTCCCTATTCAGCATTATGGGGGGGTTCACCTGTTGGTTCTATTACTTCCTTGGTTCGATTGAGTGATCTACGTATACAGTTTTTGTTCCTATGTACTAGGTGGATGCAGTGGCTAGGCACCTATGCATTTCAATGAGATGGATCATCTACTATATAGACACTCATTCATTCCTGCTTTTGGAGGCCACCTCTTCGATTGATCAGCTCTTCAGACTTTGTCTTCTCTACCTGGTCATGCACTATTTCAGTGGGGGTTCCAGCAGTTTCTTCTGACAATGTTTGCAACTTCATGCTTCGGAGATGCTTCATGCTCTTTCTTGTTCCTTTCTTTGGGACATTCCCTAGATTGGAGGCTTTGTTTCCTTCATCTAGTTTATTTCTTGTACTTGGGTACCTGATCAGGCCTTGTTGCCGGGACCCATAGCTCTTTCATGCATTTTTGTTTTCATGCATCTTTTAGTCCTTAGTTGTTTAGCTTCTCCCTAAGTTACACTTAAGGGGGGGTGTTAGAGTAGTCATATTATAGCAAATAATTAATTAATTTAATTATTAGTCTATTATTCTCTACACTTAAGTTAGACTTAGGCATCTTATTATTCTTTAGGGTTTTCTCCTGTAGGGTTTCAGTATCCTTTTATAAGGATTCCCTCTTTGTATTTTTTAGCAACTGAATGCATTATTCATAATAGATTGTTTTTTGAATGTGCATATGATGTCTCTGGCTTTTTGGCCTCCATGATTTTCTTGCTTTCTGTTCTTTGCTTCTTCCATGTGACAGGGTTATGCATGCAAGTGTTCTTGGGAGATTAGTTTTTCACCTAATCTAACAATAACTTGTTCAAATATCTATGTTGTTTACTTAAATATAGGAGTCAATGTCCTTAGAATTTTCCATATTACTTCATTCTTTGTCTTTGTTCCTCCACAAGATTTTATGCCTGTAACAATTTCTAACATTCTACCAATATAGCTTCTAACAAATTCATCTTCCAACATTCTTATATCTTCAAATGCACATATCCAAGTATGTAATCTAACTCTTTTTGCATGTTTATCACCTTCAAAAGTAGAGTGTAAAGTTTTCCAAATTTCATGAGATTTTTTCAAACATTTTACCTGACTGTACTCATTCTCCGGAAGGGTTGTCAAAAGTGCTTCTCTTGCAAGTATGTTACACATGAATGGATCTCTCTCATCAAGAGTACATGTTTCAAGATTATCCTCTTCAATGATAGTCTTATCATTCTTTGTAATCAACCAATAACCTAGTCCTAAACATAGTAGGTGTGTCTTCATCTTTTCTTTCCAGCTGTCAAAATTTGCTCCATCAAACATAGGGCTTTCTTTCCTGAAATTCACCATGGATCTCCTTAAGTTGTTAAAAAAAAATTTCAAGGACCTGTCGCTCTGATACCAATTGTTAGAAATTAAATTCCATCAAGATAACTTAGAGGGGGGGGGGGTGAATCAGTTATCAGATAATTATAACTTTCATCATCTTCAACAGCATTAAACCATGTAAGTAATACAATTACCAACCATAGAAAGATATTCATACACAATAACACAATGACACAAGATATGTTGACTATGGAACCTCTTGATCAAAGAGTAAACCCTAGTGGGAATGATGCCCACAAAAGATGCACTAATATGAATATTTCTTGTGAAAGGATGGACTCTATTAGGAGTCTAATGAAATATATTTAGTGCATATGAATCCCTGTTAAGAGATTTTGTATCCCTGTTAAAAGATTCTAACCCTATTAAGAGTTATGGAAGATAGAAGGACCCACTACCCAAATAGCTTCAGAGTAAGATCACTGAACACACTATCTAAATAATCTTTGTATTACTCAATAGAATAATATGTTACCTCTTCTCTGACTGTGCCAAACCGCACTCACTGTTACACGAGATCTCAACTTCATATCTCTGTTCTTCGCATGTCTTCCTTCACAACTCACTTTCACATTTAGCTCTTTTCTTCACTTCATATTCATCCACTCATTCAACCATATACAACAAGGAAAAACATTCCTTCCTTTATACCACACTCAAATAATTACAAATGAGTCAGCATACAATTACAAAATAAAAGCTTCCACACGCTACATCAAAAATACACAAAATTGTCCGCTTCCAAATACAATAAATCTTCATTCATGCAACCTAAAAGTTTGCACTATCATCCACATCACTATCAATGTGTCTTCAACTTCCCTTTAACTGTGCATAACTAGATTCCATCCTGATTAGGAGATATCATCTGATTTCTACAAATCGCTACTCAAGAACTTTTCCTGAATACTGCTTCCACCAAAATGCTCATAACTTCCATGAATAAAATAATTATTGTCTATGCTCTTAACCATAGACATATAACATATCAAAGAGTATATCCTCAACATCACATTTTTCCAACTACAATATCCCACGTGCGCTAATTCAAACTCTATCTGCTTCTCTGCAAGTCTCTAGAAGATCACTGGGTTGACATCAATGACAATCATAGTCATGAATGCAACAACAACTACTACAGAATGGTTGCCAAACATTTAGCATTCATTCCTAATAGAACACTTGATAGGGAAACATTTCTTATACTTGATTTTCATTAAAAAATGGCAACAAAAAAGTCAAAATACCTAAAAGTACTACAGCTAAAACTTGACTTGTTGAATGGAAAGCAGGGCAGATCTAGAGCCTTCTTTGTAGCTCCATCAGGTTCTTTGCTTTGTAGAGTTGCCACCTCCTTGAAGAAAAAAATACCACACTTGTTTTTGTATCTCCTTCCAATCAACACAAAACTTCACATGGATTTTATACACTATTTATCAAGGACTACACTGATCAAACAGAGAACTCAGAGTCACCACCCACACTTGGTGAGAATATTTAGAAAAATTTCTTTTTAACAGACTTTATACTATGGCCTCCCTAGCAGAGTCACCATTTTGTTGGTTTTTTTTCTTGCAACCCCCTTTCCTAGGTGGGAACTTGAGGACCAAATTGTGGGACTAAGAACTTGGAAAATAAACTTAGCACCATCAGCAGAAAAGGGACAAGAAAAGTCCAGCAGCATAAGGTGCAAAGACCTTCTTCACTTTCAGCTCCACATCACTCGGGCGAGTATACCTTATCTACACATACATGACTTCTTTTGAAAAACAACAAGCCCATAGATATATGACTGTGGAATAGCTTTCAAACTCATTTAAGGTAACAAGTACCTCAGTAAATGTTGACCATATCTTGTACAATATCCCTCTTGCATAGAGTAAGCCTCAAAACTAGAAACTACACCTAACTCCTCCTATCAAACATGAAAGGGAAAATGATTTCATTTAAATTTTTTAGGTTGAATGGACCCCTGAAATACCCCAAGTCTCTCATAGACCAGTGCCTTATCCAATGGGCAACAAAGTCAAATAAATCACTGCATCAAAGAGCTATGAATAGAGAAGACAATACATTATAAAATGTTGATGCCTTACATCAAACATACACCATTGATTAGATCCTACTTAGAAATCTACCTATGTACTCAGATATCCAACTACCTATTCAAAGGACTTTAACCCTCCCCTTAGAAGAGACTTAGAAATAAGAAATACATTAATTAGCATCTACTAAAAGACAAGCATGAGATACCCTTGATATCCCAACTCATACACATCTAAAAACCAGTCATAAACTTAGTTGTTTCTATGAAAATAACTCTATTGCAGACATCTTTAGAGATACAATAAAAAGAGTAAAACACCACTGATGCTCTAATCAACAAGTTCAAGAACCAAATGGAGACAATCTGAAGTAGTATGAAAGTATTGAGATCTTATTCATAGGACAAACTGTTACAATTTATATTCTACTCTCCAAGCCAAAAAGGAAAGAGGGAACACCTTATATGCAAAGAAGAAGGAAATATATTTACAGGAAGGAACCACTCCTGGAACCAGCTTTGAGAAAATTATAGAGAATCAGGAATGCCTAAAGGTTACCAAAACATGGAACCCTTCTGAATGATCTTGGAAATCCTTATAAAGGATTGCAATAAGCTACGGATCATTTAAGGCAAAATTAGGTCTACAACAACCTCAACCACCAAACACAACAAGAAATGAAAGAATGCAAGAAAAAGCCTAGAAACCTGGGAGGATCAGATCAAAATCTGATTGTATAATTATTTGGGTTTCATCATAAATAGGCTAACTACCATTACAATTTCAACCGATTTCTTGTCGTAGAAAAAACAAAATTAAATTCCAGGACCACCAAGAGGAAACTTGTGTGAATCAGAGCATGGAAATCATTCTGACATCCAAAAAACCCTAGTCGCCCATGTTAAAACATCAGTCCTCAGCATTAACTCGGCATGGAACATCATGAAGAAAATCAAATCAGATGGCTATGCATATCTTATTCATCATTTCTTTACCTGCAACCATCCCGGAAAGAAACAAATCTGATTCAGCTTTGTCATTTTTTGGCCCATTGTAACAAACCCTACAAAGAAACCCTAGAAAAATATTCAAATCTTGGCAGCAACAGCTAATTGATCAAGTTTAAAACATGGCCATTGATCTTAGTCTTTTCCCAGCACATCAAGTGGCTCTCAAAAATCATCACAGCAGTCAATTAAGCCTTTTAAAATTACTTGGCCACATCATCATAGCTCGACATCCAATCAAAATAGAACACATTGGCACACCTAGCAACTGGACCCACTTTAACTTCGACAAGCCTCCTTTAACCTCAATTCATCCAGTGAACACACGTTTGAAGGAGTTCTCCTAATCTTAGAATACTTTTCTAATATAGGGTTTGGTCTGGAGATCATGTGAATGAAGCATTCACATGATCGTTGAGCATTTCCTTAACCTGAGGTTTTATTCAGAGATCCAACAACAACTGTTAGATCAAGACTTCATCCACAGCTCATAATCAATCTCCCGGTCTTCAGCCTTAACTCAACCTTATCTAGTGATCCAGTGACTAAAGAAACATTATGATCTCTTAATTTTTAACTTAACCCTTGCTTGGTTCAGAGAACACGCAACTGAAGGCATTCACTGGATCTCCAAGTCTTTTCCTAACCCTAAGTTTTATCAAGAGAATAAGTGCTAGCCATTGATCCTATCTTCATCTTGTGGTCCTCATTGATTAGTTGAATACCTTATAACCCCATGAATTAACTCATCTTATCCAGCGAACACATGACTAAAGCTTTTTCTAGATCTTGGAACATTTCACTTAACCTCGGTTACATTCGGAGAACATGCGATAGCCTTTATTCACCAAGTCATCAAATCCTTTACCTAACCTTAGATAAATCATGAGATCAAGCACCAGTAATTAATCTTGCAATCATCCTATGGTCCTCACTAATTCACTAGATGTTTCATGACTTAGTTGTTTCATTTAGAGATCAAGAGATAACCGTGTATGCTAATTTTTTGAATGTCTAGGCACTAACTGCCAGAATCAAGATAACACATGAATACTCAGTCACCAAGTCACTGAATCTATGACTTAACCATCATGCCTAGACTTGATGCTAACCTTTGACTTAACCCAGGCCATCTGGAGAATAAGCGACTGAAGAAAACTTACAATCACTGGATATTTTCTTAACCATGGGTTTCTTTACGAGAACACGCTCCGGTCGTCAATCAAGATCAACATCAACAATCCTCATTCAATCTTTGAATGTTATCATACTTGACCAGATCATTTGGAGATGCAGCAACTAAAGGAAAGCATAACCATTTGCCAAGTCACTGGATGTTAGGAACTTAGCCGCCAAGATCAGGAGAATATGCGACCACTGCAGCCATCAGATCACCGAATGAAATGACTAACCACCCAAGAACCTGGAGATCTGGTGAACACCTTAGTCATGTAATCTCTGAATAGAAACATAATATCCTAGGAAAGGAAATAAGGCATGTGTAGAAAGGGGACTTAAGTGGCCAAGAAAAGGTAATGAAGAAATAGACCTTGGCTAAGGTTTTTGGACTTAAACAATTTTCATGAAGCCCCTAGACATGGCATAAAACCCTAGTTCCCAAACCTCAAAAATTAGTATATCTCCCTATTTTTTTCACATTAGGCCATGTGATTTGGAATGGAACATGTATACATCTTGTACTATCCATGGTTAATCTCACAGGTTATAAAAAACAAGTTGCAACTAGGGCAAGACAATTTTCTTAGGGTTTTCACAGGAATAGGCCATTTTCTTTAGATTTTGGCTATGATAGGAAAATAGGCTAACAATATGCAAGCTATTTTTTTGGAATTTGACTTTGGAGAATGCAATTAGAGGGTGATTATGCAAGGGTGAAAACTAAGGTTTATGAAATGCAACTATGTTTTTGGATTTTTAGAATTTGGTAAAAATACAAGTTAGGGATGATGATGCAAACTAAGGGGGATTAAAATGCAACTAATTTGGGATTTTAGACTTTGAAAAACCTTACAAATGAAAACCTAAGGGTAGGACCTTAGGAAATCAAAATAGGATCAAGACCTTTTAAAAGACCAAAAGGACAACTTAAAAGATAAATGACCAAGTAAAACTTGTCATTGAAAAGATTGGGTATTGATTTAATAATAAAAATGACAAAAGGATAAATTTAATATAAGGTCAAGATCATTTTCCATAACATAAGGTAAAACCCTTAAACTTGAATTTTTGGGATTTTACAAAGTTTTTGATAGATTGTAAGTGCAAAATCCAAGGACAATATGATAAGGGTAATGTAATATGCAATTATACCAAGCGATAATGATATGAAAAGGAAATAGCCAAGGTAAATAAATAAGGAAATAATGAGGACTTACTAAGGGTAAATATAAGGACTAAATAAAAAGTCTAACCTAAAGTTGTAATAGACTCCAAGGCTTTCTTAAAATTCCATGTTTTGAAAAGTTTATAACAATAGTCTTGAATGTTTTGACACAATTTTGAAATGGTTTTGAATGTTTTGAGATAGTTTTGAAATGTGATGGTGAGGTTTTGAAAAATGCAATTGTTTATAACACTCACATAAGACACATCAAGTAGAAATGGATGTTTTAACTTTATGCACAAACACTTTACAACCCAAGCTAGCTGAGACAATATTTGTTGGATTTCCACTATAGATAAATCTAAGATGCACTTATTTAGAGAAAATAGATTATAATTATTGTGGCACTTGATCCTCTCTACAATGCTTGCTTCTAAGGCACATAAAACTTTGAATTTCTTTAGTCATCACTTCTTGAGGAACTGTTATCTCTACCAAGAACTATGAGAATGTGGGATGGCTTCAGAGGTATGGGGTTCCCCTACACCAATAAATAGAAGGATTTTGGAAAAATACAAACACTTGGATCTTTAGTAAGGGACTCTCATTTGGGGATTCGTGCATTCTCTCTCCCTTAGGAGGCTTCCTTCTTGTAGAAAATGTGTACTGAGAAATTGACAAGGGTAAGAAATTAGCACTCATAGTGAGGATTTTGGCCTACACTCATTTTATATAGTGATTGAGAGTGGTTTGGCTTTACCTTCTCTCTCACCTAGTGTTTTGGAATGTTTTGGAGGCAGGCCCTCTAAAAATATATAATGAATTTATGTTAAACCTAAGATCCATGAAAGAAAGGGGAGACGATACATTCATTCTTTCATTTTGGGATTAACAAAATGCACCTATCACAACACATACATCGAAAAAAAGATTGTTCATTTTAGGAACCCAAATGGAATGTGTTCTAAACTACTAAAACAAGAATAATAGTTATGAAAAACACACAAGGGTCTTTGTAATACATCCTTCATAAAAATAATTAGTGTGTACAAGGAAATGTACCTTCATAGAATTAGTATTGAACAATAAATGAAATAGAAACTAAATAAACCACAATTAGCAACTCTATTTATCAAAAAAAGCACAATTAAGCATCATGTAGCTCTCTATCTAAGAGTGTTAATGTGAAGCTCTTAGCAAGCTACCATTAATGATAATCCTAGAATGAGAAATGATAAGATAAACAAGCTAATTAATCAATTCCAAATAGAAATGCTCAAATTAACTCTAAATTGTCTTTCTAGCTATAAAATGCAAGAGGTTCTATGCAATTCTAAGATGTGTGGTTATGAATTATGATTGATTTTAGCCTTTCTTTTATACATTTATGCAAGGGTAGGGGGTGTAGTTGTGTTGATCATGATTAAGCCTTGGTTGAGTCTTTGGTTCCACCCTTTGAAGACAATTTAAATATTGTGTCCTCAAAGCTTGGGACAAGTAGACAAGATGAATGGACAAGATGCTCTTTCACTTTGAGTGATTGAGATTGAATTTGGCTTGATCCATGTGAATGACTTTCTCAAATCCTATTGGTTGATTGAATTTATGATGAAGGTTTATCCCCTTAATACCACAAACACATAACAGAAACAAAGAAACAACAACAATTTGCAAGAATAGAAAATGGCTTCTCAATATCTCCACAAATGTGGAATTACAAATTTTAGAATTAAAATATGCAAATCCACATGGGCATTCCCTTTACAATATTCTATAGGACAAAGCCTTGAATCATTACCCAGACTACCCAGAATTGCCTGAATTGCTTAAGACAACACTACAACCTTCCTTATATAGGCAATTTTCCACCACCTGGGAAGGTTCTAGAATTTTAGCCAATAAGGCCAACCAAACTTAGAATTATTTTATTTTACAATTTATTACATCAAATTTGGCTCAAAATAACTTTTGAAATGCAAACAAAAGTTTTGAAGGAAAATCATTTTCCAACATTTCAGGTGACCCAACTTCTGGAGACCATAAGTCATCACCTGTTCACTCAATTGACTATTATGACCCCATTTCAAAAAGGGCGTGAAGTGCTCTACACTGCCTAAATCAAGAAAGCTTCATTCAACCAAATTTTTGACCTCATTCGAGGCCTCTAAAGCCTTCAAAACTAAGTTCAAAGTTTCTGTACCCTGCTGCCAGTACTGAAAATCTTCAATATCTACAACGCTAGACTTGATCTATCAATGAAACTTTACTGGCAGGCTGATATGATGAAAATGAACCTCTCGAAGTGAAATCAAAACATTTTGAGATCATATGACCAACTTACTAAAAATAAAATTTTTCCATAAATAGTAGCTCTGCACAAGAAAGCCCTTATTGAAAAGCAAACAAAAATATTTTTGGGTGATGCAAGATTGCTCTTATACCTAGGATGCTCTTGCATCAGACACTCAGGGTAATTTAAGAAGTGACCCCATCATGTCTTAGGTGTGAAGAGGAAAACCAAGACAGTTAACCTCCTCCCTTATTAGCCATGATGAATCTTCAACAGGTCATCATTTCAACTTGACCGGATATTCTTCATATGTCTTGTTCCTTATGCTTCTGCCAACATGACTGTCTAGTATATCCTCAATCTCCTTAATATCTAAACTAGTTTCTGGAATACTCCACTGTCCTGCTATGATCTCATCTTCAACACCTCCCTCATGATACTCTGTCAAATCTGAAATGTTAAACACTAGTGAAATATTCAACTTAGTAGGAAATTCTACCTCATATGCATTTCCTGAATCATGCTTCTTTAGTGTCTTAAATGGCCCAAATTTTTTCATTTTCAGCTTTTTGTATGTACCAACTAGAAATCACTCCTTCCATAAATGAACCATGAATTCATCTCCAACCTAAAATTCCTTATGCCTTCTTTTCTCATCTGCCTTATCCTTATACTACGCATTCATCTTGGTAATATGCTTCCTCACCTCCTCATGGATGTTCTTCAAGTGTTCTACAAAATCCTCAGCTTCAGCACTACTTATTTCTCCTTTATCTATCTTCCTCAACTCTGAAGCATTTATGGGACTACTTCCATATACAATCTAGAATGGTGATTTACTAGTACTCCTATTGACAAAATTATTGTATGCAAATTCTACTTGTGGTAAAATCAAATCCCATCTTGTTGGCTTATCTCCAACCAAACATCTCAGCAAATTCCCCAAACTCTTATTCACCACCTCTGTCTATCCATCAGTCTGTGGATGATGTGATGAACTAAACGTCAAATCTATCTTTAACTTCTTCCACAATGTACGCCAGAAATATCCAACAAACTTAGTGTCCCGATCTAAAACTATACTCTTTGGCAAACCATGTAGTCTCATCACTTTTCTAAAAAACAATTTTGCTACATGAATAACATCATTAGTCTTCTTACAGGGAATAAAATGTGCCACCTTTGAAAAGCTATCAACTACCACAAAAATTGAATCATGTCCCCACTGTGTCCTCAACAAACCAAGAACAAAATCCATACTGATATCCTCCCAAAGTTTCTCAAGTACAGGTAATGGTTGATACAACCATGTATTCTACTTCATTCCTTTCGCCATCTAACATACTTTGCAACTTTATACAAACTTCTTAACATCTTGCTGCAACTGTGGCCAATAATAATTCTCACTAACCAAAGAAAGGGTTTTATCATGACCAAAATATCTAACCAATCCTCTGCTATACTTCTCCTTGATGAGATTCTCCCTCATAGAACTTTGTAGAATGCACAACTAACTCCCTCTGAATAGCATATCATCTTGAATGATAAAATCCAACCACTTCATTCTATCTAGAGTAACAACTTCTTTACAAGCTTTCCAAGCTTCACCAAAATCAGGATCCTCTAGATACAAATTCTTGAGTTCCTTGAACCCAACCACCTCAATCTACATTTATGTCAGCAATAGTTACCTTCTGCTAAGCTCATCTGCAACCCTATTAGACTTTTCACTCCTAATTTTCAAAGCAAATGTATAACTCTATAAAAACTCAACCCATTTCAAATGCCTCTGATTCAACATTCCTTGACTATTCAAATATTGCAAATTTTGATGATTAGTATACAAAACAAAATCCTTAGGAAGAAAATAGTGTCTCCACTTCTTTAATGCCTAAACTATAGCATAAAATTCTTGATCATAAACAGAATATTTTCTCTTGGCATCATTTATCTTTTCACTGAAATAAGCAACAAGTTTACCTTCTTGGCTCATAATAGCTCCTATTGTAGTACCACTAGCATCACAGTCTACTTGAAATGCCTTATTAAAATTTGGAAGTGCTAAAATAGGTTGTTTTGTAACTTTCTGATTCAATAGTTTAAAACTCTTATCTACCCCATTAGTCTACTTGAACTCTTTTCTATCCCCTCTCATTGTTTCAGTCAAGGGTCCACAAATACTACAAAAATTTATGATAAACTTTATGTAAAAGCTATCCAAACCATGAAAATCTCTTACCTCCATAGCACTCCTTGGAGTAGGCCATTCAAGGATAGCCTGCACTTTCTCTAGGTCCATTTTCAGACCTTCTGCTGAAACTACAAATCCCAAATACACTAACTCCTTCACAAAACTGCACTTCTTCAAATTAATCAATAATTTCTCTTCCCTTAACTTCTCAAACACCATACAAATATGAATCATATGCTCCTCTAATGTCTTACTAAAGATCAAAATATCATCTAGGTAAACAATGACAAACTTACCTAGAAAATCTTTCAGAACCTCATTCATGAGCCACATGAAAGTGCTCGGTGCATTGATTAGCCCAAAAGCCATGACTAACGACTCATGCAGTCCTTCCTTTTTCTTGAAGGTAGTCTTCCATTCATCTCCTTGTCTAATCTGAATCTGATGGTATCCACTCTTCAGATCTATCTTTGAGAAATACATAGCTCCACTCAAACAATCCATAATATCATCCATTCGTGGAAATGGAAACCTGTACTTGATTATGATCTTGTGTATTGCCCTAGAGTCTGTACACATCCTCTATTCTCCATTCTTCTTTGGTCCTTATACCGCTAGTATAGCATAGGGACTCAAACTCTCTTGAATCAACCCCTTCTACAATAACTCATTTACTTGTCTGTTCAACTCTTCACTTTCTGCTGGTGTCATTCTGTGTGCTGCCTTATTTGGAAAATTGGCTCCTAGAATTAGGTCCATCTAATGACTGATCTTCCTTACTGGTGGTAATCCATTTGGTACATTATCGGATACAATATCTTGAAACTCATTCAACAAATCTGTTACTTCTACAACACTAGGCATTGTGATGAAGGGCCAACCTAGCTCTGATAACACTTGATGAAGGGTGCTCGCTTGATGCTTAATGAAGGGTGCTCCCCTTAATACCAAAAACACATAACAGAAACAAAGAAACAATAATTTGCAAGAATAGAAAATGGGCTTCTTATTATCTCCACAAATGTGGAATTACAAATTTCAAAATTACAATATGCAAAGCCACATGGGCATTCCCTTTACAATATTCTGTGATACAAAGCTTTGAATTATTACTCAGAACTAATCTGAATTGCCCCGAACTGCCTAACACAACACTACAACCTTCCTTATATAGGCAATTTCCACCACCTGAGAAGGTTCCAGAAATTTAGCCCTTTAAGTTGACTAAACATAGAATTATTTATTTTTCCCAATTATTACAATAGGGTTGGCTCAAAAGAAATACAAAATATGATTTTAGGTAACCCAACTTCTGGAGCCCATAACTTTTTAACCGTAACTCTATTTTTCTATTTTAACCACTTTTCATAAACACCATGATGAGATCTACAGTGCTTGACAGTCGGGAATTGATCATGATCCAGAGCCTCTATGGCCTTCAAAATTGACCTAAAAGATTTTGTACCCAAAAACCTTAATAAATTTACCAATACAGATGATGTGGCAATGAAACTTAATTGGTAGGATGAAATGACTAAGATGAACCTCCACCTCTGAAATTAGAACATTCCAAGATCATATGACCAACTTACTAAAAATAGTAAGTTTCCATAAATAGCAGCTCTGCACAAGATAGCCCTTATTGAAAAGAAAACAAAAATATTTTTGGGTGATGCAAGATTTCTCTTACACTCGGGATGCTCCTGCATCAGACACCTGGGGTAATTTGAGAAGTGACCCTATCATGACTCAGGTGTGAAGAGGGAAACCAAGATGGTTAACCTCCTCCTTAGTTAGCCATGATGAATCTTCAATAGATCATCCTTTCCATTTGACCAGATATTCTTCATATGTCATGTTCCTTGTGCTTCTTCCAACATGACTATCTAGTATATCCTCAATCTCCTTGGTATCTGAACTAGTTGCTAGAATACTCCACTGTTATGCTATGATCTCATCTTCAACACCCCCTTCATAATACTCTGTCAAATCTAAAATTTTAAATATTGGTGAAATATTCAGCTCTATAGGCAACTAAACCTCATAGGAATTTTTAGAATCATGCTTCTTGAATATCTTACATGGCCCAAACTTCTTCATTTTCAACTTGTTATATGTACCAACTAAAAATCTCTCCTTGCACAAATCAACTATGACTTCATCTCCAACTTGAAATTCCTTATGCCTTCTTTTCTCATCTGTCGTAGCCTTATACTACACATTCATCTTGGTAATGTGCTTCTTTACCTCCTCATGGATGTTCTTCAAATGTTCTACAAAATCCTCAGCTTCAACATTACTTATCTCTCCTTTATTTATCTTCCTCAACTCAGATGCATTTTGGGGACTACTTCCATATAAAATCTATGGATGATGTGATGAACTAAACTTCAAATCTATCTTCAACTCTTCACTTTCTGCTAGTGTCATTTTGTGTGCTACCTTATTTGGCAAACTGGCCCCTGGAATAAAGTCCATTTAATGATTGATCTTTCTTACTGGTGGTAATCCATCAGGCACATTATCGGATAGAATATCCTAAAACTCATTCAACAAATCTGCAATTTCTATAGGTACATCTTCTACTTCCTCTTTCTTAATCTTTAGAATTAAGGTTAAATGCATATGCTCATGCCGCATACCATCTAAGAAATTTCTTTTATCAACAAAAGTTATTCTTGCATTACCACATACCTTTTCTTTTGTTTCTTTCAATAGTTTTAGCTTATGTCACACTCCATCCTTTATCAAGGAATAGGTATTCACATGACCATCATGGACAACACACTTGTCAAACTACCAAGGTCTACCCAACAACATATGACATGCATCCATAGATATAATATCACATAGTACATCATCTTGGTACTCATCGATCTTGAACTTCACTAGGCACTATTTACTGACCATGACCTTGTGGTCATCCTGCACCCAGGCAACCCGATATGGATGTGGATGTTTCTGCCTCTTAAGCTTCAACTTTGTCACCATCTCTTCTAAAACCAAATTATCAATATTGTCACTATCAATAATCACATCATAACACTTACCCTCACACTTGCACCTGGTGCAAAATAGGCTCCTCCTTTATTCAGGTTCATTCTCACCACTCAGTGAGACTCCTCTATTAATCAGGGTTTCTCCTCTTTTAGCATTTTCAGAATATGATGATCTAGCATCCTCATCAACATGTGCAACTCTGGCTTGGTCTTCATTCCTCCTAACTATCCTTCCCTAGCATTGAGGACATTCAAATGCCCTATGACCTTCTTCTCCACAATGAAAACATGTTCCATGGAAGCCTCCTCTTCCAGATCCTTGTCATCTTCCTCTTCCTCTCTGATCTTTATTACTCTGATCCTGGAAGTGATTGGAATTATCTCCTCTCTGATTCTAACTGTTACTGGCCTCATCCTACTTTTTTGAATCTTCATTTTAGTCTCCATATGACCATCCACCAAATCTTCCATCACGACCTCTTCCGCTTTGTCTTCTCTCAAACTTCTTGTTCAGATTTTCCTCTACTTTTAGGGTAAACTGGTATGCCTCTTCAATACTATTCATTCGAGTTAGATTCAATTCTTCCTGAATGCTTGGCCTTAACCTATTAAGGTAACAGGAAAATTTCTCCTTATCAGCTTCCACATAGCCTATTCTAATGAGGATTCAATAGAACTCCTCTGTATACTCTTGAACAAATCTTCCTGATTGCTTCAAACTTTGCATCTTCTTTAGTAGGTCAATCTCATAATCAACAGGAATGAACTGTCACTTCAATTTGTCCACCATCCAATCCCATCTTGTGATTTTATCTTTTTCTCTTCTGTTTCACTCCAATTGAATATCTTGCCACCAGATCTTCGCATGACCTTTCAGTCTGGCCTTCATGAATTTGACCCTATCAAGATCCTCAATATCTTCATACTCAAAATATTATTCACATTCATTGATCCAGTCGATCAATTCTTCTGGGTTAAGATTTCCTGAAAATGTAGGAACCTCAATCCTAGGTCTTTTCTCGATCTTGGAAATGGCTTGAAAAAGTCTTTCTTCCTCCTGATTTAAAATTTTGGCTTCTTCTTCATCAACATTTCCTTCTCCCTTGGCTTCATCCTCACTTCCATCTCTAACATTAAGATTCATTCCTTCTTGCAATGCTTGCACTTGTCTCTGGAGCACTCTAACCTCAGGTGTTACAACACCAGCTCTTCCACCATGTTCCATTCTTGGAAGCATTTTCACGCTTACCGCTAAAACCCTAACCACAGTCCTAGTGAAAATTGCCTCACAGTCAGCAATCTATTTACACAGAAACCCTAACCCACGGTCATGGTGCAAACTGCCTCACAGTCAATGATCTGTTTACACACTCAGGAACTCCTGCTCTAATACCACTTAGTGAAGGGCCAACCTGGCTCTAATACCACTTGATGAAGGGTGCTCCCCTTAATACCACAAACACATAACAAAAATAGAGAAACAACAATTTGCAAGAATAGAAAACGGGCTTCTTATTATCTCCACAAATGTGAAATTACAAATTTCAGAATTACAATATGCAAAGCCACATGAGCATTCCCTTTACAATATTCTATGAGACAAAGCCTTGAATTATTACCTAGAACTACTCTGAACTGCCCCGAACTACCTAAGACAACACTACAACCTTCCTTATATAGGGTCGACTCAAAAGAAATACAAAATATGATTTTAGGTAACCCAACTTCCGGAGGCCATAACTTTTTAAATGTAACTCCATTTTTCTATTGTAACCACTCTTTAGAAATGCCCTAACAAGATATACGGTGCCTAACATGCGCTAGTGCTAGTTAGCTGAGAATCGATCGCGATCCAGAGCCTCTAAGGCCTTCAAAATTGACTTGAAATATTTTGTACCCAAAAACCTCAATAACTTTACCAATACATATGATGTGGCAATGAAACTTAACTGGTAAGCTGAAATGACTGAGATGAACCTCCACCTGTGAAATCAGAACATTCTGAGATCATATGACCAACTTACTAAAAATAGTAAGTTTCCATAAATAGCAGCTCTGCACAAGATAGCCCTTATTGAAAAGAAAAAAAAAATATTTTTGGGTGATGCAAGATTTCTCTTACACCCAGGATGCTCCTGCATCACATTGTTCATTAACCATGACCTTGTGGTCATCTTGCACCAAGGAAATCCGATATGGATGTGGGTGTTTCTATCTCTTGAGCTTCAACTTTGTCACCATCTCTTCTGACACCAAATTATTAGTTCTTCCACTATCAATAATCAAATCACAACACTTACCTTCACATTTTCATCTAGTGTGAAACAAGATTCTCCTTTTCTCAGGTTCATTCTCACCACTTAGTAGGACTCTTCTGTTAATCAACGTTTCTCCTCTCTCAGCATCTTCAAAATGTGATGATCTAGCATCTTCATCAACATGTGCAAATCTATCCTGGCCTTCATTCCTCCTATCTTTCCTTCCTTGGCATTGAGGAAATTCAAATGCCCTATGATCTTCTTCTCCGCAATGAAAACATGTTCCACGGAAGCCTCCTCTTCCTGAACCTTGTCCTCTTCCTCTTCCTCTCTGATCTCTATTATTCTGATCCTAGAAGCGATTGAAATTTTTTCCTCTCTGATTCTGACTGCTACCTACCTCATCCTTCTTTTTGAGACCTTCATTTCAGCCTCCATATGACCGTCCACCAGATCATCCACCACGACCTCTTCCATTTTTTGTTCTCTCAAACTTCTTGTTCAACTTTTCCTTTACTTTTAGGGAAAACTGGTATGCCTCTTCAATACTATTCATTTGAACTAGATATAGCTCCTCCTGAATGCTCGGCCTCAACCCATTAAAGTAATGGGAAACTTTCTCCTTATCAGCTTCTGCATGGCCTATTCTGATGAGGATTCAATAGAACTCCTCCATATACTCCTGAACAGATCTTTCTACTTGCTTCAAACTTTACATTTTCTTCAGTAGGTCAAGCTCATAATCAATAGGAATGAACTGTCACTTCAATTTATCCACCATCCTATCCCATCTTGTGATTTTATCCTTTTCTCTTCTATTTCACTCCAATTGAATCTCTTGCCACTAGATCTTCGCATGACCCTTCAGTCTAGCCTTCGCAAATTTGACCCTATCAAGATCCTCAATATCTTCATATTCAAAATATTCTTCACATTCATTAATCTAGTCTATCAATTCTTCTGGGTCAAGATTTCCTGAAAATGCAGGAACCTCAATCTTAAGTCTTTTCCCGATCTTGGAAATGGCCCGAAAAGTCTTTCTTCCTCCTAGCTCAAAATTTCACCTTCTTGTTGATCATAATTTCCTTCTCCCTCAACTTCATCCTCACTTTCATCTCTAACGTTAACATTCATTCCTCTACGAATCTCTTCTTGCAATGCTCGCACTTGTCTCTGGAGTGCTCTAACCTCAAGTGTTACAACACCAGCTCTTCCGCCACATTCCCTTTGTGGAGGCATTTTCATGATGCACGCTGAAACCCTAACCACAATCCTTGTGCAAACTACCTCACAGTCGGTGATCTATTTACACACTCAGGAACTCCCGCTCTAATACCACTTGATGAAGGTTTCTCCCCTTAATACCACAAACACATAACAGAAATAGAGAAACAACAACAATTTGCAAGAATAGAAAATGGGCTTCTTATTATCTCCACAAATGCGGAATTACAAATTTTAGAATTACAATATGCAAAGCCACATGGGCATTTCCTTTACAATATTATGTAGGATAAAGCCTCGAATGATTACCTAGATCTACCCAGAACTACCCGAATTGCCTAAGACAACACTACAACCTTCCTTATATAGGCAATTTTCCACCGCTTGTGAAGGTTTCAAAATTTTAGCCAATAAGGCCAACCAAACTTACAATTATTTTATTTTACAATTTATTACATCAAAATCGGCTCAAAATAACTTTTGAAACCCAAACAGAAATTTTGAAAGAAAATCATTTTCTGCCATTTCAGGTGACTCAACTTCCGAAGACCATAAGTCATCACCCGTTGAATCAATTGACTATTATGACCCCATTTTGGAAAGGGCGTGAAGTGCTCTACAATGCCTAAATCAAGAAAGCTTCATTCAATCAAATTTTCAACATCATCCAGGGCCTCTAAAGCCTTCAAAATTGAGTTCAAACTTTCTGTACCTTGCTGCCAATACCGAAAATCTTCAATATCTACAACGCTAGACTTGATCTGTCAATGAAACTTTACTGGCAGGCTAATATGACCAAAATGAACCTCCATATGTGAAATCAAAACATTCCAAGATCGTATGACCAACTTACTAAAAATAGCAAGTTTCCATAAATAGCAGCTCTGCACAAGATAGCCCTTATTGAAAAGCAAACAAAAATATTTTTGTGTGATGCAAGATTGCTCTTACACCCAAGATGCTCCTGCATCAATTCCCTCCTCTTTTTGGTTGTTGAGAGAAATTAGGATTTATTAATTGATTTTAATTGACTTATTTAGCTATGTACCCCTTGAATGGGTTGAATTTGATTAATTCCAAACTATACAATTAATTGAATTAATTGCACCTTGATTTGATTTAACTTGATTAAAATGCTCTTGATTTTGATTTATCTTTAATTAAAGCTTGATTTTAATTTTGATTGGATAAATGTTTTCTTTGATTTAATTGTTTTGATCTTGTCCTTGATTTTCCTTGATTTACTTTGATTTATCTTGATTTATTACTTAATCATCTTTGTCCATTTTCAGGTGATTACAAATGCCCCTCTTTGAGTTGACATGCAAAGCATGTCAATTCAAAGAATACTTGGATCTTGCTGATCATAGGTCCTGATTCTGTCGATGGTCGATCTTTGATGTTTGTTTAATATTACTCAATGACCGATTCTTGATATTTGATATGAAATTGATGTGGTTTTGATGATGTTCGTTCAATTGATGTTGCTCTTTGATGGTCATTATGATGATTGATCTTTGATATGATGGTTGATTTGATGAAATATTTTGATGTGATACTTGATTGTATGATATACTTTGATGTGATGCCCTATTTGATTGATTAACAAAAAAAATTTTGATAAAAGCTTACGCTTTGATTTGATGGTTGATCTCCTGATTTGATGATGATGTTGTTGATGTTGATTATCCAATGGTACGCCCCCTCAGAAATGAAATAAAATTTGATCGATGTTTTTGAAAATTTTGATGATTTAGGTCAAGTTATGTTGATTTAGTTCCATTTTTAATGAATTTTAATTTCATTTCTGATATTTTTTTTACGTCTATTTGATTGCAAATGCCCTTGATTTGGCTGATTTGATGAAAAATTCAAGTTCTTAGGTGTGGTAAAAGATTCCTCTTTTAGGTCAAAAAAATACCCTTTTTAGGTCAAAAGGGCCTATATAAAGGGGTAAAAAGTTCATTTACTATTCATTTTCACTTTCACTTTTCACTTTTTTAGCTTTGACTTCTATTGACTTTTGACAATGTCGATCCCCATTCATGAGCATAGATTCAAGTGAGGTCATTGATATCAGTGTCCACCTGGCTCTGGACCTCCGGTGAGTACTTAAACCTCTTCATTTTGTCAATTTATGCATTTAATTTCCAAAAATCTGATTTTTTCATGTAAAACCCCTCTTTTTTTCCTATTTTTTCTCTCAAATAGAGCTTTTACCCAATTAAACTATGCTTTCACCCTCCAAGTTGCACTTCCATAGCTTTAAACTATGCTTTGGCATTCTGAAATTGTGCTTATACTTGCCAGTTTTAGGCCATAATCCGCTTTTGCCATGTTAAATAGCACTTTTGCTCTTATTTTCGCTTTTGCCACTTTTAACAATGCTTCAGATTTTTTAATAGTGCTTTCAAATTATTTTTGTGCTTTTGCCTCAAAGTTGTGCTTTTAATCCATTAAGTAGTGCTTTTACATATTTAAATAGCACTTTTGCATTTTAGCACTTTTAAAGCCTAAAATAGCGCTTTCACCCTACCAAAAATGATTTCCAATTGCTATAGTCCACTTTACAAGTTTCTCGACGTCATCGATCACATGATAGGTTAAGGTAATGATCCTTACATTTATAGCGAGTTATAAGATGTCAGTATGAGTCAGTTATAGTATGAATATTTTTTCGTCAAACTAGATTCAAATGATGGGTGATGATAAATTTGCCGTTCTATCAGAGTGGAAACATGAAAATTGATTGTGGTTTGATATTTTGAACATTTTTTATTGACTTAGAATGATCCAAATAATAACTGATTTTAGTACTGATGTGATTGAACTTTCTTTTTGCAGGAGGTCCTGAAGTCTTTGGGTATTCATCGGTCCTACCCATTATCATGGAGTATGATTCTTGATTTGAGTGCGGTGGATCATCACCATATTAGTCTCTGTGGCTTTTATTTCCTATTGTATCTTCCTTGATTCTAAGTGAATCAAGGTCTCATCACTGCTATGGCTAAGTGTTGGCACTTAGACCATAATACTTTCCATTTTCTACTAGGGGAGATGACCATTACTCCTGAGGATGTATATCATATCCTCTGTATACCTACTCATGGTGAGCAGCTATATTACAATTCTCTCTATGATGGATCTACATGTCGATGGGTGTTTGGTGATCCTACCATTGGTGATGCTCACATCTAGTGGGTGTAGTTCGCTTCATTTCCTATATTGCCAGCTATTTTGGGCACCTTGATTGGTGGATTCTTGCTTCCTGATAAACGTGACCATGGGTTCACTATCAGTTGGGATCCTATCCTCGAGGATCTAATGGCACATCCTCATCACTTCAATTGGGGTTCCTATGTCTTGGCTCAGTTATACCACAAGTTACACATAGTGGTTTATAGGTGTTCCACTACACTTACTATAGGAGCTATCCTTTTACATCTTTGGACCTAGGAGCATATCCCAGTGACACATCCTATTAGAGCATGAGATCATCAGCTAGGTTGGCCATTTTCTTGGATGTATGAGGGTATTATCATCCAGACCCATATGGGTAAACTAGATTACTGGTGGCGTGTCATTGATGACATGGATACTATTATGTGGAGGCCATATCTTGGTTGCGAGGCTTGGTCTGAGGATGGTGCTAAGCTACCTTACATGTTTTGTCCCTGATGGATGATTGGGTGTTCCACATATATCATTAAGAGGTTCTTTTTCTGATGAGTTTTGCGTCAGTATGGGCATACATAGGATATGCCATAGGGAGTAGCTATGTATGCTCGGGTGCAGGCCAAGTGATCATTATGGGGTCCATGTGTAGATTATAGGATAGTTATGCTAGAGATCTAAGATATTAGGTATCATCCTTGGTCTGCTAGATCACACATCAGGGATGTTGGTATCACTGATGAGTATGCTTCTTGGATTTATCAATATCCTTTTCCTAGGATTACAGATCCTGCCGAGAGAGTTCCTTCCATTGATGAGCTATCAGATGGAGATGATGGTGATGCAGGAGATGGTGGTGATGATGATAATGGAGATGGTGGTAGAGATGGTGGTGGTAGGATTAGGGGATGGCATGGACAACATGGTCATTGAGGAGCTAGAGTAGGTAGAGTTTGTATTCCAGTGATTGTTGTTGCTCCTATTCCTCCTAGGGGTGATGATTAGGTGAGGGGTCATTGTGTGGACAGATTTCTTCATCATGTTGCCAGAGATCTAGCAGATAGACCTAGAGTCAAGCATCAGTAGGAGGTTGATGTAGATATTGCATAGGTTTTACTTGATTAACCATAGGGTGCTCCTGATCAGCAGGTTATTCAGCCAGTTGTTCTACAAGTTCAAGCAACTTTTTCTACTTTAGCTTCAATGCCATCTTCATCCTCACATCCATCTTCTTCAATTTTTGTTTCATCATTGGGTGTTCCATCTTCATCGATGCCTTCCTCATCTGTACCTCCATCACAAACTTCTGCAGCACAGGCTCCTAGTGTGGTTGCACCAGAGGTTTAGGCTTTATAGTCTAATGTCTCTGAGATTATATAGGAGATGAGACAGTTGAGTTCTATGATGTAGAGTTTCATGGCTGCTATGACTCAGCAAGGTTTACAGGTGAGTTTGAGTCAGCCTCTAGATAGTGCTCCTATTCCAGATGGTATCGATGGTGCTGGTAGTTTGACTCTTTGAGATATTTCTGATTTTATGATTTGATATACCTGATCTCATTTATTTGTTGTTATCGAGACATTTGAACTCTTATTGTATCATTTTTTATTCATTGATGTTTATTATGTTGATACTTTGATACTTTGATGGATAGATATTGCATTTTATGATCATTCATTTAGACTCTGATATCTTGTTGATTTTATGATGATGGTACCATAGACTTTGATAGATTTCACTATATATGATGTCATGATGTGTTGTATCCTTTCAGGTTTTTGCATGATATGCAGATCTAGATGATTCTATCTCCTATATGTTTTTTTCTTATGCTTCTCTGAATGCAACTTTTGAAATATATGCATATCTTCTATTGATGCTTAAATGATTTTCTTATGTATGACATAGAATAGATGGATGCAATGTTCATTTAATGATTAATGTTTTTGGGTATGTATGCAATGGATACATGTAGGATGTTAGATGGATAATGAATGATGGATCTAATGGATATATTTATTTTGATATGCAAATGTGATGGATCTATGTAATGATGTAATGACCATGAGCTTTTAATGATTAATGATTCTAAATGTTATATGTGATATGGATGGATGAAACTATCATGAATGATGTGTATTTAATGATGAATGATCTTAATGGATGCAATGAATGTTTTAACTAACTAATGTAATCCACTTAATGGATTGATACTTAAGAATGCACCTTAAATGAGATGAATGCAATCTAATAATAATTAATGAACTTAATGAAATTTAAATGGATGCAATCTAATGATAATACCACTTAATGTAATGTAAACTAGTTTTTTTTAATGATATATGCAATCTAATGCAATGAACTTAATGATCCAAATGTTGGGCACACTTAGATGAATGCAAGGTTTAATGAAGGTGGCATAATGCAACTTAACTAAAGCAAGTGAACAAATAAAATGCACTTTGTTTTTTATTTTATTTTTTATTCCAACACACTCGATCACATATAGTTGTTTTTTATTATCCTTTGATTTTTTATTTGACTACACCCCCTTTCTTTTTTCCTTTTTCAAATTAAGCTAAGAAAGGAAAAATATATTAAATGCATTTAATCTAAGATGTATGCAACTAAGTGTCATTATTCAAAAATTTGTAGCTTATAATCATCATTGAGTAATTTTGAAATCTCATTTAGTACAACCATCACTAGTTCAACTATGATGATATGAATACCTTTTTGCACCTCTTTCTTTGCTTTCCCATCTCTTTCTAGTACGACTATCACTGATTGAAGCCAATCATGAGAGTGTGAATACTGATTTTGTCAGATTCTATGTTGCAAGTGGATTTTGGTATTATGATATTGAAGATCAAAATAACCAAGGTATCCTTTTGCGTAAACAAATAGAAATATCCATTTTATCCTATGTACAAGTACTCGGTGATTCTTTGATGATCTCATCCTTAGACAAAAAATACATGATTTAAAACTTTGATTTTAAAATAGACATTCAGAAATCAACCAAAATATCATCATTTCATCATAGATTGTTTAGTTTAAAAACTTTCATCTATTTGCTAGAAAGACATGATTTCATCAATCAAGTCAACACTTAGAAAAAAATTTGTAATGTTTTTCAAATCCATATTTCAAATGTAGTTCCATCCATTTCATACTTTTAATCCTGATAAAGATAAGATCATGTAAGATCTCAGATCAAATTTTGCATTTGATTCAAATTGGATTAGAATGTAGATTTGATTAAGTGTTCCTCTTTCATTTTTGATGAATTGATTTCATGATTGATTGAAATTTGCTTTGATGAATCCTTGCTCCTTTTGAGTAGATTTCCCCCAGTTTGATATGATTTCATTTGTGGGACTTAGGATGATTTGCAGATTAGGTGACCAAAATCTTTCGGTACTTGCAAATGCAACTGTGGGGTTTTATTATGCAATATATGCAAATGTTGGTGAATACAATATTTCCAAGGTGACCTTCTAGGCATGCAACTGACTTGGACTTTCAATGGCACCTGTTTACTAGGTTTTCACCGATTGAATGGATCTTGCTCTTTTTTTTGTTTTTAAAGCTTTTTCTCTTTTTTTTCTACCAAGGTGCCTATGTGCTAGGTTTTCACCAAGATACTTTTTCTCTTTTTTTAATTTTTTTGTTCTTTTCTTTTTCTTTTTCTTTTTTCTATTTTTCTTCAATTTTTTTTCATATCATCAAGGTGCCTATTTGCTAGGTTTTCACCAAGACAACATCTTTTTGAGGATCAAATATGAATATTTTTGGTATTTCTTCATGCTCAATTTTCCACTATTTTTTATCTTTTTTGCTTTTCCAATTTGTTTGATCTTTTCTTCTTTTCAATTGTTTTTGGTATTTGCAAGATCTTTTGACTATGTAAATAAATATGATGCTTTCCATCTAATTTCTGATACTCTTTATACTCTTTCATCTACCTCATGTATAGAACATCTTTAGATGTATGCTATTGATAGGTTCTTGTAGTTCTTCTCCATCACAATCTACTTGTTTGTAAGTGCCGGTGCCAAAAGAAGAAGTAATAACAAGTGGTCCTAACCATTTTGCTTCCCATTTTCCTTTTTTTCCCCTTTCTGCTTGATTCTTGGGATTCTCTCACAAAACTAGGTCACCTATTTTAAATGTTCTTGACTTGATATGCTTGTTATAAGTCCTTGACATTCTATTTTGATATACCCTTAAATGATCAAATTATTGTTGTTGTTTCTCATCTAGGAGTTCTAGTTCATGTAGCCTACCAACTCTATAGTCTTCCTCATTGATCAAACCATGAAGAGATACCCTTAAGGATGGGAGTTCTACCTCTAAAGGCAAAACTGCTTCTACTCCAAAGACTAAGGAAAAGAGTGTAGCTCCTGTTGGCATTCTTATGCTTGTTCTATAAGCCCATAAGGTCAGGTTTACTTTTATGTGTCAATCTCTACTTGAATTGTCCACCATTCTCTTCAATATCTTCAAGATGTTTTTATTCATTTCTTTGGCTTGTCCATTACCTTGAGGGTAATATATTGATGAAGAATGATGAATAATGTGGAACTTTGTGCATAAATCCTTTAGGTCTTTATTTTTTAAGTACTTTTCATTATCCGTTATGATGGCATGAGGTATGTCATATCTACAAATGATTGATTTAGGATAAACATAGATATATGATTTCCCATTACAGTTGGTAAGGGTACAACTTCCACCCATTTGGTAAAGTACTCAGTTGTTGTGATGATGAATTTATGACAATTCGAGGATGGTGGATAAATAATTCCTATTAAATCTAGACCCCATTGATAGAATGGCCAAGGTGTTTTCATCAGATGAAGCTCTTGTGTGGGCACATGTATCAAGTTTCCATGGAATTGACACTTTCTACAAGTTTTGGAAAAGTTACAAGTGTCTTTCTCCATCATAGGCCAAAAATATTCTATCCTAAGAAGTTTCTTAGCTAGGGTTAGTCCATTCAAATGTGACCCATAGATTCCCTCGTGGATTTCTCGCAAGCCTACATTTGATTCCTCTTCTTCTAGACATCTAAGGAGAATTCCATGTAGACTTTTACGATACAATGTTTCAGAAATTATGGTATATCGGGAGGCTTGACAAATGAAGCTTTTATTTTGATTCTTGGTTTGGTCTATGGGTAAAATTTGATCTCTTAAGTGAGTGTAAATAGGTCCATACCAAAGTGATTCAAGTGTAGTTATCAATCAAATGGTATAAGGATGGTTAGGGTCAAATGCTGGTTGTTCCACTTCTTCTACCAAGAATTCATATATGGTGCTTTGATCTGGCATTTGTAGAAGTGATGCCAAATTTGTAATTGCATCTGCTACTTTGTTCTTTTCTCTTGGCACTTGTTCAAGTGTAATAAGAATGAAGTACTTCTTTAGATTTTCCACCATGTTTTTATAAGGCACCAAATTGTCATCTTTTGTCTGATATTCTTTATTAACCTAATTAATGACTAATTGTGAGTCTCCATAAACCTTTAGTCTGTCACCTTCCACTCTAATGCCAACTTGATTCCAATAACCAAGGCTTCATATTCTACTATGTTATTGGTGCATGGAAATAGTAATTTATATGACTTTGGAATTGTAGATCCTTGAGGCGTGATTAGAAGTATTCCTGCTCCTTATCCATGTTGAGTGTAGGAACCATCAAAATATAGTTGCCATGTCTTTTCCTCAACATTCACAATCTCTAAATCTGGAAATTCTACTTGAATGGGATGATCATCTTGTAGTAGTTCTTCTACTAATTGGTCAACAATGACTTTCCCTTTGATAGATTTGGGGTCTACATACTCAATGTCGAATTCACTCAACACCATGACCCATTTGGCTAGCCTTCCATTTAATGTTGTTTTACTAAGTAGATATTTCAAAGGATCTATCTTGGCAATGAGTCTTATTTTATGATCTGGCATATAATGGCATAATTTTTGGGAAGCAAAAACCCTGAACAAGCATGCCCTTTCAATGAATGTATAATTCAACTCATATTTGACCAAGGTTCTACTTATGTAGTATATTGCTTTTTCTTTGCCTATTTCATCTTCTTGTGCCAAAAGTGCCCCCAATGAATTCTCTGTTGCTGAAATATATAGGATCAAGGGCTTTCCTCTGATAGGTGGCATTAATATTGGAGGGTTCATGAGGTATTTCTTCAATATATTAAAATATTCTTCACACTTCTCATCCCATTTGAAAATTGTATCTTTATGCAAAAGTTGGGTGAAGTTATGACATTTTTCCGCTAGTTGGGATATAAATCTCCTGATGGATTGAATTCTCCCTTTTAGTGACCTCATTTGGCTAATATTTTTAGGTGCTTCCATCTCCATAATGGCCTTGACTTTAGTGGGATCCACCTCTATTCCTTTTGTTGATCTAATGTAGCCTAACAGTTTTCCTGATTGGACCCCAAATGCACACTTTTTAGGATTGAGCCTTACTTTGAATTTCTCTAATCTGTCAAAAAATTTCTCTAGAATTGGTAGATTATCCTCCCTTGAATGATAATTTTCTAATATGTCATCTACATAATCTTCCATGAACTTATGCATCATATCATGGAATATTTTGGTCATGGCCCTTTGATATGTTGCCCCAACATTCTTTAGACCAAAGGGCATAACATTCTAGTAGAATGTGCCCCATGTGCATGTAAATGTTGTTTTATCTTGGTCTTCAAGTTCTATCTTGATTTTTTTATAGCCACTAAATCCATCCATAAGTGAAAACATGGAATGTCCCGATGTTAAGTCTACAATGGCGTCTATGCTTGCAAGAGGAAAGTTGTCTTTAGGGCACGCCAAGTTTAAGTCCCTAAAATCTATGAAAATCCTGATGGACTTATCTGCTTTTGAAATTGGTACAATATTTGAAATCCATTATGCATAATCAATGGCTTTGATAAATCCCACCTTTAGCAATTTCTATAATTCCACTTTCACTAGCAAGGCTATGTGTGGATGCATCTTCCTTAACTTCTATTTGACTAGTTTGACTCCTTATTTGATATTCAAATGATGTATAATCAAGTTTGGATCCAATCCTGACATATCATCATATTACCAAGAAAAAATGATTTTCTTTTCCTTGAAAAATTTTATGAATTATTTTCTTTCTTCACTAGATAAGGATGTCGCTAGGTGTATGATCTTTGGCTCAGTTTCTGATCCAATGTTTATCTTTTCTATAGGTTCAATCAAAATTGGAGATCTTTCTTCATAATGTTTTGGTAGAGCATCCAAACTTCCTTCCTTAGGTGCCTCAATTGTGTTTTCACCTTTGGAAACATCCTTTATTTCTTTTTCTTTTGGATCTAATGTTGCCACAACATGGTTTTCAACACTTGATTCTTTTCCTTTTCCTTTTTTTTTATTTTTTATTTTTTATTTTTTCGTGGATTGAAAGTTTGGATACTCCCCTTTATCATTCTTCCTGATATTCCATAGTAGAAGAAGGTTCAACCACATTGAGATATTGGGACACCACATTGTCATTCAAAAAGGTTGGGAGGGTGGTTGGTTCAATGGAATCCCATTTGATTAATTCTGGGTGTATGAGAGCTAAGGGTTCAATACTTGGGTTTGGTTCAATGGGATTTAGAGATAATACCTCATTAGATGGTTCATACATTGTATCATTCAATTCTATGACATGTGCCTCTTTTAAATGTTCTAAAGAAGTAGGATCAAAGTCTTCCTCACTAGAATGTTCTAATGTTTCCATTGGATAAAAGTTGTGTGGATTAAACCTAATGTTTGATTCCTCCATAGTAGGTCTCCATGAAGGTACATAGGGTTCACCTACCCATTGATTTATCACTATTTCTATGCTTGGCACATCATTTAGGACCACTTGATTTGAACTAGATGCTTGTGTTAGGAATGAATGCTAAATGTTTGGCAGACATCCTATAGTAGTTGTTGTTACATTCATGACTACGATTGTCATTGATGTCAACACGGTGATTTACTAAAGACTTGCAGAGAAGCAGCCAGAGTTTGGATTAGCGCACATGGGTTATTGTAGTTGGAGCTATGAAATGTTGAGGTTATACTCTTTGATATGTCATATGCCTATGGTTAAGAGCACGGATAGTAATTCATTTATTCATGGAAGTTATGATCATTTTGGTGGAAGCAGTATTCAGGCAGTGTTCCTGAGTAGCGGTTTGTGGAGATCAGATGATATCTCCTAATCAGGATGGAATCTGGTTTTTCATAGTTAAAAGGAAGTTGAAGACAATTTGATAGTGATGTGGATGATAGCATAGACTTTGAGGTCGTACGAGTGAAGATTTAGTGTATTTGGAAGCTGACAGTTTAGTGTAATTTTAATGTAGCATATGGAAACTTTTATTTTGTAATTGTATTCCAACTCATTTGTAATTATTTGAGTATGGTATATAGGAAGGAATGTATTTCCTTGTTGTAATGTAGTTGAAATGTGAAAAGTGTGTAATTATGATATGGTAGCAGCAGTTGTGATGATGTATGCATGAAGTGAAGAAAAGAGCTAAGTATGAAAGTGAATTTGTGAAGGAAGACATTCGAAGTATAGAGATATGAAATTGAGACCTGATGTGACAGTGAGTTTGGTTTGGCATAGTTAGAGAAGAGGTCACATATTATTATGTTTAGTAATGCAAATATTATTTGGATAGTGTGTTTAGTGATCTTACCCTGAAGCTATTTGGGTAGTGGGTCCTTCTGTCTTCCATAACTCTTAACAGGGTTAGAATCTTTTAACAGGGATTCAAAATCTCCTAATAGGGATTCATATGTACTGAATGTATTTCATAAGACTCCTAACAGATTCCATCCTCTCTCAAGGAATATTCATATTAGTGCATCTTTTTTGGACATCATTCCCACCAAGGTTTACTCTTTGATCAAGAGGTTCCCTAGTCAACATATCTTGTGTCATTGTGTTATTGTGTATGAATATCTTTCTATGGTTGATAATTATATTACTTATATGGTTTAATTCTATTGAATATGATAAAATTTATAATTATTAGATAACTAATTCACCCCCCCCTCTTAGTTATCTTGGTGGACTTTACTTTCTAACAACTTGATTTGAACTTGATTCTGCTATTTGTCCTTTGTCCTTACTAGAAGTGTAGGTATGAATAACATCGATGCCCTTATCATGGCATGACTCATCAGATAATGTATCCCATTCCCACTCATTATAATCTTCATCACTATGAGATTCTAATTGCAATATTTGACCATGGAGTTTGGGATAGTGTTTTTGAGTGTACCCTTCTTCAAGATACCCTAATCCGGTCTTCTCCTTGCTATCTCGCCATGTTGTTTCTATAGGTTCAATGAGCCCTTCATTCTTTGTGCCCAAAGGTCCTTGGCCCTTTTACCCCATCTATTGCATGATTTGAAACCCTTTCCCATATTAATGTGTGGGAATGGTTATATTTTGAATGTGTTTAACATGTGCACTTGATTCTTCATCTTTCTATAACCAGTTTAGAATCTCATTGTCTTCTTCATCCATGGTGGATGATGTGCTTGCCCTCACAAAATTATCATTATATTTATGGGGTAGATTTGAGGTTCTTCCAAAGGACTTAGGGGATAAGAGTAAGTCCATCATGGATAGGGAGTATTTTCCTACTCCTTTTTGCTTGATTTTGCATTGCTCATCAAAATTCTTCATCATTTGGTCTATTTTCTAATAATGGGCATCTTTGGTGTATATTTGAATAGCTTTGGTTTTGTCTTCTTTCAATTTTTCAATAATATTATCCTCACTAACCTTCTCTTTTCCTTTAGTCAATGTAGCTAGGTTAGTGAGTTTTGGTATGTCTTTAATAACAACTTCCTTTTCTATCTTTTCTTTTCCCTTCAATAATGGGATGTCTTTAGAACTTTGCCCTTGCTCCATTTGATTAGGTATAGATCCTTCTGCATTGTGTGGGACTAAATATTTGTTGATAGGCTTGATGTTGTTACAATATTGGAAGGGGTTTAAGTCTCCACTTACCATTATTTCCTTCCCTAGATAAGGAAAATTTAAACATTGGTGATAATTAGAAGGAAAGGCCTGCATTTCATGGATCAAAAACCTTCCTAACAAGATATTGTAGGTCAACTTTAAATCTAGCACTTGACAAATGGTCTCTTTTTGCATGGGACCAACTCTTATGGGTAGTACTATGACTCCTTTTGAAGCTCTTTCTTCATCATCATAGGCTTTAATAGTTATCTTTTTCTTAGGGTCAATAGCCTCCTCAAAAAATCCTAGGGCTTTCAATAGGCTAAGGGTACAAATGTTTAAGCTAGCTCCTCCATCCATAAGGACTCTTTTCACCCTATGCTTATGAATCAGGACTTCTATGTGCAAAGGAAATTTTTGAGGATGATTAAGTGACATGTCATCTTTCTCAGAAAATGATAAGCAATGGGGTGCAATGAGGTGTCCCACCATATTTTGAAACTTGTCTACCTCCAAATTTAGAGGCACATTGGTTCCAATAAGGCTTTCTCCAAGATATCCTTACGAGTTGGTGATAATTTGAGCAACTCAAGAATAGAAATTTGAGTGGGATTTCTTTGTAGTTGATCAACCAAGTTATATTATTTTGACGATGAAGTCAAAACTTGGTTTGATAGAACAATTTTAGGAGCATTTGTAGGTAAAATGATTTTTGATGCTTGCCCCCTAGTGATGACATTTGATGATGCTTCTCTTAATTTATCCTTTACTACTATAACATTTATGGTATTATCTTCTTCACTTAAAGTATTGATCATGTTATCATAAGTATGAGCAAAGTTCACCTTCTCATTACCTCTTTTCTGATATTTATTGGCATTAAATGACTCACCCTTTTCATGGTTCAAAAAGGGGTTCTTGAAGGCCGTATGATCCTCATTTTTTTGAGGTCCTTCAAATTTTATAGTTTCATCATCTATTAAATCTTGCACTAAGTGTTTTAACCTCATGTATTCATTGGTTTTATGACCTCTATTTTGATGATACTCACAATGATGAGAATCATTCCACCAATTAGGTTTAACCCGAGGCTCAAAATCTCTTAAACTAGGTAATGTGATGATCTTGTTAGAAACCAAGGTCCTTAATGCATTCTCCAAAGGTTCACCTAAAAAGGTGAATTTTATCTTGTTATAAGTGGAGTAAAATAATTTGGGCTTATTCCTATTAGCGTTATTATAAGGATTATTAGCATTGTTGTTCGAATTGTTGGAATTATTGGAATTAAAGGGAGCTTTATTTGTTTGATTTTCATTATTTGAAGAATTAGCTCCACTTGATAAGTTAAAAGGGGTTTCCTTCAAGTTGTGGGCCTCCACAACTCCATCATTCACAAGATTTTTATTATTATTCTTTAGCCATAACTTAGGCTTATCATTGTGATTGTTGGCCCCTTGATTATTGACATATTTAGACACATAATTATTATTGTTTTTGTTGGTATTGGATTTGTTTGAATTAAATAATTTTATCTCTCCTCTCTTTACCAATGCATCGTCAATTTTGATCCCATTTTTTATAAGTTTTTCAAATGTTGGGGGACATTGGAGTTGTAATCGATAATTCATTTCCATGGTCAAATTGTTTGTAAGGATTTCCATCTTCTCTTTCTTGGGGATACTTCATGGATACCTTACAAAAATGGTCCTCCACCTTTGTAGGAATCCTAAGGAGGATTCTCCATCTTTCTATTTGGTATCACACAATTTGAGCATCATGATTTCATGCTCAATATTATAGGAATAATGGGTTACAAACTTGGAGGCTAATTCCTCAAAGGTCTTTATTCCTTGGGGTAACTTTGAAAACCATTCCATTGTGGGACCTCCTAAGCTCCTAGGAAAGAGTCTCATTAGGTATGTATCATTGTGCATGAACTCAATTCTTAAGGCACAAAAATCCCTTAGATGGTCATGTGGGTCTGCTTTACCCATATACTTATCATATTTAGGAAAAATGGTATTGAAACGAAAGGGTACCATAGCTAAACTTTTGTCAAATGGGAAAGGACACAAAGCTTCAATAGAAAATGGCTTAGGTTCTTCCACATTTTTCATGGAATCAATTTTTTCTTGAAATGTTTTCAATTGTCTAGTCATAGCATTCATAGGGCTATCTACTTCTTGGTCCTTTTTAAGTGTCTCTATATCATAGTCATAAGGAATCTTTACTCCCCTTTGGGCTACGTTTAGGAAGAATTTCTCCCTATCCTTATCTATCAATTTCTTGATAACTTCTAGGAATTAATGGTCTTGGACTACTCTCTCAACCTTTTCTTCAAGTGTTTCTTTAGGAGCTTGATTAGCATTGTTTGTGTTATGATTGTTTCCTCCCTGTTGATGATCATAAAATGTCAAATTTGTATCCATGTTGTTAAGTCTTTCTTCAAATAAATTTGGGAACATATCCCCTTGATCTTGACCTTTGAAGAATATTTGGTATTCAACTTCATGACCTTTGTTTGCAACACAAGTGCTATCTCCTTGTAAAGATACCCTAAATTTGTGGGACCGCGTTGAAATTGGCATCCAACAAAGGTTTAATTCGAAATGATCCTTGATTTTATAATTGTTGATTTTAAATTGAAGAGATTAAAAATGTAAGATGAACTTTCAATGGATATCTCTCTCACTAGTTTATGTATTTCAAACACAATAATCATGTATACACTTGTCTCTTTTTATCCACTAACACAAAATGTTTGATTTTGAAAGTACGTTATCATGGGTTTTCACAAAAAGAAACTTCAAGCACCTACCTAGCTCAAGATTTGGCTCATAAACATGGCTCTAAAAATGTGGTCTTGCTATTTTAACAAGGATTTAATATGGATTCTGTTCAAAATGGATCCTAAACTTTCATCCCCCAAGTATGTTAAGGAGCTTCTCACCACCAGTATATCGGAGTTTTGGGCAATCTGTGAGGACTACTCGAGGAAGTTCAAAAATTTAGTATCCTTTTGTCACACACCCCATTAAGGATGTATGTGTTTTGTTTTATAGTGGGTTGGATTCTCATAGAGAAAGAAAGTGTATCCCACTTTGGGCTGTTCCTCTCACCAACCTCGTTAAGGCAAATTCTTAGGAGGTGATCCCTCTAATGTTCTAACATGTTCATGGAAAGCAAGGAAATGGATCTAAGAACCAATTTTTGGGAATTTGATTCACCAAAAGGTGAAGAGAATATCCCTAACTTTTTCTTAATTTCCGAAACACAATAAACAAGGTTCAATTTCTAGCCCACTAACTAGAGAGAATTGAGTATTTCTACTCTCTTCTACAAACAAGGGGCTTTGATTTTATGTGTTTGATTTCCTTAACATTTCTTCTTAATTAAAAAGTTTAACACCTTTGACATTTTGATTCACTAGAAGAAGTGAAGAGCATAGGCCTAAATGCTAAAATTTCCAAACAAAGATAGGTTGTTTTGTAATTACTAGATTCTTAAAAGCACCAAATGCCACAATTTAAGGGAAAATATTCACTAGTTTGAGGCTTACCCTTCCTTGTAGCTGGCAAAGGCTAGGGGCATTTTTGAGTGATTTTTTCCATTTTAAGCTTACCTTGGCTATAGTTCCTTTCCAATGTGCTTTTCCTCCAACAAAGTTAGTCAACAAAAGTAGCCACAATGAGGAAACCAAAAATGAAATTGAAGAAGAAAAAGATTGAATTGAATCTAAGGCCTTATTTGCAAATTTTAAGAAAAACTTGATTTAAGGTGAGAAAATCCAATTAAGTGAGACAAACTTAGTTTTATATGCTTCTACAACCTTAATATAGTTCTCATAAACCTAATTTTCCTCTTGTGAATCCTCAAGAACTAATTTGATGTGAGCAATGTTCTCCTTGATTTTCTTAGTCAAAGCCTTGCCTTCTTCGTTGAATCTGCTCTCTAGTTTTTTCACTTTTTTGTGATCAGACATCCTACAGAGTCATGAAAATCATTTTACCACAATCAGATAATGAAAATTTATAGTTTATGCAAAAGCATTTTCCTAATGCTTAAAAGCACTATTTACCTGCTTAAAAGCAATATTAATCTGATTAAAAGTGCTATTTGAATTTTGATAGTCTACTCAAAAGTGCAGAAACAACAAGTAAAAGTGTTGCAGAATTTAGAAAAGGTGGTAAAAATTAAGTAAAAATGCTGAAGAAATGCGTAGAAGCACTCGGTAGTCAAGGAAAAACTGTTGTGAGAATATTAGACAAAGAGCAGAAAGATTTGAAAGCACTACTAATCGGTGAAAAGGTGCACTAATTCATCATCAAAGCACTGAAATAGTGCTCAAAAGTGTTGTTTAACTATGCAAAACCATCGTTTGAGTTGTCAAAAGTGTTGTTTCCTGAAAAACCTAAGAGTTAAACATGCAAAAAATTTGACAAAATTGAAAAATTCTGAGAGATTAGAAAAGTGAAGCATACTGCCCCACGATGGGTGCCATTTTGTGTACAAGGAAATGTACCTTCATAGAATTAGTATTGAACAATAAATGAAATAGAAACTAAATAAACCATAATTAGCAACTCTATTTATCAAATAAAGCACAATTAAGCATCCTATGGCTCTCTATCTAAGAGAGTTAATGTGAAGCTCTCAGCAAGCTACCATTAATGACAGTCCTAGAATGAGAAATGATAAGATAAACAAGCTAATTAATCAATTCCAAATAGAAATGCTCAAATTAACTCTAAATTGCCTTTCTAGCTATAAAATGCAAGAGGCTCTATGCAATTCTAAGATGTGTGGTTATGAATTATGATTGATTTTAACCTTCCTTTTATAAATTTATGCAAGGGTAGGGGGTGTGGTTATGTTGATCATGATTAAGCCTTGGTTGAGTCTTTGGTTCCACCCTTTGAAGACAATTTAAATATTGTGTCCTCAAAGCTTGGGACAAGTAGACAAGATGAATGGACAAGATGCTCTTTCTCTTTGAGTGATTGAGATTGAATTTGGCTTGATCCATGCGAATGCCTTTCTCAAATCCTATTGGTTGATTGAATTCCCTCCCCTTTTTGGTTTTTGAGAGAAATTAGGATTTATTAATTGATTTTAAATGATTTATTTAGCCATGTTTCCCTTGAATGGGTTGAATTTGATTAATTCCAAACTATACAATTAATTGAATTAATTGCACCTTGATTTGATTTAACTAGATTAAAATGCTCTTGATTTTGATTTATCTTTAATTAAAGCTTGATTTTAATTTTGATTGGCTAAATGTTTGCTTCGATTCAATTGTTTTGATCTTGTCCTTGATTTGCCTTGATTTTCTTTGATTTACTTTGATTTATCTCAATTTATTACTTAATTGTTTTTGTCCATTTTTAGGTGATTAAAATTAGTAGTTTTTCATATGACCTTTATCCAATGATCACCAAGGTGCTACACAGAATGCTCAGTAACACAAAATATCTATTGTAACAATAAAGAACAAACATGAAAGGCATAATGAAATAATTTAACTTGAAAAACATCAAACCTTCCCAACTGTACAACTTCCATCCCAACTGCATAGGTACAACAACCATGTGCACAAATTAGGTGCCTAACTATGCAAAATAAAGCCTAACTGCACAACATAAAGGTCTAACTATGCAAATCGGGTCCTAAGTGTGCAACACCTAAGACAAAAAGTAGAAAACTTGAAGCACTTAGGTTCCTAATTATCATTAATTGAGAGAATTAATATTTATTGAGCCATTTTGAATAATCTAACTAAAAATTAAATGTCAATTGAACCTCCTAATTAGTCTAGATGAAGATTTGATTTAATTTGAATTACCTAATTAGATTATATTGCATGTAACACTAAACTAGGTGATTGTTATTTTTATGAACCCAAATGAAATGTGAATGATCATTTTAACTATATTTTTAGAATTTGAGTTTATTTTAACTAGATTTGAAAGTTGGATTGATATTTAAGTTCATGCATTAAGAAAACTAAACCCTATTTCCAAATAGTAAATAAGCCTTCTCAACCTCACAAATATATTCTTAAGTGCATAGACATGTGCCTAAATACACAAAAAACCTCATGATTGTAGATAACAAAGGTCTAAGTGTGCATATTACACTCCAAGTGTGAAAATTCTCTCCTAAGTGTGCAGATCTTCTCTTGTTCCCCAAAAACATCAAAAAACAATAAAATTAGTCAAATTTTGCATGTTCACCAATTTTAGGACACTCAAATCAAAACCATTGTATGCTAGAGAAACCACAAAACCCTAAATGTATATAATATAACATCCTAACCTAACATTAAAGCTATGAAGGAAAGGCACATAAAAGATTGAAACAAATTCAAATGAACACTCCCTCAAGACGCTCCATTACTTTTCTTTCTTCTTTTAATTTGATATGTAGCTCCCATGTGACAATATGCACTAATCCGTGAAATAAAATGACAAGAGTACTCAAAATGTGGCTCTAATAATGATAAATGAGAGTCCAATTTATAGATTTTGGGAACTCAAATCAATGAATGAGATCAAAACTTAATCAATGGTTAGGATTAAATGAGAGGATAAGTTAAGTGATGAAAAAATAGAAATTGCATTTCCAAGTGATTGAGGAAATATAAATAAGATAGAGTTAAGTGAAAATAAATATTAAAAATATTTATTTTTAACACAAAATGTCATTTGCAAGTGGAGGAAAAAATAGATATAAGATAGAGATAAGCGAAAATAAATATTAGAAATATTTATTTTCAACAGCAAATGCCATTTTCAAGTGAAGGAATTGATGAGTGATGAAAAAGTAAGTGGAGGAGAAAATAGGAGGAAAGAGCTAAGTGGAAAAGGAAATTAGTAGATATGTAAATGACAACTTGTACTTGTCTGAATCAGATCTATGAAATACTAAGTAGATTTCACCTTGATGTGTAGAATATTACTCTCTATCCTACTCGGTAGCCTTGTTTGTTTCTGATAAACTGAATATTGTCTCTAACAACTATTCTATCATGTAAACCCTTGTCTGATCTTTGATGTCTTGTGTAAAACTACTGCTTCATGATCTCCTTGTCATGTATATGTCAATATGACATCTTTTACAATTATATAAAAAATTTCTTTGACCTAATTAGGTTTACAACATCTTAGAAAACCTAAGATCTACGGTGTACAAAAATAACCTAGATCTAACTATTACATAGGAATCATCATAACATTAAATGATTACATCCATAATAAATGTGTCTCGATCTTGGTAAAACATTTATAGATCTGTGTAAACCATTGACATAGAGATATATGCTATTATTGATTGCTATGTTGTTTTCTGAACAAGTCGATAAAGACTACATTCCCTGTTCGATAAATTAACTGATGCTCGATGTGTAGAATGCTCAATTTTCACTAACTCAGTGCTCCATAAACTCTAATGCTCCATAAACATGCTCGGTTAAACCTGTGTTCTTTTAGATTTAGGTTCTGCCTTGTAACTACTCGGTATGAAGGCTTTGTAAGTTCAACCGACTGACTTGCTTAAATCCTAATTCCAACATTTACCAACTTGAATAGCTTAGATTACCGACTAATCTTATTTGATACTAATGAAAACACTTAATGCTCAAATAGAGATAGCAATCTCCCCCTTTGGCATTAGTATAAAAACCATAATGTATATGTACTGAATCTCTAAAATGTTCTAACTCTCTATGAGTATAAAATATACATATTCTCCAAAAATTAACTAACTCTATACAAAACTTCCCCTTTGTGCATGTTCCCGGTATATAGTGAAGTACATAGGCATATACATGATTTCCCCCTTTTTGAAATTAATGCCAATTCAAAATGTACTTACAGCTTGTCAAATATGTGCTGGTGGGTTTTCTGCAATGAAGCTAAGAGGTTTTCCCATTCCTCTTTCAAGTTTTCAAGAGCAATGTGCTCAAGACCGACTTGTGCATGCATGTCAAAAATGTTCTCCAAAACTAAAATTTCCAGGGTGGCTAATAATACGTTAGCCTTCTCAATATGCCACTTTATTATCTTTAGATGTGGTAGTAGCTCGGCTTGCAACTCAGTGACTTGGTCACTTATAATTTCTTCCTGCTTCCTTTAGTCTACTCTCAACCGCGTCAATTCTTGTACCTTAAGTATATGCTTATGAAAAGCATTGGGCTCAGTTAGAGAAGCATTTGCACTGGCCAACATTTCTACATCTAGCTTCTTTATCTTTTCACTAACCTCGGAAGTGAAGGTGTCCACAGTGCCTAACTTAAACAAAATTTGTAAAATATTTTGAGTTATAGATTATAACTCAGTTATAACCTTAGAAATTTTTACCTTATTAATAGCCACGTCTTGGATGATTTTCTCTTCAAGTTTTTGTTGATTTTTTATTCTTCCCTCTCTTCAATCCTTTTCATTACATCTATATTAGGGGCATTAATGTGGCTTGTAAGAGATGCAAGTTTGTCCAATATTGGAGTATCCTCATTTATTGTAACATCAAGAATAACCTTCTGAAGGATGTCTCTTACATCTAGTATTTATTTTCTTTTGCTTTCTTTCCTTAGCTTTTCCTATGTAGCCTTCCACGTGCACAATTCTCCATACTTTCTCAATTGTTTAGGATCCAAAGTCCTTGGGTCACATTCAGGAATCTCTATTGCTTCATCCAAAGTGACTGGCCCTTTTCCATATTTCTATTTCTTCTTCTTGGTCTCTTGTGGAGATGATTTGACAAAAGGTACTAGAGCTTTTACCTCAATGTTTGTCTTTTCTTGTTCAGTTAACACATTATCTTCCTTCTTCTATTCCCCAGTGACTTGAGTTTCAGTTGATTGAGTAGGGGCCTTTGATTTATTGTCAGTGGTGGTTGTCTTAGTGGTGTCTATCAGCTTATGAGCTTTTGGTGCTTGTGTTTCAGCCTCTTTCTCCTTAGGCTCATTTGACTCAACTGTACCTTGTCTACTTGTCTCTTGCTCCCCTATTGTGTCCTTCTACTACTTGGGGATTGAGCCTTTGGGTTCCTTCTAAGAAATAATCTCAATAGCTTGAACTAAAATTGGAAGGTTACCTGGTACAAGTCATCATTTACATATATTTTTGGTTATCAATTTAACCATTATATAGCAGGATTGTAAATCTCTTAATAGAGTAGACTTATTCATCTATTGTAAATATCCTGACCGAGTGCACACTTATTTGGTGTTGTAAAAATACTTTCACAAGGTAGATCTAATTGATCTTATGTTACTCCTAATAGGTTAAGATCATCATAAGTGATCACAATTGTAGCCTTAACCAAAATACTTTATTTACTACAGTAGTGAAGAATTTATGGATGTCATCCCCACCACATTTTTTACCTTATAATAAGGGTTTCTATGTAGAAAAAATACTTGATTCATGTGTTAACATTTCATGAATGTTTTATTGTTTGTTTTCATGCACTTTACATTTACAATTTATTTGAATGTATGTTGCAACAATAGATTTAGTTGGTTAGTTAAGCACTACTATTGCAGATTGTTAATTCAGTAAAAGTTTTTGAGGGTACTAATTCACCCCTCTATTAGAATAACTAAGAGGGGGGTGAATCAGTTAGATCAATTATCCTATAGTCCCAAATACAAAGATGTACCTTATAAAACAATTCCAACAAATTATGCATCTCGGTAACATAAAATATCAATCTATCTGTCTAGTTTACCAATTACCAGTAATTATCCAACTGTGATTACCAACTAAATCAACTCTGTAGTATGTAAAGTATGATAGAAAAACAATCATCATGAATAACACATAACAAAATGATTTAAGATGGAAACCCTGCTAAGGGAAAAACCACCTGGGACCAGTAACCCAAAATAATTCACTCTTCTGAAGTGAGCTCAGTGAAGAGCCAACCCTATTAAAGGTTACAATACACACTGTTAGGTGTGACCTAGTTAGAGGATTTATCAATAATAGTTAACTTTTGACCAACATTCACTACGGGGTCAACAAGATAACACTTTACATTCAACAAATTTCATAGGGTAGAACATAAGACTATTAAGTCCACTTGGTTAAGAGATTTTTTGAATCAATGATTAAACTGATATAGTACTAATATGATTCAAATAAAAATCAATTGAAAATATTTAGATCTATGCTAAGCCCATACAAATATCCTTTAATCATTAATCAATTCATTTCCTCAATATTTCTCAACTTACTTTCACTCGATAAATTATTCTCTAATGCTCGGTAATGTCTGCAGTCTCGATTCTTTCACTAACCAGTTTGATCAAGCATGCATGAATAAATTCTTCACATGAAATCTTTTTAGTCTTCTCCTTTCTGGCATGTTTCAATAATGAAACTCATATCTCTTATATAGACAAGTAAACTATTTTCATATCAGCCATTAGATTTTTCCACTTAATCTCCTTCGTCCATTTTGTCTTGTAAACCTTCCTTGGCAGATGGGTCATTAACATGTTTCAATCTCATCCTTTAGATATTCTCCAAATTTTGTCAGTTGTGGGTCTCATAACAAACTTTATCCTTAATCTTGAAATCATAACAATTTCCAGGTCATAAAATTTAGTCAATTGTTCTTATCATTTAATGTTTTCATCCATACCCAGTTAATATAGAAATACGTCGGTGATAACTCATTAAACTAACTCGGTTAATATTGTTAGTCGGTATACACTGCACTGGCTCAATGTATACATAAATCTTCAATTACTGACCACATTAACATGTTCAATTTCAAATCTCTTCTTCGTAGTCGATTAATGTAACATGTTCAAGTCAATAATATAAAGCCATAGACTCATCAATAAAGTACCCAATGTTTTCCTTATCCTTATCTATCATATTCATCTTTTCCTCATGTAGATATATTAGTTCTTCATCTTTTCTTCCTTTAACAAATGTTCAGATGTTTTTAACTAATATGATAAGTACTGTCAAAACTAGTTGACATCAATGACAACATATTGACTGATTCAATCATCTTACATATCATTTCAATAGCTCGGTCATCTCTAATCATTGTTCCTTTAGTTCATTCAGATATTCAATTAGTTGTAGTTCATCAATCTCTCCCTTTGGCATTGATGGCAACACAAGCAATATGAAAATATGCCATACACATACCAAACATGTATTCTACAACTATGTAAGTAAATGATGTAACTCGGTAAGCTCAAATTTAATATGTTTAATCACTACAAAACATTGTTAGGAATAGTCCCAAGAGATAATTGAGAGGGGGGGTGAATCAGTTATCTACAAGTTTCAATTCTTTATCCAATTAAGTATACTTAAACATAAAGCATAAACACAATGAAAGAACACTTGAACACAACACAATATTTTGGTTACATGGAAACCCAAATAGGTAGAAACCCTGGTGAGAATTGACACTCAATAATATTTTGTACTAGTGTATAATGATCCTTGTTAGAAGATCCTTAACCCTGTCAGGAGTTTCTTTACAATATGTTTAGTATAGTAGACCTAGTCAAAGGTCGGACCCTATTAGGAGTCTTTTATGATTTTCTCTATTAGGGGAGAGGACACACTGTCCGAGAGCTCACTACTCAAAGGGGTGAAGGCTACAACCTTTTGAATAACAGATACACACTATATCTGGATCTTGGTGAACTACGATTTGACCTGCTGTCTGGATCAGTTCCAATGTATAGCACAAATACTTTACTTGGTCACATAGACCTTCTTCTAATGGCTCAAAACTTCACACACTCTACTCTGCTCTACTTAATCAACATGAACCACACTCAAGCAATCGCAAATGACTGCCTATAAATATCTTTCCTCTAAATGATATAATCAATTTGGCCTATTAGGGCCACCTTGAAATCATATTAGAGAAACCATAACAAAATCCAATAAACATTCTGTCAGCTCTACTATGCACGCAACACATTCTAGGACCTATCTAATAAGATAATTTTAGACACACACTACACATTGTCGGATCTACCAAAACAACTGGATCTTTCTCCTCAAGCTGAATTACTTCATGCACTCTTAACCAAACATCAATAACTCTCCTCTAAGATTAACTCCAAGGGTGCATACCCTAAAGATAGGCGAATAGTGATTGCATATCTTCACTTCTACTAAATATCAAACTATGAGTCCATGACTGAAACATCACTAACATGTCTTCAACACATATCCAAGTGCACAAGGCTTCATGATAACTGTACGGACAACCATACACAGAACACTGCCTATTACTCTATCAGGAACACTGCTAACACCAACTGCTATATAACTGTTTGTACTAATAGTTAACCTCTTCTCCCATGATATCATGTTGATATCATGTCCATGCTAGATATACTAAAATCTTACTGCATAAGACTTCCACGCATGCTACTTTCCATATGTTGTCATCAATGAAAAACATACAGTCAGTACTAGCCTGCTAGAAAATCTCCAACAATCTCCCACTTTGGCATTGATGGCAACATGTGGAATGAAAAACCACCACCAACCCAAATGAACAATTATTTTATAACATTCTCCATTTCCTCATCAAAACTCCCCCAAAGATGAATCCTCCATCTGCTGCAATATTTTCTAATATTCTCCATTTCCTCAATTGTACTGCTGTCATAAATGAATATTGCTCCCCCTTAATATATTACTCCTTTTGCTTCTGCTTTTCTTGAATATGTATATTACTCCCCCTTTGACATCAATGGCAAAGGGTGCCATTCATTTTAAGCACTGGTACTACTCCTGAGGTAGAGTAGTCAACCTTCCATCAGTCCCTGAGGATTGATGCATTTCCTTCTTTCTTCTAAGTAGAATTAGGGAAGGGAATTACTCCCAGCTTCTCCCTAAGATACTCAAAAGTATCCTTAGGCAAGGGCTTTGTAAATATATCTACCAACTCATATTTAGTACTTACATAGTCCAACTTGACTTCTTTCTCTACCACTTTCTCTCTTAGGAAGTGATACTTGATCTCAATGTGCTTTGTCTTTGCATGCATCACAGGATTCTTAGACATATTGATAGTGCTAGTGTTATCACAGTGAATAACAATAGGATAATCAATCTAAATTCCAAAATCCTTTATCATCTTCTTGATCTAAACAATTGTAGAATAATTCAAGGCTGCTACAACATACTCCGCTTTTGTTGTTGACTAAGAAATACAATTATGTTTCTTGCTTGTCCAATTGACAAGTCTATAACCAAGAAACACTGCTCCACCTGATGTAATCATTCTATCATCAACACATCCTACCCAATCTGCATCAGTGTACACATGAAGCTCAACATTTTCTAAATTAGGATACCATAGACCATAATCTATAGTTCCCTACAAGTATCTAAATATTCTCTTTACTGCCATGAGGTGACTTTGCTTAGGTTCTGCTGCAAATCTTCTAACTATGGCAACTACATTGAAAATATCAGGTCTATTCTGAGTACGATATATGAGTTTACCAATCATAGACTTATAAAATGTTATATCTACTATTGGTGAGTCATCTTCTTTTGTAATCTTGCATCCAGTAATCATAGGGGTTCCTACTGGCTTGCAATCATCCATCTTGAATTTCTTCAGTATCTCTTTCACATACTTAGAATGATTAATGAAAATACCTTTCTCTATCTGTTGCACATTTAGTCCCAAAAATTATTTGATAGGACCAATCATACTCATCTCAAACTCATTTTGCATTTCTTTGGAAAATTCTGCACTTAGTTTGTCATTACCTCCAAAGATAATGTCATCAATAAATATAGCTACAAGTAGTAGACCTTCAAATGTCTCTCTAATGAATAGATTACAATTTATTGCTCCTTTCTTGAATCCAATATTTTTTCGATATCCATCTAGTCTCTCATACCATGCTCTAGGGGCTTGCTTAAGTCCATAGAGGGCCTTCTTCAATCTGCATACCATATCAGGTCTATCTGATAAGGTGAATCCTTTTGGCTGCTCAATATATACTTCTTGTTTCAAATCTCCATTCAAGAATGCTGACTTGACATCCATCTGATATACTTTGAATTTTTTGACTATAGCATAAGCTAGAAACAACTTAATAGCTTCTAATATACTCATAGCTGAAAATGTGTCTGAATAATCAATGCCTTCTCTTTGTGCATATTCTTTACATACTAATCTTTCTTTATTTCTTACTGTTGTACCATCTTCATTCATCTTGTTTCTCAATATCCACTTTGTTCCAATCACATTCTTATCACTAGGTCTTGGGACCAATTCCCAAGTTTCATTCTTTATAATCCGATAAAGTTCTTATTTCATAGCATCATGCCAATTTGAATCATTACATGCATCTTCAACACTTAAAGGTTCAATCTGAGATAGTAAACATATTGCTTCACTGCTAGCTGAGTTCTTTGCTTGTGATCTTGTCAAGACTTTGCTGCTTTGATCTCCATTGATGTCTTTCTTGGAATGATTTCTAGATGTAAAGTTTGGAACTTTAGGTGATGCTGACTCATCAAGCTTAGGAGTAATTTCTACACTTGTCTCAGGGTCATTGAATAATACATCAATACTATCAAACATTTCCTCAATGATTGTCTCACTAGCGGAGGGTCTAGGTTCTTCTTCAATCATGGGTGAGTAATCATGATGTCTTTCTTGAACCATAAAATTTTCATCAATCTTAACATGAGCACTTTCTATGATCTTTTTCAATCTTAAATTGAAACATCTATAAGCTTTACTTTTAGTAGAGTAGCCAAGGAAAATACCTTCATCACTTCTTGCATCAAACTTGCCTATTGCTTCATCCCTCTTGATGTAGCACTTGCTTCCAAAGATTCTGAAGTATTTTACCTTGAGAACATTACCAAACCATAGCTCATATGGTGTTTTGTCACTGCCAGGCCTTAATTGAATTCTATTGATGGTATAGAGTGTTGTATTGACTACATCTCTCCAATAGGTGTGTGCAAATTTTCCTTCTATCATAATGGTGTGTGTTGTATCAAGGATGATCCTATTCCTTCTCTATGAAATTCCATTCTGTTGAGGGGTTCTAGGTGCACTCAACTATCTCTTTATGCTATGTTATTTGCAGTACTCATAGACTTTGTTAGAGGTGAATTCTCCTCTATCTGTTCTCAAACATTTTATCTTTAGTCCAGATTCATTCTCAACCTTAGCTTTGAATTTTTTGAGTTTCTCAAATGCTTCTGACTTATCTTTCAAGAACACAACCCACATCATCCTAGTATAATCATCAACAAACAAAATGAAATACCTTTCACCATAGTATGATCTTGTTTGAGTGGGACCACATAGGTCTGTATGAATCAGATCCAACTTGTTCTCTACTGAATTCTTCTTGCTCCTAAATGAATTTCTACATGCTTCCCAATCACACATTCCCTGCATATAGTATCAACTAGTTTTTCTATTCTAGGTAGATCTCTTACTGCCTTTACATTACTTATCTTTACTATGTTATCAAAATTGATATGACATAGTCTTTTATGCCACAACCAACTGTCATCAACTTTAGCAACAAAACAACTTTCTTCTGAATTGAGTTGAAAAACATTATCTCTTGTCTTTGAGCCTGATGCAATCATAACACCATCCTTGTTGTTAATGATGCATTTGTCATCTTTGAACTCCAACTAATATCCTTTTCCAAGTAACTATCCAACACTAAGAAGGTTTTGTTTCAAACCATCTACATAGAGAACATCATTAGTACTATTGTTTCCATCCAAGGTGATGGCTCCTCTACCAACTATGGGTTTAGGAGTGTTATCTCCAAATCTAACCATACCACCATTATATTTGTCTAGATGAACAAATCTATCTTTATCACCTGTCATGTGATGTGAACAACCACTATTTATAATCCAATCTATCCTTATGTCAGCTTGTGAAATTAATGATAGCTCTTGATTCTCTTTCTTATCTTCATGAATTGTCTTATTATTCATTTTGTCTAAAATAGCAATGAATCCAATTTATTCTTCACCTGATTCATCTTCTGAAACTCCATTTCTAGCATAGTAGCATTCCTTAGAGTACTTAGGCTTGTAATCCTTTTTGAAATTTCTAGCTCTAGTCGAACACTTAGATGCAAAGTGACCGATCTTATTAGATGAAAAGCACTTAAATGGTAATTGACCTTCATATTTTCCTTTTCCTTTCTTTTCTCTTTTGGAAATCATAGCAATGAAATCATATAATGTTTTCTCTTCATCATCATCATCAAAATTACCAGAAATGTTTGCAAGTTTCTTACCATGAATTGTTACTTTGAAGGTTGTCTCACTCTTTGGTTCTGTCTTCAATCTTGAAATCTCAAAAACTAAGATTTTTTTGATCAAGGTCTCTCTCTTGAAATTAGATGTAATCTACATGGTCTCATCAAGGATGTTGATCTTTCTTTCATATTCAGGAGTGAGAGTAGTCATTAACTTGTCCATAATGTCCTCCTCTAAAATCTCTCCACCATTGTTTCTAATTCTAGCAACTGCTTCATTTATCCTTTGATTGTAAGCTTTGATATTTTCCTCAGGCAACATATCTAATGCATTATATCTTTTATTCTATTTCTTTCTACGTGCATCCTTTTCTTGTTTGTCTCCTTCAAATATGTCTTCTAGGTGCTTCCATATTTTGTGGGCTATATCTACCTTTTTTATTTCTGAAAACTCACCATCAAATAGGGCTCTGATAAGAGCTTCTTTAGCTATAGCATTCTGATGAAACAATTCCTTTTGTCTATCAGTAGCATCATCCTTTGCAAGGTCTTCTAAGGTGGGAACCTTGGCATCTTTGATAGTTACATCAAAAACTTCAAAAGCAATGCACTGCAATTGGGTCACCATCTTGTTCTTCCAATCAAGATAATTCTCTCCATAAAACTTGGGACTTTCTTTCTTGAAGTATGCCATCTAATCAATCTCAAGCTGCTAAAATTTCTATCTGAGGCACTTGGCTCTGATACCAATTGTTAGGAATAGTTCCAAGAGATAACTGAGAGGGGGGGGGGGGGTAAATCAGTTATCTACAAGTTTCAATTCTTTATCCAATTAAGTATACTTAAACATAAAGCATAAAAACAATGAAAGAACACTTGAACACAACACAATATTTTGGTTATAGGGAAATGAAAATAGGTAAAAACCCCAGTGGGAATTGACACCCACTAATATTCTGTACTAGTGTATAATGATCCTTGTTAGAAGATCCTTAACCCTGTTAGGAGTTGCTTTACAATATGTTTAGTATAGTAGACCTAGTCAAGGGTCAGACCCTATTAGGAGTCTTTTATGATTGTCCCTGTTAGGGGAGAGGACGCACTATCTGAGAGCTCACTGCTCAAAGGGGTGAAGGCTACAACCTTTTGAATAACAAATACACACTATATCTGGATCTTGGTGAAGTGAGCTTTGACCTGCTATCTAGATCAGTTCCAATGTATAGCACAAATACTTTACTTGGTCACATAGACCTTCTTCTGATGGCTCAACACTTCACACACTCTGCTCCGCTCTTCTTAATCAACATGAACCACACTCAAGAAATCACAAATGACTGCCTATAGATATCTTTTCTCTAAATGATATAATCAAGTTGGCCTATTAGAGCCACCTTGAAATCATTTTAGAGAAACCATAAAAAACTCCAATAAACATTCTGTCAGCTCTACTATGCACGTAACACATTCTAGGACCTGTCTAATAAGATAATTATAGATGCACCCTTCACACTGTTGGCTCTACCAAAACAACTGGATCTTTATCCTCAAGCTGAATTACTTCATGCGCTCTTAACCAATAATCAATAACTCTCCTCTAAGCTTAACTCCAAGGGTGCATACCCTAAAGATAGGCACAACTCAAGAACCAATAAAATATTTGTCGACTCTTTTGAATAAACACAAGAAACTACTACTGGCAAATAGCAACTGCATATCTTCACTTCTATTGAATATCAGACTATGTGTTTGTTGCCCCACTTTTCATCCCATAACCATGTGGCCATTTTATAAAGTGGAAGATTTGGTGTCATAGCTAGGACTAGTCATGTTTGAGTCTAGGTTTGAGTCTCCCTTAGGATAGGAAGTCCTTGTCGGGTTCCCCCTGCCACTGCCTTCTTTCTTTAAGCCGGGTGGGTTATTTTAATACTTCGTTACATTGGGGTAAGTTATAGATCCTAACTTGACAAGGAAGTTACTCTACTTGTGTTCAGTCACATGATCACAAGAGTCAGAAAAGCACCATGCGATCATGCAACAAGGAAAGCCTTGAAAGCTGATCTAGAAAGAAATAGGGGAAGTCAAAATTGCAAGTCCCGAAGCATGTGACCCGGTGGACTAAAATGCTCAAATTCTTTGCGATTAAAAGCTTAAAGGAGTCATAGATCTACTAATGAAGGTGATTGTATGCAAGCAGAGAAATTGAATGCCCAGGCTTGATTTGAGAGATTGAAGACACAGACATTTCTCAGAATCATCTTCAACCCAAGGACCGTGCCCAGAGCACATATCTACTGATTGGCACAGGATTTGAGTATGATAAAATAAGACACGGATCCCATTCAACTCGGACATACTCATAGAAAATGCAAAAAGCCAAATGAGATCACACAGACCCGAGCATGAATACTTAATTCCGCAAAGACTGAAAACAAAGAGTTGGAGTGGAAATGTTGCCATTTTTTATAATTAAACAATAAAAGCCCAGGTAGGTGAAGATTAAATTATTAACTATTATATAAGTCCATTTTGAAAATATCTCAAAAATAGAGCGGTCGCATGATCACAAGAGTTAAAAAAGTGCTATGCAATCATGCGACAATGGAAGCTCGGGTAGGTGAATGTGCCCTACTGGGACCCACATACGCCAACAATGCAGATGTGACAACATAGGCTTGGCAGGTGAAGGTTTAGTTTTTAAATACTATATATCAATTCATTTCTAGTGGTTGCATGATCGAAAGAGGTAAAAAAATGTCATGCGATCATGTGACAAGGAAAAAAGGAAACTTGGGTAGCTGCAGAGGAAATGCGGAAAGGACAGAGAAGATTATCATTGCCAGGTTGGGACCCACATATGCCAACAACATAGATGCGACAATGGATGCTTGGAAATTGATTAGAAGAAGCGGTAATGGGATATTCTTTCAAATGCAGAAACTAGCAGTTGCAAGTGTTTCAAGCTGGGATTCGCACCATGTTGGTGCGATTCCTGAAAGTAATAGGAAGAGCAAGTTTTAGTAGGAAGAATGATCATCTAAAGGTGCATTTCCCGAGCTAATAGAAGACCCATCTTTTAGTGGAGAAATGATAATTTGAAGATGCCAAAGTGTTTGTTAGAGCTCAAAGATCGTCTCACAACTCTTAGATTGGATTTTCATCAGTTTTGGAAAAAAGCTAGATTTTGTAGCACGTGAGTGCGATTCTCGCAAGTAAGCCATTATAAAGAGGAAAGACTTCATAGCAAGCAAAGCTAAGTTTCGGCAAGTTCATAGATCATGCTGGGTGTTCTTATTGCATTTAAAGATCAATGCTAGTTGGAGATTTGGTTAGTCATTGCTGCTATTTTACCTAAGTTTGAATGATGACTTGACTCGATAGCCTAATGGACTATGGCCAGGTAGAATTATGTAAGGGCGAAACTAAAGGGCCATGACTGAAGCGTCATAATTTGGTGCCTTTTTCTATTATTGTAGTTCGTGGCAACTCTATGGATTCCTCAATCGAAGATGTCTGTTCCTCTTCCCCTATTCTATCAATATTCTCTCTGCTATTGTAATGACATGTGTCATAATCAAGCTCTCAAAGCTTTTTCCTTTTTCTTCTATTATTGTAATTTCTATCTTTATCAGAAGATGAAGCATCTTCTTTCCAAGTGGTAATGTACTATAAGTACCCAAGTGAATTTTAATACAAGGGTCGACAAATTTTTGGTGTGGGATACTTGATGTTGCAAAGTCAATTGAAAAGTATTTTATGTCAATTATTTTCTATTCCAGTTTGTTGAAATTGTTAATTAGATGGTTCTTTCTCTTAATCTAAGTTATAGTAGGAAGGAAAGGATGTTTCATTCCTTTGTTTCAAGGATGTGAATAAACCCAGTAGGATGTGCTATGGGATATTCAAAGAAGAACTAATTAGGAGTTGATCATTATTTCATTTCTCTCTCTATAGTAAGGTGTTAATTATTTCAATCTTGTTAATAGTTGTTGTAGATTAGTTAAGTGCTGAGTGTATGAATTCATAGGATGTGTGAGTTCTATAGCTTGGTTCATAGATTAGAGAGTTTTCCTTGCCTGGATTAAGTTCTGTTTAGGCTTAATTTGGTCTAGCCTCTTCTTCTCTTGGGTTAAGAGCATACCCTATGTTAGTTTTAGATCAAAAACATAATTCATTGCATATCCAACTTAGGGAACTATACCTATCAATTCAGAGAAAAGCCAAAAATCACAGAGAAGCTTTTCAACTATTGTATTTAGATATTGTTCATAATTTGGGCATTAAGAGTCATTTTCATAGGAAGCAAGAGAGGACAAATCTATTTACTAACAGATTTTTGGCAACTCTATTGGGGAAATGAATAGTCGCTTGATCAGTAAGCCACATCATGAGGAAAAATGGTACTCCCTCATGAAAATATTTTTCCAGTGCTCCAACCTAACCTTGGTTTCCAAGATGACCAAGAGGATATAATTTCATCTCTCAATACATTTTTTTGGAGATACAGGAGGAATGCTGAACATTATTGGAATGCTAGCCAGATATTGGAGGAAGAAGAGAGAAAGGCTAGATTGTTTGAAAGAGTTGCTCAAAGGAGGAATATCTAGAGAGCAAAAAGAATTGAAGCCCAACAATAAAATCTTACCTAACATCCTGGATCAAACAAGGTTCCTCAGGAGTACCAGAGAATAGGGTGGGTGAGATTCCATATTTGATAAATTAGCAAAGCTTGGTTTTCCCATCCTAGAAGTTCTTAAAAAGAAGGGAGAAAGGAAAATTTGGAGTAGGCCTTCTTCCCCTGTTAGGAATCAAAGCACTTCACAAAACAATTGTCAAGTATTAACACTTCACGATACCACTACTCCCCCAGTTGTTAATTTTTTGCCATACTATGCTAGGACTATTATGGCTTCTCCATGGGCTGCGGCAGTAGGACCATTAGCACTAGTGGCTTATCATCCACTCCCTACTGGGTCAAGGAAAAATTTTCCCAATTTTTTAGGTGACAGGAAAGTCACCACTGATGAACATATTAAAGCCTTCTTTGCGGCTACTCATATTTTAGGGGTGGCACATGAAGACGTTGCTGTGAGGCTATTCGTTGAGACTTTAATAGAAAGTGCAGCGGATTGGTTTTATCATCTGGATGATGGTTCCATCACTAATTGGGATACGATGAGAATAGCATTTGAGGCACGTTTTAAGACAATAGAAGATGAGCATCTTTTGTTGACACAATTAACATCCATCAAGAAATAACCCCAGATGAGGATGAGGGATTTTGTAGCCACTTTCAATAAAATTACCAGCAGAATTCTTGTTGCTAATAGACCCACTGCTGGTAACCTCAAAACATTTTTCATAAGCGCAATGCCTCCAGATATCAATTATGACTTGAGATGGGCACGCCCCACAGATCTAGCAGATGCACAAAAGAAGGCTATTGAATGTGAAGATGACTTAATCTTAGCGGGAAAATGGAAAAGAGAATTACAAACTAAAGAAAATTCTAGTAATACTACGTCATCTAATGAGATGATTCAAAAATTGTCCAATGAGTTGGTCACTGTGAAAAAGCAATTACCAGGATTCAATAATTCTTACCAGTGAAATTTTTAGAATATGCCTGGAAGAAGTATGGACAATAAATTTTTGCAACTCACAGGTCTTCAACCTAGGTTGCAAATTGAAGTTGCACCCAAAAAAGGAAATATGTGCGTATTTCATTTGACTACGGATCACAATAATGAGAATTGCCTGAAAATTGCCCATATGATGCAGTTATCGACCACCATTGAACTGAATATAGCAACTCCTATTGCAGAAGTGGACACATACTCAAATGGTGACTCTGGAAATTTATTTGTGGAGTATGAATGTGATTTTGAATCTAAAGGTGAATGCTATGCTACTATTGATGGAAACTCATATATGGTGCTCACTCAGAATCAAAAGTTGAAGAACCAGTCTTCTAGTCATCCTCATAAAAGTGATCCTAGTCTGCCAATAATCAGTGCTCATACTGATCAAAAACTGTCGATTTCTCAGATAGGTAAGGATAAATTACCTTTTGATATTGTTCAATTTTGTGAAGAATAAAAAATTTAGATTTCAACTCTGGATTATTTCAAATCGCATCCTTCAGAATTAAAAATATTAGTGGATCAATGTAAAGGAAATGTTTTAGAATTAAATAATAATGCAACTATGGAAGAAGGGGATGAAACGTTGACAGCTGATTTGTTTCATTAAGAAGAATCCACTGTGTTAGCAACCTCTCCTGGACAAAAACCTCCCCCCTTCTATATTTCACTGTATGTTAATGGATGCAAGTTGAGCAATTGTATAATAGACTCAGGCATGTCAGATAATGTCATGCCTTATTCCGTAGCCAAAGCCTTAAGTCTTAATCTTACTAAGGTGTATGGGAAATGCTATTCGATGGATGCCAAACAAGTTCCCTTGGTTGGCCAAATCAAAGATGCCCAGGTAGCTTTGGCTTCTCATCTTGAAAAGAAACTCTTGTTGACTATCCTAATGGCTGACATTTCGGCAAGCTATGGGCTCCTCTTAAGTAGAAGTTTCTGTAGAGACTGAGGAGGGGAAATAAAGTTATATTGGTCTCAGGCTGTCATACTAATAGGGAATAAGAAAGTCAAATTGGAGCCTGAGGAAAAAGCAAAGTTCACTATCTTAAAATCAAATGATCCTAAAGCCCAAATACTCTATCAAGAACTAGAGTTTGGAAATTATATGTTGTTTACTGAAGAATCCTTCAATGAGAATAAGAAGGAAGATTCAAATGAAAAGAACTCGTGTGAAGAAAAGGACCTAGTAGGCTTATGGATTCTTGAATTCAATGGAAGTTGTTCATCATCAGGATCTGGTGCAGGTGTAGTGTTGATCCCTCCTTAGGGAGAACTTGAACCTATGGTGTTCAAATTTGAGTTTGGGAATACCAATAACACTATGGAATATGAGGCCTTGCTACTGGGAATAACAACATCAAAAGAAAAAGGAGTAAAAGTGTTGAAAGCTTGAGTGATGCAGAGCTCATTGTGAGATAAGTTAGAGGGCAATACTCCGTAAAGAATCACAGATTAAAAAATTATAGAAACAAAGTTTGGGATCAAATAGAAGGTCTGAATGCCTTATCTATCGAAGAAATACCAAGAGAAATGAATACCAAAGCTAATTCATTGGCAGTCTCTGCGTCCTTATTGTTACCTCACCCGGAATTCAAGGATAAGAAGTATCAAATTGAGATTGTTTATCGAGCTTCTATTCTAGACAATATAGATTCTTGGCAGCTTTTTGAAGATGATAAGAGTTTGCAGTTGTTTTTAGAAAGTGGAAAAATCATCTTTGGACACCAGCTTGATGAAAAAGATGAAGAGAATTCCAGCCATGAATTAAATGAAAAGTGGGTTGATGAAATTCAAGTACGAGGTGATATCATCCCTCCCTATTTTGTATCTCTAGAAAAATTATTCAACAGGCATGACACCTACATAAAATAGAAAAGGGAAAAAAAGGGGCCTAATACTGGTGAGTACGAAGGGGTGAATATTGGTGATACTAACAATCCCAAGATGATCAACATTGGCAAATGTTGTTCACTTGAAGAGAAGGAAGCTGCAAGGCTGCTTTTTCTGGAGTATCGAGATGTTTTTTCTTGGAATTACGAAGATTTGAAAAGCTCTGGAGGTGGAAAAATAAAACACCAGATCCCTCTGAAGCTTGATGCAGTACCTTTTTGATAGAAATAGAGGAATTATAATCCTAAAGTTGCAGATGCCATATTTCGAGAGGTGGATAAAATGTTGAAGGCCCGAATTATTTATCCTATCCATCACTCCATGTGGATAGCTAATTTAGTGCTAGTTTAAAAGAAGAACAGGGAAATCAGGATCTGTGTTGATTTTTTCAACCTAAATCAGGCATCTCTGAAGGATAATTTTGCACTTCCTAATATGGATTATTTGCTGCAAATAGTGGCTGGGTTTGAAATGATGTCTATGCTTGATGGATTCTTGGGTTATAATCAGGTTAAAGTGGAAGAAAAGGATCAACACAAGATGGAATTCACCACTCCATGGGGTATTTTTTCATACTATCGGATGCCTTTTGGACTCATCAATGCTGGTGCCACCTTTCAAAGATGTATGAGTAAAATGTTTGCTGATTTAAAAGATTGGATCATAGTAATATATCTAGATGATCTTACTATGTTTTTGAAGAAAAGAAAGGATCACATAGAAGATTTAAGGAAAGTATTACAAAGATGTCGAGATGATGGGATTTCCCTCAATCCAAAAAATTCTATTTTCTGTGTAACAGAAGGAAAAATCCTTGGCCACATAGTCTCTCAAGAAGGAATCAAAATTGATCCGGAGCAAGTTGAGGCCATTCGAAGGTTAAGTTTGCTAGTGAATAAGACAGGAGTTAAATCATTCTTTGGACAGGTCAATTTCCTTAGAATATTTGTACCAGACTTTGCAGAAATGACCAAATGCATCATAGACATGATGAAAGGTGATTCAAATCTCAAGTGGAATGAAGTAGGTAAGCAAGCTGTTCAAAACATTAAAGATGCTATTGCTAATGCCCCCTTATTATGTCATCTGGATTATAGTTGAGATTTCATCATTTATTGTTATGCATCCGAACATACTTTGTCAGCCATACTTATGTAGAAAAATGATGATGGAATACAAGCTCCAATAGCTTTTATGAGTGTGCCTCTAAAGAATCATGAGTTAAAGTATTCATAGATCAAAAAACATGCTTTTGCGATGGTCAAAGCATTGAGGAACTTTCAATTTTATATCTTACATTCACACTCTGTAGTCTATGTCTCAGACGTAGCAATAAAAAGTGTATTGACTCAGCAAGAGGTGGGGTGCAACACCCAAGGATCATGGATAGAAAAGATGCAAGAGTATGATATAGAAATTAGACCCACCAAATTGGTAAAGGGGAATGCTCTATGTAGAGCAATTGTGGAAGACAAGGCTATAGGAGAGTTGGAAGAATATGAAGAAAAACAATTGGTTCTAGTTGTGGGTCTCCGAGATACATGATTCGAAGATATAGCTTATTTCTTAACATATGGAGAGTGTCCAAAGGGCCTAACGGAAAGGCAAAGAAGAGACCTCAGGTTAAAAGTAGCTAAGTTTGTGATTTGGGATGGCAAACTATTCCAAAAGGCAATAGATGACACTTTTCTTAGGTGTGTACATAAGCAGCAACAAGAAAAATTGTTGAAGACATTCCATGATGAGGCCTGTGGGGGACACTTTTCATCTTCAGTTACAACCTTCAAAATATTGAGACAGTGTTATTATTGGCTTGGTATGTTTAGAGATGCATACTCCCAAGTAGCTAAGTGCGAGAAATGTAAAATGTTCACAGGACATCCTCAACTAGCTGCTCTTCCATTGAAGCCTGTCATCATTGAAGAGCCCTTCCAGCAATGGGGCCTTGATTTCATTGGGTCAATTAACCCAGCATCTAGCACTGGTCACCAGTATATAATAACTACCACTGACTATTTCACCAAGTGGGTGGAAGCCAAGGCAACAAAGAAAACAACTTCTGAAGTGGTATGTGAATTTCTCAAAGAAAATATACTGGTCAGGTTTGGTGTTCCACTCAAATTAGTAATGGACAATGCAGCTTATTTTTCTTTAGTTGAGATCACTAGTTTCTGTTTTGAATATGGAATCACTATTAGCCACTCGTCAGATTACTTCCCACAGGGAAACAGCCAGGCCGAATCTAGTAACAAAAATTTGGTGAATATTGTTAAGAAATTAGTATCATATAATTAGAAGAACTGGCATAAAAAGATTCATGAGGCATTGTGGGCAGATAGGGTAACACCAAAAAGGGCAATCGGTATATCACCTTTTGACCTAGTTTATGGAACTGAAGTGAATCTTCCATTACCTTTGGAATTGGCCACAAACAAACTCAGGACAATAATTGAAGATGACATCTACAAGGATGGTTTATAAAAAAGGATTCTTTATCAGAACAAGCTGGAAGAGGAAAGAGAAGAAATAGTAGATCATATCACTCAACACCAGATGTGTTTGAAAAAGATATTTGACAGGAAGATGAGACCATGAAAATTCATGGTAGGTGATAGTGTGCTACTATGGGATAAATGCAGTGCTCCAAAGGGAATTCATAAGAATTTTGACACCCTGTGGAAAGGACCATTTGTAATTCATCAAGCATTTGGAAACAATTCTTTCAAGCGGGCTTATCAGGATGGCAAGGTGCTACCACTGACGTTCAACGGTCAAGATTTGAAACTTTACCAAGTGGCAAATTGAAAATAGGTAACCCCTGTATTGTACCATAGTTGTGTTTTGTTCCTTTGTGTTCTCTAGGTTAGTTGCTTTTCCTTATTTCCTTTTCCTTTGTTCTTGCTTCAATTTTGTTGTGTTGTCGCCCTCTTTGTTTACCTTTTTGTGAAACCAGAGATTCAGGATTCATTTCTTAAACATGGGAATGTTTAAGTCCCCAATCAGAGCTAGTTGTTGCCCCACTTTTCATCCCATAACCATGTGGCCATTTTATAAAGTGGAAGATTTGGTGTCATAGCTAGGACTAGTCATGTTTGAGTCTAGGTCTAAGTCTCCCTTAGGATAGGAAGTCCTTATCGGGTTCCCCCTGCCACTGCCTTCTTTCCTTAAGCCGGGTGGGTTATTTTAATACTTCATTACATTGGGGTAAGTTATAGATCCTAACCCGACAAGGAAGTTACTCTACTTGTGTTCAGTCACATCATCGCAAGAGTCAGAAAAGCACCATGCGATCATGTGACAAGGAAAGCCTTGAAAGCTGATACAGAAAGAAACAAGGGAAGTCAAAATTGCAAGTCCCAAAGCATGCGACCTGGTGGACTGAAATACTCAAATTCTTTGTGATTAAAAGCTTAAAGGAGTCATAGATCTACTGATGAAGGTGATTGTATGCAAGTAGAGAAATTGAATGTCCAGGCTTGATTTGAGAGATTGAAGACACGGACATTTCTCAGAATCATCTTCAACCCAAGGACCGTGCCCAGAGCACGTATCTACTAATTGGCACAGGATTTGAGTATGATAAAATAAGACACGGATCCCATTCAACTCGAACATACTCACAAAAAATGCAAAAGCCAAATGAGATCACACAAACCCGAGCATGAAGACTTAATTCCGTAAAGACTGGAAATAGAGAGTTGGAGTGGAAATGTTGCCATTTTTTATAATTAAACAATAAAAGCCCAAGTAGGTGAAGATTAAATTATTAACTATTATATAAGTCCATTTTGAAAATATCTCAAAAATAGAGCGGTCACATGATCACAAGAGTTAAAAAAGTGCTATGTGATCATGCGACAATGGAAGCTCAGGTAGGTAAATGTGCCTTGCTGGGACCCACATATGCCAATAGCATAGATGCAACAACATAGGCTGGGTAGGTGAAGGTTTAGTTTTTAAATACTATATATCAGTTCATTTATAGCGGTCGCATGATCGCAAGAGGTAAAAAAATGTCATGCGATCATGCGACAAGGAAAAAAGGAAACTTGGGTAGGTGCGGAGGAAATGCGGAAAGGACAGAGAAGATTATCATTGCCAGGCTGGGACCCACATACGCCAACAGTGTAGATGCGACAATGGATGCTTGGAAATTGATTAGAAGAAGCGTAATGGGATATTATTTCAAATGCAGAAATTAGGAGTTGTAGGTGTTTCAAGCTGAGATTCGCACCATGTTGGTGCGATTCCTGAAAGTAATAGGAAGAGCAAGTTTTAGTAGGAAGAATGATCATCTAAAGGTGCATTTCCTGAGCTAATAGAAGACCCATCTTTTTGTGGAGAAATGATAATTTGAAGATGCCAAAGTGTTTGTTAGAGCTCAAAGATCATCTCACAACTCTCAGATTGGATTTTCATCAATTTTGGTGAAAAGCTAGATTTTGTAGCAAGTGAGTGCGATTCCCGCAAGTCAGCTATTATAAAGAGGAAAGACTTCATAGTATGAAAAGCTAAGTTTTGGAAAGTTCATAGATCATGCTGGGTGTTCTTATTGCATTTAAAGATCAATGCCAATTGGAGATTTGGTTAGTCATTGTTGCTATTTTACCTAAGTTTGAATGATGACTTGACTCCGTAGCCCAATGGACTATGGCCAGGTAGAATTATGTAAGGGCGAAGCTGAAGGGTCATGACTGAAGCGTCATAATTTGGCACCTTTTTCTATTATTCCAGTCTGTGGCAACTCTACGGATTCCTCAATCGAAGATGTCTCTTCCTCTTCCCCTATTCTATCAATATTCTCTCTGCTATTGTAATGACATGTGTCATAATCAAGCTCTCAGAGCTTTTTCCTCTTTCTTCTATTATTGTAATTGCTATCTTTATCAGAAGACGAAGCATCTTCTTTCCAAGTGGTAATGTACTATAAGTACCCAAGTGAAAGTTAATACAAGGGTTGGCAAATTTTTGGTGTGGGATACTTGATGTTGCAGAGTTAATTGAAAAGTATTTTATGTCAATTATTTTCTATTCCAGTTAGTTGAAATTGTTAATTAGATGGTTCTTTCTTTTAATCTAAGTTATAGTAGGAAGGAAAGGATGTTTCATTCCTTTGTTTTGAGGATGTGAATAAACCCAATAGGATGTGCTGTGGGATATTTAGAGAAGAACTGATTAGGAGTTGATCATTATTTCATTTCTCTCTCTGTAGTAAGGTGTTAATTATTTCAATCTTGTTAATAGTTGTTGTAGATTAGTTAAGTGTTGAGTGTATGAATTCATAGGATGTGTGAGTTCTACAGCTTGGTTCATAGATTAGAGAGTTTTCCTTGCCTGGATTAAGTTCTATTTAGGCTTAATTCGGTTTAGCCTCTTCTGCTCTCGGGTTAAGAGCATACCCTATGTTATTTTTAGGATCAAAAACATAATTCATTACATATCCAACTTAGGGAGCTGTACCTATCAATTCAGAGAAAAGCCAGCAATCACAGAGCAACTTTTCAACTGTTGTATTTAGATATTGTTCATAATTTGGGCATTAAGAGTCATTTTCATAGGAAGAAAGAGAGGAAAAATTTGTTTACTAACAGTGTCCATGTCTGAAACATCACTAACATGTCTTCAACATATATCCAAGCGCACAAGGCTTCATGATAACTGTATGGACAACCATACATAGAACACTACCTGTTACTCTATCAGGAACACTACCAACACCAGTTGCTATATAACTATCTGTACTAACAGTTAACCTCTGCACCCATGATATCATGTCCATGCTAGATATATTGAAAGCTTACTGCATAAGACTTCCATGCATGCTACTTTCCATATGTTGTCATCAATGACAAACATACAGTCAGTACTGGCCTGCTGGAAAATCTCCAATAAACATAACAACATTACAAGTGTAGACTCTCCCTATGGATTTGATCTTTTTAGTTCTTAGATTCCCTTTGTTCTCAGCAACAAATATTCAAGTCTCTCCCTTTCTCTATGTTCTCATTAACTGATTTTTCATATTCATTCTCTCTGATTTTCTCTCCCTTTGACAACAATGCCAAAGAAAATATACAAATAGCTCTACAGCAGCCAAGTAATTCTCTATTGTTCCTTTCATATTAGGTACATTCAGTGTACAGATAAACAAATTTATGTTCTAGCTTCTACAATCTTTCACAACCTTAGGCAAAATCAAAAGTGTGAGCTATGTGCATCAACATGAATGATCTTCTGATAAGTATAGGTTAATGAAACCTCCAAATCACCTTAGTGACTAGTAGAAAAGGGATGGACCCCAAGTCTAGTCCTCAAATGTTCAAATGTGTACATCGGTAATGGTTTAGTAAAGATATCATCAAGTTGTTCCTTAGATGTTACAAATTCTAGTTTCACCTCCTTCTCTTGAACTTGTTCCCTTAAGTAGTGATACTTAATGGATATATGCTTTGTCTTCAAATGCATCATAGGATTCTTAGAAATATTTATAACACAAGTGTTGTCACAATATATAATCACAGGGTCAGTGATTACCTCATTCATCCCTTCCAACACTTGTCAAATCCAAGCTATATTTGAACAATTTGTAGTAGTAGCAACATACTCCGCTTTAGTAGTAGACTAAGAAATGCATTCTTTTTTCTTGCTAATCCAAGTCACAAGCCTTTCCCCTAAAAATAATGCTCCACCGGTTGTGCTCTTATGGTCATCTATGTTTCCAGCCCAATCTGCATGGGTGTAAATGTTAGGAATAATCCCAAGAGATAACTGAGAGGGGGGGGTGAATCAGTTCTCTAAAAGTTGTTAGGAATGAATTCTAAATGTTTGGCAGCCATTCTATAGTAGTTGTTGTAGCATTTATGACTATGATTGTCATTGATGTCAACACAGTAATTTACCGAAGACTTGCAAAGAAGCAGACAGAGTTTGGATTAGCGCATGTGAGTTATTGCAATTGGAGCTATGTGATGTTGGTTTTATACTCTTTGATATGTTATATGTCTATGGTTAAGAGTGGACATAGTAATTCATTCATTCATGGAAGTTATGATCATTTTGGTGGAAGTAGTATTCAGGCAGCATTCCTGAGTAGCGATTTGTGGAAATCGGATCATATCTCCTAATCAGGATGGAATCTATTTTTGCAAAGTTAATGGGAAGTTGAAGATACATTCGTAGTGATGTGGATGATAGCACAAAATTTAAGGTTACACGAATGAAGATTTATTGTATTTGGAAGCTGATAGTTTTTGTGTAATTCTAGTGTAGCGTGTGGAAACTTTTATTTTGTAATTGTATGCCGACTCATTTGTAATTATTTGAGTGTGGTATAAAGGAAGTAATGTATTTCCTTTTTGAAATGTAGTAGTATGTATTTGTGATGTGGAAGTAGTGATTGTGTGTGATGATGTATGCATGAAGTGAAGAAAAGAGCTAAGTATGAAAATGAATTTGTGAAGGAAGACATGCAAAGTACAAAGATTTGAAATTGAGATCTGATGTAATAGTGAGTGTGGTTTGGCACATTCAAAGAAGGGGTAACATTTTATTCTATTGAGTAATGCAAAGATTATTTGGACAATGTGTTCAGTGATCTTACCCTGAAGCTATTTGGGTAGTGGGTCCTTTTGTCTTCCATAACTCTTAACCAGGTTAGAATCTTTTAATAGGGATTCAAAATCTCATAATAGGGATTGATATGTACTAAATGTATCTCATAAGACTCATAATAGAGTCCATCCTTTCACAAGTAATATTCATATTAGTGCATCTTTTGTGGGCATCTTTCCCACTGGGGTTTACTCTTTGATCAAGAGGTTCCCTAGTCAACATATCTTGTGTCATTGTGTTATTGTGTATGAATATCTTTCTATGGTTGGTAATTATATTGCTTATATGGTTTAATGATGTTGAAGATGATAAAACTTATAATTATCTAAGAACTGATTCACCCCCCCCCCCCCTCTAAGTTATCTTGGTGGAATTTACTTTCTAAAAATTGGTATCAGAGGAGCAGGTCCTTGAAAAAAAGTTTAACAGCTTAAGAAGATCCATGGAAAATTTTAGGAAAGAAAGCCCTAAGTTTGATGGTGTAAATTTTGATAGTTGGAAAGAAAAGATGAAGACACACCTACTATGTTTAGGACCAGGTTATTGATTGATTACAAAGAATAATAAGACTATCATTTAAGAGGAAAATCTTGAAACCTGTACTGTGGAAGAGAGAGATCTATTCATGTGTAACATACTTGCAAGAGAAACACTTTTGACAGCACTTCCAAAGAATGAGTACAGTCAGGTAAAATATTTGAAAAAATATCACAAAATTTGGAATGCTTTACACTCTACTTTTGAAGGTGATGAACATGCAAAAAGAGTTAGATTACATAATTGGATATGTGCATTTGAAGATATAAGAATGTTGGAAGATGAATCTATTAGAAGTTATATTGGTAGAATGTTAGAGATCATTACAGGTATAAAATTCTATGGAGGAACAAAGATAAAGAATGAAGTGATATGGAAAATTCTAAGGACATTGACTCCTCTATTTAAGCAGACAACATAGATGATTGAACAAGTGATACCTTGTACAACAAACTTTACAAGAGAAACTCTTCTTGGAAGATTGGAAGCAGTAGAAATGAACCTAAGATTATTAGGAGACTTACCTAGAATGGAGATAGCATTCAATGCTCTTAGTGTTCACCCTACTTTCTCAAGAAGCATCAGTGTGAGCAGAGATTATGCTGGTAGCAATAGATCTAAAAATGAAGAAGACAAGATTAAAGAAGGTATTGCCTTGCTTGTGAAAAGAGAACCAGACGGTAAGAAAACATTTAAATGTTGGACTTGTCAAGAATATGGTCATTTTGCATCTAAATGTCCTAAGAGAGTTAAAAAGTACATAAGCAATTTCAAACCGAGAAGATCTAAGGAATGTTATTATGCTAATGATGAAGATCTTGAAGCTAGTATAGAAAGAACTTTAAGTGAAAGTGATACTGAAAATAATGATGACATAGGATTTGTAGCAATTAAAGAAGAGAATCCTGAAACTGATGTTAAGGAAGAAAAAGCCTTAGTTTCTCAAGTTGAAAAGAAATCTGATTGGATTATAGATAGTGGTTGTTCACATCATATGATTGGAGACATGAAAAAGTTCATAAAGTTGAATGAATATGATGGAAGAGTTGTTAGAGTTGGAAACAATGCACCTTGCTTGATTAAAGGTATAGGATCTATTACTCTTGATGGAAAGACTAATAATGGTGATGTTTATTTTGTGGATGGATTGAAACATAATCTTTTGAGTGTTGGATAGTTAGTTGACAAGGGATATCAAGTTTGGTTTACTAAGGAAACTTGTGTGATAAAGGATAAAGATGGAAATCTGATTGGAACTGGATCTAGAACCAGAGGTAATGTATTTTAGTTGAATCAAACTGAGATGACATGTTTGATTACTAAGATTGATGATAGTTGGTTATGGAATAGAAGGTTTTGTCATATAAAATTTTGATAACATTGTGAAAGTAAGTACTACACTTGCAGTAAGAGATTTACCTAAAATTATGAATCCTACTAACATGATTTGCAAAGAATGTATAATGGCTAAACATAAGAGAAGTTATTTTCCTAGTATGAAGCGGTCCTACCAGGACTAGAGGATTCTAAGGAGAAAGGTATTTTATGATTCTTGTTGATGATTTTACAAGAATGATGTGGATTGCATTTCTTAAAGAAAAATATGAAGCATTTGATAAGTTTAAGATTGTTAAGAATAAAGTTGAGAATGAATCTAGAATGAAGATTAAATGTTTGAGATCTACTAGAGGTGGAGAATTTACTTCTAGAGAGTTTAACACCTTTTGTGAAGAAAATGGCATTAAAAGACAGTATTTAGCCCCTAGAACACCTGAACAAAATGGCATTGTAGAAAGAAGGAACAGATCAGTGATTGAAGCAGCTAGAGCTATGTTATTTGAAAATGATTTGGCAAAGATATTCTAGAGAGAAGCAATGAACATAGCAGTGTATACAATCAACAGAGTACAAATCATAGCAAACACAGACAAGCACCTTATGAATTATGGTTTGGACATGCACCCTCAGTTAAGTATTTTAGAATTTTGGAAGCAAATGTTATATAAAGAGAGATGATGATATTGGAAAGTTTGATCCTAGAAGTGATGAAGGTATATTTCTTGGATATTATTTGAAAAGAAAAGCATATAGATGTTTCAATAAAAGAAGTAAGACTATTGTTGAAAGCGCAAATGTTAAAGTTGATGAAAAGTTCAAAATTCAGGAAAGAATGCTTGATTATGAATCTGATGAAGAAGCTCATCCTAAACCTAACACTGGATCTACTGAATTGTTTTATGAAACTGATAGTGATTTGTTGAATGAAAGCCACAGTGAAGTTATTGAAGAACCTACATCTGAAGAGAGATCTAAGATAGTGACACCTAGCAAGAGTTTTTTAAGGAATCATCCTTTTGAATAGATTATTGGGAGCATCAAAAGAGGAGTTCTAACTCGAAATAAGGTACAAGAACAGTTATGTTTGATTTCTCAAATTGAACCTAAGACTACTAATGAATCTTGTGAAGATGAAAGTTGGACTAATGCTATGAAAGAAGAACTAGATCCGATTGAAAAGAACAAGACATGGGAATTGGTCCCTAGACCTAAAGACAAGAATGTTATTGGAACTAAATGGGTATTCCGAAACAAGATGAATGAACAAGGAGAAGTAGTAAGAAACAAAGCAAGATTGGTATGTAAGGGTTACTCACAACAAGAAGGAATTGACTATGAAGAAACCTTTGCACCTGTTGCAAGAATTGAAGCAGTAAGAATGTTTTTGGCATATGCAGCTTACAAGAAATTCAAAGTGTATCAAATGGATGTGGAGTCAACATTTCTAAATGGAGAATTGGAAGAAGAAGTCTACATTGAGTAGCCTAAAGGTTTTCCTTTAACTCAAGAAGGAGATATGGTATGTAAATTGAAGAAAGCTTTATATGGACTTAAACAAGCACCTAGAACTTGGTATGCAAGACTGGATAAGTATTTTTTAAAATTGGGATTTACAAAAGGAATAACTTGTTGGGTATATTCTTAATTTTCTGAGGTTTTTGTCCAAATGTTGGTTTAGTCCTCTAGTTTGTGAAGTTTTCCTAGGTCCAGGTGTCAGAATTTCTTCAAAATTGTCATAACCAAGTTCAAAAATCCTTACCCTAGGTCTTATCTTTGAAGAATTTCGAATTCATGTCAAAACCGTAAAAATGTCTGCCATTTTCAAATAAACCTTAAGTCATTCTCTTCATTGCTATTTGAATGTTACTTTTTAAGTCACTTAAGTTCATTTAAAGAGCACATGCATTTATTTTTTCTCGTGAGGGTTATATCTTTTTTTCCTAAGTCTAGAAACCCGGTGATATAGATAATTTATCTTACATCCTAATTACCTTATATTCTAATGTTTCAATTTTCATTCAACTATGAATCTTTAAAGAAGATCTAATGGTGGTCACGTGTTTGCATGGAATCTTTCCAAGCCATGTGAACATGTGAAATAGTCATTGATTTTATAATGAAGCTTGATGTGGAAACAAGGTGGGACCATTGACAAGTATTTCACAAATGGTGGCCTTTTATTTGTAAAGGACAGTAGGGCCGATGGTAGAGGAATCTCCAAAGTGTGAAAATTAATAAGGGGAAGATCGGATGGCTATCGTATAATCACATGGGATCTTAGAGGCCTATGCGATCATGCAACAAGCCGTCGATCTTGCATAAAGCCAAGCGTGATTCTTAGGTGGGACTTTTGATAGATGTACATGAATAGCATTTTCTCATTGGCTAATATCAGTAGGACCAGTGTCAATTTTTGCATATGGTTTCTCCCTAATGGGTCGTTAATACTTGCTAATGTGGAAGATGTCAGTAGACACCAGTGCTCGGAAAGAAAGAAAGTACATGACAATTTGCCAAGTGTTGCAAGCGTGGATTTTCTTTATTGACAAAGGTGAAGTGGGACCAACAACTTGAAGAAAGATAATGACGGTGATTGATGCTAATGGGTTTTTGCATGTTCACATAAGCTTCTTTCAAGCTATGCGATCATGCGAACAACATTTTGTCTTAACGGTTGAAGTTATAAGAGACCACCATAAATAGAGAGATAAAGTGACAGTTAGTCATATGTTCACATGAGTTTCATGCTATGCAATCATGCGATAGGCTATTAGATCATATGCTAATGAGGATCGATGGTTCTAATTCAAACTGGAGATAAAGTGATGCAAATTTGAAGTTTCTCGTTGAGAAGTGACAGTTCATTCTTTCGAAGGAGTAATTGTTGAATCGTGCTAAATAAATTATTGACACGACTGCTTTAATTGCTCGTATATCAGAATTCTATGCACTCTCAGAAGCACAAAGAGATAAAAAATTTACAGAGACTCAAGCATGAAGAATTATGAGGACTGGGTGCTATCTCTCGGTGGTTTCTAAGAAAAAGGTTGGTAAAATACTTGCGCGAATTGCTTCCCTACTAAAAGAATCACAGTTCTATAATTTGTCTATCTTGCAAAGATTTCTTTTAAAGATAAACCCTAAAAATGGCACCGAGGAAAGAATTGTCTGGTAAAATTGAGTATAGTGAAAGAAGTTTGCATGAGGATTTGTTGCAATTACTTCCTGGCTCTACTACTAACCTAGTGAAAACCAAGAGTTTGATTCCCAAAGATCCTAGGGTAAAAGTAGTAGAGGGTTTATATGACACAGCAAATTTTATTAGAGAGGCCAAAATTGGTACAATCAATGCAAGTGGTGACTTTGATATCACTGGATTGGAGTTATTCAAAGTAGGTTTTAGTCAGAGAAATGGCCCTCACCCTGCAAGCAATATATGGTAGTCTAACCTAGGAAAACTTGTGGTACCTAGTGTCTTTTTAGATGTGGATTTGATGATCCAGTTTGGAAAGAGTTATGATCCAATCACTAGAGAGGTTAGGGATGCAAAGGGAATACTTTTGATTAAAATTTATGCTAAAGAAATTAGGAAGGTGTTCAAGTTAAGTGAACCCTTAGATAGTTTGGAAAATATTAATTTTGAAGAGCTAAGGCAAGTGTATGATGCACAAAGGAACTATTTCAGAGGCAAATTGTTGAACGATTTCTGCACCAAAATTGGAAAAATAGTTATTATGGGACAGAACACTCAAGAGCCTTTTAAAATAGAATATTTTGATCTTAGAGCTAAGGGTGCATATTGGTCATTATGTCAGGTTTTTGGAGAGGATGTTAGTGAAAGGATGCCATTACAGTTGATGTGCATGGTGATCCAAATTCTACATGCACATGTATCTATTACTTTTGATTTTTCTCCTTTTATTGTTGAATTAATCCATAATGGATTAGTGAAGATTCAAAAGAATGAAGATGACAGGCCCTTTTGCTGGTACTCTTTCATAATGTACATGTTTTTGTTTAAAGGAGCAAGTTATTTTGAACAAGAAATGGAATTAGTGAGAAAGAAGGATGGTGAAGATATGCCAGTCCAATTATGGAGCCTCACAATGACCTGGAATAAGAAGGATCATAGTTTCATTAATTTTGATAAACATTTTGCAGCCAGACTCAGGAAGGTGTTTGTCTTAGACAACCCAAGAATCCCAATAGTATTGGCACAACTTATTAGGCCAAAGTAGTTTTCTAAGAATCTAAATATTGTACACAATTGGGGAGATGTTATTTTCTACAATGTGTCAATTGTCATCAAGTTGTATGGTTTTAGGGGGACCCCTTTTATATTGCCCTATCAGGTACCCCTTAGGATTGGAATTGCAGAGTTCTTTAGGCAGTTGGGAGATATTGAAGAGTGTGCCCTCACTAGAAAAGGCAAGGGAACTTTATTCCCAAATGTTACCATTGCCCATCAATTCATAATTACCAAGGGTGGATGGGTTTACATGGATAAAGTCCTGGCTCCATACCATATGGCTACTGCAATTGCCAGAATAGCAGATCCAGAATGTTTCTATAATGAAATGTTTAAGAAGAGAGCCAAGTGTCCCATGATTAACCATATTTTTAATTTCCCTGAAGATATTATCAAGAATGTAGCAAAGTTGCAGGAACAAGAGGTTAGGAAAGAAAAATGGCTGATATACAGGAAGACATTAGATTTTATCTGGAAATTTGATTCTGGATGGGATCCCCTAAAAAGCATAACTTCAATGGAGAATAAAATAGATACTCTTATGAATTGTTTTCAGGATATTTTTTAGACCCTAAGTGAAAAGAAGGAAAAGGTTATGAAGGATGATCCAGAAATGGCTAAAGAATTGTTGAGCAAGCCTATATTTGCAAAAGGGTTACCCCCAGGGAGGTACATGGTGCAAAAGAAGATTGGTTACAATGTTTTGATACCAGAGCAAAGCCAACAAAAGCAAATAGATAAAAGGGATATCCCATCAACCTTACAATAGGTTGGAAAACAAAAGGAGATTGTAGAGGTCCCTAATTCTCCTCATCCTCAAACTTCTAAGGATGTAATTGATTCTCCTCATCCTCAAACTTCTAAGGATGTAATTGATTCTCCACCCCCATCAAAGAAACAAAGAGTGGAAGAAAGACCTGCTCATGTTGAAAAGGAGTACTCTCCATCACAGTCTCCTCTAAGAATTTTTGATGACCAAGAGATTGCAGAACAAGTACAGCAAGTAGATGCTCTAGGTCAAATCTTTATGATCTATGAAGAAGTAAATGAGGGAGTGCCAGAGCCACTAGAAGAACCTAAGTTGGATTTAACAGCAGGGGAATTGGTAGGTACAGAATTGGACCCTGTAATCAAGAAAGATTGTGAAGAGTTTTTGGTTGATGATACTTTTGTTAAAACTTAGGCCTTTATGCAATTCCTTTGGAAATTAAACATCAAACAATTTCAAGAAATCTGTGAGAAGAGACATGAAGAGAATTCAGAGAAGGATTTACAAGTCATAAAGGAAGAAGTGAAAACATAGATGATTGCAAAATTTAAACAAATCACTCCAGAACAGGGAAGGGATATGGTAAAGGTATCAAGAGTGCTAATCCTCCCAGAATGGGATATAGCTGATGTAGTAGTGTTTGATGTAGTTAGAAAATAGACCACTCCTTTCCACAGAACTCCAGAGGAAGTAGAACAGGCTATTAAAGGAGTCACTTTCAGTGACAATCACCAAGCTTTGGTAATGTGGTCTTTAAGAAAGAATGAAAGTAACAAGGGAAAACAAATTGTAAAAGATGACCTTTTAGGGAGTCTAATTGTAAGGAGGGTTATTGATAATTCTTTGGTGGAAGCATCAGGTATGGTAATGGCCACAACACAATTAACAGCAAAAGTGGTAGAAAAGGAAGTTAAAGAGAAGGAAGAGCTCACTGCAAAATTGGAAACAATTTTGAAGGTTTATGGTGAGATAAAACAGGGGATTCTTGAGAGAGATATTCTAATTACAGACTTAAAAAAGAGATTGGGAGAGCATGGCCCAATACAATTATCAGAGAAAATGCAGATAGCTTCCTCCCCTGCTGGGCCTTCCTCATCAAGCCCTATTGTTGAACTTCCCCCTTCCCCTTTTCCTCCTTCTATAGATGAGGAGGACATTGATCAGAAAGTAAAGGATAGGTTAGATAAGAAGATAAAAGATGTTGTTTCACATTTTGTTGCAAAGGTGAGGCGTAAAGAAATATGCGAATTTGCAAAACAATTGGTAGACATCTTAGCATTTTTTCAGAAAGAGGTGGCTACTGTGGACAAGATTTTGGAAAGATGGTCTGCAAGAAAAGATAGTCTAAGGTCATTTTTGGATCAAAATAAGGATAAATGTATTGTGAATATAGAGCTAAAAAACACTTACAGGTTTGTTAAGGATCTTTTTGACTTTGAGGTAAATAGGGGGAGTATAAGAAGAAGGTCAAAAATCTTAAGGGTAAGATATTTCCAGGATGATTTCCAAATCTTTCCTGGTCTTATTAAGGTAGATGGGGTAATCAAAGATAAAGATCAATGGATGGAGCAAATAGATAGACAAGTATTGTCTAAAGTAGATTCCATTTTGTGTATAGATGATAATACCCCATTCATACAATTTGTTGAACTCCTTTAGGATGCTAGGATACACTTTGCAAATGTAAGAATAGAGGTTCACCAGTTGGTTGCTGAGTGGGACAAATTATCACCAAAGAAAGATGAGGTCCTTGCCTTTCATTGGCCAAGTGAAGAAACCTACATGACTTGGGAATCAACATATCTTTCAGAAGGTTCAGAAGAAAAGGCATTAAATGAAGAAGCAATAGGTGTTAGTGCTCCAAACCCTTGAAGATCAAAGTAAACAAGGACAAAGATGTCAAGCAGTTATCATAGGCATAGACATGGCACCTGATCTAGAATTTGAGGGAGAGTGGTTTCAAACAGAGGGTGATGTAAGTTAGCCGGATGGTGGTCATCATTCATGCAATAAATTTAGCAACTGCTTTGAAATATCCTTAGACAAAGGTGCCACCTGCAAGATTGTTGGAAATAGATATTTGTAATCTGTTGTAGCAATCAAATTTTGTCAGTTTGTAATCTTGTTTTTAGTGCAAGATCTTTTAACAGCCATCTGAAGCTTGTTGCATCCTTCTGAGGATTCCAAGATGGCTGATTAGTATATATAGAAAGTTTTTCTCATTTGCAAAGGAGGTGGTTGAAAATACTCTGTAAGAAAGGTTCTGAATACAAAACCTTATTTTTCTAAAAGTGAGAGGATAATGTATCAATGCATTTTGACCATTAATACAAAATATTGGAGCTTTGTTACTACTATTTTGTTGTCTTTATGTATGGAATGTTTTAGTTTTCTTATGTATTTAAATTGCAAGGCTTCTTAAATGCATTATTCACAAGGTGAATATAGGGGTTGAGCTTAAGTTTCTTTCAAGGAAAGAGTAAAATCTTAGGGGAGATCTCTGGGAACAAAAAATCCATGTATGAATTTGATGATAGTAGTAGGAATTAAAAGGATGGTATGTTAGGGATGTCATTTGAGTTTCAGTGTTCTTGTTTGATAGTTATATGCAGAGGTAGGGTTTGACTCTATCACCCAAGTGGATAAGGCACTGGTTTTGGATCCATTTACACTGATTTGCCACCCAAAATATAAATAACTATTTCATTTTACTTTACTTGTATAATCATAATCTGAATCATTCTATGACAAGTTCATAGATGTGTTTTGTAATGCTTTGTAGAAGCACTGAATGAGGTTAGCCTTCCTTGAGTTCAACTCTAAAAAGAAGAAGGATGACTATCCTTAAACCATTGTTTCATGTTGTTGCTTTCATGATTTCTATCATAATATTTTGTATCAGGATAATTTGGGCCATACTTAGAGTTCTCTCATCTTATTAAGTTGAGTTTGGAAGCAAGGACAGAGTAGTGAAGGAGATAGTTCACAATTCAAAGCTCAATCAAATAGTGAATTGATATAGGTACACCTGCTTGAGTATTCATACTCAAAGTGAAGAAGGTTTTCTAACCTTAATACCTTAGTGTTTGCATTTTGCTAGATTATGTCCATTGGGATTATATGAGTATTTGATAATCTGCAGATTTGTTTAAGTTATATGGACTTAAACAAGCACCTAGAACTTGGTATGCAAGACTGGATAAGTATTTTTTAAAATTGGGATTTACAAAAGGAACAACTGATAGAAATCTATACACAAAAGAAATTTAAAATGGTTTGTTAGTTATAGTTATTTTTGTTGATGACATTATCTTTGGAGGAGAAGATGAAGCTAGTGACAAATTTGCTGATGAAATGAAGACTGAATTTAAAATGAGTATGATTGGTGAGATGAAATATTTTTTGGGATTACAAATAACACAAAACAATGATGGTATCTTTGTAAGTCAGAAAAAGTACTTGAATGACTTGTTGAAAAGATTTGGAATGGAGAATTGTAAACCAGTTGGAACACCTATGGTCATCGGACATAAGTTATTTACCACAGATGAGACTCCTACAGTAAAACAGAAGAAATACAAATCTATGATTGGAGGATTTCAGTATTTAACTCATACAAGACCTGATATAGCACATTCAGTTGGAATTGTAGCAAGATTTCAAGCTAAACCTAGATAATCACATTATGCAGCAGTAAAGAGGATACTGAGATATTTAAGAGGCACAATGGACTATGGACTATGGTATGAAAAATATGATGATTTTACCCTATGTGCATATACAGATGCTGATTGGGGAGGCAGTGGTGATGATAAGAAAAGAACCAGTGGTGGAGCATTTTTCCTTGGAGGAAGATTAGTTTCTTGGCTAAGCAAGAAGTAGAATTGTATCTCACAAAGCATAGCAAAAGGAGAATATGTAGCAACAACAAACAATTGTAACCAGATAATTTGGATGAAGCAAATACTGAAGGATATTGGAATAAAATTTGTTGATCCTATTATCATATATTGTGACAACACCAGTACAGTTAATATGTCTAAGAATCCTATATTACATTCTAAGACAAAGCATATAGAGATTAAGTATCATGTTGTAAGAGAGAAAGTTGCTAAGAAAGAAGTTAGACTTGAGGACATAAGTACAAAGGAGTAGATCGTAGATATATTCACAAAGCCTTTGCCTAAGGATACATTTGAGTATCTGAGAGGTATGCTAGGGGTTATGCCCTAGCCTACTTTTGAAAAGTGATGCAGTTGGTTGCATCCATCCAATGGTATATGAGCCTTATCTTTCTTTTGGACTAGATGTTGGTACTTCCTCTATGGGGGAGTATGTGTATCTAAGCTGAGTCATGAGGACTCTAGCAAATGTATTTTCTAAAAAGTGTCTTTTGACATTGAGTTGTTGTTGACATAGTGATGAAATTTTTGTCATTGATGTCAATGGGGGAGAAGTATACATGAAAAAAAAATTCAGACATCTATTGGAGAGAACTGAATAGGAGAGCGAAGCAAGATTTGATTGATGAAGAGGATTTGAAGAAGCAGTGTTGTAGTATTGGATTTTTGGAACATTGGATGTTTTTCATCTATGTTGCCATCAATGCCAATGGGGGAGTTTGTTAGGAATGAATGCTAAATGTTTGGTATCCATTTTGTAGCAGTTTTTGTTGCATTCATGACTATGATTGTCATTGATGTCAACACAGTGATTTACCGAAGACTTGCAGAGAAGCAGATAGAGTTTGGATTAGCGCACATGGGTTATTGCAATTGGAGCTATGTGATGTTGAGGTTATACTCTTTGATATTTTATATGTCTATGGTTAAGAGCACAGATAATAATTCATTCATTCATGGAAGTTATGATCATTTTGGTGGAAGTAGTATTCAGGTAGCGTTAATGAGTAGTGGTTTGTGGAAATCGGATGATATCTCCTAATCGGGATGGAATCTAGTTTTGCGTAGTTAATGGGAAGTTGAAGAAATGTTGATAGTGACATGGATGATAGCATAGACTTTGAGGTCACACGAGTGAAGATTTATTGCATTTGGAAGCTGATAGTTTTTGTGTAATTCTGGTGTAGCATGTGGAAACTTTTATTTTGTAATTGTATGCCGACTCATTTGTAATTATTTGAGTGTGGTATGAAGTAAGAAATGTATTTCCTTGTTGAAATGTAGTAGTATGTATTTGTGATATGGAAGTAGCGATTGTGTGTGATGTTGTATGCATGAAGTGAAGAAAAGAGCTAAGTATGAAAGCAAATTTGTGAAGGAAGACATGTGAGGTACATAGATTTGAAATTGAGATCTGATGTAATAGTGAGTGTAGTTCTGCATAGTCAGAGAAGAGGTAACATATTATTCTATTGAGTAATGCAAAGATTAATTGGACAGTGTGTTCAGTGATCTTACCCTGAAGTTGTTTGGGCAGTGGGTCCTTCTGTCTTCCATAACTCTTAACTAGGTTAGAATCTTTTAATAGGGATTCATATGTACTAAATGTATTTGATAAGAATCATAATAGAGTCCATCCTTTCACAAGGAATATTCATATTTGTGCATCTTTTGTGGGCATCTTTCCCACCGGGGTTTACTCTTTGATCAAGAGGTTCCCTAGTCAACATATCTTGTGTCATTGTGTTATTGTGTATGAATATCTTTCTATGGTTGGTAATTATATTGCTTATATGGTTTAATTTTGTTGAATATTATAAAATTTATAATTATCTGATAACTGATTCACCCCCCCCCCCCCTCCTCAGTTATCTTGGTGGACTTTACTTTCTAACACAAGTTTCAATTATTTATCTAATTAAGTATCTTTAAACATTAAGTATAAACACAATGAAAGGACACTTGAACACAACACCAATATTTTGGTTACGGAGAAACCCAAATAGGTAAAAACCCCAGTGGGAAGTGACACCCACTAATAAACTATACTAGTATATAATGATCCTTGTTAGAATATCTTACAACCATATTAGGAGTTGATCTTTACAATGCAGTAAGTATAGTGACCTAGTCAAAGGTTGGACTCTATTAGGAGTCTTTTATGATTGACCCTATTAGGGGTGAGGATGCACTATTTGAGAGCTCACTTCTCAAAGGGGTGAAGGATGCAACCTTCTAAATGATAGATACACACTATATCTAGATCTTGGTGAATTGTGACGTAGACTTGTTGTCTTGATCAATTCCAATGAATATCATATACTCTTTACTTGGTCACATAGACCTTCTACTAATGGCTCAACACTTCACACTCTTTGCTCTACTCTTCTATTTCAACTCTGAACCATACCTTAGCAATCACAAATGACTGCCTATAAATATCTTCTCTCTGAATTATATAATCAAGTTAGCTTGTTAGAACCACCTTGAAATTATATTAGAGAAACAATAATACTTTCCAATAATATTTATGTTAGCTCTACTAAGCACATAACACAAACTGGGACCTATCCAAATTAATAAGTGTAGACGCATCCTACATACTGTCAGCTTTACCAATTTAACTGATACTTTCTACTCAAGCTAAATTACATTGTGCACTCTTAATCAAACCTTCTGAACTCTTCTCTAATCACTAATCCAAGTGTTCATACCAAAATGATAGGCACAACTCCTGTACCAATATAATCTATGTCAGCTCCTCTGGATAAATACAAGAAACTGCAACTGGTGAGTAGCAACTGCATGACTTCACTTCTATAGCACATCAAACTCTACATCCATGAATGGAGCAATACTAACATGTCTCCATCACATATCCAAAGGCACAAGGCTCCATGATAACTGTACGGACAATCACACATAGAACATTGTCTGTAACTCTATCAGGAACACTACTGACACAAGATGCTATATAACTATTTGTATAAACAATTAACCTCTACATCCATGATATCATGTTGATAACATGTCCATGCTACATATACTCAAAGCTTACTACATTAGTCTTCGATGCATTTTACTTACCATATGTTGTCATCAATGACAAACATACAGTTAGCACTAGCTTGTTGGAAAATCTCCAAAAATCTCCCCCTTTGGGATTGATGACAACATATGGAATGAAAAACACCACCAATCAAATTGACCAATTATTTTATAACATTCTCCATTTCCTCATCAAAACTCCCCCAAGGATGAATCCTCCATTTGCTACAATATTCTTTAATATTCTTCATATCTCCAACTGAATGGCTTCCATGACTTAAGACTATTATCTCTTTCTGCTATATATTACTCTTCCTTAATTCTATAAGTACTGAATTGCTTCCATGACTAAATGCTACTATCTCTTTCTACTATATTACTCTTCCTTAATTATGTATGTACTCCCCCATTAATGTTGTTTTTAATGACTATATACTTCTCCCCCTTTGACATCAATGGCAAAGGGCACCAAACATTTAAGCTTCGATACTAAACCTAAAGTAGAGTAGTCAACCATCCATCAGTCACTGAGGACTGATGCTCTTTCCACTTTCTCTAAGAAGAATCAGGGAAGGGAATTACTCCTAGCTTCTCCCTGAGATATTCAAAAGTATCCTTTGGTAAGGGCTTTGTGAATATATCTGCTAGTTGTCCCTTTGTACTCACATAATCCAATTTGACTTCTTTCTCTACCACTTTCTCTCTTAGGAAGTGATACTTAATCTCTATATGCTTTTTCTTTGCATGCATCATAGATTTCTTTGACATGTTGATAGTGCTAGTGTTATCACAATGAATAACAATAGGATAATCAATCTGAATTCCAAAATCCTTTATCATTTGTTTGATCCAAACAATTATAGAACAATTCAAGGCTACTGCAACATACTCTACTTCTGCTGTTGACTAAGAAATATATGTTTTCTTCTTGCTTGTCCAAGTGACAAGTTTAACACCAAGAAATATTGCTCCTCCTAATGTACTCTTTCTATCATCCACACATCCTTCCCAATCTACATCTGTATACACATGAAGCTCAACATTCTCTAAATTAGGATACCATAGACCATAATCTATAGTGCCTTGCAAATATCTAAATATTCTCTTTACTGCCATGAGGTGACTTTGTTTAGGCTCTACTGAAAATCTTCCAACTATGCCAAATGCATTAGAAATATCAGGTCTAGTTTGAGTAAGATATGTGAGTTTACCAATCATAGACTTGTACAATGTTATATCTACTACTAGAGAATCATCTTCTTTTGTAAGTTTTCATCCTATTATCATAGGTGCACCCACTGGCTTACAATCATCCATATTGAACTTCTTCAATATCTCTTTCACATATTTAGATTGATTAATGAAAATACCTTTCTCTATTTGCTTCACATTTAATCCCAAAAATTATTTGATAGGTCCAATCATGCTCATCTCAAACTCGCTTTGCATTTCCTTAGCAAATTTTGCACTAAGTTTTTCATTACCCCCAAAGATAATGTCATCAACAAATATAGCTACAAGTAGTAAACCTTAAGATGTCTCTTTGATAAATAGATTACAATTTGCTGCTCCTTTCTTGAATCTAATTTTCATTAGATATCCATCAAGTCTCTCATACCAAGCTCTAGGGGCTTGCTTAAGTCCATAGAGGTATTTCTTCAATCTTCATACTATTTCAAGTTTGTTTGACAAGGTGAATCCTTCTAGATTCTCAATGGATACTTCTTCCTTCAACTCTCCATTCAAGAATGCTGACTTAACATCCATCTGATAAAATTTTAGGTTTTTGAATGTTGCATAAGCTAGAAACAACTTTATAGCTTCTAATATGCTCACATGTGCAAATGTGTCTAAATAATCAATACCTTCTCTTTGCGCATATCCCTTACATACTAACCTTTGTTTATTCCTTACTACTGTACCATATTCATTCATCTTGTTTTTGAATATCCACTTTGTTCCAATCACATTCTTATCACTAGGTCTTGGGACTAGTTCCCAAGTATCATTCTTGATAATCTAATCTAGTTCTTCTTTCATAGCATCATGCCAATCTGAATCATTACATGCATCTTCAACACTTAAAGGTTATATCTAAGATAGTAAACATACCACTTCATTGCTTGTTGAACTCTTTTATTTTGATCTTATTGTGACTTTACTGCTCTAATCTCCAATGATGTCATCCTTAGAGTGATATCTAGATGTATACTTTGGAACTTTAGGTGATACTAACTCATCTTCCTTCTGAGTTTCTTCTTCACTTGTTTCAGGGTCATTGAACATTACATTAGTACTATCAAACATCTCTTCAAAAATTGTCTCACTAGTGGAAGGAATGGGTTCTTCTTCAATCATACGTGCATAATCATGATATATTTCTTGAACCATAAACTTTTCATCAATCTTAACATGAGAACTTTCAATGATCTTCTTCAATCTCAAGTTAAAACATCTATAAGCTTTAGTTTTAGTAGAGTAACCAAGAAAAATGCCTTCATCACTTCTTGCATCAAAATTTCCTATTGCTTCATCCCTCTTGATGTAGCACTTTCTTCCAAAGATTATGAAGTATTTCACAGTGGGAACATTACCAAACCATAGCTCATAAGGCGTCTTATCTGCGCTAGGCCTCAATTGTATTCTATTGATGGTATAGACTATTGTATTGACTGCATCTCTCCAATAGGTGTGTGCAACATTTCCTTAAATCATGATGGTGCACGTTGTATCAAGGATGATCCTATTCCTTCTCTCTAAAATCCCATTTTGCTGAGGAGTTCTAGGTGCACTCAATTGTCTCTTTATGCCATGTTCTTCGCAGTACTCATAGAATCTATCAGAGGTGAACTCTCCTCCTCTATCTGATCTTAGACACTTTATCTTTAGTCTAGATTCATTCTCAACCTTATCTTTGAATATTTTGAACTTCTCAAATGCTTCTGACTTATCTTTCAAGAATGCAACCCACATCATTCTAGAATAATCATCAACAAACAAAATGAAATACCTTTCACCATAGTATGATCTTGTTTGAGTTGGTCCACATAGGTCCATATGAATCAAATCCAACTTGTTTTCTATAGAATTATGCTTTCTCCTGAATGAATTTCTCACATGCTTTCCCATTACACATTTCCTACAAATAGTTTCAACTGGCTTTGCTATGCTAGGTAGATCTCTTATTGCCTTTACATTTCTTATCTTTACTATGTTATCAAAGTTCATATGACATAGTCTTTTATGCCATAGCCAACTGTCATCTATTTTAGCAACAAAAAAAATTGCTTTTGAATTAAACCAAAAAATATTACCTTTAGTCTTTGAACCTAATGCAATCATTACAACATCCTTGTTGTTAATGATACATTTTTTATCTTTGAATTCCAATCTATAACCTTTTTCAAGTAACTATCCAACACTAAGAAGGTTATGCTGAAAACCATCTACATAAAGAACATCATTAGTGTTGTTCTTTCCATCCAATGTAATAGCTCCTCTACCAATGATAGGTTTAGGAGTGTTGTCTCCAAATCTAACCATACCACCATTGTATTTATCCAAATTAACAAATCTATCTTTATCACTTGTCATGTGATGTGAACAACCACTATCTATAATCCAATCTTTCCTTATGTCTACTTGAGAAATCAATGCTAGCTCTTGTTCCTTTTTCTCATATTCATGATCCATCTTATCCATAATATAAATGAATCCAATTTCATCTTCAACTGAATCATCATCAAAAAATCCTTCACCAGCATAGTAACAATCTTTTGTATAGTTAGGCATGTAGTTAGTTTTGAATTTCTTAACTCTTGTAGGACACTTAGATGCAAAGTGACCAATATTATTGCATGAGAAACATTTGAAAGGTAACTAACCTTCATACTTTCCTTTTCCTTTTCTTTCTTTCTTATCAATCATAGCAATAATATCATCTATCTCTTTATCTTCATCTTCATCATCAAAATTACCATAAGTGTTTAAAGATTTCTTACCATGGACTGATGCTTTGAAGGTTATCTCACTTTTAGGCTTTGTCTTCAATCTTGAAATCTCGAAGGCTGAAATTTTGCTGATCAAGGTCTCTCTCTTGAAATTTTTTTTAAGCTTCATGGTCTCATCAAGGATTTTGACCTTGTTTTTCATACTCTTTTGTAAGAGTAGTCATCAACTTATCTATAATGTCTTCCTCCGAGATCTCTCCACCATTGTTCCTAATTCCAACAACTGCTTCATTAATCCTTTGGTTGTAAGCTCTGATATTTTCTTTAGGTAGAATCTCTAATGCATTGTATCTTTTCTTCCATTTCTTTCTACACTCATTCTTTGCTTGTGTATATCCTTTAAACATGTCTACTTTCTTTAATTCTAAAAACTCACTATCAGATAAGGTGTTTATAAGGGCTTCTTTGGCTATTGTAATCTAATGGAACAAATCCTTTTTCTTTCTAGTAGCATCATCTTTTGTAAGATATTCTAGAGAGGGGATCTTAATATCCTTGATAGCCACTTCAAAAACTTCAAAAGCAATGCACTACAAATGATTCACCATTTTGTTCTTCCAATCAAGATAGTTCTCTCTATCAAACTTAGGACTATCTTTTCTAAAGAATGCCATCTTATCAACCTCAAGCTATTAAAATTTCTCTCCAAGGCACTTGGCTCTGATACCAATTGTTAGGAATAGTCCCAAGAGATAACTGAGAGGGGGGGGGGGGGGGGGTGGGGGTGAATCAGTTATCTACAAGTTTCAATTCTTTATCCAATTAAGTATACTTGAACATTAAGCATAAATACAATGAAAGAACGCTTGAACACAACACCAATATTTTGGTTATAGGGAAACCCAAATAGGTAGAAACCTTGGTGGGAATTGATACCCACTAATAAACTGTACTAGTGTATAATAATCCTTGTTAGAAGATCTTACAACCCTGTTAGGAGTTGATCTTTACAATGCAATAAGTACAGTGACCTAGTCAAAGGTCAGACCCTATTGGGAGTCTTTTATGATTGACCCTATTAGGGGTGAGGGCGCACTATCTGAGAGCTCACTTCTCAAAGGGGTGAAGGCTGCAACCTTCTGAATGACAAATACACACTATATCTAGATCTTGGTGAACTACGAGGTAGACCTACTGTCTTGATCAGTTCCAATGAATATCATATACTCTTTACTTGGTCACATAGAACTTCTGCTGATGGCTCAACACTTTTCACTCTCTACTCTACTCTTCTCTTTCAACTCTGAACCACACCTTAGCAATCACAAATGACTGCCTATAAATATCTTCTCTCTGAATGATACAATAAAGTTGGCCTATTAGAACCACCTTGAAATTATATTAGAGAAACAATAATACTTTCCAATAATATTTTTGTTAGCTCTACTAAGCACGTAACACAAACTGGGACCTATCCAAATTAATAAGTGTAGACATACGCTACATACTATCAGCTTTACCAATTTAACTGATACTTTCTCCTCAAGCTGAATTACATCATGCACTCTTAATAAAACTTTCTTAACTCTTCTCTAATCACTAATCCAAGTGCACATACTGAAATGATAGGTGCAACTCCTGTACCAATATAATATATGTTGGCTCTTCTAGATAAATATAGGAAACTGCAACTGGTGAGTAGCGACTACATGACTTCACTTCTATAGAAAATTAGACTCTGCATCCATGAATGGAGCAATACTAACATGTCTCCATCACATATCCAAAGATGCAAAGCTCCATGATAACTATACGGACAATCACACATAGAACACTATCTGTAACGCTGTCAGGAACACTACTAACACAAGCTGCTATATAACTATCTATATAAATAATTAACCTTTGCATCTTGTTAGAATAACTAAGAGGAGGGTGAATCAATTATCCATAGTCCCAAATCAAAATGTATAATCCAAAACAATTTACTTAAACTTCTGCAACTTGATAACATAAAATACTATACTGTTTGTGCTTTTACCGATTACCAATCAATAACAAATAATGATTAGTAATCAAATCCAACATGTAATATGTAAAGTATGATAACAAACAATCACCACAATGAACACATAACACAAAAGATTTAACGTGGAAACCCTGTGAAGGGAAAAACCACCTGGGACTGGCAACCCAAAAATGTTCACTCTTTTGAAGCGAGGTCTGTGAAGACCCAACCCTGTTAAAGGTTACAAACACACTATGAGGTGTGACCTTGTTAGAGGATTTTAGACCAACCGTTATCGTCCAACCAAAATTCACTATGGGGTTAATAGGATAACAATGTTCATTCTATGAATGATACATAAAAGACTTTCAAGTCCACTCTGTTAAGAGATTTCTCTATTTACAATGGTTAAAATGTAACAGTAGTTGATCTAATTACAATACAACTTCAATTGTAGATTATTAGATCTATGTTAAGCCCATTCAAATCCTCTGATCAATATATCAATTATGTATCAACAATAATCAATGACTTATTGTCACTCGGTAATAGCTTTCTGACACTCGATAAACTCTGCAGTTCGATTCTCCTTAACCAGTTTGATCAGGCATACATGAAGCTTGTTGATGCAATAGTTCTGTAGTCTCCTTCTTTTGGCATATGTTTCATAATGAAACCTTAGTCTCTTAAATAGATAAGTAAACCATTTTCTTCTCCTCCATAATATTTTTCCGCTTATTCTCCTTCATCCATTTTGCCACTTAAACCTTCCTCGGCTGATGTGCCAGTAAAATGCTTTGATTTCATCCTTTAGATCTTCCTTGAATTATGCTATTTGTTGATCTTCATAACAAACATTATCTCCATCTCCGATTTTGATTTACTTTACAGCTCATCAATCCTTAATGGCTAAACTAATCATTTAGTTCTTTTTTCCTGCTCAGTTAACAAAGAAATGCATTGGTCAACACAAGCTTAGTTTATACTATGCTCGGTATACACTATATTGCTTGGTGTATACTGTGATGCTTCATCAATTGACCACACTGCCTTGTGTCTTTCAATTCTTTTCCTCATCATAGACGAATGAAACATAATCAAGTCAATAACATAAGGTCATAGACTCATCAACAAGTTACATAATGTATTCTTTATCCTTAGCTATCATATACATCTTCCTCATGTAGATATTTCTATTCTTCATCTCTTTTACTCCTTTTCTACAGATGTTTAGGTATTATAACTTACAAAATAAGTGTTGTCAAACTAGTTGACATCAATGACAACCTATTACTGAATTAATCATATTAAATATCTAATCAGCAAGTCGGTGATCTCTAATCATATATCTTTAATTAGGTTCTAAGTCAATTGTAGTTCATCAGCATCCATGATATCATGTTGATAACATGTCCATGCTACATATACTCAAAGCTTACTACATAAGTCTTCCACGCATGCTACTTACTCTATGTTGTCATCAATGACAAATATATAATTAGCACTGGCTTGCTAGCAAATCTCCAATAGTAAACTCTTAGTTCAAATTTGCCTTCAAATGTATACCATAATCCATAGTCTTATGTTTTCTTTAAGTATCTCAAGATTCTTTTCACTACAACCATATGTGAATCTTTAGGATTGACAAAAAATCTAGCCACAATCCCCACTACATGTGCAATATCAAGCCTATTGTGTACAACATACATTAGTTTACTATATCATAGATAGGTACATAGTCTGATTTACTTCTCCACATTCATCATCCTTTGTCAATTTACAACCATTTACCATCGGTGTTCCCACTATTTTATCATCTTCCATGCCAAAAATTTTCAATACTTCTTTAATTTATTTTGATTGAGTGATGAAAATCCCATCTTTTTGTTGTATAACCTACAAACCTAGAAAGAATTTAATCTCTCCAAACATAGACATCTCAAATTCCTTTCTCATGTCATCAGCAAAATATTTGCAAATTAGATCCTGTCCTCCAAAGATTATATCATCAAAAAATATCTCAGCAATCAAAATGTTATCATCAGATCCTCCTTTCATGTATAAATTATTATTTTCACTAGTTCTTACAAAACCAATACTTATATGATAAGCATGTATTCTTTCATACCATTCCCTCAATGCTTGCTTCAATCCATACAAATATTTGTACAGTCTACATACCATGTCTTTCTGATCTTGATCAACAAACCCTTCCAGTTGTTCTATGTAGACCTCCTCCTCAAGAATTCCATTTAGAAAAGCTGATTTCACATCCATTTGATATACTTTAAATCCCTTATGTGCAACATAAGAAAGTAATATGTGAACTCCTTCTAGTCTAGCAATAGGTGCAAAGGTTTCACCATAATCAATACCTTCTTCTTGTGCATATCCCTTGCAAACAAGTCTTGCCTTATTCCTAGTGACCTCTCCATTTTCATTGAGCTTATTCTTGAAAATCCACTTAGTACCAATATCATTTATTTTTTTCACTCTAGGCACTAAATTCCATGTTTTATTCTTCTCAATTTTTTCAATTTCCTCATTCATAGCATTGATCCATTCCTCATTTTCAAGTGCATCCCTAACATTCTTAGGTTCAAACTCACAAACTAAGCATGTGTTATGTCTTAACTTACTTCGGTTCAACATGCCAACTAGCTTATCTCCAATTATTTGATTCTCTGGATGGTGTCTTCTAACAAATCTTACTAGCACTTGATCTCTTCTCTACTCATCATTTGGTTCAGGTTCATTTTCCTGCTCGGTAGCTTCTTCCTGATTCTTGATTTGCATGTGTTGATTCTCGGTAGCATTTTCCTGATGCATGGTAGACTCAGCCTATGGCTTTGGTAGATAATTTGGATCTTAAACATAAGTAAACATACCATAATCTTCCATCTCCTTCATGCTTTCTTCATCATTCTTTTCAGCAAATTCATCACCTCTAACATTAGCACTTTTTATCATCTTATTAGTAACCTTATTCAAACATTTATAAGATTTAATCTTAGTAGAATATCCCAAGAATATTCCTTCATCACCTTTAGATTCAAATTTACCATTTCTATCATCTTTCAGAATATAACACTTGCTACCAAATATTATGAAATAAATTACACCCAGTGTGTATCCAAACCATAACTCGTAAGATGTCTTGTTTGTGTCTTTCTTTAGTTGAACTCAGTTTAGGACATATACTGATGTGCTAAATGCTTCTCTCCAGTACATCTATGCAACATTTTTCTCAATCATCAATGTTCTAGCATAATCAATAATGGATCAATTTCTTCTTTCAGCAATTCCATTCTGTTGTGGTGTTCTAGGTGCAAAAACCTGCCTTTTTATACCATGCTCATTACAGAAGTTAGTGAATTCATCATAAACAAATGCACCTCCTCTATCAGACCTTAACCATTTCAATTCTTTTCTAGTTTCTTTTTTAACTTTATCCTTATACCATTTAAATAGTTTGAATGCCTTAGATTTTTCTTTCAAGAACATAATTGTCATTAATCTAGTATAGTCATCAACAAACAAAATAAAGTATCTATCACCATAGTAGCTTTGAGTTCTCATAGGACCACATAAGTTGATGTGAACCAACTCCAAAATTCCTTTAGATGAATAGTCCTTACTTTTAAAACTAGATTTTGTCATCTTCCCTTTCTGACATTGATGGCACATAACATGATCAAATTTGGTTAGACTAGGCAATCTTCTAACTTTTCTCTTTCTACTGATCTTAATCATGTTATCAAAATTTACATGACATAATATCTTATGCCACAACCATGCATCTTCATTTTTCACCAGTAAACAAGAAGTCTCAACATTGTCAAGATAAAATAAATTACCTTTTGATTGTCCACATATTCTGACAAGCTTTCCATTTTCATCATAGATTTTCACCTTCTTTCTTTCAAATGCAACTCGGTGACCTGAGTTATTTAGTTGTGCTACACTCAAAAAATTGTAATTTAAGTCCTTTTACCTAGTGAATAGGATGAAATAGTGTTCCTCCTATAATGTATGGGGGAAATATGAGATCCACTTCTAAATCCAAATTCCCAAAGGAGAGATCCAAATTGATCAACCAAAATGTTAATACACAATCGAATCAATCTATGGAGAATATGAAACAAGAAGAAAAACATATATTTCCCTATAATGGAATTGTGATTGAAATCTGAATAATTGAAAGGCAAATACTAACCTCAAAATAGGGAAGATCTGGAAAATGTTGATTTTTTATGTCTGTGTACAGTTTCAGGCAATTCTGCAACCTGTTTCAGATTGGAAATGTTGAGACGAAGAAAACCCATAACACTTTTATCTTTCTGACAACAGATACTCTTTGACCCTGATAAAAGGTCAAATGCTACATTCTTATTCTTAAGGTCAACTTTGACTTTGTTCATAGATCTCAAAAGTTCACCAAAAAGGGTATTTGAATCCAAGCTCAAATCCGAAGTTCCACACCTATACCTGCAAGAAAAAGAGGGTTTTTGTTGTTTGTATGGGGGGTTTTCCTTGGTCAAACCCCAATTTAGGAATTAACCTTGAAATTGAATTGAAATTGTAATGTGCATAAACAAAGAAAATGGAAATTTTCACCTTGCTTATGTTGAAGTCCCTGTAGAGAATTCGAATCCTCAAATCCACATGTAGGGATGCTCCAATGGATGTAGAATGAATGTAGGATGTCTCAAATTAATGGAATTTGATCTTCAACACCAATTTTGAATGGATCTTTGCATATGAGGAGGCTTGGATGAATGTAGAAGGATGGATCTTCAAGGGGGCTCCAAAGAGATTGAATCCTTCAATGGCTAACAATGGATCTCCTTGATGAATGAATGCTTGAACACTTGAATTCTTGAAGGCTTTCTTGAATGCTTGAATTCAATTTCTTTCACTTGAGAGCTTGCTCATGAAATTTCTTGAGATGATATGAAAACTTGATTGAGAGATGGATTGAAATGAGAGAGGAAGGCCTCCTTTTATAGCGAACTAGGGCACAAACCTCTAGAGAAGGCTGGCATTGGGGAATTAAATCCCAATTAACCTTAACCCCTAGAAATGGACCCATATTAAATGCAATTTAAGGATTTACCATTTTGAAACTCGAAATGGCCGACCTAGAGGCGGGAAAAAGAATCTTTCCGAAACCTGATACCCAAAAAATAGAAAATCTTTAAATTTGAAATGTGGGTCAAGGATGACATAGACTCTACCCTAGGTCAGAGTCAAGGTCAACCCTAACCTAGGTCAAAGTTGAGGTTGACTTTGACCCTCAAGGTCAACTTTGACCTTGAGGTCAAAAACCTTAGGACCTCATCCCAGAATGCCAGGAAATGCAGACATGAAGTGGAAAATAGGTGTAGAGGGAAGAAGAACATAGGAGAAAAGAAAAATACATGCAAAGACCTAATGAAGGCACTTAACATGACCCCAAACCACTCACTCAGAGGGCTAAATGCTCTTATCAGTGCTTCCATTTTAAGACGATACATTAAGCCCCCACTTTAGCAAGAGTATGGACTCGATGAAAACTCTTGGTAAAGGAGATCAGAATGAAAAGATAATCTTATCATAATCCAAGGGACAAAGAGAAACCTTAAGCCCCTAGGGACTCAAGTCTTCTTTGACTCCCAGATCACAATAAGAGAGACATCTCTTGAGAGAGAAAGGAAGGGTGTGATTATCTCATCCAATGATAAATTATGTCCCATTGTGAACCACACAAGGAAATGGCACAACTAGTAAGATGGAATTGAACCACCTAGTGAAAGTGGCTACTCACTAGTCAACCCATCAAGGATTCACCCTTAGGAATATTCTATTCCATAAGAATAAAAGCAAAAACAAAAGAGATCTAGTCTTAAGGACACCTCTGACTTTAAGGGATCAAAATATATGTATATTTGAAATTGGAGGGATCAAGAGATCCTAAAATATAAATCCATGCTTTAAGGATTAGTTACTAGTCCAAAAAGGGAGAAAAGTATCTTGAAAGATAATATGTGCATATCAAAAAGTGTGTGTGTGCAACAAGTGAGCAGAGCATATGCCCCCACATTAAAGTCACCGCTGACACTTTAACAAGAGCAATGACTTTAACAAAAATATAAACAACTCCACTAATTACGTTTCCATGTCAAGATGCCCCCAAATGAAGACAAATCAAGGGAAATATCATAGAAACATACAGAGAACACATAAGGGATCTACCTACCATGGGGTTAGTATGATCATAAGATAATATATATATGATATTATTGTAAATGAATTGACATCATTCCCCAAAGAAAGTAGAACTACGATCACAAAGGAGAAAAGATCACATAAAATGTATGGAGGAGAATCTTTTCAGACTATGACATGGAGACCAAAAATAATTAGTGCTACCACATCTCAAATCCAAAAAAATTACACAAGGAAACATTTACGAACAATAGCATAGTTACAACATAACATTGAACAATGCATAGAAGAATAGAGATACATATAGAGGAATGGAACAACAAGTTTGATTCCTTTATCAGCTTGCACCAACAGAGTAGCAAGGATCATATAAAAGAATCTAACAAAATTTAGCAAACACATTACGAGAGAAGCACAATACAGTAGGAAAAACACAAAAAAATGTTGGCAAGTTGTCTATACTAAAGTACATGACTAGATATAGTGTTTTCATTATGGAAACAAAGTCATATAGTAGTTTGGAGTCAACACACTTAGTGTGAAGATCAGAATTCAATAAAATATTGAAGACTGGATAGTATACAGAGTTCCAATAGCTTAGAGCATCAGTGCACATGTGTACGGATGAATTTGTGCCCTAGAAGTTAAGGTTTTTAGACTACACTTATGCTTATTCTATGAGTGCATAAGTAGATATGCAAAGATGTGAAAGTTATAGTCAGTTGAAGTTGCACAACCAATGTGTGCCAGCAGCGAACAAAGCATGGAGCTGATAGTTAGGATTTTGGTTTGTGATTATGATTTAATGTTGTAAAGGCCATGTGCCCATTGTATTTATGTTTCCAACATGTTTATATGTATAATTTTAAGCATGGTTAAGCCAATTCAATTGGAAGCATTGTTTGTAATTAGTTATAGGGTCGACTTAAATGTTTTGTTTGTATAAATGCATAAATATACGGTGCGCCCATTGTATTCGGTATGGAAGTAGAAATAGAGTTGTGATAAGAAGAAAAGAGGTATGTGAAGTGAGCATAAGATGTATTAGAGCTTTGCTAGAGGTTAAAGTATCAGTGCACCAAAGGAATTGATCTAACAAGTAGTGTCACAGTGAATAGTTCACCTACAGATATAGTGTGTATCTGAATCAAAAGGTTGTAGCCTTCACCATTTGAGAAATGAGCTCTAGGATAGTGAGTCCACTCCCCTAACAAGGATCATTGTAAAATACTCCTAATAGGGTTTGACCCTTAACCAGGTCTATTATACTTAAAGCATTGTAAAGCTACTCCTAACAGGGTAAAGGATCTTCTAACAAGGATCACAAAACACTAGTGCAGATTATTAGTGGGTATCAAGTCCCACCGGGGTTTTTACCTATTTGGGTTTCCCCATAACCATATTGGTGTCATGGGTTGATTTCATGTTTCATGTTTATATGAATGTTTAATTTAGTTCTTAAGCATTCATGTTTAGCATAAAGATTAAACTAAAAAGTTGAAATACAATGAACACTGATTCACCCTCCCCTCTCAGTGTTCTCATTCCTAACAATTGGTATTAGAGCTCTAGTCCTCAGCAAAGAAGTTTAACCACTTTTGGAGATCATGGACAAAGAAGATATGAAACATCTGAAGAAAAATCTTGAAGCCTCTCTTGAAGACCTGGACAATTCAAAAAGAGAAATTGAAGAACTAAAAGAAAAATTCAGTGATGCTCAATTAGTTATCAAAAGACTAAGAAAGGATTTGAAAGGACACTCTGATAGTGAACTCGAAGAAAAAGTCAAGAAGTTGACTAAAGAAAATGCATCCTTATTAAGTCAGCTTGAAGAATTTGATGACAAATTGATGAAAAATCAAGATGTCTACAATGAACAAGTCAAGGAGAACCTTAAACTCAATGAAGAACTAAGGGAAGCTAGCTTAGAAATCTTGGAGCTAAAGAATATCAAAGAGATATTGGATTATGAATTGAAAAAGATAAAGGATCATATTGACAAATTACACACCAGTGCTGAGTTTGTAGAATCACAGTTGTATGCAAGAAGAATCAAAGGAGACACTAGTTGCATTGGATACAATGAAGCACAAAATCAAATTGACAATATGCGAGCAAGAAAGGATTCACAAAAGAACTCTACTAATGATGAGAAGACTACAGATCAAACCAAAGACAATGGTGGTCCTCCTAAGAATGAGTGCAAGCAAGTAGAACACACTTGTTTTTCTTGTAACAAGCATGAACACATTGCAAGAAACTGTATAGAGGTAAAACCTTTTAATGGTTATTGTTATTCATGCAATAGATTTTGTCATAAATCTATGAATTGGAAGACTATTAAGAAGAATAGGACTTAGCAAGATCAAAGAAATTAGAATCAGACAAATGTTAGAAGTTCTCAGAATGTTACATGTCAGATATGTAACTATAATGGTCACTCAGCCAGAACATGCAGAATGATAAGTCATCTCAATGTGTTGAGGAATAATAGACCTCTAGTCATTTGTCACTCTTGTAACAAGGCTGGACATATCTCAAGGTTCTGTAGATCAAGGACACAAGGTCAAGAAAGCCCTAAAAAGACCGAAGAACCATTTTTGGATCTTAAAGCAGAAGTAAAGTTTGTGAAAGCCTCAGATGATGTGAGCATGATTTGGTTAGAAGGAAAGAAGGAAAATGTTGATGAGAATGTATTGGATGCATCCCAAGTGGATGCACCCTCTACATCTACATGAATGGCCCTCAGGGTCATAGGGGGAGCTAATTTAGCTCTAGACCCCTGTGCGGCTGGTATACTCATCCTCAGAGTATGCGCCTTTGGACTTAAGCTTTTGGAGTGTATAGGAACCTTCGTGCAAGAGTGCACATGCTGATTGTTAACGGAGCTCAAGTTTGAAATTTTGAAGTGATAGCCTAGTTTACGCGACATGCATTAATGGAAGATTTTTCACTTTAAAGTACATAGAAGTCATTAGATTGCTCATTGAATTCAAATTCAGAGTAATAGAGAGTAGAAGGAGCCTTGGAAGTTTTTGTGAAGTCTTGGAGATTGAATCTATCAAAGATTTTCTATAGTTATCATTTCATTTGATCGGTTGCAGTAACCCTAGCTTGTTGTACCAATTCAAAAGCCATCAGATCATCTCTAAGTTCAGTTGGAAAGTGATTAACAAGTAAATCATGGCCATTCCCATAGTTTTTGATGTTGCTGAAAATAAGAGATACATTTTCAAGAGGCACCTATTTAAATCAACCCTAGATGATTTAGAGGGAGCATTCTCCCGTACACCAATGGGTGTCATGCATGTAGAAGACATAAGGGCTTACATCTATTGTAAGAAGGAACTTGTTGGATTAGATAGGTTAAGGGTGCACATGGACACAATGTTGAAACCAGACAAAATGTTCATGGATGAATACACCAAATGGAATGGTCACCCCATTGTTGAGTATGCTATGACATATGAATTCTATGAGACTGAATGGATAAAGATCTTATTGAGTAGAATCCATGATGATCTATTTTGGATTGGAGATGTTCCAGTGAGAATCACAAATGACCTAATTCATGAGATGATAGACCTTTCTAGGATAGGTGCCATCCTTCCAATGGGTAAGGATGTTAGGAAAATGGTGGAGCAAACATGCAAATCTAGAAGTGATAAGCATGACATGACCATTGATCCTATAGAGAAAGAATGCAGATGAGGTACATGATTCCTAAGAATATTGTGGAGAAGTATAAAGACACAATATGCTTTATGGTGGAAACAGACACTACATGTACGGAAGTCATTGAGCCTAGAACTAAGTGGATTCATCCACTTCGGTATGAGGTAGAGGAACAAGTACTTGAAGCTTATGCATAGGTATTGCTATTAGTCCCTAAAGATGATAATGAACCTAGGTGGGGAACCTATGAAGAAAAGACTAGAGAAGTTGATGCTAAACTAAATAGTGCTGCAACAAAAAGAAAGGTTGCAAAGGTCACATCTAAAATCTTGAGAATACATGGTGTATCTCAAGTAGACCTTGATAAAGCAAGGGATGAAAAGATTGCCCTAGAATTGAAAGGTGTAGCAGCAGAGGAAGAACAAGAAGATCCTAAGTTGAAGAAGATAAAAATTGAATCAGATGACAGTCAGAAGGGTAAAGAAGATAGTACTCCTTCTGCGCCCAAAGATACTCCTCTGGAGTATAAGCCTTTATTCAAGAGGAAGAAAGAAGCTATCACTAGTCATCCATCCTTGCGAGCATTAAGGAGCAAGAAAAACACTCAAGCACCTCCTCAGGCAAGATTTAGACCTAGCCTTAAAGTTTTGAATGCAAGAATTATTGATGAGGGCAGAATTGATCAAGTAGAGAAGTATTATGACACATACAATGAGATTGAAAAATTAGAAATTCATAGTATGATTGTCAAACACATGATCAAGTTCAAGAAGATAGACCTTGAGTTGAAAATATAAATTCCAGATAAAGTATGGGATATTTTAGAAAATCTAAAGAGACAAGCAAATGAAGAAGATCTAAGGATCAGAGAAAAAGTACTAGAAGATACTTTGCCTATATGTTCTAAAGAAGAAGTGGTGCTAATATTGAATTTTGTGAAGCCACACCTAAGGACTAAGATGAGGACTCTTCACATCATGAGCAAAGACTATGAGCTGACTTCAAAGGAAACAAAAAAGGCCTTTGAGAAGGTGTTATTATAACAATAGATAAAACCACCTACTGTGCCCATCTCTCATGCACCCATTAAGGAAGATAAAGTGGTAGAGCCCACTAATGTACCAATGATAGGTCCTCAGGACTCAGTGCCTATAGCAGAAACTCAAACAGAAGTAGACAAGTCTGCACCCATGATAGAATCACACAAAGACAACACTATTATCATAGACAATGTGGAAATAGCCATGGCGGCTACTGATAAGGATTTGGACAAGTTTGAGGAAGCATTTTTTAGCACTGAGGAAGATGAAGTATTATGCAGCAGTACACCTCCCATCTAGCAAGAAGAAGTACTCATAGAAGATGTTTCTAATGAGAAAGAAGAAGAGCAGAAAGAAGGAAGAAAAGATGAAACTGTTGTTGAACTGGTCATAGTAAAACAAGAAGTGGTGATGGAAAGCACTCCCATCACTCCCTCCATAGCATTATTGTCAAGTTTGACACCTAACACAAGTAGTTTGGACTCCTGGAAAGAAGAAGACCTAATTAAGTTCAGTGTCCTGGCTATGGAGAAGGCAAAGGAGAAGCAAGTCATGATAAATCCTCTCCTTGTGGAATTAGTGAATATTTTAAACAGTTTGGTTCCTAAAGATAAGAAAGTGCAAAATGTACATTCGGTTGATGATGTAAGTACAATTCTCTCATAGTTCAAGAGTAATTTTTCTAGCTTAGAAGAATTTGCAACCATAGTGGCAGAAGAGAAATACTTGAAGAAGAGACTCAATGAACTAATGAGAAACTTTGCACTAGACTTGAATTATCTTAAGTCGGGTTAGACATCCTTGAAGAAATTTACAGATCAAGGAAGGAAAGCAATTATAGAATCCATGGATCGGGATAAGCTCAGTGATGCCCATCTTAAGAAGATCAAAGATGTAGAGGCAATGATTGAGAAGGTGAAGAATTCATTGCTAGACACATCCATTGATGTGAACATGTGTGACAATTTCTATCAAGGTCAGTTGGACATAATTGAGAAGGCAGAGAAAGAAATGGAGAAGATAAGGTCTAGACAGACTCAATTGAGGAATGCTCTTGCACCCTCACTAGACATTCTCAGTCAAAACATAAAGAAGATTGATGTGACCATGATAACCTATGATCAAGGTCCGAGCACAAAATTGGAGAAGATGGAGAAGCTTCAATATGCATTATGCACCCATCTACAGATAGTCAATTCATTGATAACCTTTTGGAAGAAGGAGATCCAGAACCTCAAGATTGCATATCCAAATGTCTTCCCTCAGTAAGTATGTATAGATATAGTTTTTTGATGCACCTTTGTCATTAATGTCAAAGGGGGAGTTATGTATAGAATATGGAGTATATATATGTATAGGAGATAAGGTTATGTATAGAAGACAAAAGTTTTTGTGTAAAGGTACAGTTAGCAACTTGGCCATATTCCTTTGTTGCCATCAATGAAAAAGGGGGAGATTGTTGGAAAGTTGTCTATACTGAAGTATATGACTAGATATAGTGTTTTCATTATGGCAACAAAGTCATATAGCAGTTTGGAGTCAGCACAGTTAGTGTAAATATCATAATTCAATTAAGTATTGAAGACTGGATAGTAGAGTTCCAGCAGCTCAAAGCATCAGCGCACATGTGTATAGATGAATTATGGTATGTGCCCTAGAAGTTAAGGTTGTTAGAATATACTTATGCTTAGTCTATGAGCACATAAGTAGATATGCAAAGATGTGAAAGTTATAGTCAGTTGAAGTTGCACAGCCAGAGTGTGTCAGCAACGAACAAAGCATGGAGCTGACAGTTAGCATTTTGGTTTGCAATTAGATTTAATGTTGTAAAGGCCATGCACCAATTGTATTTAGGTTTCTAACATGTTTATATTTATAATTGTAATCATTCTTAAGCCAATTCAATTGGAAGCATTGTTTGTAATTAGTTATAGGGCCGACCTAATTGTTTTGTTTGTATAAGTGCATAAATATAAGATGTGCCCATTGTATTCAATATGGAAGTAGAAATAGAGTTGTGATAAGCAAAGTAGAGGTATGTGAAGTGAGCATAAGATGTATTAGAGCTTTGCTAGAGGTCAAAGCATCAGTGCACCAAAGGAACTGATCTGACAAGCAATGTCACAGTGAGCAGTTCACTTGCAGATATAGTGTGTATCTGAATTAGAAGGTTGTAGCCTTCGCCATTTGAGTAGTGAGCTCTAGGATAGTGAGTCCACTCCCCTAACAGGGATCATTGTAAAAGAATCCTAACAAGGTCTGAGCCTTAACCAAATCTATTGTACTTAAAGCATTGTAAAGCTACTCCTAACAGGGCAAAGGATCTTCTAACAAGGTGTATAGGATAAAATATGGATGGGGTCCTAGGGCAATGGCTTGCACACAAAAGAGACCCCAAAGCCAATATTTTATCATTACATTTGAATTGTATTGATACAGAAAGTAAATATAGATGATTGATATTAAAATTAAGAAACAAAGGTAATTACCTCCGAAAAAGAATCGGCTGAAAACCCAATCAAACGATCTCAAAAATTGTTAATTTCTGCAATTCTAATTCAAAACTGCGAGATCTACAAAACCTAGAAATCTTTTCTCCAAATTCACACAGGTTGACTTTGACCTTTTAAAAGGTCAAAGACCACATTATTTATTTCAAGTCCGATTCTAATTCTGTTTGCAGATCCTGAAAGATTGCCAAAAAGGGTATCCAAATTTGCTCTCAGATTTGAGATTTTGCACCTGTACTTGCAAGAAAAATGGCTTTGTTGTTTGTTTGGGGGATTTGCCTTGGTCAAACCCCAGTTTGGAATCAACCTTAATATTGAAATTGAAATGGAGAATGTTAGCAAGTAGTAGAAAAGGATCTAACAATGAAGCTATGCAATTCAATAGATATGCAATTGTATTTAAAATATAATCAAGTATGTTAATATGAAAGCTTGAACATAACAATCAATGTAAATCAAACCTCCATGATTGTATGCTTGGAATCCACCTTGAGAGAAGAATGAATAGATCTTCAAGATGGACAAAGGATCTTGAAGGAAAATCACACCACCGTGATGGCTAGATCTAGGGTTTGAATGCTTGAATCCTTGATCTTCAATGGAGAACTTGAATAGAGAAGAGGACTTGAATGCTTGAATGGATGCTTGATATTTCTTGAGAGCTCCTTGATCATGAAATTTCTTGAGATGAGATGTGAAAATGAGAGAGGAAGGCTCCCTTTTATAGTGATCTAGGGCACAAGAGGGGCCTCATAGAAAACAATAATTAAGAGCCCATGGCACAAAACTCTAGAGAGGTGCACATGGAGAGGAAATTAAATTAAAGTCTTGACACAGAACTCTAGAAGGGGACCACCCTCAATATAGAAATGAAATAATTATTTAAGAGCCTTGTTACAAAATTTGAGGTAAGGCCAACCCCAAAGTTAATTTGAGCATTAGGCACAAAACTCAAGAAAGGCTAATCTCCAATAATAAATTAGGATTCTTATACAAATATCAAGAAAGGTCCACCTCAAATATTAATTTGAAAATTCGACACTTAATCTGAGAAATAGTGGCCCCAAAGAGGGAAAAGATAAGATTTTGATGAGATCCTGAAACTGGAAGCTAACACTAAAAATCTCAAACCCTAGGGTCAAGGTCAAGGTTGACCCTGACTAGGTCAGGGTTGAGGTCAACCTTGACCTTATGGTCAAGAGTCTCAAGTTCACAGTTCAAGATGGAAGAAAATGCTAGGAAGAAGTGGAAAATGGGGAGAAAGCCAGATCAAAGCTAAGATCAATTCAAGGCATTCAAGATGACCCAAAACCACTTCTCAGAGGGCTAAACGCTCTTAACATGGAAGTGCTTCCATTTTAAGATGATACATTAAGCCCCCACTTTAGCAAGAGTATGGACTTGATGCAAACTCTTGGTAAAGGAGAAGAAAGAGAAGATCCTAGTGGATTCAAAACTAGATAAAATACACTTAGTCAGGAACACTAGCCCCCAGACCAAGGATTTTAACTCAACATGCATACATGAGAGTGTACAAAAAGAGCAAGGGTTAGTACTAAACTATCCAAATCAATTAGCATAAGAAACCTCGCTAAGAAATATTTCTCATACTAATATCATATTTGGAAAGCTATCATAAATGATTACATAGGAAAGACAAGAGCAACTCTATAGACAACATAGCTTCATGATCTAGCCCTACTAGCATGAAATTGAAAAGAGAGAAAAGAGAAAGTGATTACCTCACCTGGTAAGATGCCTACATTACCGTGAATCACCCTGGAGGGAGAGCGCAACAGGTTCACCCATAAATTGTGCTTGCAATTGTAATGCATCTTCTGACAGCTTCTGGAATATTCATAGATCCACCTTCTTGTATCACTATGAATATGAAATGCATGTATCCGCAGGATTTAGCAACTTATGTGCATTACCATCAAAAGATTTAGCATATAGGTGCATGTCTTTTTAGGATTTAGCAACTTATGTGCATTACCTTCCAAGATTTAGCATGTTTGAAATATTGGAAATGCATGTCCCTTCAGGATTTAGTAACTTATGTGCATTACCTTTAGAGGATTTAACATATTGAAAATTTTGAAAAATGCGTGTCTCCTTAGGATTTAGCAACTTATGTGTGTTACCATCAGAAGATTTAGCATATAAATGCATCTCTTTTTAGGATTTAGCAACTTATGTGCGTTACCTTCCAAGATTTAGCATGTAAAAATAAAAGACTATAGTACAAGGGAGGCCCTATATATGCCCCCCTCCTTAAGATGGCAAAAACATACTATTTTGTCATGTTAAGGAAAGAAAAAGAACAAGGATAAAGCCTTCTTCAGCATCAAGACAATATCCATAGACAATTCCTAGTCCAAGCCAAGAAGGTCATAGCTCCTATGAGGCCATGGAAGAGATGAATGTAAAGAGATATCATCCAAGAAGTGAAAAGGAAGTAACCCTTAATGAGGGATAGCACACTATTCAGTTTCCAAGGTGAGAGATGTATCAACCATGGAAACCCAATGTCAAACAACAAATAAGGTTTGTATAAAGGACAGGTCCTCAAATGCAAACCATAATTTTCATGTATGACTGGATATCACATAGTAGATAAATACTGCTTAACCAAGGAAAGAGGTGAATCCCTAGAAAAGAAGAGGATACCATAAGGATATGCATGAAATAACAATGCATAGATTTGAAAAAGATAGAAAATCATTCCAAGCCCCTGAGGCTAAAGTACTTCTATCAAATTCACAATCTGTATGTGCTACTCCATGTGTGAAAAGCTGGCAATGCTAAGATCAAAATCTTGAGACCAAAATGAAATAACAATGCATAGATTTGACTAAGATAGAAAATCATACCAAGCCCCTGAGGCTAAAGTACTTCTATCAAACTCACAGTTTGTATTTATTACTGCATGCTAATAATGCTAAGATCGGAGCCTCTTGATCAAAACCATAGCATGAATATGTGCATGAATTAACAATGCATAGATTTGACTAAGATATAAAATCATACCAAGCCCCTAAGGCTAAGCACTTCTATCAAACTCACAATCTATATTTATTACTTCATGTGTGAAAACAGAAGAGAAGGAGAAGGCATCCTTGCCCTCCAAGTGTAGGAACAAAGATGGAAGAGGATACCTACTTCACAAAGCAAGGAGATATCCTATTTGCAAAAATGTATACTATATTCTTAGCAAGAGATATTGACCCCTACATCCAAGAGTATAGATAATTGTGAAAAGGATATGTCACTTATGGAAAAGGATCCTCAAATGAAAGAGATCTTATACACAAGACCCCCACCAAAAAGGATTTCTTTAGATAAAATATCATCTTTCAAAGGTGGGAACAAAGATTCAATCATCAAGCCCCCTGCAAAGAAGAGGAAGATGAATCTTTGGAATGAGGGAAACAACTCTAACACCAAAGCAAGGGTGAGAGTTTATAAAGAACATAATTTGCAACATAGAGAAGAAGTGACGACCTAGGACAACAAATTCTCATATAAGAAGGTTATCCAAAGTCAAAATATCTGTCAATATGATGAAATAATATTGCAATATAAACAAATACCACTAAGCTAAGGAAAGCAGTTCCCCTAGACAAAGAGAAAGAAGGAAGAACCTTGCCCCCCAGGGACAAAAGGCAAGGGATACCTTTGCAAAACACATGTCATAGAAAAGATATATGGAATAATAGAAGAGAGCAATGGATGAAAAGCTAACATAACCAATTAAGCTCAAAGCAGAAATATACCTCTTGCCCCCTAGTCTAGAGGAGAAAAGGTCTATGTTATATACGAATGAGGGGTAAAATTATGAATAAATTTCAAAGGAGAAGTTTCTTTTCTTTTATCTTTATAGATCGGATAATATGGAGAAGGTACTTTGAAGAATATTTGCACATCTACATCATGAACCATAGTTTGAACTTCAACATAAGTGTGGGAAAAACTAGTAATAGCAGATGGAGATTTGGGAATATGAATGTTAGGAATCGGATTAGGAAAGATAGGATTAGGATTAGGAAGTTTAGGAACTAGATTATGAAGATTAGGAATACTAGGAAAAGTGTAGGACGTGATATGAATGGAAGACACAACCAAAGGAATACTTGGAACCACAGTTGGAAAAGGGTTAGAATAGAGATAAGTAATATTATGGTAAGAATGATGTGAGGTAGGATCTTGATTTTCCATAAGGTCACTACTAAGGAGAAGAGCATTAAGGGAATTCCTATCTTTCTCCACTAATGCCTCATCACTAGAAGAAATCCTAAATTGAGGTGAAGGATGTATAATGTCATCTTCTTTCGTATAAGGGAAGTGTGTTTTAGAGCATATGTCATCCTCTTATATTAAGAATTATTCACAAGGAGGAGATAAATAAATGTATTGATCCAAGGGTTCATCCCAAAAAGTAGAACTATCCACAATGGCTTCATGAGGAAGAGAGTAATCAACATCAAAATCCAAAGGTTCATCCCAAATAGGAGGATTATCCTTAATGGTTTCATGAGGAAGGGAGTAATCAACATCGAAATCTAAAGGTTCATCCCAAATAGGAGGATTATCATCCCTATCCATAAAGTGTATTGTAGGAGTGCCATGAGTCATTAAAGCTTGATCCCTAAAGGGGAAAGAAGCTAAATTGTATTGTAAACAAGGCTCATAGAAAAGACATATATTAAGAGAAGAATTAACATCAATCCCTAACTCATCTTTGTAAAGGTCAATTGAAGAGGTTGTAGAGGAAGATGAAATAGGAATAGGATCAATGGAGATCTCATTCAAACAATTTTCATCCTCACTTCCATGTACCTCATTAAAGGATCTATCATCTTGAACAACAAAAGCCTCATCAAAGTACTCAAAACAAGAGTCATACATGTTGAATACTAAAAGCATGAAAATGTAAATGTTTTTGTATTTTTAAAGAAATTTTGCAATTTTTTTGGATTTTTGAAATATAAATGCAAGGGAATAAAAGAAACCTAATCTTAATGCAAGAAAACAAATGATCTAACACAAAAAAGAAAGAGTTGTCTATCGAGGGTTCACCAAAATGTAGAGGATAAAATATGGATGGGGTCCAAGGGCAATGGCTTGCACACAAAAGAGACCCCAAAGCCAATATTTTATACTTACATTTGAATTGTATTGATATAAAAAGTAAATATAGATTATTGATATTAAAATTAATAAACAAAGGTACTTACCTCCAAAAAACAATTGGCTAAAAACCCTATCAAATGATCTCAAAAAATGATAAGTTTCTTATGTTTGAACCGAAACCGTGAGATCCACAAAACCCATAAATATTTTCTCCAAATTCACACAGGTTAACTTTGACTTTTTAAAAGGTCAAAGACCACATTATTTATTTGAAGTCCAATTCCGATTCTGTTTGCAGGTCCTGAAAGATTGCCGAAAAAGGTATCCAAATTCGCTCTCAGATCCAAGATTTCACACCTGTACCTACAAGAAAAATGATTTTTTTGTTTGTTTGGGGGGTTTGCCTTGGTCAAACCGCAGTTTGGAATCAACCTTAATATTGAAATTGAAATGGAGAATGATAGCAAGTAGTAGAAAAGGATCTAACAATGAAGTTGTGCAAATCAATAGATATGCAATTGTATTTGAAATATAATCAAGTATGTTAATATGAAAGCTTGAACACAACAATGAATGTAAATCAAACCTCCATGATTGTATGATTGGAATCCACCTTGAGAGAAGAATGAATAGATCTTCAAGATGGACAAAGGATCTTGAAGGAAAATCACACCACCATGATGGCTAGATCTAGGGTTTGAATGCTTGAATCCTTGATCTTCAATGGAGAACTTGAATAGAGAAGAGGACTTGAATGCTTGAATGGATGCTTGATCTTGCTTGAGAGCTCCTTGATCATGAAATTGCTTGAGATGAGATGTGAAAATGAGAGAGGAAGACTCCCTTTTATAGTGATTTAGGGCACAAGAGGGGCCTCATAGAAAATAATAATTAAGGGCCCATGGCACAAAACTCTAGAGAGGTGCACATGGAGAGGAAATTAAATTAAAGTCTTGACACAAAACTCTAGGAGGGGACCACCCTCAATATAGAAATGAAATAATTATTTAAGAGCCTTATTACAAAATTTGAGGTAAGGAAAACCCCAAAGTTAATTTGAGCATTAGGCACAAAACTCGAGAAAGGCTAATCTCCAATGATAAATTAGGATTCTTATACAAATATCAAGAAAGGTCCACCTCAAATATTAATTTGAGAATTCGACACTTAATTCAAGAAAAGACAAGATTTTGATGAGATCTTGAAATTGGGAGCTAACACCGAAGATCCCAAACCCTAGGGTCAAGGTCAAGGTCGACCCTGACTAGGTCAGGGTCGAGGTCGACCTTGACCTTATGGTCAAGAGTCTCAAGTTCACAGTTTAGGATGGAAGAAAATGCTAGGAAGAAGTGGAAAATGGGGAGAAAGCCAAATCAAAGCTAAGATCAATTCAAGGTGTTCAAGATGACCCAAAACCACTTACTCAGAGGGCTAAATGCTCTTAACATGGAAGTGCTTCCATTTTAAGATGATACACAAGGATCACAAAACATTAGTGTAGATTATTAGTGGGTATCAAGTCCCACCGGAGTTTTTACCTATTTGGGTTTCCCCGTAACCATATTGGTGTCATGTTTTGATTTCATGTTTCATGTTTATGTGAATGTTTAATTCAGTTGTTAAGAATTTATGTTCAGTATAAAGATTAAAGTAAAAATTTAAAATATAGTGAACATTGATTCACCACCCCCCCCCCCCCCTCTCAGTGTTCCCATTCCTAGCAAACAAAGCTACCATGAAGGACAAGCCGATCAAGCATGCCACCTACTCTACCCATCTCATTGTATATTATTTAGGGAAGGTTCGTAACTCACAAGAGGGACTATATCCAACATAGTAGGAATGATAGCATGTTCCAAACAAGGATCCTCTTGAGAATCACAATGTTCCACACTAAGTGTAAGAGTTACTTGTGATGAAAGCATACTAGGTAAATCAATGTCAATGTCAATAGTCTCATATTCATCATTAACATCATCAATATCATCCAAAGTATCTTCTTCATCCAAATTAATCAAAATAGGATCTAAGATATGAATAGAATCATCATAATCATGCATCTTAACATCATTATTAGTAATAACTTCTTCTAACACATCATGCATAGATTTATCCAAAGAAGATAGAGATCTTTGAAGAATAGAATTACGAGCTTTAGCATGAGCACGATGCTTCTTACAATGTTCATTAGCAGATCGATTACATTTTGATTTACTTGAAATAGGTTGAGAACTAGGAGGAACAATCACAAGTTCTTTAGGAAGATCAATAGGATTATCAGCAATAGGAGGAACAATCACAGGATCCTTCATAGGTTCTTTAGGAAGATTGATAGAAGGAACTTGATTAACAAAACTAGAAGCCATAGTTAAAGGAGGTATAGAAGGTTTAGGAAAAAGACCACGATTAAGATCCATAGGAGGTATGCTTAATTCAAGAATCTTATGGTGTTCATAAGCTTGATATGAATGGAAAAGATTATCAAGTTGAGGAGGACATGAATTAGGTAATGAAGGAAAAAAGAAATCAAGAGCAGTAGAATCTCTAGGCCTAGAAGGTTGATATAAACTATGATTAACTATCTTCACTTCTTCATCATGAAAAAATTTAAGACAATTATGGATAGGTGAAGCAACAACATGCATGGCAGTCAACCAAGGAAAACCTAGCTTAACTTGAAATTGAGCAGAAGTAGGAACAACAACAAAGGTAGTGTTCACAATTTTTCCACAAAGTTCAACCGGTAAAGTAATAGAACCAAATGATGGATAAAGAAAACCATTGAAAGTTTGAATCCACACATCTAATGTATCATAAGAATCACACTATAAGCTTTTCATAAAAATATTTTCTTCAATAATAACATTGACTAAAGATGTAGGATCAACAAGAAAACCACGAGTAGGTTTCTGAGAAATCCTAGTATAAATGTAAAGGGGACCATCAAGAGCCTTAATAGTCTTAGAATCATCAAAGGTAATCAAAAGTTCCCAAGGTCTTTTATTCTTAGGTTGTTTTCGGGGTTGAGATTGAGTTTTCAATTTAAGCTTAGGTTTTGGTCAAGGTTGAGATTGAACTTGAGGTTGAATCTGAGGTTGAGGTGGAGGTTGAGGTGGAGATACAGATTGACCAACATGCTTCACTTGATTAACAACATGATTAAGATCATCCATCTTTGAATCATACACAATTTTCATAGCAGATGGCTGAGCAATGGTATTAGTATCATGCGTAGGTAAAGGATTCATATAGATTTGAAGGTTTTGATTAGGAGGAGAGACAGATTTGTTTTCACTACCATCAAGATTATCAACAGATAAGGCATTAGAGTCAATTAAGTCTTGAACCTTATGTTTTATAGAATAACATTTCTTAGTATCATGACCATTTTGATGATGATATTGACATAATGCATTTTGATTAAAAGATTTAGATGCAATCGTAGTAGGTAAAAGAGGTCAAATAGGAGGTAAAGTAATCATATTAGTAGTTAACAACCTATTCATAATAGCATGTAAAGTTTCAGAAAGAGGATTAAATGTATGATTTAATCAGAAAGCAGTGGATGTAGAAGTGGCATTGTGAGATGCAACATCAACTGTATTCGCTTGTTTTTTTATCTTGACATAGTTGTTGAATTTTTTAAATTTGTTTGGATTAGGAGCAGCATCACTCTTATCAACTGGAACATGAGCCATTGGAGTGTTTCTCTCAAATTGACTCACTTGTAATTGATAATGATGAAGCACTGCACAAAGTTGTTGAAAAGAGGTAAATTCAGTAAGCAAAATCATATCTCTAATATCCTTTTGCAAATTTGAAATAAACATATGTTGAATATCAATATCAGGAATAGGATAGGAAATCTAAGCATGCAAATGCTTAAATCTACCAATAAATTTAGTTAATTTTTCTTTAGCACTTTGTTTACAATGCATCAAATCAGTCAAAGACACTTGCGGGCCAATGTTATTTTGAAATTGTTGAATAAAGGCATTAGCAAGTTTTGGAAAAGAATCAATAGAATAAGGAGTCAAGGAACAATACCATTGTAAGGCCTTGTCACGAAAGTGTGTGTGTGAATTTTGTACCTAGCTGTAGACACAACACTTCAGTAAAACATTACAGGTTAGCCAAAACAAAAATCATGCAATGAAATGGAAACTAAACTAACCAGGTGATTTACTGCCTTCTAGTAGATGTGAGTATGATACTCTCAGATCAGACTGAGATTAGTGACAATGCAACATCTAAATGAAGGATTTGAATGCAAAATATGAAAGACTATGAATGCAAATTAAGCTATATTTTTGGATTTTCTTTGCAATAATATGAAATCTGTATGAATCTAAGCTATATGAATGAAATGGAATGCAGTTTTAATCTAAGAATGATATGAAGATGAAATCTATGATACAAAACTATGATATGAAACTATGAAAAGATTATGATCAACTATGAAAGATCTCACAAATCGCCTATCGCAAGTGCTCAATCCTTCAATCGCCAATTCGCCAGAGCAATTGTGCAAATTTGAGTGTTGATGAAAATGAAGAGCTAAGCCTTGTTTTTATAGAAATCCAGGGCTTTGAGGATGCAGGAGAAAAGCCATAAATCACTCTTGATAAACTTAGGTTGATTTTTGAGTTATCAAGAAATTAGAGAAAACTAACTCACAAAAATTATGCAAAAGCAGAGTTTTACTCAAAATAGAGTTTAGATCAAATTTCAACTCATCATTAGATGTTGAGTTTCAATTTTAAAAATGATTGTTAATTTCTAGTTGTCTGCTTTTCTGATTGTGCATGATTTAATTATAAATTAATTAAAAATAAAGTGATTTATTCTCAACTTAACTGATTTTTGAAATAAAACAATTGTTTTATGGGTTAATCAATTATTAAATCAAACTTTATTCAAAAACTATATTATTAAATATTCACAACTAACTTTAATTAATTAAATAAGAATTTAATCAATTAGTCATAAGATTTTTTATTTATTGTCAAAATTAAATAATACAATTTAGGAATAATTTAATTAAATTTAATTAAATAATTAAGTGGCAATATTAAATCTAATTAATTAAATATTCAAAATATTCAATTAATCAAAATTTAGGATAAATAGGATTTATTGCCAAATAATTATTAAATTAAAGATAATTACGATAAATTAAGAATATTTCCCAATGCAGAATTTAGGATAAAATCAATTAAATTTGATAATGTGAAGATGTGCCTTAGGTTAGGACTTTTGTATCAATTTCATTCAATTTGAGGATGTAGGAGGTTAATGAACCTATAGCCCATTTTTGGGGTATTACATTTTGCCCCTCTTTGAATTACTATGCGAAGCGCAGTGGTTCAAAGATAGTCTGTGTATGATAAAGATGTTTGAGACTAATTTGAAAGATTTGAAAGATTAACCAATTCTAAGATGGAACCTGATTGAAAGATTTAAAGAAAAGAGATGCCAACCCAGGCTCAGAATGACTAGGAATCACAATGATGCTAGCTATATAAACAATGAACCGGTGATTACGAAAAAGTGTCAAAACGCTTGATTCTGAACCTTATGATTGTGAAGAAGTGAGTAACCAATTCCAGACCTCAATGTCCTTGTATGAATCATATTGGTATCACATCCTGAACCCATCAGTTACGAAGAAACAAGGAAATAACACTAATGAACCGATGGTTACGAAAAGCTAATACAGTTTACAAGATAGATTTAGGATACCAGATTGATATGGATCTCGATGAATCTGATATGCCCTAAGCGATGATAGATTTGCCCCAAGTGACAAGGACTTTTGATGAATTAGCAACTAGACGTGGATGTTGTCTTGATTACTGAGGAAAGAATTCTGATTGACAAAATTAGAGTTACAGACTTTGAATGATGTGTAATACCATGCCCCCTTCGGGATTAAACAAGAAAAGTTAGCGTTGAATGGTTTAGAAGCATGTTAATTGATTTGAGAAGTGGTTGTGCATGTCTAAGAACGCATTCTGTATCATTTAGAGGTCCTGGAGATCAAAGTTTGACTAGGTTTGAACATGAGTTGACCATAGTTGACCAAGTTAAAATTTTGATAGTTTGATGTAAGATAATCAGTTAAGTTGAATTCTAGATTTCTATGATGACTGAAGGTCGATTATGCAAGTAGTCAAATGTCCTAGGTCTGAAAAATTTTAAATCACAATTTTGATATAGTGATCGATCTTAGATTTTGATTTTGATCCCGAAAATGGGTTCAGAATGTTGAAATTAGCTAGGGGTGCCATTTTCATGAAAAACGGAGCACTTTTGAAAATTACATCAAAAAGCTATATAAAGGTCGGAAGGGTCATTTTCAATTCATTTTCACTGTTGACTTTTGAAACCTTGTGGAGCCCTCTTAGCGAGAAAATCATAGAAATGAAGGTACATGTGTCTTCTCACTATTTTGAGCGTAGCCGGAGGCATCAGAGACCTCGACAGTATAGACATCCGGTAGGTGGACCTCTGTGCCTCACTGAAAGGTCAATTTTTCTTTGTTTATAGCTTTTGTATCATATTTTTTGTACGTTTTCAATTTTAAATTTTTGCATGCACGAAAACTCATACGAGTATCCTTCTGGGCTCATACAACTTTTCAATTCTAGTTAGGTTGTCATATCTGATGCAGAGCGCACAGTACATAAGGTTAATGAGCCCAAATTAACATCTATAATCTGATATCTCTTCTCACTAAACTTAATTCATTGTATAACTAACTATATTTGAACAAAGAATTTCATATCTTTATCTTTCCTCTGTCTGCCTGCAACTATGTAAGTATTCATTTGAATCTTCATGATACTCTATCTTTCTTTTGTTTTAAATAATGATCAGTGATTCCATCCTTTTGCATAATCCAATAACCAATAACAATAACTTCATATAACACTATCAACTGAGTGTTTATGCTATGGTTAAAACTTTGAATGAAATTCACTAGTACACCTTTTTACCTTCGGGAACCATTGCATGTTCAAGTCCTTCATAACACGGCTATAACAGTCATGTGAAATGGTAAGAAACTTCGTTCCCATCTTCCTCTAGTAGCATAACTTATACTCTGGTATTCTGTGGCAGGTAATCATTCATCCTCATGTTGGTCTCAAGATTCAACACCAAGATAAACTCTGGTAACAGTTCTTGGAACACCGTCATTCGTTCCAAAACCCGATCTCAATAATAAAACATTAGATTTCTACAATAAAATCCACCACTGAGAATCTTATCAAACTTTGAATAAACAATGAACTCTCAAAATGAATTTGTCATCAATTATCGATATTGATAGTCAAAACCTAATTCCTTATGGTTTGCGCAGACTTGTTAACCAGTCCCGATAACTTTGAACAGTTCCAACAACTCATTTCACAAAACCAAAATGGTTCACAGTTATCGATTTCAATAAGAAATAAAATCATTTTCAATAAACTTTAGAACTTGCTTTCACCAAATCGATAACAAGAATGATAAAGCCCATTCTTCAATAAACTTTTAAACTTGCTTTCATCAAACCGATCCATATAACAGCATAAATTACTTCAAACTCAAAGCAGAGATTTTCGAAACCAGTTGGCAAGTAATATTAACTTCATTACACAAAAGCCGATACCAAATCTAAAATACACTCTAATGAACAGAGATCTTAGAACATAGAAAAATGCATGAGAGCGCTGAAGAAACAAAAAAAAATCTAAACAGAATTAAATTCAATCATTAATCCATTCTCCATTACATCATTTCTTCTTCATCGGTTCTCTATCATTCTTTCTATTCTACTACTTTCTATCCCCCATTCTCGGTTTTACATGGTAATATATAAAAAAAAAAAATTCAAAAACCGATAACTAACTCAAATAACTATCTTTCCTAACTTCCCACGACCGATTCAAAATGACCGATTTGTAAGATCGGTAGCATATATAAAATAAACTAGCAAATTATCGTGACAAAACATTTAGTAAAATACTAACATCTACCCGACTTTACCCCACCGATTACATCAATAAGACATGAAATGGCTTATCAAGCCATATTACAATATAATTCAACCATTTATAGTTCAGAATTTGCAAAATATTTCTAATTGCGGGATGCCCATGCATCAGTATCACTATCCCCCAAGACTCGTACGGGAGGGACCCAAAAGTCATACGATGTTTCGTCGGGTCCCTCATAAATTGTACGAGGAGATATACAGTGTCATATCATCATTGTTTGTCGTATGGTAACTGTTGGAATATAATTGGGAAATGTGATACTGAGAGGGAGGGGTGAATCAGAAATCGCCTACTAAACCATTCTCATATAAATATAACTTTTGCATAGCATCATCAATACTTGAACATAATCAAATGATTAACAAACTAAAACATCATCCATGAAAGCATTCAAAACATGGAGATTTTGGTTACCCAGAAACCCTTGAAAGGTAAAACTGGGGTGGGGATGACACCCACAAATCTTCACTACTACAGTAATAAATTTGTTGTTAGGGCTTACAAAATTTGATCAAAACTTGATCTACCCTATGAGGGGTTTGCTCTGTTAAAAGCTAAAAGACTTATACAATCTACCTTGTAAAAAGATTTGAAACTTACAATAAAGTAAGCACTCGGTTAAGAGATTACAAAAATTCTGTTAGGACTACTCAATTAAGAGATTTACCTTGATACACTGGCTAGAATGTCTCAGTACTTGATCTTTTAGTTTGTACTGTATGTAGATAACAGATATTCTCTTTACTGTGTGATGTTGATCTCGTCTATCAAATCTATCTCTTTTTTGTGCTTTCACTACTTAGCTCGATCACTGAACTCTGTCTCTGAATACTTCTCTTTTCTGAATCATACCTATTTGCTTATTCCCTTCACATTCATTATTCCTTGCTACTACATTTTAGGTTTTAGATCTTGACCTTATATAATCAATAAAACATTTTATTGATTCAAGATCTATGGCTTAGATTAATTCCTTTTGCCGCTTAAGTCTCACTAATCTTTGATTGGCTCTAGGTATTGCATAGATCAATGATTACTAAGTAGATACATAATTACCTCCATAATTATTTCAATAGACAAAATAAAAAACATGAATGTCGGCCAAAACTGTTTACCTTGATCACTGTGCCAAAACAAACTCTTATGTCATTCTCTGGCTAACTCGGCAAATACAGTTTTTGATAGTCGACATTCACTATACTCGGCATATGTTGATAACTTTGGCGCTCAGTAATCATTGCATATAGAACTCGAAAAAACTAGACCCAGTATACTACAAAAATACATAGTGACCATAAGTTTACTCGATAGTACTACTGCTCGGTAAGTGAACATTACATATCTCGGCCTTTACATAATGACTCGGTCGTAGTGATGATTGACCATCATTGCCTAGATATATGACTAAGTGTGAGTCACTAATAGTCAAAAAAACTATAGAGATCTACAATATCCCCCTTTGATATTAGTGGCAAAACCACTTTGTCATGACATTACATCTCCCTTTACAAAAATATGTAGTATAAGGAAAAACACTCCCCCTGAGATATATATACATGCAAAAATTGTGAAAAATTTGTTACCTCCCTCTTTGTCATGTCATGATTTTACTTCCCCCTTGATTTTGACATGATGAATGTCATCTAGAGTGGGGATCTCAAAATTATTCTCCAGAAATGGTTTGTGCAGCATCATAACCATGTGTAGTGCAGTTTCTCATCCTCCAGCAGCAATAGTTAACACTTCAGACTGCACTTCTAGCTCAGCAGCTAGATTGATTAGGCTCTCGGCAGTAGACAGATTCGGATCCCTCTGAGTTAATTCCTTAGCCTTGACCAACTTCCTCTGTAATGCCTCTAGGTGAGGTGTTAAAATTGTTTGCATAGAAAGTAGGTGAGATCTAATCTTTCCATCATTAGCCATCAGCTCGGCTATCTTTCCTTGAGTATGCATTATCGTGACATAATGATTGGAACTGTGTTCTGGATCAACACTTAAGGACTGACTGGTGGATTTAAGTTCTTGCTACAGTTGATCAATCAAACTTTGGTTCTCCTCAGTAAACTATTCAATATTACATAGTTTGGTGAGCAGAGAGTTTGCATTTATAATGACTTCTTCGATCTCTGCTACCAAAGTAGAAAGTGCGACCTATTTAACTACAATCTTGACAGATACTTTCTCTAGCATTTTGGTCTGAAACTTTCTTTCCGACCACTCAAAAAATTTATCACTAGTGCTACACACATCATTATTTACCTTTTGAACAATATGTACAAGTTATTCCAATATGGGAGCGGAACTATTTACATCTGATAACTCATAAACATCATTAAATATATCTTTGATTTCATACAGAACCTGTTTCTACTTATGTTCTCTTCTCAATTCTTCTTGTCGAATTTTCCTTGACAATAAATCTTTCAATATTTGTATTTTCTGATAAGATAAGTTATCAGTATCCCATTTAGGAATAGTAATAACCTCATCAATGGTTACCTCAAGTGAGAAGACTTCCATTTTCTGCTTGTGTGCTTTATTCGGTGTGCTCCCACTCGGCATCTGTACAAGAGCTTGTATTGCTTCTTGTTTTGTAGGCTCATGTGCCTCATTAAATTTGTCTTTTCCTTTTTTCCCCTTAGTCCCCTTATCCTCCTCATGAGGACTAGTAACTTTTTCTTCTGACTTCTCCTCTTTTTCCTGGTGAATCTCCTCGGTAGATGTTGTTTGAATAACTGGTGCCAACTTCTCTGGTTCCTCGGTAATACTAGTACCAAATAACAGATCAACTATAACAACTTCTAATTTAGTGGGGGTAGTGTTACCAGTTGGTGTCACATCAATTGTCAGATAAGCTTTGACTTGCAAAAGTACTGGGTTACTACCTGGCAAATATGTGTCTTTAGCTATCTCAGCCTTTATGTCTTCCTCAATTAATACCTAATTCTTAACTGGTGTATCCTCTGTGATATCTACAATGTGCACTTTAAGTTCCTTCTAAATTTCTTCTACCTTGGGAGCTTTTGTCTTCAGAATGGGTGAATCCATTACACTTTGTTCTATTTCAGGCTTGGCATCCTTAGATGTACTAGCACCTTCATCTTTGTCAATCAACAATCCATATATTATCTTCCAAATCTTGACACTTTCTTTTACTACATCCTCAACCTTGTGTTGAAGGATTAGATAAGCTCTAAGCTTGGGGTCAAATTTGGCTCAGTATTTCTCCATGATTTTTCTGATGTTGGTAGGGGTGAGACTTGACTCCACTTGTGCTAAAGTGCTCTCCCTTATTTGTTTTTTAGTATTCAGGGCATATTCCCATTTTTGTGCAATCCTATTGCTCAACTCCTTTAGGATTCAATTCTCCAACTGAATGTGTAACATCTTGAAAGTGCAAAGCATTTCAAGAATGGCATCTTCAACTTTCTCTTTCTCTCCTATACTCAAACTTCCAAACTTTAACTTTTTCAAGTCATCCACTCCTGTAGAGTTTTTTATCTTGTGGCATATTTCATCCATAGTAGAGTTAACATCATATAGTGCAATCTTCTTCTTCATCACTTTCGGTTTCCTCATCATCTTCTTGTACCAATACAAGTTTCCTCATGGGCCTTTTGTTTCCCTTACTTGGCACAGCCTTAGGTTGTCCAGGTTTTCACTTACTAGATGCAAGGGATACCTTAGGAGTTTCAGTAGTTGTTCCCCTTGTTCTAGGCCTCAGCATAGGTGTCAAAGACACTCTAGGTTTTAGTATTCTTTTCTTGGTTGGGGGCTCAGCAATTATTGGTTTCTTTCCTTTCTTCTCTTCTATTTGAGTTTCTTCTTCTTCTTCTTCATTGTCACTAGATTCACTTAGCTTGTCTTCTCCCAAACCTTGGGTTAACTCTAGTGGAGCATCCTTGTCTGATTCTTTCACATACTTCTCTACATTATTTACTATCTTCTTTATCTTCCTCTCTAAGGTTGCAGCAGTTAAATCCAAAGAGATTTTTTATTTGGCTTCCTCATATGTCCCAAAGTAGGGTGCCTTGCTATCAATTTCTTTAGCTAAGAGGGCTGTAATGGTAGCATTAGCTTCATCTATATTAATTTCATAGGGTAGTGGCATAAGCCATGAAACCCTAGGAAGGACTGCTTGTGCATATGTGAAATCTATGTCAAATAGAAAGTATATATCATTACTGTATTTCTCAACTAATGACACAGGGATTCTACTCCTCTTCCTCATTTTCTTCTTAAACTCAACAAAATAATTTTCCATTACTCCATTAAAACTATCTCCTATCTAACCTATGAACTCACTGATTTGCACAGTAATGGGTTTCTTCTTATCCCATATCACACCTCCATGAGTAGGAAAACTTTTCTTTACATAAAAGAATAGATAGATTAGCAAAGAGCCAAACTTACACATTGAGTTCTTTGCAGTCCGGATTGAGTTGAGGTTCTCGGCAAGCTAAGTCAGTTGGATCTCGGCAAGATCATATGTGTGCCCTTTCTTAATGATTTTCCATGCCCCATCCACTGTCATATAGGAGACACTGTCCAACCGACTAGATTGATAGAACTTGTGCGAGATAACCCTAACAGAAAAATCAATTTCCAAATATGTAATGGTAGAGATCATCATTCCTCATTTGTTCCATATAGCTTGTGTGTTTTCTTGTATTTCCTCTTTGCTCAAACACTTCATTGTCCATTTTCCTTGAATCAAAGGGTAACCAGTGACTCATTGGATCATATCCTCTGTTATCTTTACTGGTCCATCTTCCAGCCATAGTTGCATGTCATGTACTCGACTCAACACAATTTTTATCCATTCAACCTTAAAATTCTACAGGATATCCAGGGCATGCACTAACCCTAGCTCGACAAATAATTTGTACTCCAACTTCGACACTCCGTTAACACATAACTTGTCATACACCTCCCTGATCTTGTAATCTCTGATTTCTCCAATTTTGCACATATAACATGACCTAATCTCATTCATCATCAGTACATTTTTCAGGATTGAAGATAGGGCTCCATTCAAATCTCCTTTAATTAGGGATTCCAAAATTGTCTTAAAGATTCATGGCTCACAGACCTCATTCCTTACCAATTGCACGTTAAAAACTTTCATCCCTAGTTTCTTCACTATAGCAGATGATGATGCCATTTCAACTTATAAACTTTTAGAAAGAAATGTTTTCTTGGTATTTACCTTTTTCTCGTAAGTACCCTGTAGATGATTTTTGCCGATGGCACACTGTAGAGATTTGGAATTGACTTGATAAACCAGTTGCTCATGCTTGGAATTGCTCAAATAAATCTCAAATCGCTAGGTGAAATGAAATGAATGGAAACTTTTCACTTTATAGATTCCAAAAAGTGAAATTAGGGCTTCATAAATGCTCCATACAAAATTTGTAAGTGGAATACAACTATCTCAGCAAACTCATGCTAACCTCGGCTAACACAAGCTCGGTCAAAATAATTGTTATGACATAGCTCGGTACCTATAGCATCTCGGCCATAACAGGTGCTTGACATACACTGATATCTCAGTCAGAATACTATCACTTGGCATCAAAAAATAAAGTTTTCTATTTCACTCAAATATGTCCTAATGCATTTTTAACTTATGCAGATTGGACTTCTACTCAGTCTTTATGTTAGGAATTGATGTAAAATAAAGCTTTGTAATATTTAGTTCCAAACATACCTTTTATGCTTAATTGGAAGAAGTGTAATCACCTAATCCATCAGATTGGGTGACCTCAGATGTGCTAGCTTCACTAGTGCTTCCTTCTTCTTTCTTCTTCCATGTCTTGTCCATCTGATTTTTTAATTTCTCATGGATATCTTCACTCTAATTCTGATTATTGCTTGGCATAGGCGATCTACAGTCTTTCTTAAGATGACATATCTTATTACATTTGTAACATACCATGCTTCCAGTCATCCATCTTTTGGATCTTCCTCTGAAATGCGTCTTCATGCAATTTTCTCCAATGTGTCCATATTTTCCACAATAATGACAATTGTACCATTTGTTGTAATCCCAATTGTATGAGTTTTTCTTCACAGGTGACTTAGTCTATTCATTTGATGATCATCTTGGTTTAGACCTGCATTCAATTGCTCTATGCCCATACTTCTGATAGTTGAAATAATTACCTTGAAACTTAGGTGAGGTAGGTGGGTTACTGACCTTAGACCTACATTCATGTGCCTGATGTCCATGTTTCTTATAGTTAAAGCAATGTCCATTGAAACTATGTTTTGAATCAAACTTACCATGTTTACTTCTGCATATGTTGGTTGTATGTCCTAGCTTTCCACAGTGATGGCATGTGGGCTTGTTGTTCTTTCATTTTGCATTCTTTTTTTCTCCATTCTTTGATGATTGTCCTTCTTCAGTAGATGAAGCATGTTCATTTAGTCCAAGTCCAGATCTATCATCAGATCTTCTAGGTGACCTTAATAGTTCTTCAAATTATTTTGTAGCTTCATTAGGTTTTTTCATCCTTTCATTGATCTCCTTTTCAATTCTAAGTTCATTCTTCAATTGATCATTCTCAGATCTCAGTTGGTTGATTTCCATATCTTTCCTATCCAACTCCTGATTAACCAGCAATAGTTGATTTACCATGTCTAGTTGATTATTAGTCAACCTTTGCATGTCACTTGTCCTTTCATCCAGTCTCATTACCATTTGTCTTTTGTCTTCTTTAGCCATTATCTTGTCATCTTCAACTTTCTTTTTCTGTTCAACAACTTCACAAAGTCTGATAGATTGAATCTCATGTTCTCTCTTTAGATTCTTGATGTCATCATTCAGTATGGTATTCTTCTCCAGTAGATCTTTTATGCCTTTGTCAGTTTTTGCAGTATTTCCACTATCAAATAATCCAGTGGTATATTCTTCTTGATATTGTGATTCATTTTTCTGAATAGCAATTTCTCTCCTTTTGCTCAAGGATTTCTTCAGTTCGCCTCTAGTTGCTTCCAGTTGTTGTAATGCTAGGTGTACATCAATTTTCTAATTCTTTATGACCTTTCCCAGATTATAGACTTCCATCTCAAGATCTTTTTCTTTAAGTGGTTATACTTTCTATGAGAAACCTTGCAGCTCTGATACCAATTATTGGAAATATAATTGGGAAATGTGATACTGAGAGGGGGGGTGAATCAGAAATCACCTACTAAACCATTCTCATATAAATATAACTTTTTCATAGCATCATCAATACTTGAACATAATCAAATGATTAACAAACTAAAACATCATCCATGAAAGCATTCAAAACACAAAGATTTTGGTTACGTAGAAACCCTTGAAAGGTAAAACTGGGGTGGGGATGACACCCATAAATCTTCACTATTGCAGTAATAAATTTGTCTAATAGGGCTTACAAAATTTGATAAAAAATTGATCTACCCTGTGAGGGGTCTACTCTGTTTAAAGCTAAAAGACTTATACAATCTACCTTGTAAAAGGATTTGAAACTTACAATAAAGTAAGCACTCAGTTAAGAGATTACAAAAAGTCTGTTAGGACTACTTGGTTAAGAGATTTACCCTGATACACTGGCTAGAATGTCTCAGTACCTAATCTTTTAGTTTGCACTATATGTAGATAATAGATCTTCTCTTTACTATGTGATGTTGATCTCATCTATTAAATGTATCTCTTTTCTGTGCTTTCACTGCTTAGCTCGGTCACTAAACTCTATCTCTGAATACTTCTCTTTTCTAAATCATACCTATCTACTTATTCCCTTCACATTCATTATTCCTTGCTACTACATTTTAGGGTTTAGATCTTGACCTTATATAATCAACAAAACATTTTACTGATTCAAGATCTACAGCTTAGATTAATTCCTTTTGCCACTTAAGTCTCACTAATCTCTTATTGACTCTAGGTATTGCATAGGGATCAATGATTACTAATTAGATGCATAATTACCTTCATAATTATCTCAATAGACAAAATAAAAAACATGAATGTCGGCCAAAACTATTTACCTCGATCACTGTGCCAAAACAAACTCTTATGTCATTCTCTAGCTAACTTGACAAATACAGTTTCTGATACTCAGCATTCACTGTACTTGGAATATGTTGATAACTCTAGCACTCGGTAATTATTGCATATAGAAATCAGCAAAACTAGACTCAGTATACTACAAAAATACATAGTGACCATAAGTTTACTCGGTAGTACTACTGCTCGGTAAGTAAACATTACATATCTCAACCTTTACATAATGACTCGATCGCAGTGATGATCGACCATCATTGCCTAGATATATGACTAAGTGTGAGTCACTAATAGTCAAAAAAACTATAGAGATCCATAGTAACTAGGGAAAACTTGTACGAGTTTCAACGCAAGTCTGCTTTGTCATTTGAAAAATAGTGAGCCCAAAACTCATTTCTAGGTCAAATTTTTTAATTTTTTGATCTTTTAGCCTGATTACTAAGTCTTTGATCTACCTTATGAAATAGTAAACTATTCAATTCCTATATTTGTAGCCTATATTTCAACCAAATTACTGATAGGGTTCCATGTTTCTATGGTGTGTAGGTCACATATCCTGATGTTCATGTGCGCATCTCACATCCTGCCACTCAGAGACTTTGTGTTTCATTGTCTAATCCTATGAGAGTTCATCTTGCTTCAAGCGGATTTGAGTATCTAATTCATTTACCTGAGATTAGGGTAAATCATGGACTATTGACTACTTTGATAGAGAGATTTCATTTTGAGACCCAGACTTTCCACTTGCCGATTGGGGAGATCACGGTTACACCAGAGGATGTATACTGTATACTGCACATTCCCTTCCATTCAGGTTAGCATCCAGAGTATGTGAGTTTGGGGAACTTGGGTTTACTAGCATTCAGATGTCTTTTCAAAGATGATACATAGCTGACTTGTTCTATTTCCTAAGAAACCTTGGTACAACGCTATGGTCAGACCCATAGATTAGAGTGCATCCTTGCCAGGATGATAGGAGGTATTATTATGTCCGACCATCAGTAGAACAGTCTATTGATGGGCTAGGCACCGATGGTAGCACATCTGATGGTGACTCCTTCTGAGTTAGCCTGGGGTTAGTGTTTATTAGCCCACATGTTCTCTGAGATGCACAAGGTTTTGTATCAGGAGAGCAAGTCTTTTGCTACTAGTGCTTTAGTTCTATAGATCTAGGTGTGGGAGCATATCCCAGTTTTGAGACCAGTGTGCTAGTCACACTGACAACCATAGGAGCCCATTATTTATATTTATGTTAGATATGTCATACAGGTTCACATGGGCCATGTAGAGTACTAGGGATGGTGCCTTGATGACATGATGTTTGTATGATGGAGGCCTTATGTAGACATTGAGCCTTGGCCTATTGCACAAGAGCAGTTTAGTTTCTTCTTCTAGAGTCGTGTGTTGATTGGATGATCATCCTCTATACTTGAGTGATTTATTATTACCAGGGTGTGGTGACAGTATGGATGAGTGTAGGATTATGCCACTTATGCTCAAATAGCCTGTGAACTCAGACTTGGATGGACCATGAGGCTTTCTTATGCCTTGTGTTCACAGGAGTACAGTGGTATTATTAGCAAGGACTAGGAGTATAGACCATAGGTTGTTGATGTTGGAGTGAAAAATGGGTTTATATCATGGCTTTCAAATCACCCGATGTATGGGTTCTCTGATCCCATAGAGATGATACCTGCCATGGAGGAGGCTATGGATGTTACTGGAGCTATAATGAGATAGGGCCTGAGACCTGCAAAGGCTCCAATTTTGCACCCCACACCTCCGAGGCTAAGAGCGATGGCTCCTCTCTAGAGACTAGCAAGACAGATGAGGCCCCCTTGTCCCACTAGTTCTACAGTAGATAGGCCTACAGGTTCACAGAGATGGAGTAGGGGAGAGGGTGGTACTTTAGGTAGTGGTGGTACTCTTGAGGAGCTACTTGCAGCAGAGCAGTGCGTAGGTGGTGGTGATCCAGATCCATTACAGGGTGATACTTCTTTTAATTTAGGTGCTGAGGTGAGATGTTGGAAGGTGCAAAGAGTCGAGACCACAGAGCAGCCAATTGTTGATACTGATATGCCGATGGTAGATATTGATCCTAGTGTATGACTTAATCCATAGGAGGTTGTGAGGAGACTCATATTATAGGTCAGGGACCTGAAGGTGCATAGTACTCACTGGGAGGAGAGGTTTCTTGAGGTAGATAGACAGTGTGCTGAGCTTTGTGGTGAGGTTTAGAGATTACAAGCAGAGGTTATTCATTAGACCTCTCGGGCCACATATTATGTGTCTGCATACTATACTGTTGTCCCAATTGCACAAAGAGTTCCTTCATATTCTCAGTATATGTTAGCATCAAAGGGAGCCAGGGCACCCAGAGTAGAGGTGGTGCCGAATGCACCACCACCACCTCAACAAGATGGAGAGGATCATGCCGACAGTTGATCTATCTTCCTATTCTGATATTTTTGATCTTTTGTTGTTCATGTATACTATCCTAACTTCTGATAGCTCACATGAGCTCATTCTTTTGTACACTGTACTAGTAGTGCACCCCTGACTATTTCAAGTTCTATGATATATATATATGAGATCAACATTTTGGTTATGACTTCATTTGTACTTGTCATGTTTTGATTTTATGATGATATCATGTGATGTAAATGCTATGAGTAATGTAGGATATATGTATGGATTTATGCAATGCAATGATTTTCTTTCATATGTATGGATTTTATGCAAATGTAATTGATTATGAAAAGTGTATGTATGGAGATGTATGTAATGCAATAGATGGAATGAATGATGATATGATATGCAATGATACACATGATATGTTTTGCAGGTATTGATGAAGAAAAGTACTCAGTCTTATGTCAAAAAGTATGTTTAACCCAGGATTGTGACTACTTGTGTTTCTATGAGGAGACCTTCGTATGAGATTCAACTCTTCATTTTCATTTTAAGTATAGTTTTTAGAAGAATTGTTGAAGATTTTCAAGCAATTTGTGAGATCATGCAAAGTGCAAAGTGTAAAATGACATGCAAAATGAAATGCAACCTAAGACCTAGGACCTAGTCATTGATCATGTGTCATTCATTTGTCATCATTGAGTTTTTAGGTAACTGGATAAATCAATACAATGTCCACTAGTTATGAAACCATAGACATATGAATATCAATTTGTACACACAAGAATCAATACAACACCCACTAGCTAGACAAAAATGGACATATGAATATTGATTTTGTTTTTGGAATGTCAGATTAGATATAAGCACCAAGGCATAAACGCTAGGATGACCTTAATATCATGGCTATTTTGATATAGCAATTTGTTTAAGCATCAAAACATAAATGTTGTGATGACCAGAATACACCTTTCTGAACAAACACATCAAGTAGTCAAGAGATCATTCTAAATCTAGTGTGAATTACCCACAATGACCCTTTATGGTTCACATCCTTAGGCAAGATCATGTTTCATAGTAGGAGAAAAAGCTCACTCAAAAAGATAATAGTTAGATCAAACTTCTTTGAATTTTCTAGGTATCAATGGTCGAGGTACACATGGCCATCCAATTCAAGATAGAGGCTCTTACAGACGGACACCATTTCAATCCAAAATTTCCAAAGTGGTTAGATGTTCACATACAATCAGAAGACAAAGAAAAGATTATGACCCTAGTCATCACTCTCTAAAACTTGTAAAGCACATCATCGAAGAGCTTGAAGGGACACAATATGCAAAAATCTCAATGTGAATCAGTAACCATACAAGGAGATAAAAGCATGTAAAAAGCATAGATTGTTTTTAGTTTGTGTTTGATTGCATTGTTGTAGATGCAAAATCCTTTCTGGAGAGGAGACTGACTGACTGACCCAAATGAAGCTTCAAAAGACTCTGACTAGATATGACTCATCTAAAGTATACTGGAGGCCATAGGATATGACATTGATTTCCCCCAAGTGTTAAGCATTGATAGGATACAGATGCTTGAGCTGATTGGTGTACAGACCGACTTATTGAAAATAGGAATGCAAAACAAACTGGTTATATGTACAAACTAAAGCAAGACTGAAAGCTGGGAAAGACTAAGCTTGTGTTGATAGATGGAGCATTTTGAAACAAGTGGCATCCGTTTGCCAAGTTTTCACCATCTTGGCAAAGATTCTATTTTTGCTACCAAGGCGCCTATTTCCAAGTTTTCACCAAGGCACTTTTTCTTTTTCTCATTTTTTTTTGTATTTTTCATCTTTTAAATTTTTTTTTACTTCTGATATTTTGTGATTTTTTTATGAATCACCAAGGTGTCCATTGCTAGGTTTTCACCAAGATGTTCATTTTTTCCGGACTTTTTTAGATTTTTAAGATTTTTTCAAGACATTTTTTAATACTAAATATCTTAGGCGTAGAATTTCTTCAGATGGAGAATGTTGATTGGTTCTCAGAGGTGTTCTCCTTTAGTCATTGAGAGTTGATAGGAACCATAGCCAAAAGTATTAGTGACAACAAAGGGACCCAGCCAGTTGGGTTCAAACTTCCCCTTGCATTCTCTATGTGATTGATTTTTAGGATGCTCTCTAAAGACTAGATCACCAACTTGAAATTCTCTATGTTTTGTTAGCACCTATTAAAATTTTCATGGCTGCATCAATTTCTTCTCTGGTCCCTACATTTCTTTCCATGTTCATGGCTTGAAACCCTAGGTCTAAATTCATATTTCTAGCCATTAGAAGGGAAAACCCTAATTTATCTTGGCCCTGTTCTAATTCTTCATTACCTTTTTTGGGCCACTTATGTGATTATAAGCACATGTGCACTTTTCCCTCCTAGTCAGTCACCAGCTCTCTGAGTCTTCATGCGGTTTTCCATTCTATTCAGTGACTTCAATTTTCCTTTGGTCGCGAAGTCTCCTATTCTTGGCAGTTTAATCCCATATATTCAGCAACTCTGCTAACGGTTTGTGTCTTCTCTTTAGTTTCTAGTTCGTGTGATGGCGGGCCTGGCATATCAGTTCTTTTTTAATCCTACGGCGGGCACATGATCTCATGAAATCTTAGTGGCCTTTGAGATCATGCGCTGGCCTTCTGATCTTCTAGGTGTTCAGATAGATTGTAAGTGGGACTGCTGATAGGTATTTTGACATGGTAGGTTCTGATTCAGCGGAGTGGTTTATAAGGCAGAGTGGGGCCAAGTTTTAATGAAATCTACAGGAGATTCAAGATCTATGGCTGGTGTATAATCACATGGAATCTTTCCAATCCATGAGATCATGTGACAGCCATTGATTTAGTATCAAACTATAAGGGATGTTGTGGGTCCATCTGCCAGGTGTTGCAAACTTGTTATGTTTTGATTGGCCGTGGGATGGTGAAGTGGAATGTTTTTAGTGGGCCCAAATCTATCAAGAGGAAAAAGGAGATCTACGGTCATCACTTGATTGCATGGAATCTTTTCAAGCCATGCGACCATCATCTGATTTAAGAGCTTCCTCAGAGGTTATAAGGATTTGACGATCTAGCGACATGTGGTCACGAAGTCTAAGAAAGGAGTTTGAAAAGTCAAATGGTTGCAGTGATTATGCAATTTCCTTTGGTCACTGAATCTCTAGATGTGGACGCAGTTTATTTTTTTGTCTCGCGACCTAGCGGGCAGTTAGTTTTTCTTCAGTCGTGGGATCTCTGAAAAGTTAAGCTACTTAAGGAAAAGACCGCGAGATCATGATACTATTTAGTTGTTGAATCGCTAAGGTTAAAGAAGATGACTGCATGATCTCACGACTAAAGGGCATAATGCAAACCAAGATTCCTATAGAGTTAAGCTCTAAGCCAGGGAAAAATGAAGAGATCTGACGGTGATGTTTTGAAGTTGATCCAGATTTGAATGCTAGCCATCGATATGTTGTTCGGTGCCACAAAATAGCCATTATTTTTCAAATTCAAATCTTCTTAGGGTTTTATCTGCAAGGTTTGTAACAGTAAGCCATATGTGACAAAAGGGTTGTTCAGAATTGATCTTCCCGAACAGTTGCAGTTAAAGAAATAATGAAGAGGATCTAGGTAGCCATCTTGATCTGATTTTTCTACTTGGAGTGCCATGACAATTAATACAAAGGACTATTATTTGACACGGGTGGCTAGGGTTTTGATTGATGTCAGAGGTCTCCATGTTATGTACATGCAAGATCTGTAGGCTGGCTCTGGCATTAAATTTCGTTTTGCTTGTAACAAGAAATTGGTTGAATTTGTAAATGTAGTAAGCTTAGACTATGAAACTAAATATCTATACATCAGATTTGATCTGATTCTTTCGAATTTCTAGGTTTTTCTATAGTCTTTCATTTCTTGTTGTACCTAGTGGTTGTAGACATAATTTTTCTCTAAATGATCTGTAGCTTGTTGCAATCCTTGTTCCTATAAAAGGATTTTCAAGATCATTTAGAAGGGTTCAAGTTCTATTTGAATTTTCTTGTAGAGCTAGTTCCATGAAGGGTCCTTTTCCTGTAGATATTTTCCTTCTTCTCTGCATATAGGGTGTTCCCTCTTTCCTTTCTGGTTGGGAGAAGATAATATAAGTGGTAATAGTTTGTTCTATGTATAAGGTTTCAATATATTTTTACTATTATCATATTGTCTCCATTTGAATCCTAAACTTGTTGGTTATAGCATAAAGGATGTTTAATCTTTCTATTTGCATTTCCTATGTGTCTGCAATAGAGTTGTCTTCACAGAGATAGCTGAGTTTAAGATTAGTTTTCAGATGTGTATGAGCTGGGGTACCAAGGGTATCTCATGCTTGTCTTTTAGTGGATTTTGATTAATGTATTTCTTATTTATAGGTCTCTTCTAAGAGGAGGGTCAAAATCCTTTAAATAGGTGATAGCATATCTGGGTACACAGGTGGATTGTTGAAGTGAGGTCTGATTAATGGTGTATGATTGATGTAAGGCATCAACATATTAGAATGTATTGTCTTCTTGTTTCATAGCTCTCTATTGTAGTGATGTATTTGACTCTGTTGCCCATTGGATAAGGCACTGGTCTATGAGAGATTTAGGGTATCTCAGGGGTCCTTTCAACCCAACATTAATCATTCAAATGAACTACCTTTTCCTTTCATGTTGGTTGTTGTTAGAGTAGGTTTCTAGGTTTCAGACTCATTCTATGCAAATAGGTTATTGCATAAGGTTATGATCTCATTGGGGTACAAGATACCTAAAGGGTCTGATAACTATTCCACAATAATCTATCTATAGGCCTTTTGTTTATCAAGAAGAGTCATAAGTGTGCAGATAAGGCAATACCCGCTTGAGTGATGTGGAGCTCAAAGAAGAAGGAGGATGCTCTTTGTCCTCATCAATTGGCCCTTTTTCCCTATCAAACTTTGGAGTGGAGACTAACCAGTTTGTCAATCATAGTGTAAACCTGACATTGTGTGGGAACAAGTTTAAAAGCCAACATGTCTGAATTTCTTGTTATAACCTCTAGAAATTCTTTTCTGATATACTCTGAGATGATCATACGCTGCTTTTCTGCGCTCAACTAGTAGTTCAAGTTCTTGTAACCTAGACACTCTATAGTCATCATCAATTACTAGACCATGCATTTTGATTCTTAGTGATGGGACTTCAACCTCAATAGGTAGTATTGCTTCAAACCCATAAACTAAAGTGAAGAGTGTAGCCCCGGTGGCATTTGGATACTTGTTTTGTATGCCCAAAGAGCTAGATTGATCATGAGATGCCAGTCTCTTCCTATCTTATTAACTATACGGTGCAAGATTTTCAATAGATTCTTGTTAGAAGCCTCTACTTGCCCATTCCCTTGAGGATAGTAGATAGATGACCAATGTTTTGTAATCTTGAATTTGGCACATAGATCATCTAAGTCTTTATTTTTGAATTGTCCACCATTATCTATGACTATAGAGTGTGGAATACCATACCGACATATGATATAGTTCAAGATGAACATAGATATTTGTTTTCCAGTTGCTTGTGTAAAAGGGACTACTTCGACCCATTTTGTGAAATATTCTATAGCTGTGATTATATGGGTATGTCCATTAGAAGAATGAGGATGTATGGCTCCTATAAGATCAAATGCCCATTGGTGAAAAGGCCATTATGTAGTAAAGGGAATTAGATCTCTCCCTAGAGCATGAATTAAATTACCATGCACTTGGAACTTTTGATAATTCTTAGCAAAATTGATAGACTCTTTCTCCATTTCTGGCCAATAGTACCTAGCCCTAATAAGTTTTTGGGCTAGTGTTAAACTATTCGAGTGTGATCTAAAAATACCATCATGGACTTCCTCTAATGCATGTTGAGACTCTTCCTATTCTAAACATCTAAGTAGTGTACCATCTAGACCTCATTTGTACAGATCATGACCAATGATAACATATCGGGAGGCATTATGGATAAGGTATCTCTTTTCATGGCGGTTAAAGGTATCAAGAATGATTTGGTCTTTGAGATAGGAGAATAGATTTTTATATCTAGATGAATCATGACCTACAATAGTGAAAATCATGTGGGTTTCAGGGGAATCATATGCAGGATAAGAATATGCTTCCACTAGGAACTTGTAGTGTAGCTCATGTTCAGGCTGTTGTAATAAAGTAGATAATGTTGCCATTGCATCAACAGCCTTATTCTCTATTCTAGGAACTTGCTCAAATGTGATAGATATGAAATATTTCTTTAGATCATCTACCATTCTTTTGTATGGAATGAGCTTTTCATCTTTAGTTTGGTACACATCATTAACTTGATGGATAACAAGTTGTGAGTCTCCATGAATGTGTAATTTTGTTATTCTCCACTCAGTTGCTATTTTCATACCATTTAAAAGGGCTTCATATTCAGTGATATTAATTGTGCAAGGGAACTTTAATTTGAATGCTTTGGGTATTGAGTACCCTTGAGGAGTGATAAATAATATGCCTGCTCTAGATCCATTTTGTGTATAAGAGCCATCAAAGAACAATTTCCATTCTCTAGAAGAAAGATTCATGATAGAGGAATCTGGAAATTCCATTTGCATTGGTGTGTCATCAAACATAGGTGCATCTGCTAACTGATCAACAATAACTTGGCCTTTAATAGCTTTTCTTTCAACATATTCAATGTCAAATTCACTTAAGAGCATGACCCATTTAGCTAATCTACTCGTGAGGGAAACTTTTCTTAGTAGGTACTTTAGTGGGTCAATCTTAGCTATTAATTGCATGGTATGAGCCAACATATAATGTCCCAGTTTCTATGACGCAAAGATCACAGCTAGACAAGCCTTTTCAATTATAGAATAATTCTTTTTGTATGCCACCAATGTTCTATTGATATAGTATATAGCCCTTTCCTTCTTGTTCTCATCATGTTGTGCAAGCAATGCCCCCAGTGATGTATCTGTAGCAGAGACATATAATATCAAAGGCTCCCCTTGAATAGGAGGCATCAAGATAGGAGGATTTGATAGATATTTCTTGATATGATTAAAATTCTTTTCACATTCTTCACTCCATGCAAAGGTCACACCTTTATGTAATGTCTTTGTAAAAGGTTTTGATATGTCCGCTAGCTGAGATATGAAGCATCTGATAGATTTTACTTTCCCTTGTAATGTCCTCGTTTGACTAATATTCTTTGTGGGTTGAACCTCCATTATAGCCTTTACTTTAGTTGGATCAACTTCAATGCCCTTCTTTGAAACTATGTATCCTAAGAGCTTTCCAAAAGTGACACCAAAAGCACACTTCTTAGGATTTAGTCTGAGACAAAAAAATTTCCATTTTGTCTAGTATCTTGCTCAAGTCATTTAGATGTTCAATTCTAGTCATAGATTTTTCTAAAGTATCATCAACATAATCCTCCATAGTTTGATGCATCATGTCATGAAAAATATATGTCATAGCTCTTTGATATGTAGCACCAACATTTTTAAGTCCAAATGGCATGACATTCTAGCAGAAAGTACCCCATGCACATGTGAAAGTAGTTTTCTCTTGATCCTCTGGAGCAATTTTTATTTGATTATATCTAAAGAAACCATCCATTAAAGAATACATCTTGAAACCCATAGTCATGTCCACTATCATATCAATGTTAGGTAGTGGAAAATCATCCTTAGGGCATGCTTTGTTCACATCTCTAAATCTATGCATACTCTTATTGATTTGTCTAGTTTTGAAACAGGTACAATATTAGAGATCCATTTAGCATAGTCAATAACACAGATGAATCTAGCTTTTTGTAGTTTCTCTAATTTAGCTTTGACCAACATGTAGATGCATCTTTCTTAATTTTTGCTTAACAGGTTTGACGTTTGGAGCTATAGATAAATGGTGCATTATAAGATCAGGATCCAACCCTGGCATATCTGAATATTTCCATGCAAAGTTGATCTTCTTTTCTATTAGGAATGTAGTAAATTTTTGCTTCTCTTCTTCTGATAAAGATTGTGCTACATGGATCAACTATGGTTCCTCTGTTGTTCCCAAGTTTATAGATTGAGTGGGCTCAATTAGAACTAGAGATCTATCCTATAAATGACTTAGAAGGACATCAAATATCTCATCCTTAGGCTCCTCAGAGAGGTTTTCAGCTTCGGATATGTCTTTTATTTTTACTTTTGTAGGTTCTGAGATTGCCACAAAGTGGTTTTCACCCTCAGAACTCCTTTTCTTTTTATTTTTATTCTTATTTTTCTAACTAAGATACTTGATGTCCGACTCCATCATGCTAACGCTCAGTTCACTGATGGAAGTCCTCATAGGCTCAACTACGTTGAGGTAGCAAGAAATGGCATAGTCATTGGGAAAGGTATAAACACCTTGGTTCATATTCATAGAGGTGTGGTCAAGAAGTTCAGGATTTTGGATAGTCAAAGTGGTGAAAGATTGGGAAATAGTGTTTACAGATAAGGATTTTTCATCATTGGTCCTAACCTGACACTTGAGTTCAAAGGTGATATTACAACTTAAGACATTCAATTTTTGAATAGGCTCAATGTCATTGTGGAAGTCCACTTCAGCCATCAGTGGATCAAACTCCATAAGTTCATCATTTTTATCTAGACTTGCATTGGGTTTAGGTGCATATTGGTGAATAACATCAACATGTTTCTTTGTAATAAGCTCATCATCCTCTGGAATGGCTCCCTATTCATAGTCTAGGAAATCTAAGAACATGAGTAAAATTAGGATGAATACCCTGAGAAGGGTTACCCTCAAATTCTGATTTGAATTCATACTCATGGGAATTTGTGTTAAAATAACTACCACCTTCCTCTTTGTCTGTTTGATTATCCTTGAGATTAGTCATTTCTTGTGTTGCAACTATCTCTTGCTCTATAGTAGGTTCTTGTGTTTCTACTACAATGATTCTCTTTATTGGATCATCTTCAGCTTCAAGGAGGTCTTTTATTTCTTTAGGAAAATGCTCGTAGGGAATAAGATCTCCAGTGGTGTCTGAATCATCACTATCAGATTGTTCTATTGTTTCTCCCTTTAGTTGATTTGTTGTGGATGACTCAATCTATTCTAAGATATGTGGGGATTTCTTGCTAAGATAGAAAGGTTTCTTCTTATATTGTAGACCTATTGTATTCTTTTTTTCTCAGCCACGATGATCAAGAGGTGATAGAAGACCTTTACCATGTAGTCCTAGAGGTCCTTTTCCTTTATATCCCATTTTTGTGATCAATTTGTCCCCTAGGCCATATGAATTAGAAGAGATACTCGGTATGTTAGCATCACATTTTTGAACAACTTGAGATTTAGGTTCATCTTTGTATAGCCATGCAAGCACAACTTCATCTTCTTCAAAATCTTTCTTAGACACTTGTTCTACAAAAAAATTTCCTTTATATGCCTCAAGAGGTTCTTTAGACTCTAGTTTAGATTGTTTCAGAGTTTTCCCATAAGACTTAGGCAAGATAGGGAGAGATCTCAAAGATAAGACTGGCTCTATAGTATATTCTCCCATACCTTTTTCTTTGATCTTAACCTCTTTAACAATGTCTTCCATCTTGGATGTTGAAGCAACATCAAATTGTTTAGTGGAAGATTCTCTATTATTAGGAACAAGTTTATCAGCACTTTCCTTCAATACATTTCAAGTTGTAGATAGATCAGCTGGAATCATCACCTCTACTCCTTCATAAGAAAATTTCAAATATTGATGATATGTAGAAGGAATAGCTTTCATCTCATGTATCTAGGGTCTCCCTAGAAGGATATTGTAAGCCAAAGGTAGATCAAGAACTTAACATATAGTATCTCTGATGATAGGACCTACTCTGATAGGTAAGACAATTGTTCCTTTGGAAGATCTTTCTTGCTCATCATATGCTTTGATAGTTATCTTCTTTCTAGGATCAATGGCCATTTCTGAGAATCCCAATTGTGTAATCAAGCTGAAAGAACAAATTTTTAGACCAACACCCCCATCTATCAATGCACGTTTGACACGATGGTTTTGGATCAAGACTTCAATATTCAAGGGCTGGTTATGCAGATGACTCAAGGAGTTATCATCTTCCTCTAAAAAGGAAATATACTATGGAGACATAAGATGACCAACCATAGTTTGGAATCTATCTAAATCAAGGTTATCAGGGACTTTGGATCTGAGAAGAGCTTTGTCTAGAATGGTTCTATGAGTTGGAGATATCTGAAGCAACTCAAACATGGAGATTTTTGCATTTGTGTGTTGGAGTTGTTGGACAATACTATATGAAGTAGGCCTTGTGTCTTTAGGATTTGAAGATTTAGATGTAGCCTTCTATTTAGAAGCAGATGAAAGATTGAAAGGCACCTTAGGGACATTGGATGAATCTGGTATTTTTCCTTGTAGGTGTCCCTAAGCCTGTGATCAAGTAACTGCATTAGCTGATTGATTTTCTCTATCTTTTCTTACAATTGTGATGACATTGCAATGCTCAGATAGACATGGTTCAACCATATTGATGACAACATTATTTCCAAAGTATGCATAATTGACTTTAGCACCCATATTAGGCTGAGAAGAAGAATCTTCTATTAGGAATGGTAACACTAAGAGGGGGGGGGGGTGAATCAGTGTTCACTGTATTTTAACTTTTTACTTAAATCTAAATATTGAATTATAAATGCTTAAGTACTCAATTAAACATTCACATAAATATGAAACATGAAATCAACACATGACACCAATATGATTACGGGGAAACCCAAATAGGTAAAAACCTCAGTGGGACTTGATACCCACTAATAATCTGCACTAGTGTTTTGTGATCCTTGTTAGAAGATCCTTTACCCTATTAGGAGTAGCTTTACAATGCTTTTAGTATAGTAGACCTTGTTAAGGGTTAGACCTTGTTATTATTTTGCAATGATCCCTGTTAGGGGAGTGGACTCACTATCCTAGAGCTCACTACTCAAATGATGAAGGCTACAACCTTCTAAATGAGATACACACTATATCTGTAGGTGAACTATCACTGTGACACTACTTGTCAAATTAGTTCCTTTGGTGCACTGATGCTTTGACCTCTAGAAAATCTCTAATACATCTTATGCTCACTTTGCATACCTCTTCTCTACTTATCACAACTCTATTACAACTTCCATACCAATTACAATGGGTGCACCTTATATTTATGCGCTCATACCAAATATACAATTAGGTCGGCCCTATAACTAATTACAAATAATGCTTCCAAATGAATTGGCTTAAGTGTTCTTACAATTATAAATGTACATATGTCAAAAACCTAAATACAATGGGTACATAGCCTCTACAACATTAATTTATAATCGCAAACTAAAAAGCTAACTGTTGGCTCCATGCTCTATTCTCTGCTATCACACACTAGCTGTGTAACTTCAACTGACTGTAACTTTCAAATCTTTTCATATCTACTTATGTGCTCTTAGACTAAGCATAAGTATAGTCTAACAACCTTAACTTCTAGGGTGTATACCTTAATTCATCTATACACATGTGTGTTGATGCTCTGAGTCTCTAGTGCTCTGTATGTTGTCTAGTCTTCAATACTTAACTAAATTCTGATCTTTACACTTAGTGCACTGACTCCAAACTACTATATGACTCTATTGCCATAATGAAAACACTATATCTAGTCATATATCTTAGTATAGAAAACTTTCCAACAATCTCCCCTTTTGTCATTGATGGCAACAAAGGAATATGGCCAAGTCTCTAACTATCCCTTTACACAAAACTTTTTGTCTTCTATACATTTTATACAAACTCTTATATCTCCCTATACATATATGTACTCCATGTTCTATACAACTCCCCCTTTGACATTAATGAAAAAGGTGCATTAAAAACTTTATCTACATACACTTACTGAGGGAAAACATCCAGATATGCTACCTTGAGGTTTTAGATCTCCTTCTTCCAAAAGGTTATCAGTGAATTGACTATCTATAGATGGGTGCATAATTCATATTGTAGCTTCTCCATCTTCTCCAATTACATGCTCAGACCTTGATCATAGGTTATCATGGTCACATCAATATCCTTTATGTTTTGACTGAGAATGTCTAGAGAGGGTGCAAGAGCGTTCCTTAATTGAGTCTATCTAGATCTTATCTTCTCCATTTCTTTTTCTGCCTTCTCAATTATATCCAACTATCCTTGATAGACATTGTTGTACATGTTTACATCAGTGGATGTTTCTAGCACTAAAATCTTGACCTTCTCAATCATTGCCTCTGCATCTTTGATCTTCTTAAGATGGGCATTAGTGAACTTATCCTAATCCATGGATTCTGCAATGACTTTCGTTGCTTGATCTGTAAACTCCTTCAATGATGCCTGACCAGATGTAAGAGACTTCAATTCTAGTGAAAAATTATTCATTAGTTCATTGAGTCTCTTCTTTAAGTATTTCTCCTCTGCCACTATGGCCATAGATTTTTCTAGGCCTGAAAAATTTACTTTGAACTGAGAGATGACCGTGCTTACATCATCAACTGAATGTACATTTATCATCTTCTTATCTTCTGGTAGAAAACTATTCAAAATATTTACTAATTCTACTAGGAGAGGATTCCTCATTACTTGATTCTCCTTGGCCTTCTCCATAGCTAGAATGTTGAACTTAATCAGGTCTTCTTCCTTCCAGGAGTCCAAACTGCTAGTGTCAGGTGTGAAACTTGACAACAATGTTGAGGGAGTGATCAGAGTGTTATCCATTACCTCTTGCTTCACCTTGACCAGATCAACAAAAGATTCATCTTTCTTTTCTACCTCTAATCCTTTCTTTTCTTCATCAGATATTTCTTCTATTAGTACTTCTTCTTGCTAAGTGGGAGGGATATTGTTGCATAAGATTTCTGCTTCCTCAGTGCTGACAAATGCTTCCTCAAACTTGTCTAACTCCTTATCAGTAGCTTCCATGGCTATTTTCACATTATCTATGATAATTGTGTTGAATTTGGGTGATTCAGTCATGGGCATAGACTGATCTATTTCTATTTGAGTTTCTGCTATGGGTGTTGAGTCCTAAGGACCTATCATTGGTACATTAGTGGGCTCTGCCACTTTATCTTCCTCATTAGCTTGTCTCTTCAGATTTTCCAAAATAACCCATACTTTATCTTGAATTTCTATTTTCAACTCAAGGACTATTTTCTTGAACTTGATCATGTGTTTGAAAATCATACTATGAATTTCTAATTTGTCAATCTCATTGTAAGATTCATAGAACTTTTCTACTTGATCAATCCTGCCCTCATCAACAATTCTTGTATTTAGAACTTTAAGGCTAGGTCTAAATCCTGCCTGAGGAGGTGCTTAAGTGTTTTTCTTGCTCCTTAATGCTCATGAGGATGGATGACTAGTGCTAGCTTATTTCTTCCTCTTTAACAAAGGCTTATACTTCAGAGGAGTATCTTTGGGTGTAGAAGGAGTACTATCTTCTTTATCCTTCTGACTGTCATCTTTCTCAATTTTTATCTTTTTCATCTTGGGATCTTCTTGTTCTTCTGTTGTGCTCTTCAATTCTAGGGAAATATTCTCATCCCTTGCTTTATCAAGGTCTTCTTATGATATACCATGAATTCTTAGGATCTCTGATGTGACCTTTGCAACCTTTCTTTTTGTTGTAGCACTGTTCAACTTAGCATCAACTTCTTTAGTCTTCTCTTCATAGGTTCCCCACCTAGGTTCATTGTCATCCTTAGGGGCTAATAGTAGTACCTATGCATAAGCTTCAAGAACTTGTTCTTCAACCTCATACCCAAGTGGATGAATCCACTTAGTTCTAGGTTCCACAGCTTCCATATATGTAGTATCAATCTCCACCATGAACCATATTGTATCCTTATACTTTTCTACAATACTCTCAGGAATCTTGTACCTCATCTGCATCCTTGCTCTGAAGGTCTTCAATTCTAGGGTAATTTAATCTTTAAGTGTTCTTTCTGTGGATGCCTTGTTTGATATCTGTGGCATGGTAGGAATGGACTTGTCTAGATACAAGTCTGATAATTTACCAACTATATGAAGGTACATATAGATGATTAGGGACCCAAACCTAAATACCTTGGTCTTATCATGTTTGATAGCTTTGATATTGTCTATCAACTATGCATGCAAGATCTCACACAAGTTGAACTCTCCATCTTCTTGCACAAGATGGATGGCTGCTAGAATAGTGCCCGCAAACACACTATTCACCTTGCTGGTATGATGAAATCTATAACCCAATATCATTGATATCAACTTGATGTTTGATTTCTCTATAGGCTCAATGGTCATGTCACACTTAGCACTTATGGATTTACACACTTGCTCCAAAATTTTCCTGACATCCTTACCCACAAGAAGGATGGCATCTATCTTAGAAAGGCCTATCATCTCATGAATTAGGTCTCCTATTATTCTTACTGGTACATCTCCAATCTAAAACAAGTCATCATGGATTCTACTCAACATTATCTTAATCCATTCAGTTTCATAGAATTCAAATGCCATGGAATATTCAACAATGGGGTGATCATTCCATTTGTGTATTCATCTATGAACATTTTGTCAAGTTTCAACATTGTGTCCATGTGCACCCTTAACCTATCTAGTCCAACAAGTTCCTTCTTACAATAGATGTAAGACCTTATGTCTTCTACATGCATGACGCCCATCGGCGTGTGGGAAAATGCTCCTTCTAAATCATCTAGGGTTGATTTAAATGGGTGCCTATTGAAAACATACCTCTTCTTCTCAGAAACATCAAAAACAATAGGAGTGGCCATGACTTACTTGATATTCTCTTTCCAAATGATTTCTAAGATGTTCTGATAGCTTCCGAAATGGTGCAATGAGCTAGGGTTTCTTGCAATCGATCAAATGCATTGCAATTACTGATAGCTCAATCTCCAAATCTTCACAAAAAATTCCAAGGCTCAATCTTCTCTCCAATCACTCTGAGTATGAATGCAATGAGTGAACAAATAACTTTTTGTGTACTTAAAGTAAGAAATTTTCCATTAATGCAACTCGCATAAACCAGGTTGTCACTTCAAATCTTCAAACTTGAGTTTTGCTAACAATCATCATGTGTGCTCTTGCACAAAGGTTCCTATACACTCCAATAGCTTAAGTCCAAAGGTGCATACTCTAAGGATGAGTATACCAACCACACAAGGGTCTAGAGCTAAATTAGCTCCCCCGATGACCCTGAGGGCCATTTATGCAGATGTAGAGGTTGCGTCCACTTGGGATGCATCCAATACATTCTCTATAGCATTTTCCTTCTTTCCTTTTGACTAAATCAAGCTTGCATCCTTTGAGGCTTTTACAAAATTGACATCTCCTCTAGGATCCAAAATAGGTTCTTCGGTCCTTTTAGGGCTTTCCTGACCTTGCATCCTTGATCTACAAAAATTTGAGATATGTCTAGCCTTGTTATAGGTGTGACAAATCATTGGAGGTCTATTATTCCTTGATGCATTTACATGAGTCACCATTCTACATGTTCTAGCTGAGTGACCATTATTGTTACATATCTGACATGTAACATTCTGAGAACTTCTTTCATTGGTCTGATTCTGATTTCTTTGATCATGCTGAATCTTGTTCTTCTTACTAGTCTTGCAATTTATTGCTCTATGACCAAATCTATTACATGGATAACAGTAACCATTGAATGGTTTTACCTTTGTACAATTCCTTGCAATGTGTCCATGCTTGTTACATGCAAAATAAGTGCGTTCTACAGCCTTGCGCTCATTCTTAGGAGGATCACTATTGTCTTTGGTTTGATCTTCAATCTTCTCATCATCAATAGAGTTCTTTTGTGAATCCTTTCTTGCTCGCATATTGTCAATCTGATTATGTGCTTCATTGTATCCAATACAGCTAGTGTCTTCTTTGATTCTTCTTGCAGACAACTATGATTCTACTAATTTAGCACTGGTGTGTAATTTGTCAATATGATCCTTTGACTTTTCAATTTAGATTCCAAGCTTTCTTTGATATTCTTTAGCTCCAAGATTTCTAGGTTAGCTTCCTTTAGTTCTTCATTTAGTTGAAGGTTCTCCTTGACTTGTTCATTGTAGATATCTTGATTGTTCATCAGTTTTTCATCTAATTCTTCAAGCTGACTTAACAAGGATGCATTTTCTTCACTCAACTTCTTAACTTTTTCTTCAAGTTCACTATTAGAGCATCCTTTCAAATCTTTTCTTAGTCTTTTGATAACTAATTGAGCATCACTGACTTTTTCTTTTAGTTCTTCAATTTCTCTTTCTAAATTGTCTAGGTCTTCAAGAGTTGCTTCAAGATTCTTCTTCAAATGTTTTATATCTACTTTGTCCATGATCTCCTCAAGTGGTTAAACTTATGTGCTGAGGACCATAGCTTTGATACCAATTGTTAGGAATGGGAACACTGAGAGGGGCGGGGGGGGTGAATCAGTGTTCACTATATTTTAACTTTTCACTTAAATCTGAATACTAAATTATAAATGCTTAAGTACTCAATTAAACATTCACATAAACATGAAACATGAAATCAACACATGACACCAATATGGTTACGGTGAAATCCAAATAGGTAAAAACCCCAGTGGGACTTGATACCCACTAATAATCAGTAGTAGTGTTTTTTGATCCTTGTTAGAAGATCCTTTACCCTGTTAGGAGTAGCTTTACAATGCTTTTAGTATAGTAGACCTTGTTAAGGGTTGGATCCTATTAGGAGTCTTTTACAATGATCCCTATTAGGGGAGTGGACTCACTATCCTAGAGCTCACTGCTCAAATGATGAAGGCTACAACCTTTTGAATCAGATACACACTATAGCTACAGGTGAATTATCACTGTGACACTGCTTGTCAGATCAGTTCCTTTGGTGCGTTGATGCTTTGAACTCTAGCAAAGCTCTAATACATCTTATGCTCACTTTGCATACCTCTGCTCTGCTTATCACAACTCTATTACAACTTCCATACTGATTACAATGGGCGCACCTTATATTTATGCGCTCATACCAAATATACAATTAGGTCGGCCCTATAACTAATTACAAATAATGCTTCCAAATGAATTGGATTAAGTGTGCTTACAATTATACATGTACATATGTCAGAAACCTAAATACAATGGGCACATAGCCTCTACAACATTAATTTATAATCACAAACCAAAAAGCTAATTGTCGGCTCCATGCTCTATTCTCTGTTGTCACACACTGGTTGTGTAACTTCAACTGACTGTAACTTTCACATCTTTTCATATCTACTTATGTGCTCCTAAACTAAGCATAAGTATAGTCTAACAACCTTAACTTCCAGGGCGCATACCTTAATTCATCTGTACACACGTACACTGATGCTCTGAGTCCCTGGTGCTTTGTATGTTGTCCAGTCTTCAATACTTAATTGAGTTTTGATCTTTACACTTAGTGGACTGACTCCAAACTACTATATGACTCTGTTTCCATAATGACAACACTATATCTAGTCATATATCTTTGTATAGAAAAGTTGCCAAAATCTTCTTTACCATGTTTAGGAAATGGTTTTGTGAATGATGTATGATCATTATTGCTCCTATGATTGTCAATCGTGATGTCTCCATTATCAATTTTGTCTTGTATGATGTGCTTCAAGCGAACGTACTTATTAGTCTTATGACCTTTATTGCTATGGAATTCATAGAAATCATTCTCTCTCCACCATTTTGGTTTAGGTTTAGGATCAAAGACTTTTATCTCAGGCAAGTAGATGATCTTGTTTGCAATAGAGTTTTCATGGCAGATTCCAAGGATTCTCCAAGAGGAGTGAATTTGTGATTAGGATCTGTAGCCCAAGGTTTGTAATCAGATGACATTTTGTTAGACTCTGTTGCTTTAGCTTTGGAGGCTTTGATGGCTTGGGTACCAACAGTGAGATTGAAAGTAGGTGCCTTAGAAGGGGCACGGATATTATCAACAATGCCATCTGTGACAATGCCTTTATTCTTGTTCTAGTTTTTGTTCTTGTCCTTAGAACTAGATCCATATTCATGCTTGTCCTTTTGAAGTGTGATGTCTCCTTTTTTCACAAGTACTTTCTCAATTTTGATCACATTATCTACCATCTTATCAAAAGATGTATGATTTTGCATTTGTAAAGGGTAGTTGATTTCTGGAACAAGATTTTTGATGAAGATTTCTAGCTTCTCAGTTTCTGGAATGGGTCTAGCATATAGAGAAAATTTCTTCCTCCATCTCTTGAGAAATGTTAGGAATGGTTCACCCGGATATTGTTTCAGATTGTAGATGTCGATCATAGTGACTAGATGTTGAATATTGTAGGAGTATTTTTGATAGAACAATTTGATTAACTCCTCAAAAGTTTTGATAGTTGGAGGCATTCTAGAGAACCAATGAATGGCTGACCCTCACAGAGATCAAGGGAAAAGATGCATTAAGTAAGTTGGTTCATGCATGAATTCCATAGATTGAGTATAGAATTCTCTAACATGATCTTGAGGGTTAGAGTTTACATCATACTTATCATATTTAGGCATCTCCACTCTTTTAGGGAATGGCTGCATGTACAAGTATTTATAAAATGGAAAAGGGCATAGAGCTTCCATGGAAAAATCTTTAGGTTCCTTTTCTTTTTCAAGTTTGTTAAGTTTGACTTGCATGGCATGCATCTGTTTCATCATAGCCATGATAGGAGTTTCTTCCTCATGCATGATGATATCTTCAACATTAAAGTTGGGAGGAATTTTAGCCCCTTGATGAGCTAACTCTAGAAAGTATGCTTCTCTATCTTCCTTCAAGAAATGTTTCATCATTCTTTTGAAGTTATCACCATTTTGATATTGGGCAATTTAAGAAGGTGTAGGTTCTTGATCCATACTGTGTTGAGATTGATGTCCTTGAGACCCATGATGTGTCCCTCCATGAGACATGTTAGGAGTTTTAAGGCTCCCTGGATTAGATTGAGGTGGAGTTTGTTGATTACCTTTGTGAGTTAATGGAGAGGGTGTGTAACCAGTTTTCAATCAAAAATTGCCAAGACTGTCATCTTCGTAAAGACCAGAATTGTAGAGTTGCTCAAGATTTGGACCAATGTGAGTAGACAAAGTTGTTGTGTTAAGTGTTTCTCTGGATTTCTTATGTCAGGAATCTCTAGTTTCCACCATTAACCTTGGGTGAAGCAAGAAAGCAAGATGAAGACAACTGAAGAATGACTTGATTCAAGAAGATCGAATGACACAACCTTGTCAAGATTGAAGTGATTAAAGATTAGATTAGATGTAAATGAAGGATATTGTGCCACAATAGTGTGGGTAGACACCCAACAGATAGTAGGCACGAGCTCACAACACTTAGCCATTTTACCAAGAAGACTGAATTTGAAGATAATTTTGACAAGGTTTTGACACAAGATGAAAAAGACTCAAATTGATAAATCAGAAAGAAAAATCAAACTCAAAGGCTTACTTGAGGAAAATGAATGAATTTTTTTCTAGTTTTTGCTATGTTCTTGACCCAGTGATTTGTTTGACAGATTCTAGAAATGGGCTGTAAAAATTGAGTCTCTGACAATTTTCACCACTTTCTAGCAATTTTTCAAAATTTCTTAAATGATTTTCTGTAGGATTGTATGACAGTGGGTATGCTCTGAAATGACAATTGACAAAACTTGTACGATAATTGCAAAGCTTTCACAACAGTTGATAGCAAGATTTTGACCTTTTGTTTTCGACTGGTGGTAAAACTTGTACGACACTATAAAAGCTGTCATACGACAATACTAGGGTTCTGAGATGATAATTTGCTAAAACTCGTACAACTTTTTGACCTTGTGGGATGAATTTTGACTCCAGAAAGGAATTTTACTTTAGATTTTGCAAATTTTTGGTTTTTAGTTTCAGATTGTTCACAAATTTTTCTGTCCAGGTTTGAAGATTAGTCTAGTATCGTTCATTTTCGGTAACCAAATAGATAAACAAGCATGCAAAATAAAAAGCAAGTGATTCCAAGCATGTCTAAAAATAATGAACAGGGGACAAAGCAACCCTATGCATGAACAATCAAGTGATTGAATGTGCTAATCCCTATGAGTGTTAATTGTGTATGTTCCAAAAAAAAATTCAATAATGCACATATTCCTAGAAAAATGAAAATTTGGCCTCACTAGGGTTTGTAGTAATGGTCTGACTCTACAAATTTTGTGATCTCAAGAGGGAAAACTCCAATCTAGGTGCACCAGGGTTTTGACACAGTCTAAGAAATTAATCAATTAGGAGTTGCTAGGGAGATCTGACAGCCCAACAAGAGACCACACCTGTGAAGATTTCCTCCACAAGGACATTTATATAGCGGCTGTTGCTACCATGGCAAAAATGGCTATTACCACTTGAGGTTCTGTCCACATGGTTGACCCAATTAAGGGAATGTCCACTATGGTTAACCCTCTCTAAAGGTGAGTCACAAAAGATACCACATGGAGACTGGTTCCACATTCAAGGATCTGAGTTTTTGATACTACCCAAATAGGGAGTAGAGCATAGTCCTCTAGCCTTTTCTCACTTTTAACCAAAATAAAGAAAATAGATTAATCCAACATGCTAAGACCAAGATTATCTCACAAAGATCTATGACGTCAATCGCTTATGATCTATCAACCTCTCCAAAGAGAGAATGTATCAATCAAAAGTTGAAGACACATGAATCTAGTAGAACGTGAGACTCTCTCAGTAACCTCCCTACCTACAAGGGAATCCTTCATCAAGAAGAGCTTTGCATGCATGAACAAGTGGAAGAAGCCCACTCTCTTGAGATCATCCACAAATAGTGTTCATAGGGCCTATTTACTATATGTAATAGATATGCAGAAAGCAAATCTATGTTTGTTTTATAGCCCAAAATGAAGTCTGTGATATGAAAGCAAGAAAAGTCACACAAGCTTGACACGTGAGAGTTCATTTTAATCCAAATTGAAATTTTATCAGCTTGAGAAGAATACCTGAATTCCTTGCAATGTGTTTAGTATATTTTTACCTATTTTAGCAATTTAGTTGCACTTTTTCCAATCAGATTCAGAAAATATCAATAAAAAATAGAAGATTTCAATTGTTAGGGTTAGCTATTAGTCCAAATCTGAAAAACTGCCAAAACTCTTGAAACGACAATTGAATCCTGGAGTCAAAACTTGTATGACACTGGGTTACCTTCTAGACAAGAGTTAGGAAACTCGTACAATAGTGGGTGTCTTCTCATACGATAATTGAGCTTCCAAATGACAAAGTTCAGCTTCTGATATGAGCCTCGATAAAATCAACTATCGTACGACAATGGGTACCTCCTGATACAACTTTCTAAAAAAATTTGTACAAAAAATGTATAGACAGAAAATAAAAGATTGTAGTTTTAACCAGAAAATGATAAGAAATTGATAAAAATTGTTAGAAATTTAACAGAAACCCATTTTGAGGCCCCACGGTGGGTGCCAAAAATGTGTGTGAATTTTTTACCTAGCTGTAGACACAACAGTTCAGTAAAATATTAGAGGAACTAGCCAAAACCAAAATTGTGCAATGAAATGGAAACTAAACTAACCAGGCGATTTACTGCCTTCTAGTAGATGTGAGTATGATACTCTCAGATCAGACTAAGATCAGTGACAATGCAACATCTAAATGAAGGATTTGAATGAAAAATATGAAAGACTATGAATGTAGATTAAGCTATATTTTTGGATTTTCTATGCAATAATATGAAATCTGTATGAATCTAAGCTATATGAATGAAATGGAATGCAGTTTTAATCTAAGAATGATATGAAGATGAAATCTATGATATGAAACTATGATATGAAACTATGCAAAGATTATGATCAACTATGAAAGATCTCACAAATCACCTGTCGCAAGTTCTCAATCCTTCAATCGCCAATTCGCTAGAGTAATTGTGTAAATTAGAGTGTTGATGAAAATGAAGAGCTAAGCCTTGTTTTTATAGAAATCTAGGGTTTTGAGGATGTATGAGAAAATCCATAAATCATTCTTGATAAACTCAGGTTGATTTTTGAGTTATCAGGAAATTAGAGATAATTAACTCACAAAAATCATGCAAAAGTAGAGTTTTACTCAAAATAGGGTTTAGATCAAATTTCAACTCATCATTAGATGTTGAGTTTCAATTTTAAAATTGATTGTTAATTTCTAGTTGTCTTCTTTTCTGATTGTGCATGATTTAATAATAAATTAATTAAAAATAAAGTGATTTATTTTCAACTTAACTAATTTTTTAAATAAAACAATTGATTTATGGGTTAATCAATTATTAAATCAAACTTTAATCAAAAACTATATTATTAAATATTGACAACTGACTTTAATTAATTAAATAAGAATTTAATCAATTAGTCATAAGATTTTTTATTTATTGTCAAAATTAAATAATACAAGTTAGGAATAATTTAATTTAATTTAATTAAACAATTAAGTGGCAGTATTAAATCTAATTAATTAAATATTTAAAATATTCAATTAATCAAACTTTAGCATAAATAGAATTTATCACCAAATAATTATTAAATTAAAGATAATTAGGATAAATTAGGAATATTGCTAGGAATATTCCCCGATGCAGAATTTAGGATAAAATCAATTAAATTTGATAATGTGCAGATGTGCCTTAGGTTAGGACTTTTGTATCGATTTCATTCGATTTGAGGATGTAGGAGGTTAATGAACTTATAGCCCATTTGGGGGTATTACAGGAAGGTTCTAGCAAATAGTTTGGCTAAAATCCTATGGTCATGAGCATAATCACTACAAAGGATTTTGAATGTTTTAACATGATGAACAGGATCTCCTTTTCCATTATGATTCTCAAGACGAGGCATATCAACTTGCTGAGGAACAGGAGTACGAATAATATCCAAGGACAAAGGGCTTCCCATGTCACATGTAGGAATACTAAACTTGTTTTGAGTTAAGGAAGCAAGTTATTGTTGTAAGGATGATAGAGTTTGAGCCAAATTGATGATTATTGAATCATTAGAGGAAATAGGAGGAATAGAAACATTAGAAACACTAGGTAAAGTGTAAGAAGCTGCAGGAATAGAAGACACAACTGGAGGAACACTAGGAATTACAGTTGGAAGCAGATTGGAATGAGTAAAAGGAACATGATGATATGAAGCTTGTGATGTAGGAAGGGACATAGGAGGAACACTCATAGGAACAGAGGGAACTATCACAGTCACCAAAGAAGGATTATAGGTAGGAATACTAGGTAAAGGATTAAAAGGAGGTTCTACACTAGTGATAGGAGGAATCAACCCTAAATCTTGAGCTTCTTGAGCTAAAGGTTTAACATTTGAATGCACAAGGTGAGTAATACCACGCAAGAGGTTAACACCTTGATCACTATCATGAAGAACTTTCTTAAGAGCTTATATAACTTGAATAGAATCTTGATTGTGGTTTTCTTGAATAAGCCAATTACCCATTTTATCAAGTTCAATTGAAATTTTTTGAACTTGTTTGGGAGGAACTCTTAAAGCATCATCCTCATCATGAGATGAGTGAGAAGAGTTTTTATCCATTGTAGGATTGGAATCATGAAGAATCAAATTATCATCTAGGATCCGAAGGAAAGGATAGGAAGATTCAGGATCATTTGCACCCATGAGTCTATGACTTCTTCTAGCTGGAATGTTATAAGTAGGACTAGTAGTAGTAAAGCTCATAAACCAATGCAATGCAAATGAACTAAACTAAGACCACATAAAGCATGAATATTTTTTTATTTTTGAAATCTAATTAGCATACAAGATTTAACATAAAGGAGAAATCTAATACCAAAAGATAATATAATATCTAACACCAAAAAGAAAGAGAGTAAACTAGTCGGGTTCACCAAAATGAATAGGATCAAATAGTTCCTCCTATAATGTATGGGGGAAATATGAGATCCACTTCTAAATCCATATTCCCAAAGGAGAGATCCAAATTGATCAACCAAAAGGTTAATACACAATTGAATCAATCTATGGATAATATGAAAGAGGAAGAAAACCTTATATTTCCCTATAATGGAATTGTGCTTGAAATCTGAAATAATTGAAAGGCAAATACTAACCTCAAAATAGGGCAGATCTGGAAAATGTTCATTTCTGATGTCTATGTATAGTTTCGGGCAATTCTGCAACCTATTTCAGATTGGAAATGCTGAGATGAAGAAAACCCAGAAAAATTTTATCTTTCTAACAACAGGTAGTCTTTGACCCTGATAAAAGGTCAAAGGCTACATTTTTATTCTGAAGGTTGACTTTGACTTTGTTCACAGATCTTGAAAGTTCACCGAAAAGGGTATCCGAATCCAAGCTCAAATCTAAAGTTTTGCACCTATACCTGCAAGAAAAAGAGGGTTTTTGTTGTTTGTATGGGGGGTTTTCCTTGGTCAAACCCCAATTTAGGAATTAACCTTGAAATTGAATTGAAATTGTAATGTGCATAAACAAAGCAAATGGAACTTTTCACCTTGCTTATGTTGAATTCCTTGTAGAGGATTTGAATCCTCAAATCCACAAGTAGGGATGCTCCAATGGATGTAGAATGAATGTAGGATTTCTCAAATCAATGGCATTTGATCTTCAACACCAATCTTGAATGGATCTTTGCATATGAGGAAGCTTGGATGAATGTAGAAGGATGGATCTTCAAGGGGGCTCCAAAGAAATTGAATCCTTCAATGGCTAAAAATGGATCTCCTTGATGAATGAATGCTTGAAGGCTTACTTGAATGCTTTAATTCACTTTCTTTCACTTGAGATCTTGTTCATGAAATTGCTTGAGATGAGATGAAAACTTGATTGAGAGATGGATTGAAATGAGAGAGGAAGGTCTCCTTTTATAGTTAACTAGGGCACAAACCTCTAGAGAAGGCTGACATTGGGGAATTAAATGGTCCCAATTAACCTTAACCCCTAGAAATGGACCTATATTAAATGCAATTTAAGGATTTACCATTTCGAAACCCAAACTAGCCGACCCAGAGTGTAATACCCTCTCCGATAATTATACTTGGACTTTTATTTGGACACTTTCATTATGATGATTAGAACTATATGTTTATAGTTTTTCTTATTTAGAGGATGATACACTTATCAAATGCTTAGATACACTTATTTATTGTTATCATTTATATGTTTATGAAGTCTGAAAACATCTATATTTACACGATTTATAAAGATAACCCAAGGATTTGAATCTAACCATTATTATCTATGATGTCTTATGTTTTCATGTGTATAAGATGTTTAATGTGTGTTCATGACTCAGGATGAAGTCATAGTTACTTACTTAGTTGAGGTCCACATGATGTATCGATCCTGGTCATTTGTCTTCATATGTCTGTGTATATATATATATATATATATATATATATATATATATTTGCACAATTGTTTTTTCTCGGTGATGCAGGACTGCAGGTACTGGGTATCCTCTCCACCTGGTCTGACAGGTTTGAGTGATCCCTCAAATCCTTAATCGTTGTTGTTGTTATGGAGATATCATCAAGGTTCCATGAGAAGGAACTCAACCTCTGACCCTTATGAACCTTAGGCAGGGAGTTCCTGAGTCAGTCCCTTGTGTTGTTGTTGTATCATTATGTATATCAGTTTGTTGGATTATGGTGATCTTGTTGCTTGTTCTTGTCTCTTGCATTTTAGGAGACTAAGGTTTGGATATGGTAGCTTTAATTATTTTTAATAGTATGCTCGATCATTGTTAGTAGATAATTTATATGAGCCATTATTTCATGCGAGTATAGGATGTTGTGATTGATTTCGCTAATCTTGTTAGAACATCTTGTGTTAGTGATCACCACATATATATATACCATGATTTTACTTTGTATGGAATATGATTTATTATTTGATTGGATAATAATATTTTATAATACCATAATAATAAGATGTTTATGATATTAATAATAATATTGTTTTTAATAATATGATATTAATAATATTATTATTTTTAATAATATTATAATAATATATGTACACATAAGCATATGGGTGCACACATATGCCTATGGTTACATATATCCATATAATATGGTGTGAAAGTAATTGTATTTTAAATAATAATAAATAAATAATTTACTTGAAGGATTAATTATTATATGGTAAATCTTTTACCATAACTTTAGTAAATAAGGTGATAAGTAATAATAGTAATAAATTATTTCCTTTTCCTTAAATAAAGGAAAATAATATTAGTTTATTAATATTTATGAGGCTCTCATATTAGATTTTATTATTAATAATATTAAATTAGCTATTCCATTCCTATGAATAGCTTGAATGAAATTAATTAAATCCTAAACTATAAACTACCTTTTGGTTGGGATGGTTGCAACGATTGATTTTCCCATGCAACCAATCCTTCAACCTATTTACAGGAGAGATATTTGAAGGATGGGGAGGTTGGCTGGAAATGATACTCAGGAAACTGGATTATTGCTTTGAGAGGATATTGTATTTAAGAGGATTATAGTATTCTAGGAGAGGAAATATATTATTCTAGAAAGGATATTTTGATTGTGAGTTTCCAATAGAAAGTTGGTGCCTGCATCCGGGAGGAATTTGGAGAAGTGTTGGAAAAGGATTGAAGAGAGTTGATTCAGCCTTCATTAATGATTTTCTCCATCGGAAGCCAAGTAGGAGCTATCATGAAAGATGCTCCTTATTTGATTTGTGTGATTTATTTTGTTTTGTATTTTTGATTGCTTCCTGTGTACAGTCAATATGAAGAATGTATTATTCTATTGTATTATGTCTATTTTTATTGTGTGAAAGAACTTAGGAGAAAGGATAGATATATAGTAAATATATTAATATACAAATGATTATTATTTCTTCTACGTGTTATCATATTTTCTATGAAGCTATATTGTTTGTTTACTTGCTGGAAAATATAGGACTGTGATTTAGATTGTGAACTATGTCACTATTCTTTGCCTATTCTCTGGGAAAAAGATAGTATCATTAATTGAATATACACAAACCTAGAGAACTAAAAAATATTCTATTACTTTCAATAATAATAAAATTCATCAACACAAGATCAAATTTATTTAAACAATCATCTTACCTATGACTATCCTAACATGACATATTTCTGCCCTCTAGATAGACCCGTACTCAAATGTGTATAACTTTTGATTTTAGATAAAAACTCCTCAATCACTCTAGTGAGGATGGGCATAATTAGGTTTTTTTAAACATATCCAAATCTCATGAAGATCCAATGGTTGGTTTGAAATTTATGGCCCCCGTACTGAGGGTCATTTGTTCTAATACTGTATTATTCATTAATCAGAGATCTCTATTTTCAATCTCTTGTATATCCCTGTATTCAAACACTTAATGACTCATAATTATATAGTAATATGCTTCTCCTATAAGCCATAATAACCAAAGAAATTGAAGATCCTATGTGCTCATTAAAGCTTCAAAACAATTGATTGATTGCACCAAATCAATAACATGGATAGTCAATGTAAATGATGACTTCCTTTGTTCAAAACCTCATAAAAAATAAAAAAACTTATATGGAAATGGTTAATAATAGAAACCAATATTATATCAATCCATTTCAAATATAATTTTAATTGGAATTAAGTTTTTCTTTAAATACAAAAGGGTTGGCTATACCCTCATGGCAGAGAACAAGATAGTTGTAGAGCTTTTCAATTATATTCAAAGAAAACTTTATTTCCCTCTCTCTTCCACACACCAAACCCTCTAAAAATTTCTCCAAATTTTAGTGTTATGTGTTTATGATGTTTTGGTAAGGGTATGAAACCTAGCTTGTCACTTAGAGTTTCCACCTAGCCTTAGAACCTTTTGAGAAAGGGTTTGTATTTTGATTTCCTTTTTAGTTGTTATTTGGGAAAGGTTACTCCAACCCTAGGTATGGTCTAGATATCACTTCCTTGTGGACCTTGGTGTTTATCTCCTAGCATGGGGGAGTGGGCCTTTTGGTATCCACGTGGTTGGGTGGTAAATATTTTATCGAGGTACCTTTCACAGTTGCAGAGCTTATGGATTCTTGCTTGCGTATTGTTCTAATTTTGAAGGAAGAAGACTTTTTATTTATCTTTCATTATTCTCAAATGTAAAGCTATTATTACCTCCTAGAGGAAATGAATGTAATGTAGCATTTAATGTATTTCAATTTGATTTGGATGGGTAGATTTAGGGAAAAGAAAAGGGAATGGTGAACTTTATGTTAATCGTGTTGTTGGAAAAGTAGAAGCAGTTTCATATATGTTCAAGCAAAGTGGCATGTTTCTTATTACTATTGTTCAAGAAAAGTTAGTAAAACCAATGTGTTAATTTCATATGAGAAATAGTTTAAATCCTAGATAAATTCTTTTACAAAGACTATGCTTTAAATGTTTATGAAATAAGGTTTAGGGAATATTGATGGAATCAATTGGTTGGTAAAAAAATGATAGCATTTATATTTCTCTCTAAAGAATTTCAAAGGTTATGCTTTAAGAGTTAGTACACTTAATGATCTTAAAATAATTATAAATCTGCTATAAGGGAACCTTGAAAGGATTGTAAGTTAAATGATGTTTATGGATAGTTCATGCAAATCTTTTAAAGTTCAAAATTTTTCATAATTCATTACTTAGGTTTTCTTTTCTAAAAATAATCTTTGTTCTCTTTCATGGTTCCCTTGCGGGGCATGACACGGAGGTGGGAAAAAGAATCTTTCTGAAACCCGATACCCAAAAATTAGAAAATCTTGAAATTTGAAATGTGGGTCAAGGATGAGGTAGACTCTGCCCTAGGTTAGAGTTGAGGTCGACTTTGACCTTGAGGTCAAAAACCTCAGGACCTCAGCCCACAATGCCAGGAAATGCAGACATGAAGTGGAAAATAGGTGTAGAGGGAAGCAGAATGGGGGGAAAAGCCAAATACATGAAAAGACCTAATCAAGGTGCTTAACATGACCCCAGACCACTCACTCAGAGGGATAAATGCTCTTATCATGGAAGTGCTTCCATTTTAAGATGATACACCTACTATCCATTATCACATATAATTTTATCATTCAATAAAATAGATCCTTTTCCTTTAACCATGCAAGGTGTTTCATTTCCCATTTTCACTGATCCTCCATTATAAAGCTCAAGATGATCAAACTTATCTTCATCACTAGTCATGTGATGTCTAAAACCACTATCAATGATCCAAGTATCATTCTTACTAAATTTAGAAATAAGTTTTGTTTCTACATACCTTTCCTCCTCTTCTAAATCATCTTTCATTTCAAGAAACACCACCTCAATATCATCATCGGTGTATGTGTCAGATTCATCTTCTTCAGCAAGGTAACATGTAGTTTTGCCCTTATCTTTTTTATCTTGGTTATCTCTTTTGTAGTTTCGATAGCCTCTGTTGTTTCTTCTGCCATACTTCCCATCACCAGATCGATCTCTTTCTTTATCATCCTCTTTCCTATTAGGACATCTAGGAGCAATATGGCCAACCTCTTTACAAATAAAACAAGCTAAAGGTAACTTTCCCTTATATCTACCTTTACCTTTCTGTAGTCTCCGGACCATAAGTTCTTCAAGCTCATCATCAATATTACTATCACTTTCATTACTTATGTTATGCTTACTACTAGATTTACCAATCTTAAGAGATGATATAAAAGTAGACTCAACGCTCGGTACAAGACTATTGTCAAAATTATTTAGCTCTAAAGTTGTTAACTTTCCAATCAGACTATCAAGAGTAAGAGTGCTATTAGGTGCAGACCTCATTTCATGAATAGAAGATATTTTGATTGTATAAACTATTAGGAATGAATTTTGAATGCTTGGTAGTCATTCTCTAGCAGTTGTTGTTGCATTCATGACTATGATTGTCATAGATGTCAACACAGTGATCTTTTGGAGACTTGCAAAGAAGCAGACAGAGTTTTGACTAGCACATGTGGCTTATTGCAATTGGAGATATGTGATATTGAGGTTATACTCTTTGATATGTTATATGTCTATGGTTAAGAGTGTAGATAGTAATTATTTTATTCATGAAAGTTATGAGCATTTTGGTGGAAGCGGTATTTAGGCAATGTTCCTAAGTAGCGATTTTTGGAAACCGGATGATATCTCCTAATCGGGATGGAATCTAGTCTTGCAAAGTTAAAGGGAAGTTTGAGACACATTTTTAGTGATGTGGTTCATAGCACAAACTTCAAGGTCACATGAGTGAAGATTTATTGTATCTGGAAGCCGACAATTTTGTGTAATTTTGATGTAGTGTGTGGTAACTTTTATTTTGTAATTGTGTGCCAACTCATTTGTAAATATTTGAGTGTGGTATAAAGGAAGGAATTTTTTTCCTTATTGTAATGTTGAGATGTGATGCGGTATGCATGAAGTGAACAAAAGAGCTAAGTATGAGAGCGAAATTGTGAAGGAAGACATGCGAAATACAAAGATCTGAGATTGAGATCTGATGTAACAGTGAGTGCGGTTTGGCACATTCAAAGAAGAGGTAAAATATTATTTTGTTGAATAATGAAAAGATTATTTGAACAGTGAGTTTAGTGATCTTACCCTGAAGCTGTTTGGGTAGTGGGTCCCTCTGTCTTCCATAACTCCTAATAGGGTTAGAATCTTTTAACAAGGATTCAAAATCTCCTAACAGGGATTTATATGTACTGAATGTATTTCATAAGACTCCTAACAGAGTCCATCCTTTCACAAGGAATATTCATATTAGTGCATCTTTTTTGGTCATCATTCCCACCGGGATTTACTCTTTGATCAAGAGGTTCCCTAGTCAACATATCTTGTGTTATTGTGTCATTATGTATGAATATATTTCTATGGTTGGTAATTATATTGCTTACATGGTTAAATGTTGTTGAAGTTGATAAAAGTTATAATTATTTGATAACTGATTCACCCCCCCCCATCTCAGTTATCTTGGTGGACTTTACTTTCTCACAATTGGTTTCAGAGCAGGAAGTCCTAGAAAGGAAAGTTTAAAAGCTTAAGGAGATCCATGGTGAATTTCAGGAAAGAAAGCCCTAAGTTTGATGGAGTAAATTTTGACTGCTAGAAAGAAAAGATCAAGACACATCTACTATGTTTAGGACTAGGTTATTGGTTGATTACAAAGAATGATAGGACTATCATTGAAGAAGATAATCTTGAATCAAGTTCAAAAGATGAGGTAGATCTATTCATGTGTAACATACTTGCAAGAGAAGCACTTTTGACAGCACTTCCAGAGAATGAATACAGTCAGGTAAAATGTTCTAAAAAATCTCATGAAATTTGAAAAGCTTTACAATCTAATTTTGAAGGTGATGAACATGCAAAGAGAGCTAGATTACATAATTGGATATGTGCATTTGAGGATATTATAATGATGGAAGATGAATCTGTTAGAAGCTATATTGGTAGAATGTTAGAAATTGTTGCAGGGATAAAATCTTGTGGAGGATCAAAAATAGAGAATGAAGTGATATGGAAAATTTTGAGGACATTGACTTCTATAATTAAGTAGACAACATAGATGATTGAACAAGTTATACCTTGTACTATGAACTTTACAAGAGAGTCTCTTCTTGGAAGATTGGAAGCAGTAGAAATGAACCTGAGGGTATCAGGAGACTTAACTAGAATGGAGACAACATTTAGTGCTCTTAGTGTTTGTCCTACTTTGTGAGTGGAGATTATGCCAGCAGCAGATCTAGAAATGAAGAAGACAAGAAGATTGAAGAAGGTATTGCCTTTCTTGTGAAAAGAGAACTAGACGGTAAGAAAATTTTTTAATGTTGGACTTGTCAAGAATATGGTCATTTTGCATCTAAATGTCCTAAGAGAGTTAAGAAGTACAGAAATAATTTCAAGCCTAGAAGATCTAAGGAATCTTATTATGCTAATAATGAAGATCTTGAATCTAGTATTGAAAGAACTTTGAGTGAAAATGATACTGAGAATAATGATGGCATAAGATTTGTAGCAATTAAAGAAGAGAATCCCGAATCTGATGTTAAGGAAGAAAAAGTCTTAGTTTCCCAAGTTGAAAAGAAAGCTGATTGGATTATAGACAGTGGTTTTTTACATCATATGACTGGAGATATGAAAAAGTTCATAAATTTTAACAATTATGATGGAGGAGTTGTTAGAGTTGGTAACAATGCACCTTGTTTAATTAAAGGTATAGGATCTATTACTCTTGATGGAAAGACCAATACTGATGATGTTTACTTTGTTGATGGATTGAGACATAATCTTTTGAGTGTTGGATAGTTAGTTGATAAGGGATATCAAGTTTGGCTTACTGAGAAAACTTGTGTGATAAAGGATAAAGATGGAAATCTGATTGGAACTGGATCTAGAACTAGAGGTAATGTATTTCAATTGAATCCTATTGAGATGACATGTTTGATTACTAAGATTGATGACAGTTGGTTATGGCATAGAAGGTTTTGTCATATAAACTTTGATAACATTGTGAAAGTAAGTACTACACTTGTAGTAATGGATTTGCCTAAAATTATGAAGCCTACTAACATGATTTTCAAAGAATGTGTGATGGCTAAGCAAAAGATAAGTTCATTTCCTAGTAAGAAGTTCACATCGGCATAGAAGTTGGAGATTGTTCACATAGACTTGAGCGGTCCTACCAGGACTAGAGGATTCTAAGGAGAAAGGTATTTTATGATTCTTGTTGATGATTTTACAAGAATGATGTGGATTGCATTTCTAAAAGAAAAATCTGAAGCATTTGATAAGTTTAAGATCATCAAGAATAAAGTTGAGAATGAATCTGGAATGAAGATTAAATGTATGAGATCTGATAGAGGTGGTGAATTTACTTCTAGAGAATTTAACACTTTTTGTGAATTGAATGGTATTAAGAGATAATTTTTAGCCCCTAGAACACCTAAACAAAATGGTATTGCAGAAAGAAGAAACAAGTCAGTGACTAAAGCATCAAGAGCTATGTTATTTGAGAATGATTTGGTGAAGACATTTTGGAGAGAAGTAGTGAATATAGCAGTATATACAATGAACAGAGTACAAATTAGAGTAGACACAGACAAGACACCTTATGAATTATGATTTGGACATGCACCCTCAGTTAAGTATTTTAGAATTTTTGGAAGCAAATGTTATATAAAGAGAGATGATGATATTGGAAAGTTTGATCCTAGAAGTGATGAAGGAATTTTTATTGGATATTCTTTGAAAAGAAAAGCATGTAAATGTTACAATAAGAGAACTAAAACTATTGTTGAGAGCGTAAATGTTAAAGTTGATGAGAAGTTCAAAATTTAGGAAAGAATGCTTGATTATGAATCTGATGAAGAAGCTCATCCTCAGCCTAACACTGAATCTACTGAATTATTCTATGAGACTGACAACGAATTATTGAATGAGAGTCCTACAGAAGAAACCAGAGAGGAATCTATAGAAGAATCTATAGTTGAAACAAGATCTGTGACTATGACACTGAATAGGTATCTATCAAGACATCTTCCTATTGAAAAAGTTATTGGAAGTTTGGACAAAGGAGTTTTGACTCGTAATAAGGTACATTTATGTTTGATTTCTCAAATTGACCTAAATCTACTAGTGAAGCTTGTGAAGATGAACATTGGATTAATGCTATGAAAGAAGAACTAGATCAAATTGAAAAGAACAAGACATGGGAATTGGTCCCTAGACCTAAAGACAAGAATGTGATTGGAACTAAATGGGTATTCAAAAACAAGATGAATGAACAAGGAGAAGTGGTAAGAAACAAAGCAAGATTGGTATGTAAGGGATACTCACAGCAAGAAGGAATTGACTATGAAGAAACTTTTTCACCCATAGCAAGACTTGAAGCAGTAAGAATGTTTTTGGCTTATGCATCTTTTAAGAAATTTAATGTGTATCAAATGGATGTAAAGTCTGCATTTCTGAATGGGGAATTGGAAGAAGAAGTCTAAATTGAGTAGCCTGAAGGTTTTCCTTTGAGTCAAGAAGGAGATATGGTATGTAAACTGAAGAAAGCATTATATGGACTAAATCAAGCACCTAGAACTTGGTATGATAGACTGGATAAGTATTTATTCAAATTGGGATTTACTAAAGGAACAACTGATAGCAAGATATACACAAATGAAATTGAAAATGGTTTTTTGGTTATAGTTTTTTTTTTATGACATTATCTTTGGAGGAGAAGATGATGCTAGTGACAAATTTGCTGATGAAATGAAGACTGAATTTGAAATGAGTATGATTGGTGAGATGAAATACTTTTTGGGATTGAGATAACATAGAATAATGATGGTATCTTTGTATGTCAGACAAATTACTTCAATGATTTAATGAAAAGATTTGGAATGGAGAACTGTAAACCAGTTGGAACACCTATGGTTATAGGACACAAACTATCTGGCAAAGATGAAACACCAAAAGTTGAGCAAAAGAAATACGTATCCATGATTGGAGGATTGCAGTACTTAACACACACTAGACCAGATATACAACATTTAGTTGGAATGGTAGCAAGATTTCAAACTAAACCTAGAGAGTCACATTATGTAGTAGTAAAGAGGATACTGAGATATTTAAGAGGCACAATGGACTATGGATTGTGGTATGAAAAATCTAATGATTTTACCCTATGTGCATATATAGATGTTGATGGGGGAGGTAGTGTTGATGAAAAGAAAAGCACCAGTGGTGAAGACTTTTTTCTTGGAGGAAGATTAGTTTCTTAGCTAAGAAAGAAGTAGAATTATATTTCATAGAGTATAGTAGAAGCAGAGTATGTAGCAGCAGCAAACAATTGTAACCAGATAATTTGGATGAAGAAAATGCTTAAGGATATTGGAATTAAGTTTGTTGAGCCTATTTTCATACATTGTGACAACACCAGCATAGTTAGTATGTCTAAGAATCTTGTATTACATTCTAATACAAAGCATATAGAGATAAAATATCATGTTGTAAGAGAGAAAGTTGCTGAGAAAGAAGTTAGACTGGAGTACATAAGCACAAAGGAACAAATAGCAGACATATTTACTAAGCCTTTGCCTAAGGATACATTTGAGTATCTGAGAGGTATGCTTGGGGTTATGCCCCAACCTACTTTTGAGTAATAATGTAGTTGGTTGCATCCATCTAGTGGTATATGAGCCCTATCTTTCTTCTGGATTGGATGTTGGTACTTCCTCTATGGGGGAGTATGTGTATCTGAGCTAAGTCATGAGGACTCTTGTGAATGTATTTTCTGGATAGTGTCTTTTGACATTGAGTTGTTGTTGACATAGTGATGAAATTTTTGTCATTGATGTCAATGGGGGAGAAGTATGCATGGAAAAAAATATGAGAAAAACTTTATGAGAGAACTAAATAGGATAATGAAGCAAGATTTGATTGATGAAGAGGATTTGTAGAAGCAGTGTTGCAGTATTGGACTTTTTGGAACATTGGATGTTTTTCATCTATGTTTTCATCAATGCCAATGGGGGAGATTGTTAGGAATGAATTTTGAATGCTTGGAAGTCATTCTGTAGTAATTGTTGTTGCATTCATGACTGTGATTGTCATTGATGTCAACACAGTGTTCTTATGGAGACTTGCAGAGAAGAAGATATAGTTTTGATTAGCGCACGTGGGTTATTGTAATTGGATATATGTGATGTTGAGGTTATACTCTTTGATATGTTATATTTTTATGGTTAAGATCACATATAGTAATTATTTTATTCATGAAAGTTATGAGCATTTTGGTGGAAGCAGTATTCAGGTAGTGTTCCTGAGTAGCAGTTTTTGGAAATCGAATGATATCTCCTAATCATGATGGAATCTAGTTTTTCATAGTTAAAGGGAAGTTTGAGACACATTTTTAGTGATATGGTTCATAGTGAAAACTTTGAGGTTGCATGAGTGAAGAGTTATTGTATCTGGAAGATAACAGTTTTGTGTAATTTTGATGTAGCGTGTGGTAACTTTTATTTTGTAATTATGTGCTGACTCATTTGTAAATATTTGAGTGTGGTATAAAGGAAGGAATGTTTTTCCTTATTGTAATGTTGAGATGTGATACGGTATGCATGAAGTGAAGAAAAGAGCTAAGTATGAGAGAGAAATTGTGAAGGAAGACATGCGAAGTACAAAGATCTGAGATTGAGATCTGATGTAACAGTGAGTGCCATTTGGCACAGTTAGAGAAGAGGTAACATATTATTCTGTTGAATAATGAAAAGATTATTTGGATGGTGAGTTCAGTGATCTTACCCTGAAGCTATTTGGGCAGTGGGTCCTTCTGTCTTCCATAACTCCTAACAGGGTTAGAATCTTTTAACAAGGATTCAAAATTTCCTAATAGGGATTTATATGTACTGAATGTATTTCATAAGACTCCTAATAGATTCCATCCTTTCAATAGGAATATTTATATTAGTTCATCTTTTGTGGGCATCATTCCCACCAGGGTTTACTCTTTGATCAAGAGGTTCCCTAGTCAACATATCTTGTGTTATTGTGTCATTGTGTATGAATATCTTTCTATGGTTGGTAATTATATTGCTTACATGGTTAAATGTTGTTGAAGTTGATAAAATTTATAATTATTTGATAACTGATTCACCCCTCCCCATCTCAGTTATCTTGGTGGACTTTACTTTCTAACAATTGGTATCAGAGCGGCAGGTCCTTGAAAGGAAAGTTTAACAACTTAAGGAGATCCATGGTGAATTTTAGGAAAGAAAGCCCTAAGTTTGATGGAATAAATTTTGATAGCTAGAAAGAAAAGATGAAGACACATCTACTGTGTTTAGGACCAGGTTATTGGTTGATTACAAAGAATGATAGGACTATCATTGAAGAAGATAATCTTGAATCAAGTTAAAAAGATGAGGTAGATCTATTCATGTGTAACATACATGCAAGAGAAGCACTTTTGACAACACTTCTAGAGAATGAATATAGTCAGGTAAAATGTTTTAAAAAATCTCATGAAATTTGGAAAGCTTTACAATATACTTTTGAAGGTGATGAACATGCAAAGAGAGCTAGATTACTTAATTGGATATGTGCATTTGAGGATATTAGAATGATGGAAGATGAATCTGTTAGAAGCTATATTGGTAGAATGTCAAAAATTATTGCAGGGATAAAATCTTGTGGAAGATCCAAAACAAAGAATGAAGTGATATGGAAAATTCTAAGGACATTGACTAATATATTTAAGTAGACAACACAGATGATTGAACAAGTTATACCTTGTACTATGAACTTTACAAGAGAGTCTCTTCTTGGAAGATTGGAAGCAGCAAAAATGAACCTGAGGGTATCAGGAGACTTACCTAGAATGGAGACAACATTCAATGCTCTTATTGTTCATCCTACTTTGTCAAGAAGTACCAGTGTGAGTGGAGATTATGCCAACAACAGACCTAGAAATGAAGAAGACAAGAAGATTGAAGAAGGTATTGCCTTGCTTGTGAAAAGAGAACTAGACAGCAAGAAAAATTTTAAATGTTGGACTTGTCAAGAATATGGTCATTTTGCATCTAAATTTCCTAAGAGAGTTAATAAGTATAGAAATAATTTCAAGCCTAGAAGATCTAAGGAATGTTATTATGCTAATGATGAAGATCTTGAATCTAGTATTGAAATAACTTTGAGTGAAAGTGATACTAAGAATAATGATGGAATAGGATTTGTAGCAATTAAAGAAGAGAATCCTAAATCTTATGTGAAGGAATAAAAATCCTTAGTTTCCCAATTTGAAAAGAAAGTTGATTGGATTATAGATAGTGGTTGTTCACATCATATGACAAGAGATATGAAAAAGTTCATAAAGTTTAACAATTATGATGGAGGAGTTGTTAGAGTTGGTAACAATGCACCTTGTTTGATTAAAGGTATAGGATCTATTACTCTTGATGGAAAGACTAATACTGATGATGTTTACTTTGTTGATGAATTGAGACATAATCTTTTGAGTGTTGGATAGTTAGTTGATAAGGGATATCAAGTTTGGTTTATTGAGAAAACTTGTGTGATAAAGGATAAAGATGAAAATCTGATTGGAACTGGATCTAGAACTAGAGGTAACGTATTTCAGTAGAATGCTACTAAGATGACATGTTTGATTACTAAGATTGATGACAGTTAGTTATGGCATAGAAGGTTTTGTCATATAAACTTTGATAACATTGTGAAATTAAGTACTACACTTGCAGTAAGGGATTTGCGTAAAATTATGAAGCCTACTAACATGATTTGCAAAGAATGTGTGATGGCTAAGTAGAAGAGAAGTTCATTTCATAGTAAGAAGGTCACATCGGCAGAGAAGTTGGAGATTGTTCATATAGACTTGAGCGGTCCTACTAGGACTATAGCAGTCTATGGAGAAAGGTATTTTATGATTCTTGTTAATGATTTTACAAGAATGATGTGGATTGCATTTCTAAAAGAAAAATCTGAAGCATTTGATAAGTTTAAGATCATTAAGAATAAAGTTGAGAATGAATCTGGAATGAAGATTAAATGTTTGAGATCTGATAGAGGTGGTGACTTTACTTCTAGAGAATTTAACACTTTTTGTGAAGTGAATGGTATTAAGAGACAATTTTCAGCCCCAAGAACACCTGAACAAAATGGTATTGCAGAAAGCAGAAACAGGTCAATGACTGAAGCAGCAAGAGCTATGCTATTTGAGAATGATTTGGTGAAGACATTCTGGAGAGAAATAGTGAATACAATAGTTTATACAATGAACAGAGTACAAATTAGAGCAGACACAGACAAGACACCTTATGAATTATGGTTTGGACATGCACTCTCAGTTAAGTATTTTAGAATTTTTGGAAGCAAATGTTATATAAAGAGCAATGATGATATTGGAAAGTTTGATCCTAGAAGTGATGAAGGAATTTTTCTTGGATATTCTTTGAAAATAAAAGCATATAAATGTTATAATAAGAGAACTAAAACTATTGTTGAGAGTGCAAATGTTAAAGTTGATGAGAAGTTCAAAATTTAGGAAAGAATGCTTGATTATGAATCTAATGAAGAAGCTCATCCTCAGTCTAACACTAAATCTACTGAATTATTCTATGAGACTGACAGTGAATTATTGAATGAGAGTCCTGCAGAAGAAACTGGAGAGGAATCTAGAGAAGAATCTACAATTGAAACAAGATCTATGACTATGACACCGAATAGGTATCTATCAAGACATCATCCTATTGAACAAGTTATTGGAAGTTTGGACAGAGGATTTTTGACTCGTAATAAGGTACATTTATGTTTGATTTCTCAAATTGAACCTAAATCTACTAGTGAAGATTGTGAAGATGAACATTGGATTAATGCTATGAAAGAAGAATTAGATCAGATTGAAAAGAACAAGACATGGGAATTGGTCCCTAGACCTAAAGACAAGAATGTGATTGGAACTAAATGGGTATTCAAAAACAAGATGAATGAACAAGGAGAAGTGGTAAGAAACAAAGCAAGAAGGAATTGACTATGAAGAAACTTTTGCACCCATAGCAAGACTTGAAGCAGTAAGAATGTTTTTGGCTTATGAATCTTTTAAGAAATTTAAAGTGTATCAGATGGATGTGAAGTCTGCATTTCTAAATGGGGAATTGGAAGAAGAAGTCTACATTGAGCAGCCTGAAGGTTTTCCTTTGAGTCAAGAATGAGATATGGTATGTAAACTGAAGAAACCATTATATGGACTAAAGCAAGCACCTAGAACTTGGTATGCTAGACTAGATAAGTATTTATTGAAATTGGGATTTACTAAAGGAACAACTGATAGCAATCTATACACAAATGAAATTGAAAATGGTTTGTTGGTTATAGTTATTTTTGTTGATGACATTATCTTTGGAGGAGAAGATGAAGCTAGTGACAAATTTGATGATGAAATGAAGACTGAATTTGAAATGAGTATGATTGGTGAGATGAAATACTTTTTGGGATTATAGATAATAGAGAATAATGATGGTATCTTTGTATGTCAAACAAAGTACTTGAATGATTTAATGAAAAGATTTGGAATGGAGAACTGTAAACTAGTTGGAACACCTATGGTTACAGGACACAAACTATCTAGCAAAGATGAAACACTGGTAGTTGAGCAGAAGAAATATAGATACATGATTGGAGGATTGCAGTACTTAACACACACTAGACTGGATATACAACATTTAGTTTGAATGGTAGCAAGATTTCAAGTTGAACCTAGAGAGTCACATTATACAGCAGTAAAGAGAATACTAAGATATTTAAGAGGCACAATGGACTATGGATTGTGGTATGAAAAATCTAAAGATTTTACCCTATGTGCATATACAGATGCTGATAGGGGAGGTAGTGTTGATGACAAGAAAAGCACCAGTGGTGGAGCCTTTTTTCTTGGAGAAAGATTAGTTTCTTGGCTAAGTAAGAAGTAGAATTGTATTTCACAGAGTACAACAGAAATAGAGTATGTAGTAGGAGCAACCAATTATAACCAAATAATTTGGATGAAGCAAATGCTGAAGGATATTGGAATTAAGTTTGTTGAGCCTATTGTCATACATTGTGACAACACCAGCATAGTTAGTATGTCTAAGAATCCTGTATTACATTCTAAGACAAAGCATATAGAGATTAAATATCATGTTGTAAGAGAGAAAGTTTCTAAGAAAGAAGTCAGATTGGAGTACATAAGCACAAAGGAACAAATAGCAGACATATTTACTAAGCCTTTGCCTAAGGATACATTTGCGTATCTGAGAGGTATGCTTGGGGTTATGCCCTAGCCTACTTTTGAGTAATAATGTAGTTGGTTGCATCTGTCCAGTGGTATATGAGCCCTATCTTTCTTCTGGATTGGATGTTGGTACTTCCTCTATGGGGGAGTATGTGTATCTGAGCTGAGTCATGAGGACTCTTGTGAATGTATTTTTTGAACAATGTCTTTTGACATTGAGTTGTTGTTGACATAGTGATGAAATTTCTATCATTGATGTCAATGGGGGAGAAGTATGCATGAAAAACAATATGAGCAAAACTTTATGAGACAACTGAACAGGATAACGAAGCAAGATTTGATTGATGAAGAGGATTTGCAGAAGTAGTGTTGCAGTATTGGATTTTTTGGAGCATTGGATGTTTTTCATCTATGTTGCCATCAATGCCAATGGGGGAGATTGTTAGGAATGAATTCTAAATGCTTGGTAGTCATTCTATAGCAGTTGTCATTGCATTCATGACTATGATTGTCATTGATGTCAACACAATGATCTTCTGGAGACTTGCAGAGAAGTAGACAAAGTTTTGATTAGCACACGTGGGTTATTGCAATTGGAGATATGAAATGTTGAGGTTGTACTCTTTGATATTTTATATGTCTATGGTTAAGAGCGTAGATAGTAATTATTTTATTCATGAAAGTTATGAGCATTTTGGTGAAAGCAGTATTCAGGCAGTGTTCCTGAGTAGCAGTTTTTGGAAATCGGATGATATCTCCTAATCAGGATGGAATCTAGTTTTGCATAGTTAAAAGGAAGTTTGAGACACATTATTAGTGACATCGTTCATAGTGCAAAAATTGAGGTCACATGAGTGAAGAGTTATTGTATCTGGAAGCCGACAGTTTTTTGTAAGTTTGATGTAGCATGTGGTAACTTTTATTTTGTAATTGTGTGCCAACTCATTTGTAAATATTTGAGTGTGGTATAAAGGAAGGAATTGTTTTCCTTATTTTAATGTTTAGATGTGATGTGGTATGCATGAAGTGAAGAAAAGAGCTAAGTATGAGAGCGAAATTGTGAAGGAAGACATGCGAAGTATATAGATCTGAGATTGAGATCTGATGTAACAATGAGTGCAGTTTGGCACAGTTAGAGAAGAGGTAACATATTATTCTATTGAATAACGAAAAAATTATTTGGATAGTGAGTTCAATGATCTTATCCTGAAGCTGTTTGGGTAGTGGGTCCTTCTGTCTTCCATAACTCCTAACAGGGTTAGAATCTTTTAACAAGGATTCAAAATCTCCTAACAGGGATTTATATGTACTGAATTTATTTCATAAGACTCCTAATAGAGTCCATCCTTTCACAAGGAATATTCATATTAGTGCATCTTTTGTGGGCATCATTCCCACCAGGATTTACTCTTTGATCAAGAGGTTCCCTAGTCAACATATCTTGTGTTATTGTGTCATTGTGTATGAATATCTTTATATGGTTGGTAATTATATTGCTTACATGGTTAAATATTGTTGAATTTGATAAAACTTATAATTATATGATAACTGATTCACCCCCCCTCCTCTCAGTTATCTTAGTGGACTTTACTTTCTAACATAAACAAGAAACAAGGTTCTCAGTATCTTACTTACCACTGTATCTTCATAAATAATACCACCAGCTCCTCAGATAGCATTAACTACCTATTTGATTTAGTTTGTGTACTGTGTAATATTCTCTCCTTCCTTCATCTTCATGTCATCAAATTTGCCTCTCAAGATTTCATCTCTAGCTCTCATCACATTCACATCACCACCATAAACTAGAGCAAGTTTATCCCACATTTTCTTCATTGTAGTGCAATCCTTGACATCCTCAAATTCGGCATCAGATAGAGCAACAAAAATCTCTATCATAGTAATAGTGTGTTCATGATGGTCTCTCAACTACTCAAGAGTCAAATGTCCACCAGTCAATTGTATGTAGCCATTGTCCAGTAAAGGTATAGTAGATTCTCCAATTCCAGATATGTGAAGTCTCATCCAGCTTTGCCATGTTGTAAAGTTGTCTTTGTTTAGCTTCGACACTTCCCTCTTATACATCTTGTAATTATTCTACTCAAGTCCTTATAACTTTCTTCCAAGAAACCAATATGCTTTTGAATAGTTGTGATTTGGAACCACCACTATTTGTGTATGTGTGTGGGGAGAATGTGAGATTCACTCCTAAATCCAATTTCCCAAAGGAGAGATCCAATTTGATCAACCAAGAGGTTAATACACAATTGAATCAATCTATGAAGAATATAAAAAAGAGAGAGAAACCCTATACTTCCCTATAGTTGGATTAAGCTTAAAATTTGAAATAATTGAAGTGAAAATACTAACCTTGAATTAGGATAGATCTAGAAAATGTTGAATTCTGGCTTCTGTATGAACTTTCTAAAGATTTCATCACGTGTTCTAGACTGGAAATGTTGAGGTGGACAAAACCCAAAAATATTTTCTCCAAATTCACACAGGTCGACTTTGACCTTTTAAAAGGTCAAAGACCACATTATTTATTTGAAGTCTGATTCTGATTCTGTTCGCAGATCCTAAAAGATTTCCGAAAAGGGTATCTGAATTCACTCTCAGATTTGAGATTCCACACCTGTGCCTGCAAGAAAAATGGTTTTGTTGTTTGTTTGGGGGGGTTTGCCTTGGTCAAACCCTGGTTTGGAATCAACCTTAATATTGTAATTGAAATAGGAGAATGCTAGTAAGTAGTAGAAATGAATCTAATAATGAAGCTATGTAATTCAATAGATATGCTAATGTATTTGGAATGTAATCAAATATATTGATATGAAAGCTTGAACATAACATGATCAAATCTCCATGATTGTATGCCTGAAATCTACCTTGAGGAAACAATGATATGGATCTTAAAGATGAACAAAGGATCTTGAAGGAAGATCACACCACCATGGTGGCTAGATCTAGGGTTTGAATGATAGATCTTGAATGCTTGAGCCAAATCCATTAAATATCTTGAATGCTTGAATCCTTGATCTTCAATGGAGAACTTGGAAAAAGAAGAAGACTTGAATACTTGAATGAATGCTTTCTTAATCACCTTGAGAACTTGATGGCACACTCCTCTAGATGGGCCACCTTGAAGAATTAAATCCCAATTAGGTCCTCACCTTTATAAAATATACCTTGATTAAATACCATTAAAGGATTTACCATTTCAGAGCTTGAAACAACCGACCCGGAAGCAGAGAAATAACTTTCCCGAAAGCTAAATTATCGACAAATGACAATTTGAAATCTTGGTGAGAAGAGGTCAAGGTTGAGCTCAACCCTGACCTAGTTAGGGTCAAGGTTGACCCTAACCTAGTCAAGGTCAAGGTCAACTTTGATGTCAAACCCTAACTTTGTCAGGATTTGCAGCTGAGGTTCCAGGAGATGCCAAAAACTTGGAAATTGATATCTGAACAAGACCTGGTGTCAGGAACAGACATAAAATCCTTGGAATGATGTGATGATGGACTAGGAGGTCTCATTTCTGAATCCTACCTAGAAAATGGAGCCATGGAAGAGAGAAAATCAGGAAATTCCTTAAGACCTTAACCCTAATTTCACCTAGAATGAAGAAATCAAGTGCGGAGAAGAAGTGGAAGAAAAGGGAGAATGCAAAGATGCCAATCATGACCCTAAACCACTTACTCAGAGGGCTAAACACTCTTAACATGGAAGTGCTTCCATTTTAAGATGATACATTAAGCCCCCACTTTAGCAAGAGTATGGATTCAATGCAAACTCTTGGTAAAGGAGAAGAGAGAAGAGATCCCAGTGGATTCAAAATGAGATAAAATAACACTTAGCTAAAGACACAAGCCCCCAGACCAAGGAATCTAACTCAACATACATACATGAGAGTATACAAAAGAATAAGGGTTAGTACTAAACAACCCAAATCAATTAGCATAAGAAACCTTGCTAAGAAATATTTCTCATACCAATATCATATTTGGAAAGCTATCGTAAAAGCATAAATGATTACATAAGAAAGAAAAGAGAAACACTATAGACAACATAGCTTCATGATCCAGTCCTACTAGCATGAAAGCGAAAAGAGAGAAAAGAGAAAGTGATTACCTCACCTGGTAAGATGCCCACCTTACCGTGAATCACCCTAGAGGGAGAGCCCAATAGGTTCACCCATAAACTGTGCTTGCAATTGTAATGCATCTTCTAATGGCTTCTAGAATACCCATAGATCCACCTTCTTGTATCACTATGAATATGAAATGTGTGTCTTCTCAAGATTTAGCAACTTATGTGTGTTACCTTCAAAAGATTTAGCATATAGGTGCATGTCTTTTCAGGATTTAGCAACTTATGTGCATTACCTTCCAAGATTTAGCATATTTGAAATTTGGAAATGTGTATCCCTTCAGGATTTAGCAACTTATGTGCATTACCTTCAGAGGATTTAGCATATTGAAAAATTTGAAAAATACATGTCTCTTCAAGATTTAGCAACTTATGTGCGTTACCTTCAGAAGATTTAGCATATGAATGCATGTCTTTTCAAGATTTAGCAACTTATGTGCATTACCTTCCAAGATTTAGCATATAAAAATAAAAAACTATAGTACAAGGGAGACCCTGTATATGCCCCCCTCCTTAATATGGCAAAAAAAACATACTATTTTGTCATGTTAAGGAAAGAAAAAGAACAAGGATAAAGCTTTCTTCAGCATCAAGACAATATCCATAGACAACACCCAGTCCAAGCCAAGAAGGTCATAGCTCCTATGAGGCCATGGAAGGGATGAATGTAAAAGATATCATGCAAGAAGTGAAAAGAAAGTAACCCTTAATGAGGGATAGCACACTATTTAGGTTCCAAGGTGAGAGATGTATCAACCATGGAAACCCAATGTCAAACAACAAATAAGGTTTGCATAAAGGACATAGGTCCACAAATGAAAACCATAATTTTCATGTATGATTGGATATCACATAATAGATAGATACTGCTTAACCAAGGAAAGAGGTGAATCCCTAGAAAAGAAGAGAATACTAGATGAAATAACAATGCATAGATGTGAATAAGATAGAAAAGCATACCAAGCCTCCAAGGCTAAAGTACTTCTACCAAACTCACAACCTGTATTTGTGACTCCATGTGTGAATGTTTGAAGATAGAAAAGAAGGATAAGGCATCTTTGCCCCCCAAGTGTAGGAACAAAGATGGAAGAGGATACCTACTTCACAGAGCAAGGAGATATCTTGTTTACAACAATGTATAGTATATCCTTAGTGAGAGATATTGACCCTGACATCCAAGATTATAGATAATCATGAGAAGGATATGTCACTTATGGAAAAGGATCCTCAAGGAAAGAGATCTTATTTCCAAGACCCCCACCAAAGAGGAGTGCACGTAAATAAGATATCATCTTTCAAAAGGTGGGAACAAAGATTCAATCATCAAGCCCCCGGTGAAGAAGAGCAAGAGGAATATTTGGAATGAAGGAAACAACTCTAACACTGAAGCAAGGGTGAGAGTTTATAAAGAACATAATTTGCAACATAGAGAAGAAGTGACGACCTAGGACAAAAAATTCTCATGTAAGAAGGTTATCCATAGTCAAAATATCTATCAATATGATGAAATAATATTGCAATATAAACAAATACCACTAAGCTAAGGAAAGAAATTCCCCTAGAAAAAGAGAAAGAAGGAAGAACCTTGCCCCCCCAAGGGATATTTTTACAAAACACATGTCCTAGAAAAGATTTCCTAAGAAGAAAATATAATTCCTAGGAATGGATAAAAACATCATGCAAGACTATGGAAGAAGGAAACATAAAGAATACCAATTAAATCTTAATAAAAAGACCTAATGGATCCTAAAAGACTAGATAAAATTATGCATCTTGCCACCCAGTCCCAGGACAAGAGGATAGAAACATTTAATCCAACTCTAATGGAGGGGAATCCCCTATATCAAAATTATGAAGAAGTTGTAAGACGACACAAGAAAAAGGTATAATACTATGCCCAGCCCTATCCCTAACATATAATTTGAATTTGTTACAATCGGCAAGAAAATGAGTATTACGAGAATGGAAAGGACATTTAAATTTATACAAAGCATCAATAGGTATAGGTCTAAATCTTTCCTTCTTAGAATTCATCAGCTCCACATATACTATTTTAGCATTTTCTTGATGAGTGTTAGGATTATTCATTAGAGGTGTAGAGAGATGAGCGTTAAGGGGAGGACAAAGATCCACACCACTTGACTTGACTTGAGATTTAGAAGTTTTGACACCACTCATATCCGGTTTAGGAGGTATATTAATGGTAAATTTAATACCATGTTCATTAACCCCTAACCCTAAACCTTTATAGCCTTGTTTATTCACCATATTATATCCAGTAGTGTACATAGTATGCAAAGCTTCTACAGGAGGTGATTGTTTATCATGTTCATGAGTAAAGGTCATATATGTATGGTGAAAATGTGACCACACTTCTATGAACCATTACATGCAAGGTTTCTCAAAGGTGAGGCCTCACAAAGCGGCTCATAGCTCTCTATGCATGGAGTTGCAAGACACTATGATAAAATTGCCCTCAGCTAGAGCTACAAACTTGTGACCTTGCTAGTCAACCACACAATGAGAGATTCATAAAATTGAAGACTAGGGCAAAAGTGCCAAAATCCCCAAAATGAATCAAATGTGCAAGATGCAAATGAAACTAGTATGAGTGCAAAATTAATCTATCAAATGACAATGCAAACTACTCTATGAAAGGAAATTGCAATGGATTAAAAACCCCTAATTAAGATAGGTGAGCTAAATCTATTGCATAAAAGGAAAATTACTCTAAAATGTCATGATATGAAAACTAATCAAATGAAATGTGCAACTAAATGATGAAAGCAAATGAAAGGAAGCAAGACTTCAATGTCTTCAAAGTAAGCTAGAAAACCTGCAGCATAACATTAGCATAAAACATGATCATATCCAAATGAAGGAGAGAGCTCTCCTTTTATAAGAAATGAGGTGAAATAGACCATTGAGATTAAGAGGCAAAAGACTTAATCAACGCTGGAGAAAAATGGAAGCTTGATCCTTGTGCACAAATATCCTCCAATGAGAAAATAGGAGTTGACTTTTGTGTCCATATGAGACAAAAAGTACTTTTTCTCTTTTTATAAAATAAGAATGATGTTTTATTTGTGCAACTTAGAATAAGAAGAAAAGTGAGGGCTTTTTATTTATTAAAAGGGGAGGAAATATTCCTTTTAAATAAATAAAGACTCAGGATAAAATGGTTAGCCCAAGGCAAATAATAAAAAATGATAAACTTAGAATTTGATCAAGAAATTGATAGTGTTGAAAAATATTGATTATTGATAAAACTAATTCAGAGATAAATAAATCAAATAAATGGGGCCCAAAGTCTAGGTGACCATTTTTGGGTGCATATAGTATAAGGTGGGATAATAGGTTTGGAAGAAGTTTGTTTACCCTTTCCTTTAAGATCATCATGATTAGGAGGAGAAGGTAAATCAAATAAATCTTGCACATCCACATCATGCACTATAGCTTGAATCCCATCATAAGTATGGGAAGAGCAAGGATTAACAAATGGAGAATCAGGTATCAGAATAGGAAGATTAGGAGATGGTGTATCATCTACCACATTCTTCACATAATCCAAAAGTTGAATAAGGCTACCACATAAATCCCTAAGAAAAGTTTTAAATGTAGGTATACTAGTATCAGTCAACTTCACAAAAGCATAAGCAAGAGCAAAGTGAAGGGTCATCAATGTTATGAAATGAATAATACCCTCATAAATATCATATGCATTATAAATAGATGCTAGAAGAAGAGTAATAACAAACATGATTATGCACCAAAACATCTTAACAATCTTCATGATAAATAAAAATGCAAGAAATATGTTTTTGGATTTTATTCAATATATAGATTGTTTTGAATTTTTGAAGTAATCTAACACCAAAAAGAAAGAGATTAAGCTAGTCGGGTTCACGAAAATGAATAGTGGTAATTTGGAATCACCACTATTTGTTTATGTGTGTGGGGAGAATGTGAGATTCACTCCTAAATCCAAATTCCCAAAGCAGAGATCCAATTTGATCAACCAAGAGGTTAATACACAATTGAATCAATCTATGAAGAATATGAAAAAGAGAGAGAAACCCTATACTTCCCTATAGTTGGATTAAGCTTAAAATTTGAAATAATTGAAGTGTAAATACTAACCTTGAATTAGGGCAGATCTAGAAAATGCTAAATTCTAGCTTCTGTATGAACTTTCTAAAGATTCTATCATCTATTTTAGACTGGAAGTGTCGAGGCGGACAAAACCCAAAAATATTTTCTCCAAATTCTCACAGGTCGACTTTGACCTTTTAAAAGGTCAAAGACCACATTATTTATTTGAAGTCTGATTCCGATTCTATTCGCAGATCCTGAAAGATTGCCAAAAATGGTATCCGAATTCACTTTCAGATCCGAGATTCCACACATGTGCCTGCAAGAAAAATGGTTTTGTTGTTTGTTTGGGGGGGTTTTCCTTGGTCAAACCCCGGTTTGGAATCAACCTTAATATTGAAATTGAAATAGGAGAATGCTAGCAAGTAGTAGAAATGAATCTAACAATGAAGCTATGCAATTCAATAGATATGCTAATGTATTTGGAATTTAATCAAATATATTGATATGAAAGCTTGAACATAACATGATCAAACCTCCATGATTTTATGCTTGAAATCCACCTTGAGGAAACAATGATATGGATCTTGAAGATGAACAAAGGATCTTGAAGGAAGATCACACCACCATGGTGGCTAGATCTAGGGTTTGAATGATAGATCTTGAATGCTTGAGCCAAATCCCTTCAATAGCTTGAATGCTTGAATCCTTGATCTTCAATGGAGAACTTGGATGAAGAAGAAGACTTGAATACTTGAATGAATGCTTGTTTAATCACCTTGAGAACTTGAGAGCTTGATTGCTTGAGATGAGATGAGAAAACTTGATATAAAAATGAGAGAGGAAGGCCTCCTTTTATAGTGATCTAGGGCACACTCCTCTAGATGGGCCACCTTGAAGAATTAAATCCCAATTAGGTCCTCACCTTTAGAAAATATACCTTGATTAAATACCATTAAAGGATTTACCGTTTCGGAGCCCGAAATAGCCAACCTGGAAGTAGAGAAATAACTTTCCCCAAAGCTAAATTACCGAAAAATGATAATTTGAAATCCTGGTAGGAAGAGGTCAAGGTTGAGTGAGGTTGACCCTGACCTAGTTAGGGTCGAGGTTGAATTTGACCTCAAACCCTAACTTTGTCAGGATTTGCAGCAGAGGTTCCAGGAGATGCTAGAAACTTGGAAATTGATATCTGAACAGCACCCAATGTCAAGAAAAGATAGAAAATCCTTAGAATGATGTGATGATGGACTAGGAGGTCTCATTTCTAAATCCTACCTAGAAAATGGATCCATGGAAAAGAGAAAATTAGGAAAGTCCTTAAGACCTTAACCCTAATTTCACCTAGAATGAAGAAATCAAGTACGGAGAAGAAGTGGAAGACAAGGGAGAATGAAAAGATTCCAATCATGACCCTAAACCACTTACTCAGAGGGCTAAATGCTCTTAACATGGAAGTGCTTCCATTTTAAGATGATACAGCTTTGATACCAATTGTTAGAATAATTGAGAGGGGGTGAATCAGTTAGATCAGTTATCCTACAGTCCCAAATACAAAGATGTACCTTATAAAATAATTCTAAAAAATTATGTAGCTCAGTAACATAAAATAACAATATGTCTGTCTAGTTTACCAATTACCAGTAATTATCCAACTGTGATTACCAACTAAATCAACTATGTCGTAAGTAAAGTATGATAGAAAAACAATCATCACAAATAACACATAACACAATGATTTAACATGGAAACCCTGCTAAGGGAAAAACCACCTGGGACCGGTAACCAAAAATAATTCTCTTCTAAAGTGAGCTTGGTGAAGATCCAACCCTATTGATGGTTACAATACACATTGTTAGTTGTGACCTGGTTAGACAATTTATCACTAATAATTAACTTTTGACCAACATTCACTATGGGGTCGACAAGATAACACTTTACATTCAACGAATGTCATAGGGTAGAACATAAGACTGTTAAGTCCACTTGATTAAGAGATTTTCTAAATCAATGGTTAAACTGATACAATATTGATCTAATTCAAATACAACTCAATTGCAAATATTTAGATCTATGCTAAGCCCATACAAATATCCTCTGATCATTAATCAATTCACTTCCTCAATATTTCTCAACCTACTTTCACTCGATAAATGGTTCTCTGATGCTCGGTAATGTTTGTAGTCTTGGTTCTTTCACTAACTAGTTTGATCAGGCATGCATGAATAAAGTCTTCACGTGAAATCTCTGTGGTCTTCTTCTTTCCAGCATGTTTCAATAATGAAACTCATAGATGTCTTATATAGACAAGTAAACTATTTTCATATCATCCATTAGATTTTTCCACTTAAGCTCCTTCGTCCATTTTGCCTCTTAAACCTTCCTAGGCAGATGTGTCATTAACACGTTTCAATCTCATCCTTTAGATCTTTTCTAAATTTTGTCAGTCGTGGATTTCATAACAAACTTTATCCTTAATCTTGAAATCATAACAATTTCTAGCTCCAAATTCAGTCTGTTGTTCTTAGCATTTAATGTTTTCATCCATACTCAGTTAATATAGAAATGCATCGATGATAACTAGTTAAACTAGCTCAATTAATACTATTAGTCAGTATACACTGCACTAGCTTGGTGTATACAAAAATATTCAATTACCAACCACATTAACATGTTCAATTTCAAATCTCTTCTTCATAGTAGATTAATGTAATATGCTCAAGTCAACAATATAAATCCATAGACTCATCAATAAGTTACCCAATGTTTTCCTTATCCTTATCTATCATATTCATCTTTTCCTCATGTAGATATCTCATTTCTTCATCTTTTCTTCCTCCAACAAATGTTTAGATGTTTGTAACTAACATGATAATTACTATCAAAACTAGTTGACATTAATGACAACATATTGACCGATTTAATCATCTTACATATCATTTCACTATCTCGGTGATCTCTAATCACTATTCCTTCATTTCATTCAGATATTCAATCATTTGTAGTTCATCACCCTCCCCTCTCAGTACTATATCTTTCTTATCCCAACAATATCACACATTTTATTAGGTTGTATGTCCTCAAGTTTGATAATCTCAACAACATTAGTGGAATGAGAAGGTAAAGGCTTAGTGAAGATTTTCAAATTTTGGTTAGGGGGTGCTAAGTGGCCATTATGAAGTAACTTTAAACACTTATAGATTGTAAAAGGCATGTATTTTAAAGAACTAAGCCAAGGATGTCCTAATTTCACATTAAATGGATTGGAGGTAAAGATAATGGAAAATTAAACATCTAAGAACTTAATACCAATTTCAATTGGAAGGGTGATGTAACCTATGGTGGGAATAGTAAAACCATCATGCATCTTAATCATAACATCAAATTTATCATATGTACATTCATGCAACTTTCTTGTAAAGAGATATTATTCAATAGTAACATTAACCATACATACTAGATCAATGAGCACTCCACATGAGATCTTTACTTTGACTTTTTCAATATTATATAGAGACCAATTGAGTGCCTTAATAGTTTCCTTAGAACCAAAGGTAATGTGAGGTTTAGGATTAGTTTTATATTGATCAATAAGGTTCACAAAACTATTGGCTATATATGCATTAGGTTGTATGTCATTAGGTTTTCTAAGCTCAACAACATTAATGGAAGGATAAGGTAATGAATTTTTAAGTTTTGGTTAGGGGGTGTAATGAATTTTTTTCCTTTATCATTCACAACCTCTATAGTTATGGTATTAGAATTAATAAGATCTTGGATAATATATTTTAACCTAAAGAACCTTGCAATATTGTGACTGGTTTGATAGTGGTATTTGTAAAAGGATTTGGGGTCATAAGAAGTTGGAAAGGGTTTGGAAGGATCAATAGGTTTGAAGGGAGGATGTTTCACCACATTATCATTGATAAATTTAAGCATAATATAGTATAAATATTTAGAAATCTAAAATTAATTGCAATGTGAAAATGTTGATAATAAAAGAGTCACATCTAATGTTTCAACTACCAGTTATGTATCAACATAATTTTAAGAGCTATTATTAATCTTCATAAATTCTTTATTTTAATTTTTTAACTTTTGAAATGGTTATTGAGCGACATTATTATCATTACTTGGAGACATTGACGAAGATAATACAAATTGGATCACTTGAAGCTAATAATCATGAAGAACTACACACAATTGTGGAAAGGATGTAAAGTCAATAAATAGCAATGTATCTATAATGTATTTTTATAAATTAGAAATGGAAATTCTTTGAACATCGCCATCAAGGACAAGATAAGAAATTTGAGCATGCATTTATTTTTATATCTACCAATAAAATCAACCATTTTCTCTTTTAATAGATTTTTTACAATGAATCAAATCATTAAAGTAATTTGAGGACTAATGTTATTTTGAAATTTTTGTCTAAATGTATTTTCCAATTTTTAAAAAGAGTCAATAGAATAAGGAGGCAAAGAAAAATACCATAGACATGGCTTATCTCTAAAGGTTCTAGCAAGTAGCTCAGTCATGAGACTATGATCATTTGAGAAGTCACTACACAAGGTTTGAAATTTTTTTACATGAGTCAATAGATCATCTTCTCCATTATATAAATCCAATTGAGAAATTTCCATGTATTGAGGGTATTAGTTAACAGTATGGCATGTTGGAAATAATGATTAAAATGACTTGATTTATCTTAGTGTTGGATACAATTGTCTGAAGGACATTGTTGGATTAGCTATGTGTTGTCTTTGATGTCACACAAATGTCATATCAATTATCATTCTCAGTGTCTACCGAGCTCAGTCGGTCAGCTAAGCGGTTCTCAGTGTCTACCGAGCTTAGTCGGTCAGCTAGGCAGTTTTTAGTGTCTACCGAGATCTCTCGGGTGTCAAAAGGAAACATGATAGGGAAACAGTGTTAACTGGGCCTCCTTGGTTATCAAAGGAAAAGTAGTGGTTACCGAGCTCTCTCAGTCTCTGAAGGATGTTGCAGAATTCGTTGTGGTTACCGAGTTCACTCGGTCACCGAAGGAAATCTTTTCAGGATTAATGTTTACCAAGCATGGTTGGCCCTTCAAAGGATTTTGTTATTATAGTTTGTTTATCTAAGCCAACTGTTATAATAATTATTAGTGCCCACTTGACAATCTAAATGTTAATTAAAATGGCATATATATATAGAAGGTCAAGTGCTGAATAAAATATATACAGCATGCAGAAATCATTTTGAAGAAAGGTATGTGCGAATTTTGAAGGATGGTTAGATATCCTTGAGGAGCAGCAAAGATTTATTTGATCAGTAAGGATCTAGTGAAGCAGAACAGAGATCTATATTCAGCAATTCAGTTGTAGGTCATTTCATTGTTACTCTCTTACAATTGTAGCAGTGATATCAAAATCTCTTAACCGAGTTGGTATAACAACCATTTTGTAAATCCTCTAACAAGGTGAAAGTTCTATTGAATTGTTTCAAGACCTCTTACAAGGCCACTCCTAGCAGGGTGATTAAATCCTCTAACAAGGTCACACCTAACAATGTGTTTTGTAACCTTTTACCGGGTTGGCTTCTAACTGGGCATCACTTCAGAAGAGTGAAAAATAGTAACTAGTTACATTGGTGGTTTTTCCCATATTGGGTTTCCACGGTAAATATGGTGTCTCTTGTGTTCATGTTATTTTCTTTATTCATGTAAGTTAATCAGTGATGAATGCTTAAGAACAATTTAATTATTACACACTTCAAGGATCAAGTCTCAACACTTCTCTGTATATTTACCGAGTGGCACAGTAAATAATTTGTTAAGATATTTAAGGGATCAGTGGTAATATTTTTGTGGTTAACTGATTCACCCCCCCTTTCAGTTACTACATCTATATTTCCAAAAATTGGTATCAGAGCTTTTGGTGCTTGTAGGAAGGGTTTCAAGGACCTAAGCTAAAGATCAAGATGTCTTACAAAAGAGAAATTCCAAGGCTTAATAGATATAACTTTTTAGCATGGCAAGGTCTCATGAGACTACATCTGGCTTCCATTGGTGATTCAGGATGCAAATATATTGATCAAGAATATACAATTCCTACTGGCACATTAATTGTTGAAGACATTGCAGAGAAGAAGAACCATAACACTATGATGATAGACATTGCATCAGCTCTTAGCTATGAAGAATTTGATGAAATCAAAGACTGCACAACTGCTCATGAAATGTGGAACAAGCTGAAGAAAATCTATGGCGGTGATGACAATGTGAAGAGAGCCAAAGCAAAGAGCCTAAGAGGACAGTTTGATCAGATGAAAATGAGAGAAGAAGAAAACATTGCAAAATATGTTGAAAGGATCAAGACAAGTGTTAGTGCAATCAGAGCTTCTGGAGGAAAAATTGATGATGAAACTATTATAAGTAAGGTTCTTAGAACATTACTTCCTATTTATGCAATAAGAGTTTCTGCTATTCAAGAAAGAAGATGTGAAGAAAATCACAATATAACTTTGGGTACCTTAGTTGGAAGATTGACAGCCTTTGAACTGGATAACTATGACAACTATGTTCCAACTTCTAAAAATATTGAATCAGCTTTTGAGGCCAAACTTTCACTCAAGAAAGGGAAGAAAATCCAATCAGAAAGTGAAGAAGAATCAGAGGAAATTTTTGATAGCGATCTTGAAGTTATTAAAGCATTACTTGCAAAGAAGTATTCAAGAGGCAGAGGAAAATACAAAGGTAAAAATCCCTTAATATATTTTTCATGTGAAGAAATTGGTCATATTGCAGCTAGGTGTCCAAACAAGCAAAGCAAAGATGAGAAGAAAAGTTACAAGTACAATGGCAAGAAAAATTTCAAATCATTCAAGGATAAAGGTAAGAAAACATGTTTTTTAGCTAAAGATTCGGATGATAGTGAAGAAGAAATTTTTTTCATTGCTGTAAAAGATGAATCTGATAATGATGAAGATGAGATGGCACTTATCTCTCATATGAGCAAGAATGATACATGGATTATAGACAGTGGATGTTCACATCATATGACTGGTGATAGGACTAAGTTTGAACACTTTGAAAACTTTGATGGTGGTAATGTAAGGTTTGGAAACAATGAACCTTGTTGTATAAAAGGAAAGGGATGAATTTCATTAACCAAAGAACTTATATGTGATAATGCATATTGGGTTGAAGGACTAAAGCATAATCTTCTAAGTGTAGCACAGCTAATTAACATTGGATTCAAGGTTGAATTCATGAATGGAAAAGCAAGACTGCTGGATGACAAAGGAAAACTGATAGGATCAGGTAAACAAACCAAAGGTAACCTATTTTATCTTGATCTTGGTGATTACTCATGTTTTATTGCTCAAATTGAAGAAATTTGGTTATGGCACAAAAGGTTATGTCATGTAAATTTTGACAACATGATGAAAATAAGCAAATTCAAGAAAGTAAGAGGTATTCCTACTTTGAAGAAACCTGATGTTGGTCTATGCAAGAATTGTCAAATTGGTAAAATGGGAAAGTCTAGTTTTAAAAGTAAAAACTATCAGTCTGAAGATATTTTGGAAATTGTGCATACTGATTTATGTGGACCTATTGGAATTGAGAGCTATACCGGAGAAAAATTCTTTATTCTCTTTGTTGATGATTACTCTAGAATGATGACTGTTATGTATTTAAGAGAAAAGTCAGAAGCATTTGAGAAGTTCAAATGGTATTTAGCAAGAGTAGAAAAGGAAATAGGAAAAAGAATAAAATGCTTGAGATCAGACAGAGGTGGTGAATTCATCTCCCATGAATTCAATAATTTCTGCATTGAAAGAGGAATCAAAAGACAGGTATCGGCCCTGAGAACTCCTGAGCAGAATGGAATAGCTGAAAGAAGGAACAAATCTATCATGGACTATGCAAGGACTCTAATGATTGAAAAGAAAATTGCTATGAAATACTGGAAGGAAGCTATCAGCACTGCAGTTCATACCTTGAACTGAGTACAGCTAAGAAAAGACACATTCAAGACTCTGTATGAGCTATGGTATGGCTACAAACCAAATGTAAGTTACCTAAAAGTATTTGGTAGTAAATGTTACATCTTAAAAGAATCTAGAAAAGGAAAATTTGATGTAAAAAGTGATGAAGGAATATTTTTGGGATATTCTTGCAAAAGTAAGGCATATAGATGTATAAATTTGTCTACTCACAAAATCATAGAAAGTGCACATGTGAGAATTGATGAGTTTGTAGAAAGACTGAAGAAGCAAGAAAAAAGGAACCAGAGGATTACAGAAAATTTGTTTACATCAAACCTGATACATTGCCAGACACATATAAGGAAACTACATCTACCGAGCCCAGTACAGTAACCGAGTCACAAGAAGAAGTTTAGACCGAGTCACAAAGTACCGAGTCTCAGTCTAAAGCTACCGAGCAAGTATCTACCAAGCCTGAGCAACCTGAACCTAAAGATGAAGAAGATGACAATGTAACTCATTCAGGAAGCAAGGAACTTGTATTAGCCAAGTACGTCAGAAAGCATCATAAACCAGATCAGATTATTGGAAACAAATCAGATGGTACTATGACAAGAAGTAAACTAAAGGGTACATGTTTATTTGCTGATTTTGAACCTAAAAATGTCAAAGATGCATTGGAAAATTAAAGTTGGATTGAGGCTATGAATGAAGAAATAGAGCAAATAGAGAAAAATAAGACATGGACTCTTGTACCTAGGCCTAAAGATAAAAATGTAATTGGGACAAAATGGGTATTCAGAAATAAGTTGAATGAAGATGGTCAATTATCAAGAAACAAAGCAAGATTGGTATGTAAAGGATATTCTCAAGAAGAAGGAATAGATTATGGAGAGACTTTTTCTCCTATTGCAAGATTAGAAGGTGTGAGGACTTTACTTGCATATGCAGCACATAAAGAATTTAAGGTATATCAGATGGATATAAAATCTGCATTTCTCAATGGTATTCTTGAGGAAGAAGTCTACATTGAGCAACCTGAAGGTTTTATTGATCCAGACAAAAGGGATATGGTCTACAAATTACACAAAGCATTGTATGGTCTGAAACAAGCTCCTAGAGCATGGTATGAAAGATTACATAACTATCTTACTCAGATTGATTTCAAAAGAGCTAATAAAAATAGTAATTTATACATCAAAGAAGGATCAGATAACAAAATTGTTTTGGCAGAAATATTTGTGGATGATACTGTGTTTACAGTAAATGATGATCAGTGCAAAGAATTTTCAGAGCATATGAACAAAGAATTTGAAATGTCTATGTTTGGTCAGATAAAAATTTTTGTTGGACTTCAGATTCAGCAGAACAAAAATGGTATCTACATTACTCAGTCTAAATATATTAGGGAAATACTTAAGAAATTTGGTGTGGAAGATTCAAAACCAATTGGTACACCCATGTGTACTAGACTGAAGCTTACCAAAGATGATGATTCAAAAGAAGTAGATTAGACCTTATATAGATTAATGATTGGAAAATTATAGTATGTAGTACACACAAGGCCTGATATTGCCTTAGCCGTTCGTATAGTGGTAAGATTCTCAGCTAAACCCAGAGAAAATCACATGATGGAAATCAAAAGAATCTTGAGGTATTTAAGGGGAACTGAAGATTATGGCTTGTGGTATAAATTTGGAGGCAATCTGGATTTAAAAGTGTTTACTGATGCTGATTGGGTAGGAAACATTGATGATAGAAAGAGTACAAGTGGTGGAGCATTCTTTCTTGGCAAGAGGTTAGTATCTTGGACTAGTAAAAAGAAAAACTGCGTATCCCAATCCATAGCAGAAGTAGAATATGTTGCTGTAGTAGTAAACTGCTCTAATATTGTATGGTTTAAATAGCTTTTGGAAGGCATGAAGGTTGAGATCAAAGAACCAGTTGTTATGTTTTGTGATAATACAAGTGCAATAAATATTTCAAAGAATCCAGTAATGCATTCCAAAACCAAGCACATTGCAATTAAATATCACTTTGTCAGAGAATTGGTGCAGGACAAGGAAATCAGATTGGAATATATTCATACAAAAGAACAAATTGCAGATATCTTCACCAAGCCACTACCTAAGGATGCATTCTTGTATCTTAGAGGCAAGTTAGGGGTCACTCCCCTGTCCGAGGTTCACTAAATAAATTTTTAGTGATGCATCAACCAGAACATGTTGAAGATCAATCAGTTGATGCAACATAGTCAGGGAATCATTGCATATGAATTAGTACATAAGGTACATTGATATTTACTGAAACTGTGTAAGTTGTCTTTGGCATGTGTTGTCAAAGAGGGAGAGTTTGTTGTCATTTCAAGAAATTTCTAAGAAGAATAATTTGAGAAGTTAAGAGGGAGAGTTCTCAATTAGAAAGAAGTTTAAAGATGATGAGAATCAGAATGAAGCTAAGGATATGTTTGATATGTTTCTTACTCTAGGTTTCTCTGTGAAATTTCATTGTGCTATGACATGTTGTGTTGCCATCAATGCCAAAGAGGGAGATTGTTGGATACAACTGTCTGAAGGACATTGTTGGATTAGCTATGTGTTGTCTTTGATTTCACACAAATGTCATATCAATTATCATTCTCAATGTCTACTGAGCTTAGTCAGTCAACTAAGCGGTTCTCAGTGTCTACCGAGCTCGGTCGGTCAGCTAGGTAGTTTTTAGTGTCTACCAAGATCTCTCAGGTGTCAAAAGGAAACATGATAGGGAAATAGTGTTAACCGAGCCTCCTCAGTTATCAAAGGAAAAGTAGTGGTTACTGAGCTCTCTCGGTCTCCGAAGGATGTTGCAGAATTTGCTGTGGTTACCGAGTTCACTCGGTCACCGAAGGAAATCTTTTCAGGATTAATGTTTACCGAGCATGGTTGGCCCTTCAAAAGATTTTGTTATTACAGTTTGTTTATCTAAGCTGACTTTTATAATAATTATTAGTGCCGAATTGACAATCTAAATGTTAATTAAAATGGCATATATATATATAGAAGGTCAAGTGGTGAATAAAATATATACAGCATGCAGAAATCATTTTGAAGAAAGGTATGTACGGATTTTGAAGGATGGTCAAATATCCTTGAGGAGCAGCAAAGATTTATTTGATCAGTAAGGATCTAGTGAAGCAGAACAGAGATCTATATTCAGCAATTCAGTTGTAGGTCATTTCATTATTACTCTCTTACAATTGTAGCAGTGATATCAAAATCTCTTAATCAAGTTGGTTTAACAACCATTTTGTAAATCCTCTAACAAGGTGACAGTTCTATTGAATTGTTTCAAGACCTCTTACAAGGCCACTCCTAGCAGGGTGATTAAATCCTCTAACAAGGTCACACCTAACAGTGTGTTTTGTAACCTTTTACCGGGTTGGCTTCTAACCGGGCATCACTTCAGAAGAGTGAAAAATAGTAACTAGTTACATTGGTGGTTTTTCCCATATTGGGTTTCCACGGTAAATCTGGTGTCTCTTGTGTTCATGTTATTTTCTTTATTCATGTAAGTTAATCAGTGATGAATGCTTAAGAATAGTTTAATTATTACACACTTCAAGGATCAAGTCTCAGCACTTCTCTGTATATTTACCGAGTGGCACAATAAATAATTTGTTAAGATATTTAAGGGATCAGTGGTAATATTTTTGTGGTTAACTGATTCACCCCCCTCTCAGTTACTGCATCTATATTTCCAACACTTAGATGTGAAGTCCAATTGCAACTAATATTTGAATAGATCAATTATTAAATCAATGATCTTCCTTTATGTTTGAGAGGGGAAACTCTCAGATAAGATCTATTTTTTATTATTTGGGGTAGGAGTTTAACTATAAAGTAGAAAATACTAGCAAACATTTTTCCATCACCATAGAATAAATGTGATTATGAATTTACAATAAGAGGGAAAAATAAATAATTTACACAAAGATCATTCACTCCAAATCAAGAATATAAACAAAGATTTCTTTTAGACATGTACATACAAATTAAAACTCAAAGATTCAAAGTCACGTACTCATATAGTTATAGTAGAGTGACCATTGCCAATTACAAATTATCACTGAAAAAATACAACTCTAAAATGCCACCTAGCCTAAACAATTTCTAATAAATAGAAAAATTACACCTATATCACCCCAATTTAGGTGGACCTATTTGGTAACGTCAAACCAGAGAAGTGTATCATATTTTGCATCAAATTAGGAATTGGATTTCTAAATGAAGTTTTTAGTTATGAAGTAAACTCTTTTGAGCAACTACAATCAACTATTTACAAACTATAAAATTCATTATTTCATTAAGGGACAATCCTTGGAAATCTTAGTTAAAACTAAGACATCAAGTGTACCATACATCCCTATATATAAGAATTGAAAATTAATGCATCCCACGTCGATGTAGTTAAATCCTCTCAAGCCAAGATCAATCAATTTATAAAAGTGTGACAGGTTCAAATATTGAAGAGAACCACTATTAGGAATGATACAAACCATTATTTGTCAAGTGGAATTAATTTGTATCTAGGTACTAAAGAAACAAATACTTATTAAATTTGATTCCACATATAATTCTATAGTATGAGATGGTTACAACCTTAATCCCCAAGTCTTTGATTTGGGTCTTCAACAAGAAGCTTATCAATCAAGTTTTTTCTCCATATGACATCTCCTTCAAGTACATCTGATCAAGATATTTTTTAACTCAAAATATTATAAAAATATTCCACATATATTATGCATTATGTAATGCCCCACCAGGGAACCCGTGAGGATGAAATCTAATCTAACATAATGATGTGGCAATTTATTTTTTTTTATAATAAAATCAAAGTGCATAAAAAACACAATTATGATTTCATGTGTGAAATAATGCATGTAGAAGTAGAATAAATTAATGCTTAAAATTAAAATCATTAAAAAATTAATGAAATATAATCCAATTTCTAAGATATGTCCTCTAGGCCCCCCCTTGATGCTGCTACTTAAGAAACATTATTACAACGCCATTGATCTAACTAAAACCATAAATAATTAATTGTTGGAATGTGATTTTGATTGTTGTTGTCATTAATGGTTGTCATTGATGTCAACATATCTTGGTTGATTTGATGAGGTTTTTTTGTAGGGATTTGGTGATCCGGTTTGGCATGCTTTGGATGTTGTGTTGTGATGATCTATCTTTGGCCATGTTTGTCTTGGTCCCATTTATATTGAAACATAATGTGGTACACTATTTTGGGTCTAGATGGATCTAGAAATAGGTTAACATTCTTTAAAATATTGCTTGCATTGTAACATTTATATCCTATTCTTTGGTTCTAAAGATTATGGTAAGTATGTAGAATGTTTAATTGAGCGAGGAGGTTCTATGTGGTCCATGTTTCATTCCTTACCACCGTGGGAATATTTTTTGATATCCTAATTCAAATTATTTTTGGTTGACTCATAAATTTATGGAGGCATGGCATGGTATAAGTTAAAAAAAAAAAATCGATGAGAAGTGTGTGCGTGTGATGAATGCAAAACTAACAAGGAAAAATATAGATATTGTTAAGTATGCAAAATTGTGTGATCAAAGGCAAAAGTCAACAAGGTTCTAATAGTGTTGTAGTTGGTGATAATTATTTTAGTGGTGGATTCCTTTCATTATTATTCTTCTAGTAGTGAGCCTTTTTTCTATTAGCAGTGAGCCTTTTACTTTTGGCTATAATAGTTGGGTGTTGAGCCCACTGATAGTGAACCTTACCTATAGTGAGGAACTTGGCAGTGAGCCCTTGTAAAAATCACTTTAGTTGTTGCCACCTTAACTGGTGTTTTTATTCACGAGAATTAGCTTCTTTGTGGTTTTTACCATCTTGTATTTTCCACGTAAAATATGATGTTCCTTTTGTATGGTGTTATTTTGTGCTTTTATGTTCATATCTATTTTAATTATCTAATTGAATTAATATTACTCTAGATTAGTTATGATTAAGAAAATTGTTTTATGATAAATTATTCACCCACCCCTCTTAGTTATCTAGACCATTCAATAATTGGTATCAGATTCACTTGAGGTAGATCTGATGGTGCACAAATTGACAATTCCTATATTTGATGGATCCAACTACAATTTCTAGAAAGTGGAGATGAGAGGTTACATAACCTCTTGAAGCTACAATACTTGGAAAGATGTGACAAAATATGATGCATCGGCAAATTGTCCTGCTATTGCAAATGAGATTTTGGCCTATAAAGAAAATGGAAAAGCAAGGTATGAGACCTTTAGTGCTTTATCAAAGACTAAGTTAACAAAATCTATTTCATTGAATACTAATTATGAAGTCTAGGAAAATTTGAAAGAAACCTATGAAGGAAATGATAGATTCAAATTATCAAAGAAGTTGACAGTTAAGAACATATATGAAACTTGAGAATAGAAGAAGGTGAAGATATAGAAAGCTATTTTTAGAGAGTTGAAAATGCAATAAATAAAGTTAGAAATCAAGGAGGTACTTTGACTGATGAATATTTTATGGAGAAGATTATGATCACTTTATCAGAGAGCTGTAGTGAAAAGATCTCAACTATTGAGGAAGTTTACGATTTGAGGAAATTCACTAGAGAGAAACTATTTTGAACCTTGAAAGTGTTTGAGTTGAGGAAATTTGGAAAAGAAAATGATAAATCTGAAACAACTGTTAAAGCCACAAAGATAGAAGAAGATCCAGATAGTGACAGTTCATAAAAGTTGGAGGCAGACTTTATAAGAAGATTGAAGAAAGATAATAGAAGATATAAAGATAGATTACCTTTTAAATGTTTTAGATGTGGAAATATTGGTCATTTAGCAACTAGGTGTCTAGAAAAAGGAATAAGACAAAAGTTTAGAAGAATCAATAAGAAGGGCTATTCTGTCAATGAAAATGATAGTATATCATATGCTGAATTAGATCAAGAGGATTGTTTATTTTTGGTGGACAAAAATGAACCTATATTTTATATCCCTAACATTTGTCTAGAATCTAATGATAATCTAATGATAACACTAAAACTACATTATATGTTAGAATAAATGAAGATGAATGATTGATTGATCGTAAATGTTTAAAACATATGACTAGCGATAAAAGTAAGTTTGTGAGGCTTGAAAAATATGATGGAGGTTATGTTAGGTTTGGAGATGATAAAACAACATAGATTGTTGGAATTGGGTCTATTAATTTTGATGGAAAACATAACCCTGACAATATTTACTATGTGAAGGGTTTATATCATAATCTTTTGAGTGTTGTAAAAATGTGTGAAAATGACTATAATGTTGTATTTCAGGATGATGGTTGTAAGATCCGAAAGAGATTTGATACTATTATTGCAGCTAGGAAAAGAATAACTGGGAACATGTATCAATTAGAATGAGCTATAAAGAAATGTTTATTATCACAATTCAATGATAGGTGGCTTTGGCACTGAAGTGTTAGGATTTGGTAACACTGAGAGGGGGGTGAATCAGTGTTATAGAACTTTACAATATTCTTTGACTTCTTAATATTCTTTAAGAAACATATAAAGATGTAGCATAAAATAAGTAACCATGCAACATAGACAAACATAGAAGAACTCATAACACCATATTTTTTTTGAGGAAACCCTACTAAGGGAAAAATCCCAATGGGGATGGTACCCATAAATATCTGCACTATAGGTATAATAACCCTATTAAGAGTTCTGACCCTGTTAGGAGCCGAGTATTACAATAGGCAGATCATGATCAAAGGATAGAGCCTGTTAGGATTCTTCTACAATATCATCCCAATTAAGGAATTGACACTGCTAGAAGTCCATCCCTATTAGAGGAAATCACCCTGTTAAAGGTTTATAAAAGGTGGAACATCACTTACAGTCAATCTATTGTCTGAATACAAAGAGTTAACAAAGTATTCCTTGAAGAACTCCTCTTTTTCTCCTTGTCCTTGATCTCTACTCTATCTCTTAGATGCCTTCATAGTTTTCATCTATCTATTTCCTCCACACTATCATTGCACACTTTTACCAAAGTGTTTGTATACTTATACCTTACTAGAGGTATATTTTGAAAGAGCTAGTCAACATTACTCTAACTAAGAAACATATTATTTAATGCGTATTTTCACATTTAATTAACATCCTTAGTTAGCCTTAGATCCAAAAGTGCATCCAATAATAACTTTCCAATCCCTCACAAAGTCGGCCTTAGTGATTCCCAGAAAGTTATACTTTGTTTACTGTCTTTGCATCCAATCAACTGAACATGACTCTTTGATATCAAAATATTAACATGTACAACCTTACACACATATTCATTTATGTCTTATAGGTATTTAACCATGATCGCATGTCTTAACAAGACTCCTGTGAAGTTTGTTAAGCTTTTCTATCAGACTAGGCCACATGAACAGTTTATGGACTTAGGCATTTTCCTTCATCAACTGCATACAAACATATTCATGATATCCAATATGTGTGATCATAAATCTGATCAGTGTTTCCCTTAAATGACAACATTCCACATGTACATGTGCATATGTGTGTATGTTCTGATCACTTGCCAACATGAAGGATATGTCACATTAACCTAGAAAATTTGGTAAGGATAAGTTCAACAAGTATAGCTAGAGATTTACCGAGAGTAACTAAACTAGACAACATTATCTGCAAAGGATGTCAAGAAGGAAAGTAAATAAGAGAAACATTCAAAGGAAAATAATAATTATCTACTATATTATTAGACCTAGTGCACATTGACCTATGTGGTGCAACTAGAACAAGAAGCTTATAAGATGAGAGATATTTCATGATTTTAATTGATGATTATTCTAGATTAACTTGGGTTGTATTTTTAGGAGAAAAATCAAAGGCATTAGAAAAAATCAAGATTTTTAAGGCAAGAGTTGATAATGAAGTTGATAGAAAAATAAAGTGTTTAAGATATGATAGAAGAGGAGAGTTTACTTCTGATGAATACAATAGTTTCAGTGAGAAAAATGGCATTAAAAGATAACTATTTTCCCCTATAACACCACACCAAAATGGTGTAGTAGAAATAATGAACTAGAAAATTCAAGGAAAAGTTAGAACATTGATCAAAGAAGAAGGCTTATTGGAGGTTTAATAGAGAGAAGTGATACAAACAAGAGTATACACTCTTAGCATAGTACTTTTCAGAAGGACTAGCTATGGAAAGACATCATATGAGCTATGGCATGGAAGGGAACCCATAGTAAAGCACTTCAGGTTTTTTGGAAGTAAATTCTAAATTCAGAGAGATGAGGACAATCTTGGAAAATTTTATAGTAGAGATGATGAAGGCACATTTATAGGTTACATTATAAGAAGAAAAGTGTACTATTGTTCCAACAAGAGCTTGAAAAAGATAGTTGAAAGTGAGAATGTAAAATTTGATGAAGATATCCAAAGGAATCCTAACAAGCATATTGAATATGAATCAAATGACTTTGATGAAAAAGGTAAAGAATAAAATAAAGAAGAAGAGACAAAGGAGGCTCCAAAATCTACAACTAAAACCCCAAGGTATGTTTAGAGAAATCACTCAAAAAATTATATTATTGGAGATAAGGATAAAGAAATTATCACAAGAAGTATAATAGCTCAAGAACATGTGTTATTGTATTTAGTTTTGGAAACTGAACCAAAGACTATGGAAGAAGAATGTAATGATTATAATTGGGTAAAGGAAATGGAACAATATCTTGGTTAGATACAGAAAAATTAGACCTAGGAACTTGTGCCTAGACTAGTAGACAAAATATAATTGGAACAAAGTAGGTATTCTAGAACAAATTGGATGAAAATGGAAAGGTAATGAGAAAATATATAGAGTAAAATGGTGATAAATGCTAAGATTTGGATAACACACCAAACTCTAGGGATCATATACATTAGAGTACAAACCAACCCTTAAGAAAAACCTGATTAGCATAGCCAAGGGAAGAAGGGTACTAATGCAAGATCTAAACTATAGGGGAATTTGGATTCCTAATTGAAATATAATATGATAAGAAAAAAGTATAACAAGTAATAACATATTTGATCTATGAAGTAAATGCAAGAAAATGGAAAGAAAGAATGTACCTTAAAATAAGAAGAGGAGATTTGAACTTTGGATAAGAATTTACCCCTATTTAGGAATTAACCTTGAAATTGAATTGAAATTGCATAAAGAAAAGAAACATGTAAAGTAAAAAGATAAATGGTTGATTCACCTTGTATGAAACCCTCATGAATGTATGTAATAATCACTCAAATCCATGAATATTCTTACAATATGCTTGGAATGAAAGGTAGAATCAAGGACGCCTTCACAAATGCATGGATATATGATTTCCACTCCTAGATCTTGAATGTATGTATGCTTGATAACCACATGGAGAAGGAGAGATGAAGAAGGATGGATGGATGAATATTCTTGATTGATTGTGAATTCCTCTAATTTTTCATCATGGGAGAGAAACTTGTATCAACTAGAGAAGATTGTCTTTTCTTGAATGGATCTTGAAGAAATGGAGACTCGGAGATCTTGAATTGGATGCTTGACTTCAAGTCTTGAATCCAAATCCTCAATTTATTGACTTATTTCACTTGAATGGATTGAAATAATTAATTATGGATGAGAAATAAGAGGAGAGCATGTCCTTTTATACTTATTTTAGGATTCAAATTTGATCAAGGCCAACCTTGGATCTGGACCTCAAAGGAAAACCCTGACATTTAGCTCTAAGACTAGTGGAATATTGGCATCTTGGATGTGTTTTCATTGATTTCACCATATTAGAGGAAGAAGAGGGATGTCAACATGTCAGAGAAGTTAGAGGAATTGATTAGAAGAACTATTTTTTGGATCCTAACTGAATTGTTGTACATTATTCAGTGGAACAAGATGTTCGAAGGTTCGGTGAGGTTTAGGTATTAAAGATATCAAGTTTCACACATGGGATATTGTTGATGAAGGAAAATACTTAGTTCACTCCAATTTTTAGAAGATATCATGAATATCTGAGTATGATTCAGGGTCAGAATTGGTGACTAGTAGATAGAGTGCTAGACAGTGTTGACAGGTAGATAGAAAAAGGTATGGTCTGCTAAATCAAGTTGGAATATATTGGATTGAACTTAGGAGTGTGTTTGGGACATAATCAAGTGTCCTCAAATCAAAGGGTTAGTACTTTAGAGGTTTGAATGGCATAATTTTATTGTCTCAAAGCTTTGTGATAGTGTTCTTGAGGAACAAGTGAAAAAAGGTTGGAAAATCTAATGGTTGTGGTGGATTTGTGTGGATGAGTGTTTATCATGATGCTACATGATGTTCTTGAAGTATGTTCTTGATGATTTGGTGATATACATGGATTAGAAGGATCATATTGGTGAAATTTTTGGTCAATAATAATATTTTTATTAGTATTCTTGTTCTTGGTCGACTAGGTTAGTAAATCATCTTGCGCAAGTGGTAAATAATGAATTATGAGAGATTTATGATCTTGAGGTAGTTTGTAAGGGTTTTCACTTGGATTTTATGGTTAGAGATGGATATGAACATGAGAATCGGTGCGATGATTTGAAAAGAAGGTGAATTAGGGTTTGATGAACTAGTTCTTGATATAAGGAGATGAATGAGGGAAAAATAGAGGAACAAATCATGTATGCAAATGCTAGAGGTTGAAAGCCAAAGAAGAGCTTGATTGAGTGATGATAAAAAGTGTTTCAACAATAGGTTGAATAGGGAGATTCATTGTGATACATTGGAGCTATATCAGACATGAGGTAGATGTCATTTTCATAGTTCATTAAATCTTCTATCATTGTAGTGATCATCTTGTAAGGAAGTAGGCCTTCCTCGGGGTTGTAGCCAAAGAATAATCCTAGGGTTGAAGGTACAAACTACCCTATATAGAAAGGTTGGATGGTTACACATTTAAGATGCATTGGAGAAGACCATTGGACCATCACAAAGAACCCCTACACTCTGTTAGCCCATTTTCCTATCATAGAAAAATCCCTAAGAAAGTGGTCTTATCTTGTGAAAAATCCTAAAGAATTATCATGGCCACCTGCAAAATTGTTCTAATTTGCAAAGACAATCTATAATGTTTTATGGCTTGCACCATTAGCCAGGGATTGTTCAAGATGTGACCAAGCTCCAGTCAAGATCGCATGTGCTTAAGTGGCAAAACTAGAAAGATATGGCATTTTTAAGTGTTAGAAAGTAAAGACAAACAAGATAACTGAGAGGGGGGGGGTGAATCAGTTATCTGATAATTAAACCATTTATCAACTTCAATATCAACTTCAACAACTTTAAACCATATAATCAATGTAGTAACCAACCATAGAAATATAATCATACACAATGACACAATAACACAAGATATGTTAACTAGGGAACCTCTTGATCAAAGAGTAAACCCCGGTGGGAATGATGCCCACAAAATGATGCACTAATATGAAAGTTCCTTGTGAAAGGATGGACCCTATTAGGAGTCTTATGAAATACATCCAGTACATATGAATCTTTGTTAGGAGATTTTGAATCCTTGTTAAAAGATTCTAACCCTGTTAGGAGTTATGGAAGACAGAAGGACCCACTACCCAAACAGCTTCAAGGCAAGATCTCTGAACTCACTGTCCAATAGATCTTAGGATTATTCAATAGAATAATATGAAATATGTTACCTCCTTCACACTATGCCAAAACTACACTCTCTGCTACACAAGATCAAAAATCTAGATCTCTGTACTTCGCAAGTCTTTCTTCATCACTGAATTAGATTTTTTCTTCACTTCATGCATACATTCACATCATAACTTTCACAATTTCATATCAAAACTATTACAATCCATTTTTACAACAAGGAAAACATTCCTTCCTTTATACCACACTCAAATAATTACAAATGAGTTGGCATGCAAATAAAAAATAATAATTTCAACACGCTACATCAAAATTATATAAAAACTGTCAGCTTCCAGATACAATAACTTTCCAATCGCGTGACCTCAAAGTTTGTGTTGTGAACCACATCACCACCAATTAGTCTCAAACTTCCCTTTAACTATGCAGAATTAGATTCCATCCCGATTAGGAGATATCCTCCAATTACCAAAAACCGCTACTCAGGAATACTACCAGAATACTGCTTCCACCAAAATGCTTATAACTTTCATGAATAAATGAATTTATTTTTGTGCTCTTAACCATAGGATAATAACATACCAAATAACATACCATCAACTGTGCATACTTCAATCTTCAATATAACATGTGCACAAAATAAAATTGTGCCTGCTTCTCTGCTAAACTCCAGAATATCACTGTGTTGACATCAATGACAATCATAGTCATGAATGCAACAACCACTACTATAGAATGACTACCAAAGGCTTCAAAATTCATTCCTAACAATCTCCCCCATTGGCATTGATGGCAACATAGATGAAAAACATCCAATGTTCCAAAAATCCAATCACTGCTGCTCAACTGCTCTATTGCTCTTCATCAATCAAATCTTCCTTCATTTTCCTATTCAATCTCTCCAACAAATTTAGTTCCTCAATGTTTTCCATGATTCTCTCCCCCATTGACATAAATGATAGAAATTATATCACTATGTCAAACAATAGCTCAATGTCAAAAGACACTATTCAAAAAAAAAAAAAAGTATTCACTAGAGTCCTTAATGACTCAGCTCAGATACACATACTCCCCCATAGAGGAAGTACCAACATCCAATCCAAAAAATAGATAGGGCCATATTCCACTAGATGGATGAAACCAATTGAATCATTACTCAAAATTAGGCTGGGGCATAACCCCAAGCATACCTCTCAGATACTCAAATGTATCCTTAGGCAAAGGTTTAGTAAATATATCTACTATCTGCTCCTTTGTGCTTATGTACTCCAGTCTAACTTCTTTATCTGCAACTTTCTCTCTTACAACATGATACTTGATCTCTATATGCTTTGTTTTAGAATGTAATACAGGATTCTTAGACATACTAAATGTACTTGTATTGTCACAATGTATGACAATAGGCTCATCAAACTTGATTCCAATGTCCATCAACATCTGCTTCATCCAAATTATCTGATTACAATTGTTTGCTTCTGCTACATATTCTGCTTCTTCTATACTCTATGAGATACAATTCTGCTTTTTTCTCAACCAAGAAACTAATCTTCCTCCAAGAAAAAAGGCTCCACCACTGGTGCTTTTCTTATCATCAACATTGCCTTCCCAATCAGCATCAGTATATGCACATAGGGTAAAATCATCAAAAGTTTCATACCACAATCCATAGTCCATTATGCCTTTTAGATATCTCAATATCCTCTTTACTGTTGCATAATGTGAATCTCTAGGTTCAACTTGAAATCTTGCTACCATTCCAACTGAATGTTGTATATCTGGTCTAGTGTGTGTCAAGTACTGCAATCCACCAATCATGGAACTATATTTCTTTTGATCAACTGCTGGTGTTTCATCTTTACTAGATAGTTTATGTCCTATAACCATAGGTGTTCCAATTGGTTTACAACTCTCCATACCAAATCTTTTCAACAAATCATTCAAGTATTTGTCTAACTTACAAAGATACCATCTTTATTTTGTGTTATCTGTAATCCCAAAAAGTATTTCATTTCTCTAATCATACTCATTTCAAATTATGTCTTCATTTCATCAGCAAATTTTTCAGTAGCTTCATCTTCTCCTACAAAAATAATGTCATCAACAAAAATAACCAAAACTAACAATCCATTCTAAATTTCTTTTGTATATAAGTTACTATCAGCTGTTCCTTTTCTAAATCTTGTTGGTGTTTGAAAATGCTCATGCCACTTAGGCCTGCCAATATGCCTTGAGACTAATGTTAGGAGTGGTTAATTCCAAGTATGAGAGCTTTGCAAGACAACTGGACCAACTATAGGGTCTTAATATACCCTCTTCTACTTCTGGCTCTGCAAAACTAAGGCGGGTGCACCTAATCAACTCTACTATGCAGGGTAAAATGGTCTTGTGAAGGGTATTACTACTATCAACCAAATAATGAAAAAGACTTGAAATGGTGTTGATATATAAAGATGCAGGAAATAGCCAAAACCCATCAAACTTTGGACTCAACTAAATATACTAGCCCTTCATCAGTGTCATTATCCATTGGGCAGCACTCAAAAATAAATATAGAACATGAACCAACTACTGTCAAAGACTCAAAGCCATAAATACAACTATTCTAGCCCATCCACTACTTATAAGATCCTTTTGTAGACAAGTCTAATGAATCTATGCCCTATCCAAAGTATTTTTCACTTGATCCTAGATCAAGAACTAAAGACTAGAACATATGAAAAGGTAACCCTATGCAATGGACAAGAAAATCCAAAACTCATAAAATTGACACCAAGGAGAGACTTGAAAGCTTGAAACAATTCTATTAAGTATGATGAATCATGTACATGTCTATACCAGAAATGAGACTACCACTTCAATAACCTGCAAAAGATGCAAAGAAGTTCTACTCAGCCTCCTGCAATGCAACAAAGTTCACTATTTCCCTGGAACTAATCAAAATCAGAACCCTTAGAACTGATCAAAATTTGAACCCTTACTCAGTCAAAAAAGCTACAACTTATACTGCTAGCTACCTTGGAAACCCAAAATAGGTTGCAACAAGCTACGGATAGCTAGGGCTAGGGTTTCACCCACCCAACCAACTAGAAATACATCAAAATTTAAAAAATCCTGGAGGGAAAACCAAGCACATGTCTATCAGACCAAGGATGATCTTTGCACTTGAGAAGAATCTCTGAGAAGGATAGGAAGATCATAAATTTACCATGCAAATCAAATTGAACAGACCTACAAAAAGCCTCGAGCAACAAAATTTGTCCATCACCACATGGTACCAGTCCCACAGGCAACCACCCAACTCATTGGACCATTCTGCAACAATTGGCGCCACCAAAATAGTCAAAAACTATCGTAGAAACCATCAATTATGGTACTTCATGTCGCTGCAAACCCTTCTACAAATTTGAATTCAAATGCAACGGCTAATCGGCAAAATTTAAAACATGGTCGTCAATCCACCTCCTTCCTGACAAATTAGGTAGTCATACTTAATTCACAATAGTTGTGAGCCCCCTTTGAAAAGTCAACAACCCCGTCAGCAGTCAACAATCAATCAAAACCAAAAAACTCGGCAACACTGGCACTGTGGACCCGCTCTAACTCTGCAACCACGATGTCCAAATAGTTGTCACATGATCGCATAGCCAGGAGACAGGCCATGCAAACATGAAACAAGCCTCCACATCAGCACTATGTCACCGCTCCCCACCAACGTGGCACCCTTGTCGTATGATCGCATAGCCAAAAGATGGCCCTTGCGATCATGCGACAAGGCCACAAGACTGCCACCCTGTCACCCACTGGCCAATCAAGAACAACCTCATCATGGAGACTAATCAACTGGACCCCTTTAAACACTGCAACCATTGGCCCCACTGACAAAAAACCAAGTCACTACTCCCTGACCAATGAAAAGTGCACACATCGCAACAAATTGAGAACCGGACCCACCACACTATTGCCCTTGTGAATCGCTGGAAGATTGGATGGTTGTCGCATGATCGCAAGGGGAAAGAATATTCCTTCCAATCATGCGACAACCGTAAGATCAAAGGGATCTAACAACCAAGCCTATGACTGGCAACTTCACCACATCACTGCTCTGCATCCAATAGAAATCTACCACCTCAACATCTTCTAATAGCAATCCCACGGTCCGTTGCATCACCGAAGAAGATCAACAGTTGTCACTATACCGTGATCTTAAAAAATGAGCAACTTTCCCTAGTGGTATAATGACAACCGCAAGATCTTACTGAAGTTTAACCCCTTGAGAAGGAAAAGGTCCCACCAACTGATTGCACTTGCATAGTTAAGACCGACAAACAAGGAATGCCAGAAAAAGGGAAGAAAAGTGAGGTCAAAAACATCCAAAGTTTTTACAATAGTGAAGGATCGAAAACATCCAGGGTTTTTGACGCCAGAAGACAAGCGTGCAAAAACAAGAAGCACAAGGTTGAAAACAACCAGGGTTTTCATACAGATGATAGAAAACATCATGGGTTCTCGACAACACTGTGGGATTTTGACACTTATGCAGCTTTTGAAATTGTTTCTTGCAGACCTTAAAACTTGAATATCTCCCTGGGTTTTGCAATTCAACACGTGCAATTTGGACTAGAGCTTGGTGACACAATGAAGAATAGAGGGCTAAGATCTCAAACCATGAAACACTATGGATTTTCATCACACATTAAAACAAGCTTGCAGCAGGGCAGGACATCTTCAAGAATTGCAGAGAAAAGGTCATTTTCACAGGATTTTGCATTGACAGGAAAATGGACTAACAGTGGCTCTAGTTGGGGACATGTATCTCTTGCAAGTACAATGAGGACCTCAGATCTTTGGGAAGAAGTAGACCACCCACTGGAAAAACACAGAGACCTCAAAAAACACAGGGAACGGATAGGAAAGGGAAACTATTCACAAAATGTACATTTTTTACAAAAAACCTGTAGCAATAAACAAGAGTCAGTTCTTGCCTTTGTCAAAAACCTGATTCTCATTTCTTTCTTCATGAGGCACACCAAGCATTCTATTTTAATTTGTTTCAATAGGCGTGTCAACACTTCCAACCAGCTTATCAAGTAAAACAAAATAACTATCTTCATAGTGCATGTAAAATTTATTGGCACTCTCTCCATCTTGCTCACTATGAAAATATGATTCATCATGCCAATGATCAATATCATCAGATAAGAACCTGTTCTTCTCTACTGACTCATGAATGCTATCAATTGGAAATACAAAAGTCTCATATTCTACCTACAGAAAGGCCTCATTCATACCTTGACTTTGCATTTCCACAGGTGTAACCGGCTCGACCTTGAATGAATAATCAGACTGATACCCACCAATGGAAAATGGGCATCCCGATTCAACTGAGTCTGAGACCTCCACATGTTCTTCAAACAAAGGATTGATAACTCCATGCAATGCACCATGTTGAACATCATGACAAAAAATGGGCTGATAATCATCATAGTCTTCATCATATAAAGTGTTAGTGAACACTTTAAACTCACTACCCATTTTAGGATTATTTAATAACCCATCACTTAAATATTCATATTCAAACTCACTAACATCACAATCCATTATCACTTCCTTATCTTCATACTCCTCACTGAAGGAGTGTTCACTTTCACCATTACTTTCTTCTTCCCATGATGCATCTGATTCATATGAGGATACATCAACATCACTGCCTTCATCATCCTCACCTGAATAACCACTGAAATCACATTCAGACATCTTTGAATGAATGGAGGATCTTGCACACCTTGATTTTGGTTCCTGCTCATTACCATAATCTAAATACTCCTCTAACAAAAATTCATCAGAAGAAGTATCCTCAGCATTAGATATGGGTTGCTCTGAAATACAACTTGTATTCCCTTTTTGCTGACGATCCTTTTGCAACTCATTCCATTCATCATCATTAGAAAACTCCTCTAAGAACAACCACTTGAATTTAGTCAAAGAAGAGATGCATTTTGGGGGCAGATTTAGATACCAATTAGATGCAACCCCTATGAGGGATCTCCCAAAAAACATCATGCTAACATCCTCATCAAGAATCTGATATTCTATAATAAATCTATAGAATGCTAGGACATGCTTCACTGCTAAATCAGACCGGCAATCAAAAATAGGAATTAGATCCAAAAGCTCACCAGGAAAATAATGAGGGGACTTTGGAAGAACATAGCTCAAAGGTCTATCCAACTTGAGGAAACCAAGTAGCCTAGACTGACTTTTCCTTTGATCATTCATTTGACTTAATGCAATACTTCCATAGAATTTTGTAGAGATGGAACTGAAAGCTTGAAGTATTCAACCTCTATTCACACCTTATTCATTTTCCTAGTGCTTGATCACTTAATAAGGAGACATTTCAAATCCTTGAGAAATACCTGGGAATCTTGCAGTAGAAGACCTTTGGCTGGAAGCAGGGCAGATCTAGAGCTCACCTTACAGCTCCATCAAGTTTTGCAATGTAGAGTCACCACCTCCTTGAAGAGGAAAATGATTTTTTGTTTCTTCTTCCAACCAATACAAAATTCCACAAGTAACCACACTATTTATCAAAGAATGCACTGACCAAACACAGACTTCAGAGTCACCACTCAACATGTAGTGAGAATATTTTACAAATGTGTTTTTTCTATCAGACTCTGTATTTATGATCTTCAACCAAGACTCTGGGATGATCTAGCCAAGCAAGGAAGCTTGTCATCTTTTACTCCTTCCCCAGCAGAGTCACCATCTTGTTGGTGTTTGAAAATGCTTACGCCACTTAGGGCTGCCAATATGCCTTCAGACTAATGTTAGGAGTGGTTAATTCCAAGTATGAGAGCTCTGCAAGACAACTGGACCAACTATAGGGTCTTAATATGCCCTCTTCTACTTCTGGCCTACAAAACTAAGGCAGGTGCACCTAATCCAGGCAAAATTCAAACTCACTACACACCTTATACTTCTGGATTCATAAAGCAGATCATAGTAAAGGATTACTAAATACTAACCAGGTATTCATTGAATCAACTCTACTATGCAGGGTAAAATGGTCTTGTGAAGGGTATTACTACTATCAACCAAATAATGAAAAAGACTTGAAATGGTGTTGATATATAAAGATGTAGGAAATAGCCAAAACCCATCAAACATTGGACTCAACTAAATATACTAGCCCTTGATCAGTGCCATTATCCATTGGGCAGCACTCAAAAATAAATATAGAACATGAACTAACTACTGTCAAAGACTCAAAGCCATAAATATAACTATTTCATCCCATCCACTACTTATAAGATCCTTCTGTAGACAAGTCTAATGAATCTATGCCCTATCCAAAGTATTTTTCACTTGATCCTAGATCAAGAACTAAAGACTAGAACATATGCAAAGGTAACCCTATGTAATGGACAAGAAAATCCAAAACTCATAAAACTGACACCAAGGAGAGACTTGAAAACTTGAAACAATTATATTAAGTATGATGAATTATGTACATGTCTATACCAAAAATGAGACTACCACTTCAATAACCTGCAAAAGATGCAAAGAAGTTCTACTCAGCCTCCTGAAATGCGACAAAGTTCACTATTTCTCTGGAACTAATCAAAATCAAAACCCTTGGAACTGATCAAAATTTGAACCCTTAGTCAAAAAAGCTACCACATATACCACTAGCTGCCTTGGAAACCCAAAATAGGTTGCAACAAGCTACGGACAGCTAGGGCTAGGGTTTCACCCACCCAACCAACCAGAAATACATCAAAATTTAAAAACACCTGGAGGGAAAACCAAGCACATGTCTATCAGACCAAGGATGATCTTCGCACTTGAGAAGAATCTCTGAGAAGGATAGGAAGATCATAAATTTACCATGAAAATCAAACTAAACAGACCTGCAAAAAGCCTCGAGCAACAAAATTTGTCCATCACCACACAGTACCAGTCCCACAAGCAACCACCCAACTCACTAGACCATTCTACAACCACTGGCACCACCAAACCAGTCAAAAACTATCATTGAAACCATCAATTATGGTACTTCATGTCACTGCAAACCTTTCTGCAAATTTGAATTCAAATGCAACGACTAATCGACAAAATTTAAAACATGGTCATCGATCCACCTCCTTCCCGACAAATCAGGCGGTCATACTTAATTCACAATAGTTGCAGGCCCCCTTTGGAAAGTCAACAACCCCGTCAGTAGTCAGCAATCAATCAAAACCAAACAACTCGGCAACACTGGCACTATGGACCCACCCTAACTCCGTAACCGTGATGTCCAAATAGTTGTCACATGATCGCATAGCCAGGAGATGGGCTATGCGAACATGCAACAAGCCTCCACATTAGCACCATGTCACTGCTCCCCACCAATGTGGCACCCTTGTTGCATGATCGCATAGCCAAAAGATGGCCCTTGCGATCATGCGACAAGGCCACAAGACTGCCACCCTATCACCCGCTGGCCAATCAAGAACAACCTCGTCATGGAGACTGATCAATTGGACCCCTTTAAACACTGCAACCCTCGGCCCCACTGACAAAAAACCAAGTCACTACTCCCCGACCAATGAAAAGTGCACACGTCGCAACAAATTGAGAACCAGACCCACTACTTTGTTGCCCTTGTGAATCACTGGAAGATGGGACGGTTGTCACATGATCACAAGAGGAAAGAATATTCCTTACGGTCATGCGATAGCCATAAGATCAAAGGGATCTAACAACCAAGCCCGTGATTGGCAACTTCACCACATCATCGCTCTACATCCAATAGAACTCTACCACCTCAGCATCCTTTGATAGCAATCCCATGGTCCATTGCATCGCCGAAGAAGATCGACGGTTGTCGCTATACTGCGATCTTAAAAAATGAGCAACTTTCCCTAGTGGTATAATGACAACCATGAGATCTTACTGAAGTTTAACCCCTTGGGAAGGAAAAGGTCCCACCAACTGATCGCACTTGTGCAGTTAAGACCAACGAACAAGGAATGCCAACAAAAGGGAAGAAAAGCGAGGTCAAAAACATCCAAAGTTTTTACAATAGTGAAGGATCGAAAACATCCAGGGTTTTCAATGCCAGAAGACAAGCATGCAAAAAAAGGAAGCACAAGGTTGAAAACAACCAAGGTTTTCGTATAGATGATAGAAAACATCATGGGTTCTCGACAACACTGTGGGTTTTCGACACTTAGGTAGATTTTGAAATTGTTTCCTACAGACCTTAAAACTTGAATATCTCCCTGAGTTTTGCAATTTAGCACGTGAAATTGGGACTAGAGCTTGGTGACACAATGAAGAACATAGGGCTAAGATCTCAAACCATTAAACACTATGGATTTTTATCACACATTAAAACAAGCTTGCTGCAGGGTGGGACATCTTTAAGAATTGCAGAGAAAAGGCCATTTTCATAGAATTTTGCATTGACAGGAAAATGGACTAACAAATCCCAACTTTAACAAATACTTATCCAATCTAGCATACCAAGTTCTAGGTGCTTGCTTTATTCCATACAATGCTTTCTTTAGTTTACATACCATGTCTCCTTCTTGAGTCAAAGGAAAACCTTCAGGCTGCTCAATGTAGACTTCTTCTTCTAATTCACCATTTAGAAATGCCGACTTCACATCCATCTGATACACTTTGAATTTCTTAAATTCTGCATAAGCCAAAAATATTCTTACTACTTCAAGTCTTTCCATAGGGGCAAAAGTCTCTTTATAGTCAATTCCTTCTTGTTGTGAGTATCCCTTACATACCAATCTTGCATTTTTTCTAATTACTTCTCCTTGTTCATTCATCTTGTTCCTAAATACCCATTTAGTTCCAATCACATTTTTGTCTTTAGGTCTAGGGACCAATTCTCATGTCTTGTTCTTTTCAATCTGATCTAATTCTTCTTTCATAGCTTTAATCCAATGTTCATCTTCACAAGCTTCATTAGTAGACTTAGGTTCAATTGGAGAAATCAAACATAAATGTACCTTCTTTCTAGTCATAACTCCTATGTCCAAACTTCCAATCACTTGTTTAATAGGATGATGTCTTGATATATACCTGTTAGGTGTCATAGTCACTAATCTTTCTTCAACTGTAGATTCTTCTCTATTTTCTTCAACATGACTTTCACTCAACAATTCACTGTCAGTCTGAAAAAATTGTTTAGTAGTTTCAATGTTAGGCTAAGGGTTAGTTCCTTCATTAGATTCATAATCAAGCATTCTTTCCTGAATTTTAAACTTCTCATCAACTTTTACATTTGCACTTTCAACAAGAGTCTTAGTTCTCTTATTGTAACATCTATATGATTTTCTTTTCAAAGAATATCCAAGAAAAATTCCTTCATCACTTCTAGGATCAAACTTTCCTATATCATCATCTCTCTTAATATAACATTTTCTTCCAAAAATTCTAAAATACTTAACTGAGGGTGCATGTCCAAACCACAATTCATAAGGTTTCTTGTCTATGTCTGCTCTGATTTGTACTCTATTCATTGTATATACTGTTGTATTCACTACTTCTCTCCAAAATGTCTTTGCCAAATCACCTTCAAACAACATAGCTCTAGCTACTTCAGTCACTAATCTGTTCCTTCTTTCTGCAATACCATTTTGTTCAGGTGTTCTAGGGGCTGAAAACTATCTCTTAATACCATTTACTTCACAAAAGGTGTTAAACTCTTTAGATGTAAATTCTCCACCTCTATCAGATCTCAAATATTTAATCCTCATTCCTGATTCAGTCTCAACTTTATTCTTCATGACCTTAAACTTATCAAATGCTTCAAAAAATTTTTCCAAAAATGCAATCCACATCATTCTTGTAAAATCATCAACAAGAATCATGAAATATATTTCTCCATAGAATCCTCTAGTCCTAGTAGGACTGCTCAAGTCTGTATGAACAATCTCCAACTTTTCTATAGATGTGAACTTCTTGCTAGGAAATGAACTCCTTTTCTGCTTAGCCATCACACATTCCTTGCAAATCATGTTAGTAGGCTTCATAATCTTAGGTAAATCTCTTACTGCAAGTGTAGAACTTACTTTCACAATATTATCAAAGTTTATATGATAGAACCTTCTATGCCATAACCAACCATCATCAATCTTAGTCATCAAACATGTCATCTCAATAGGGTTCAACTGAAATACATTACCTCTAGTTCTAGATCTAGTTCCAATTAGATTTCCATCTTTATCCTTTATCACACAAGTTTTCTTAGTAAACCAAACTTGATATCCCTTATCCACTAACTATCCAACACTCAAAATATTATGTTTCAATCCATCAACAAAGTAAACATCATTAGTATTATTCTTTCCATCAAGAGTAATAGATCCTATACCTTTAATCAAACAAGGTGCATTGTTACCAACTCTAACAACTCCTCCATCATAATTGTTAAACTTTATGAACTTTCCTTTATCACTAGTCATATGATGTGAACAACCACTATCTATAATCTAATCAACTTTCTTTTCAACTTGGGAAACTAAGGCTTTCTCTTCTTTAACATTAGATTTAGAATTTTCTTCCTTAATTGCTACAAATCCTATGCCATCAAAGTTATCATTATCACTATCACTCAAATGTCTTTCAATTCCTGCTTCAATTTCTTCATCATTTGCATAATAACATTGTTTACATCTTCTAGGCTTAAAATTGTTCCTATATTTCTTAACTCTCTTAGGACACTTAGATGCAAAATGACCATATTCTTGACATTTCCAACATTTAAATATTTTCTTACCATCTGGTTCTCTTTTCACAAGCAAGGTAATACCTTCTTCAATCTTTGTATCTTCATCAGATTTGGATCTGCTACTCCTAGCATAATCTCCATTCACACTTGTACTTCTAGACAAAGCAGGTCTGATGCTAAGAGCACTGAATGTTGTCTCCACTCTAGGTAGTTCTCCTGATAATCTCAAATTCATCTCTGCTACTTCCAATCTTCCAAGAAGAGTCTCTCTTGAAAAGTTTGGTGTACAAGGTATCACTTGTTCAATCATTTGTGTAGTTTTCCTGAATACTGGGTCAATGTTCTCAAAATCTTCCATATTACTTCATTCTCTGTCTTTTCACCTCCACAAGACTTTATTCCTGCAACAATTTCTGACATCCTACCAATATAGCTTATAACAGATTCATCTTATGTCATTCTTATGTCTTCAAATGCACAAATCCAATTATGTAAGCTAGCTTTCTTTGCATGTTCATCACCTTCAAAAGTAGAATGTAAAGCTTTCCAAATATCATGAGATCTAGTTAAACCTTTTACCTGATTGTATTCATTCTCTAGAAGTGTTGATAAAAGTGCTTCTCTTGCAAGTATGTTACACATGAATAGATCTACCTTATCTTTAGTACTTGTTTCAAGATTGTCTTCTTCAATTATAGTTCTTTCATTCTTTGTAATCAACCAATAACCTGGTCCTAAACATAAGAGATGTGTCTTCATCTTTTCTTTCCAGCTATCAAAATTTACTCCATCAAACTTAGGGCTTTCTTTCCTAAAATTTTCCATAGATCTCCTTAAGTTGTTAAACTTTCCTTTCAAGGACCTGCTGCTCTGATACCAATTGTTAGAAAGTAAAGACCACCAAGATAACTAAAAGGGGGGGGGTGAATTAGTTATCTGATAATTAAACCATTTATCAACTTCAATATCAACTTCAACAGCTTTAAACCATATAATCAATGCAGTAACCAACCATAGAAAGATAATCATACACAATGACACAATAACATAAGATATGTTAACTAGGAAACCTCTTGATCAAAGAGTAAACCCTGGTGGGAATGATGCCCACAAAATGATGCACTAATATGAAATTTCCTTGTGAAAAGATGGACCCTGTTTGGAGTCTTATGAAATACATTTGGTACATATGAATCTCTGTTAGGAGATTTTGAATCCCTATTAAAAGATTCTAACCCTGTTAGGAGTTATGGAAGACAAAAGGACCCACTGCCCAAATAGCTTCAAGGCAAGATCTTTGAACTCACTGTCCAACAGATCTTAGGATTATTCAATAGAATAATATGAAATATGTTACCTCCTTCACACTATGCCAAAACTGCACTCTCTACTATACAAGATCACAAATCCAGATCTCTGTACTTTGCAAGTCTTCCTTCATCACTGAATTAGCTCTTTTCTTCACTTCATACATACATTCGCATCACAACTTTCACAATTTCATATCACAACTATTAAAATCCCTTTTTACAACAAGGAAAACATTCCTTCCTTTAAACCACACTCAAATAATTACAAATGAGTTGGCATGCAAATGCAAAATAATAACTTCAACACGCTACATCAAAATTACATAAAAATTGTCAACTTCTAGATTCAATAACTTTCCAATCATGTGACCTAGAAGTTTGAACTATGAACCACATCACCACCAATGAGTCTCAAACTTCTCTTTAACTGTGTTGAATCAGATTCCATCCTGGTTAGGAGATATCCTCCGATTACCAAAAATTGCTACTCAGGAATACTGCCAGAATACCACTTCCACCAAAATGCTTATAACTTTCATGAATAAATGAATTTCTTTTTGCACTCTTAACCATAGGATAATAACACACCAAAGAACATACCATCAACTACACATAACTCAATTTATAATATAACATGTGTGCAAAAGAAAATTGTGCCTACTTCTTTGCTAAACTCTAGAATATCACTGAGTTGACATCAATGACAATCATAGTCATGAATGCAACAACCACTGCTACAGAATGACTGCCAAAGGCTTCAGCATTCATTCCTAACATTAAGGTCTAAGAAATAGAGTTTTATCCATGTCCTAGGGTTTCATGAAGTTTTTCTAAGTCTATAAACCCTTGGCCAGTTCTATTTCTCCATTACCTTTTTGGGCCACTTAAGTCCTTTTCCTACACATGTTTTATTCTATTCAGTGACTATGCGAATAAGTGTTCTCCTAATGTCCAAGTTCTTGGGTAGTTAGTCATTTCATCTAGTGATCTAGAGAATGCAGTTTTCATTTGTTATCCTGATCTTGATGGCTAAGTTCTAAATATTTAGTGACTTGGCAGGCGGTTATTCATTCCTTTAGTCGATGAGTCTCCAAATGATCTGGTCAAGTATGCTAACATTTAGAGATTGAACAAGGACCGTCGATGTTGATCTTGATCAACAACTAGCACATGTTCTCATAATGAAACCTGAGGTCAAGCAATTATCTAGCGAATGTGAGATTGCTCAGTCACGTAATCTCCAAGTCTAATCAAAGTTAAAGGTAGGTCACATTTTCCCTTTGTCGCTGAATCACTTAATAAAGCTAAGTTAATTTTAAAGGCTCAATGATTGAGTGATAGTCATAGGATGATAACAAGATCAATGGCTGGTGCTTGACCTCATGATTTATCTAAGGTTAAGTAAATAATCTGGCAACTTGGTGAATAAAGGCTATCTCGTGTTCTCCAAATGTAATCAGGATTAAGAAATGTTCTAAGATCTAGAGAATACTTCAGTTGCGTGATCTTGTGATCAAGCATGAGTTAATTTTAAAGGCTTGGAGATTGATCTAGACTGTTGATGAAAATAGATCAGGTGGTGGTCGCTTGTTCACTTGATAAAACCTAGAGTTAAAAAAAGACTCAGAGATCACGCGAATTCTTTGTTCGTGTGATCTCCAGATCGAACTGTGGTTAAGAAAATTATTGAGTGACTTGGAGATTTCCTTCAATCACATGATCTCCAAATGACTAACAGTTAAGGGGACTAGTCATGGTTAAAAGATAAAGAGATTGTAGGTCCAGAGAAGATCTATGGACATCGTGATGCTGCTAAGGAAAGGTACTCAAAAGATAATCATTGCAGCATTGTGATAGTCATCTGGTGTAAAGATGGATGAGACAATGGGTCCATTTGCAAGGTGTGTTGAGATGCTCAATTTTGATTGGATGTTGAGATATGATGATGTGGCTAGGTAATTTTTTAAAAAAGGATTAACTGACTGTTGTAGATTCACAGGAACCACCCGATCTATTGGGAAAAGATATAATCAACGGTCATGTTTTAAACTTGATCAAGTTAGTCATTATGGCCAGGATTTGAATCTTTTTCTAGCATTTTTGTAGGGTTTGTTATAGTGAAATAGGTATGAAAAAGCTAGATTAGATTTGATTTCTTCCGGGATGGTTGCAGGTGAGAATTGATGAGCAGAAAATATGGGTGGTTGTCCTTATTTGATTTGCTTCATGGGGTGCCATGTCGGTTTAAAAGCAGAGGAATATTTTTGACATAGGTGGCTAGGGTATGATGATTTCCAGTTGTTTCCATGCCCTAATTCATGCAAGTATTCTCTTGGTGGTCCTCGCATTTAATTTAGCTTTGCCTGCAACAAGAAATCATTTGAATTTGTAAGTGTAGTTAGCCTTGAATGATGAAACCCAAATAATTGTATATCAGATTTGATCTGATCCTTCTTTGGTTTTTAGGCTTTCTTGTCTTCTTTTATTTCTTGTTGTACCTAGTTGTTGAATTTTGAATTTTTCCTTGAATGATCTTTTGCTTGTTGCATCCTTATTTCTATAAAAGGATTTTTCAAATCATTTAGAAGGGTAGTTGGCTAGTTGAAAATTCTTGAACACATGAAGCTAAAAGTTGAATGTGCATCCTTAGTCTAGAGTGTAACACTTTTTTGCTAATTGTATCAACACAAGGAAAAAACCTTCTTCATATTTTGCATATTATCTAAGGTATTTTCTAAATCAGATTGTAATACAAGGATTTGAATCCTCATACTTAACATGGTTTTTCATTCTCAAATCTCTCCTTTAGTTGTTCTTGATGAATTTTGAGTTTTCTAACTCATTGCATTAGGGTCTCTTATGTATATGTTTTCATTTCTCAGCCTTGATCTAGGATCAAGTTAAAGGTCTTTGAATGAAGCATAGATTCATTTGGTTTAATAGGAATGATGTTTGTAAGTAGTGTAAGAGTCTGGTCAACTATGTTTATGACTTGGAATCTTTGATGAATCTAGTAGTTGTTCTTGTATTCTATGTCTGCTTTAGGTATAATGCCCAATAGATAAGGCACTAATAAAAAAACTAGTACCTCTTGTGGTGTTACAAGTGTGGCATTGTTATTTACATTCTGCAAGAAACCTAAATCAAAATCCTCTTGATCCTTTTATATTCATGGTTGCATGGTTTCAGTCCCATCATAGCAATGGAGAGTCAATGAATGAATGGTTATCATTTAGTACTTTCTTGTTATCATTTTCTTTTCTTAATCTAGTTTAAAGTCCTAAAAGTGCCATATGTTACTAGATTAGGTACACCCGCCTTGGTTTTGCAAAGCCAAAAGTGAAGAGGGAAATCTTGTCCCTATAGTTGGTCTAGTTACCTACTGATATCCCCATATTTGGAACTAACCCCTCCTCAAAATCATTCTTAGGTATATTGGTGTCTCTTGGAGTGTAAAATCCTTTTCAGGAACCAACACACTCCTTTTGCAAATCTATCTACGACTACACCAAATGAGAAGAAGCAGTTTAAGTACAATATCAAAGCAAAGGAAGCACTCTTAAGTTTTGTATTAGATACAAAATATACAAATGTGATGGAGTTGGAGACCACACATAATTTTGACAAAGCTATAAACCCTACATGACAGTGATGAATGTGTTAAGACAGCCAAGTTGTAAAGCCTAAAAGGAAGGTATGAATCCTTTATAGCTCAGTTTTTGGTATTAAGTTTGTTTAGTTTGTTGTTGTCATTAATTTTTCAAGCCTAGTTTCTCTATTTAATCATTTTTGGTATTAAGTTTGTTTAGTTTATTATTGTCTATGTTAAGTTTTGTTTCTCAACTCTAAATACAATATACAATTCTCTGGTTTTTAGCTAAAACATTTTCAAAATTATTCATTTGTTTGTGAATTCAAGTGTTTATGTTTTGGGTTTTGTTTAAGCTTATTTATGATTGTGTTTAAGTTTTTTAAAATTTGAGTTAGGAATGTATTCTTGACAAGAATAACATCATTCTTTCTACTTCATTATTACCCAAATCATTTGTTAAGTGTCTCTATTTTTAATCATTTGTCAATAAAGGATAAAGAATGATTTGTAATATAAAAATTGTTATCTTTATTATCCTTAAACCCTAGTCAAGGGTCTTTGAGCTTATATGTCTATGCATGTTCAAACCCTATTCAAGGGTTTTTGGGTTTGGGTTATTTGAGAATGTAAGTTGTGTTAATATGATTTAGAACAACAGAGAGGGGGGGGGGGGGGGTGAATCAGTTGTTCTCAGGTCTTGATGTATAAAACAATCTCATAAACTTATCCTTAAATCAAATCCAACACCAAAACAAACTCGGTCATCACTGATTCAATAATAGAAAGATATAACAATGTAGTCCACTACCTAGCTATAACTTAACTTGTAAAACATAGCAATGATTAGATCTAAACATTCACACAAGTATAAACACCAGGTTTTATAGTGGAAACCCAATTTGGGAAAAACCACTTTGTAACATGCTACTATTATTTTCACTCTTTTGAAGTGAGCTCGGTAAAAAGCCAACCCTATCAAAGGTTACAATACACACTGTCAAATGTGACTTGGTTAAAAGATTTCAATCACCTTGTTAAAAGTGAGCCTAGTCATAGGACTTACATACACTCCATTAGAATGCAACCTTATTTCAAGGATTTAACATATGACTATTAGGTCAACCTCTGTTAAAAGGATTTTGACTGTTACAATGGTTAGAAAGTAGCAGCAATATTATTTGAAAAATATACAACTCACTTTGAAAATATCAGATCTGATTTCGTACACTAATGTTGGTTTACTGACTTTGAAACTTTTCCATTTCCATCTCTGATCTGCTCAGAACTTTTCTTCAAGCAATCATCACCATTCTCGTTTAGCCTTTTCTACTTATTCAATCAATAAAACTTTTCCTCTTCCAACATTCTCTATTCACCATGTGCATACATATCACAATGTTTAGGTTCCTTTATATTTTCCTCAATTAGGTTAACTCATCTTTTGCTACTCAATCTCAATCGTAGATCTTAGTGTTAGGTCAGATTCATTGAATCTACCCGCTTTATGTTCTTCAGCTCCTTTTCTAGAATCATCTTAAATCTCTCAAAGATTTACAATAAAACATTTTACAAAGAATTTAATGCTTCCAAACAATCAATAAATAAAGTCAACACGTTTTACATAATCCAATAATTCAACAATGTCAGCTCCAAAATTAAATTCTCTTCAAATATAAAATTGCTAATGCTCGGTCAATACTTTGATTGTTCACTTGGTCTCCATGTAGAATGCTCGGTCAATACTAAAACTATCTCCTCAGCTTGCACTGTCTATTAGAAATAGGGAATACTGAGAGGGGGGGTGAATTAGTATTCTACAATCTTTATCTTTTGCCCAATTATGGATATAATAGATTATCTTTATACATGCATAACATAAGAAACTAAATAATATGCATAACAATAAAGAACTCATAACACATGATATATTCTCGAGGAAACCCTGGCCAAGGGAAAACCCCAGTGGGGATGGTACCCAAAAAGATCCACTAATCAAAAAGTATCTTGTTAAGGATGTTGACCCTGTTAGGAGTCTATTACATATGTATAGTGTATCAGTCTTGGTTAAGGGACTATAGGCCTTGTTAGAAGCCTCAACCCTGTTAGGAGTTGTAGATACAAAATCTAATTACAAGATGAGCCCACTGCCCAAACAAGTAATATACAATGTATACTGATTACAAAAATGGATTAAGGTACATAACCTTATACTACTTGCATCAATGTCTTCTTCACTACTCTTACTTTCACATCATATCATATCATCACCATATTACACTTCTCATTCATTTATTCTTCTTGCAATTACAATTACATATATACAAGTTATTAAGGCTAATAACTTTACATGGTCAGCTTCCATATATCATTATCTATGAGTAAAAATCTAGGATGTCATCCCTTTGTATTGTTAAGTCATTATTTTGGTAAAAAAAAAATCCCTTAACTCTTTACCAATTTTGTCTTCTTATTCTGACCTGTCGGCTTAACACTATCTTCAGTAAAATTGCCATAACTAATTCCATACATTCCGTACTGACTTGCACTCTAAGATGGGTCATCAATAGCCATCATAGCATCTATGTTCAAGTGCGCAAGCACTGACCTTTCTCCAGTCAACGTCGCAAACCAAGACTGTATCTTGGTACACTATGAAAACACTATCTCACACTTAGACAAATTTGCATTGTGATTTTCCATACTTGCTCTCTAACCTATGCACTCTTAATGTGGATCATATGTTGCCATAATGACAACTTCTATGTACTCACTTCAGCCAAATTGCCAACACTATCTTCCTCAGCAATTTATTGATGCTCAGTCGACACTATAATTTTGCTCGGCATATACTATCTCGGTCAACACTAACATTACTCAGCTTAAACATGATTTTTCCATTCTTTGCTTAGTTAAGCCTACCATTTTAGTCTTCGGTCTTACAAAGATAAATAATACATTATCTCATCATAGTGCAACATACTCAAGTACACTTTGTAGTATCAAGATAACTCAACCTTACCCTAGGTGCTATTGTTACCAACCTTGCTTAGCCCCTTAGCAACATTCAAATAGATATAGTACTTTCCTAAGTAGAAATAGTCTTACCAATTAAGGTTTGACATCAATGACAATACAACAATTGTTTCAATTCAGTTTCCAACAATCTCCCTCTTTGGCATTGATGGCAACACCATATGATATCACCTGAATAACACGTGGATTACCAACCAATCCAAAATATTATCTATCCATCAGAAACTTATTTATAATATCCTTAGCTTCATTCTAATTTAGAATCATGTAAGCCTCACTTCTATGACCGTCAGAAGTATTCAAATCTCCCTCTATCCTGATTCTTCATTTTAGTTCAATATCATGTGTTATCATTATAGTACATTCTCCCTCAACTTGTTAGCTCATCAACTCTTAGTTTTTAGTATCATGTGTTGTCTCATGTGTTATCATATCAGTACATTCTCCCTCTTTGACAAAAATTCCAAAGAAGCAACTAAAACTTATATTCATTAGATGTAGATAATATCTGTGCAGCTCAGTGTTTCTTCCTCTGTCATCTTGCTTATGACTAATTCCTTGTCTTTGCTTCTCTTCACAACTCTAGGCCAGCCCTAAAGTGTGACCATCTTCTGCATCAATTTTTCAAATGTTCTATTGTAGCACATTTGATTTAGTGCTCCTAGCTTGTCTAGGCAGCCTCAGTTAGGGGAAGAACCCCTAATTGACTTCTCAAATACTCATGAGCTTCTCTAGGTAAAGCTTTAGTGAATATTTATACTAGTTGTTCTTTTGTATTCACATATTCCATTCAGACTTCTTGTCTTGTACTAATTCTCTCAAGTAATGATACTTGATTGCAATGTGTTTGTTCTTAGTGTTCATCACTAGATTCTTAGAAATATTGATAGCACTTGTGTTGTCACATAAAATAACAACAAGTTCAGTGATTTCTTCTTTCATGCCTATCAACAATTATTTTATCCATACCAAGTTTGAACAGTTCACTGCAGCAAAAACATACTCAGCCTCGACAGTAGATTGGGAAATGCAATTTTGTTTCTTTCTTATCTAGGAGACTAATCTCCATCCAAGAAAGAAAGCTCCACCACTTGTACTCTTTTTTTCATCTACATTTCTTGCCCAATCAGCATCTGTATAAACTCGGAGTTCAAATTTGTCATCCTTCTTATAATATAGACCATAGTCAGCAGTTCTTTTCAAGTATCTCATAATTCTTTTCATGGACATCATATGTGTTTCCTTAGGATTAGTAGAGAATCTTGCCACAATTCCCAACAACTAATGCAATATCTAGTCTACTGTGTACAACATACTACAATTTTCCAATCATAGATCTATACAGAGTTTGATTCACTTCTGTAGCATCATCATTCTTAGATAAATTTTGTCTAGTAGCCATAGGAGTTCCCACTAGTTTAGCATCTTCCATCCCAAAAGTTTTCAGTATTTCATTAACATACTTAGACTGTGTAATGAAAATTCCATTCTTCCTCTGATATACTTGTAAACCAACAAAGAATTTGATCTCACCAAACATACTCATTTCAAATTCAGTTTGCATTTCATTTGAGAAACTTTTGCATAATGCATCTTGTCCACCAAAAATAATGTCATCAACAAAAATTTTTGGCAACAAGATACCTTTACCTTCTTCATCCTTCATGTATAGATTACTTGTGTCATTTGTTCTTGAAAATCCAATCTGTATCAAGTAGTTGTGCAACCTCTCATACCATGCTCTAGGTTCTTGCTTCAATCCATATAATGTTTTGTTCAGTTTGCACACCATGTGTCTTCTATTTGGATCAATAAAACCTTTTGGTTGTTCTATGTAAACTTCTTCTTCTAGTATACCATTCAAAAATGTAGACTTGATATCCATTTGATATACCTTGAAATCTTTATAAGCATCATATGCAAGCAAAGTCCTTACTCCTTCCAATCTAGCTGTAGGGGCAAATGTCTCCCCATAATCTATTCCTTCTTCTTGTGTGTAGCCTTTGCATACCAGCCTAGCTTTGTTTCTAGTGATTTCACCATTTTCATTCATCTTATTCCAAAATACCCACTTTGTTCCTATAACATTCTTGTTTTCAAGTCTCGGCACCAGAGTCCAAGTATCATTCTTCTCAATCTGGTTAATTTCTTCATTCTCCAATGCTTCTCTAGTTGTCTTCTGTTCAAATCCACATAGGAGACATGTTGGATCCTTAGTCTTACTTCTGGTCTGGATTCCAGTAACTTTGTCTCCAATTATTTATTCAGGCTTATGATGTCTTCTCACATATTTTGCCAAAATAGGTTCAGTTGTTCTCTCCTCTATTTCATCATTTTCCTCAACAAGATTGTCAGATTCAACTTTAGAATGCTCAGCAACCTCTTTATGATATTCAACAGCATTTTCTTGTAGCTCGGCATGTTCTTGTTCTCTCTTGGCACTATTTTCCTAACACTCGACAACTTTTGTCTATCGCTCGGCATTTCTTACCTGAGACTCGGCATCAGGTGCAAGTCAGTTACTTGCCTCTTCTTCTTCTTCAATGTACACAAAAGATCTATAATCTTCTGGTTCTCTTTTACTATCAGCTTCATTTCTTTCTGCATACTCATCAATTTTTACATTCACACTTTCCACAATTTTGTTAGTGTTAGATTGCAAACACTTATAAGCTTTACTTTTCATGGAGTACCCTAAGAATATGCCTTCATCACTCTTAGCATCAAACTTTCCATTCCTAGTGTCTTTTAACATATAGCACTTACTTCCAAATATTTTAAAGTATTTAAGACTCGGTGCATGTCCATGCCATAATTCATAAGGTGTCAAATTTGTACCTTTCTTGATTTGTACCAGTTAAGAGTGTAGATAGCAGTGCTTATAGCTTCTTTCCATCATCTTTGTGCCACATTCTTTTCAATCAGCAATGTCCTTGCACAATCCAAGATAGATTTGTTTCTCCTTTCTACTATACCATTCTGTGGAGGTGTTCTAGGTGCAGACATCTATCTTTTAATTCCTCTATCATTGCAAAATAGATTAAATTCATTTGATGTAAATTCTCCACCCCGGTCAGATCTAAGAAATTTTAGGTTCCTACCTATCTCCTTTTCAACCTTAGCCAAATACCACTTAAAATATTGAAAAGCTTTAGATTTTTCTTTTAGAAACATCACATGCATCATCCCAGTATGATCATCAACAAATAAGATAAAGTATCTAGCACCACAGTAACTTTGTACACCCATAGGTCCACAAAGGTCAGTATGACCCAAATCTAAAATGTTTTCAGAAGTAAAGGATTTTCTCTTGAAACTTGACTTTGTCATTTTTCCTAACTGGCATTCCTTGCACATCACATTCTCAGGTTTCTTCAATCTAGGTAGACCTCTTACCTTTTTCTTCTTACTTATCTCTACTAGATTGTCAAAGTTAACATGACATAGCCTTTTATGCCATAACCAATTATCATCAAGTTGTGCAATCAAACATGTTTCTTCAAATAGGTCAAGATAGAACAAATTACCTCTAGTATGAACTCCACTTCCAATCAGTTCTCCAGTAGCATTAAATATTTTAGCTTGCTTGTGATGAAATTCCACTCGGTAACTAGTTTTGTTAAGCTGAGCAACACTTAGAAAATTGTAATTAAGACCTTCAACCCAATATGCATTTTCACAAGATATCTTATCAATTAGTTTAATCAAACATTTTCCTCTAACAAGACATGGTGCATCATTACCAAATTTTACACTTTTACCTTTGTAATGATGTAAGGTCTCAAACTTATTTTTGTCACCAGTCATGTGATGTGAACAACCACTATCAATAATCCATTTATCATTCTTGTTCACATACGATATCAATGCATTTTTATCATCCTCATCAGATTCATCTTTCATTGCCACATAAACTACCTGAATTTCAAAATCATCACTATCAATGTCAGTCTCTTTTTCAGCAAGGTAACAAGATTTCTTACCTTTTCCCTTGTAGTCTTTGTTCCATTGGTAGCTTCTATCATCTTTTCTATCTTTGTGTTTTCTTTTCCTTTCATCATCTTTATCCTTCCTATCAGGACATCTAGCAGCTATATGACCAACTTTATTACATGCAAAACATATAATAGGGATTTTACCTTTATACTTTCCTTTTCCCCTTCTTAGTCTTCTAGCCATAAGAGCTTCTAGATCTTCTAGGTCTTCATCAGAAGTGTCATTGTCACTTTCACTATCACTTTCACTTTGACTTTCACTAATGCATCTTTCTTTTTCTTTCTTTGGCTTGTTCAGAACTAGCTGTGACTTAAAAGAAAATTCAACATTTCCAATGCTTCCAACAGTGAAATTATCATAATTAGAGAGTTCAAAAGTATTCAGCTTACCAACCAAACTTTCCAAAGTAAGCACATTAGTAGAGTTACATCTAGATTCCTGAATAGCTGAGATCTTAATAGCATATATAGGACACAGAGTTCTTAATAATTTCCCAATTATAGTTTCATGATCAATAGTCCATTAGCTCCTCTAATAGCATTCAGAACTTCTTTTATTCTACTACAATATTGTGCAATGTTTTCACCTTTTTGCATTCTCATTTTATCAAACTTACCTCTAAGACTCTCAGCCTTTTCTTTTAGCACATTCAATTCACCTCCATAGATTCTTCCAAGAGTATCCCACATATCCTTTGTAGTTGTGTAGTCCTTAATGTCCTCAAATTTTGGATAGCTTAGGGCATATACAATTTCCAGCATTGCCTGATTATGTTCTTGCTTAGCTCTCATTTCATCGGCAGTCAAAGGTGCAACAGGTGAGACATAGTTGTTCTCAATGTAGTACTTTGTAGAGTCACCAATACCGGCCAGATGCAACTTCATCAAGCTTTGCCATGCAAGGAAATTTTCTTTGTTGAGCTTCGGTATGTCCTTTTTATACATCTTGATCATTTGCTTCAAGCCCCTTTAAACTTGATATCTATCAACACTAATAATAAGCAACTTAGCTCTGATACCAATTTTTAATATGATTTAGAACAACAGAGAGGGGGAAGTGAATCAGTTGTTCTCAGGTCCTGATGTATAAAACAATCTCTTAAACTTATCCTAAATCAGATCCAAAACCAAAACAAACTTGGTCATCACTGATTCAATAATAGAAACATCTAACAATGCAGTCCACTACCTGGCTGTAACTTAACTTGTAAAACATAGCAATGTTTAGATCTAAACATTCACACAATTATAAACACCAAGTTTTATAGTGGAAACCCAATTTGGGAAAAACCACTTTGTAACATGCTACTATTATTTTCACTCTTCTGAAGTGAGCTTGGTAAAAAGCCAACCCTATCAAAGGTAACAATACACACTATCAAATGTGACCTGGTTAAAGGATTTCAATCACCCTGTTAAAAGTGAGCCTAGTCATAGGACTTACATACACTCCATTAGAATGCAACCTTGTTCAAAGGATTTAACATATGACTGTTAGGTCAACCTCTGTTAAAAGGATTTTGACTGTTACAATGGTTAGAAAGTAGCAGCAATATTATCTGAAAAATATACAACGCACTTTGCAAATATCAGATCTGATTCCGTACACTAATGCTAGTTTACTGACTTTGAAACTTTGTCATTTCCATCTCTGATATGCTCAGAACTTTTCTTCAAGCAATCATCACCATTCCCCTTTATCCTTTTCTACGTATTTAGTCAATAAAACTTTTCCTCTTCTAGCATTCTCTATTCGCCATGTGCATACATATCACAATGTTCAGGTTCCCTTATATTTTCCTCAATTAGGTTAACTCATCTTTTGCCACTCAATCTCAATTGTAGATCTTAGGGTTAGGTCAGATTCATTGAATCTACCTGCTTTATGTTCTTCAGCTCCTTTTCTATAATCATCTTAAATCTCTCAAAGATTTACAATAAAACATTTTACAAAGCATTTAATGCTTCCAAACAATCAATAAATAAAGTCAACACATTTTACATAATCCAAGAATTCAGTAATGTCGGCTCCAAAATTAAATTCTCTTCAAATATAAAATTGTCGATGCTCGGTCAATACTGTGATTGTTCACTCAGTCTCCATGTAGAACGCTTGGTCAATACTAAAACTATCTCCTTGGCTTGCACTGTCTTCCTCGACAATTTACTGATGCTCGGTCGACACTATAATTTTTCTCGGCATATACTAACTCGGTTGACACTAACATTACTTGGCTTAAACATGATTTTTCCATTCTTTGCTCGGTTAAGCCTACTAAGATAAACAATACATTATCTCATCATAGTGCAACATAGTCAAGTACACTTTGTAGTATCAAGATAGCTCAACCTTTCCCTAGGTGCTATTGTTACCAACCTTGCTTAGCCCCTTAGCAACATTCAAATAGATATAGTACTTTCCTAAGTAGCAATAGTCTTACCAATTAAGGTTTGACATCAATGACAATACAACAATTGTTTCAATTCAATTTCCAACAAGTTGTCTTTTTCCGTACTCAAGTGATGCATATACATATTTTTATCAAACCCTGGTCATAGGTTCTTGAATTTGTTCAAATCATTTGTAAATCTTTTAAGTATAGTTCAAGGTCTTGATTCTAACGAATCTTTGTTATTGATATGGTTAATAAATTTTTTCTTTGGTTAAATTCTTGGTTAAGAAAGATCTACATGGACTAAGACTTAAGGACAAGGATTAATTTGTTAAATCAAAGTTTATATTTTCTAATTTGGAGAGAGATAATTATGAGACACAAATGTTATATAGTTTTTTTAATTTTTACAAAATAGAGATTAAACATTTCATTTTCTAAGAATTTTTTTTAGTTGGATCAGAGGCAAATGATTAATAAGGAACATTTTTTGGGACACCTAATCAGAGACAGTTGCTATAAAATGTTTTCACTTGAAAGTTACATTTTTTTGGTTTGACATAATGGAATACTATATAAACTTCATAGAGAAGATTTATTGGATGTATAGAGAGTAATATTGGATTCTCATGGAACACATTTTTTTTTGTGAACAATCAATTTAGTTATTAGAAATACCCGATTGGGGTAATAGGAATTCATGATATCATATCATGAATTGTTCAACACAAAGCTATAGTTCTATTTAATGTTGTATGGTATTGGATTGTAATCACTATGCTTAATTAGATTTTATGACTCTTTATGTAAGATAAATTTTATTAAAAGGAAAAGCCAGTGAGGCATAGAAAAAGAATATCAGTGAGATAGCATTGTCAGTGACATGATTTTACAACTAGTGAGGCAATGTAAAAATGATATTTCCAAATAATTCAGTGAGGCATTTCAAGTGGTTTTATTCCTCATAGGATTTTCACTCATGACATGTCTTGTGTTACATCCTTTGTGCATGTTTCATCATTATCTTTTTATCTATATTCATTTGATTTGATTTATTGTTATAAGTTTGATTAAAAATTGATACATTGTTATAATATCACTAAATCACTCCCCCTCCTCTCTTAGTGATATTTTACTCCAACAATATTTCAATTCATATTGAAGACTAGCGATAGGGTCCTCAATATGTTTCCAAGATCTGTTAGGTTGATTCCATTCAATGTAACCTTTCATCCATTAACCAACAATAGCCTCAAAGATAGTGATGAATAAATGTTGATCATCTAACACCTTGTCTTCTTGTCAAACATCACTCCAAAAATGAATATTATCTCCCTTCCCTAGTCTCCACACCAAATCTAGTTTGATGCATTAAAAAAAGGTCTTCAAGAAGTTCCACATACTAGATCCTTTTAGAAGTTCACCATGTTGGAATTATGGAAAGGTGTATACTAAGAGGGGAGGGGTGAATCAGTATCCCTAAAAAATTTCAAAGTAATCCTTGTAAATACCAACTTCAATAACCGACTGTGTAAATTGCATTCAACATACATTCAATAGTATAAATAAAATGTAAATGCATGAAAGTAAATCAATAAAACATTCATGACACTTCAATACACATTGACACATGTATTTGGTATCGCAGAATCCCTTGTTAGAAGGTAAAAAATGTAGTGGGGATGGAACCCACAAAGCTTCACTTCTATAGAAATAAAGTTTTCAGTTAAGGCTTACAAGAATTATCACTTCTGGTGATCTTACCATGTTAGGAGTAACAAAAATAACAACTAGATCTACCATGTTAAAGGATTTTAGCAACAAAATATATGCGTGCACTTGGTTAAGAGATTTAAATAAGAACAACTAAGTCCACTTTGTTAGGAGATTTTGAATCTACTACAATTGTTAGAGAGTAATAATGTAACAACTTCAATTCTAGCAACATGAGAAAAAGCTTCTCTTCAAAAACTTAACAAAGACATGCAAGGAGTGGGAGGTGGTGCTGGTGCAGGTCAAAATTTGAATGGTGGCTTGGGTGAGAAACCTAGTATCTCTGTTAGACCTTCTGCTAGAGATGCGGGACAGTCTGCTGGAATCTCGATAGTGTCAGGAGACAAGGAGAAAGATGGTGGGTCTTCGAAACCTACAAATGATATTGGGGCTTTGAGTCTTCAAGACCCATGAGGAGATAGTGCTTCCCCAAACCCAGGGGGGAGCTAAGTTGGAGATGACAAAAAAGGTGAGGATACTATTCTTGATGAGCCTTGGGTGGCTTTGTTTGGCAAAAAGCCTTTTGGAAAATCTTCCCTTCCCGAAGCCAATAATATACCTAATCCTATCAAGGGAGATTTTTCCATTTTTATCCCTGACATGGTGATTGATCACTTTGTTTCTCAGATGGACTTCATGCTAGTTGGGAAATATGCTGGGGTAAGGCCGAACATAGATTATGTTTGACATTTCATTCAAAGGAGATGGTTTCTTAAAGGGAAAGTCGATATAGCTGCAATGCCAAAAGGTTTCTTCTCATTCTCCTTTACCAATGAAGATGATATGACTAAAGCTTTATGTGGAGGACCTTGGGTTATGGGTAAGTCATCCTTGGCTTTATGAAAATGGGAGCCTAATATGGATTTGAGTGAATCTTTTCTAGAATGGGCTCTTGTATGGGTTAGAATTTTAGGGCTCCCTTTAGAGTATTGGAATGAATATATTTTCAAAGGAGTAGCGAATGTGTTTGGGGAACTTCTATCATTAGATCCAGCTACAACATCAAGATCCAGGCTAGTTTTCACTAGAATATGTTTTAAAATTTGTAAGTCTACTAATCTTCCTATTTCTATAGACTTAGTCTCTAAGATGGGTGTCTAGAAATAGATGATTGAGTATGAATAAATCCCCTTTGCTTGTTTCATTTGTAAGAAATCTGGCCATTGGTCTAAAAAGTGCCTGTTGAAATCCCCCAAGAAAAAAGAGGAAGACCCTATGGCCAAGAAGAAAGGTTCTTCTAATTCTATTTGGAAACCCAAGACCAACTCTCAGGGATCCTCAGAATCTTCTTTGAAACCTTCTAATGTGAAGCTCTCGAAGATTACTTATCAAATCCCTATGGCTAATGAACATGGAAATGATAAGGCTGACATAGGAAGTAATATGTTAGGTAGTAATCTGGAGTTTGAGACCTTGGCTAGTGATTAGACTGAAGGTAATAGTCACATGTCTCCTGCTGAAGCTAAATGGATGAATTTTTTGAGGAAAACCAATTTTCACCTCTGCTGAATGTTGATTTTGTGTTGGAGGAGGTGATTCATAGAGATGTAATCCCTTCTTCCCATCCTAATGAAGATAGCTTGATGAATACTAATTTTGTGGAAGAGGTATCCCAAGGAGGGGATTTTCTCCCATTGTATTCTCAGCTTGAGAAAAGTAGTAGTTGGGTGAACTCTAAGGATTCTCACATTGATAAGGAGAACATTGATCTTTTCTCTAATTCAAACCAGGTTGTGATGCAGATCTCTCCTATAGATAAGGCCTCTAACCCACAAGATAGTGATGTTATCAGGACTCTCTCCCCTGATTGCCTTAAATTCAAAGATCAAAACAAGACCAAGGAGGTTGGTCAAAGATCCAAAAAGAATTCTAAAGGAATCATATCTCGTATGTCTGTAGATGGAATCAAGACAAGAAGCAAAAAGAATGATGTAGAGAAAGCTAAGTCTGGACTAGGAAGAAAACAAGCTAAAGTTGGTAGAGAGCAAGACAGTTGGCAAGACATTGCAGATGGAAAACAAAGGACTATTCTAGAGGCCTTTTCTCCAAATAAACTATGAAGATCATCTCTTGGAATATAAGGGGGTTGAATGCACCCCATAAACAAGACATTCTTAGAAATGTGGTAAGGGATTATAAACCTAATATCCTTCTAATTCAGAAAACTAAAATGAGTAAGGAAAAAGTAGACAAACTTAGATTTTTTCAGAGAGGTGGTGTTAGCAATTATAGCTCGGTTAGGGCCTTTGGAAGTGTGGCCATTTTCTGGAATCATAAAACAATAAAGGGCATGATTGTTTTTGAAGACCCTAATATGATATCTGTTAGATTGGAGAATATAAGAGATAATTTTAGTTGGGTTATCACTAACATTGTTAGAAATATGGATAACTAAGACAAGGGGGTGAATCAGTATTCTACAAACTTTTACTTTTGCCCAATTATGGATATAACAGATTATCTTAATGCATGCATAACATAGAAAAATAAATAACATGCATAGCAATAAAACAAATGAACTCATAACACATTATTTGTTCTTAAGGAAACCCTGGCCAAGGGAAAACCTTGGTGGGGATGGTACCCACAAAGATCCACTAATCAAAAGTATCATGTTAAGGATGTTGACCTTGTTAGGAGCCTATTACCTACATATAGTGTCTCGGTCCTGATTAAGGGACTATAGGTCTTGTTAGAAGCCTCAACCCTACTAGGAGTTGGTAGTACAAAATTTGATTACCAGATGAACCCACTGCCCAAACAAGTAATATACAATATTTACTGATTAAAAAATGGGTCAAGGTACATAACCTTATACTTCTTGAAACTTTGGATCAATATCTCTCCACTGCCTTTTTCACTATCGCTATTACATTCATATCATCTATTTTTCATGTATTTACAATTACATCATTACATCTCTTTATACAAGTTATTAAGATTAACAACTCTTACAGTTAGCTTACATTATAAAAAATATCCTTACCAAAGGGTTAACATCTAGGATTTCATCCCTTTATATTGTTAAGACATTATTTTGATAAACAAAATAATCTCTTAACTCTTTACCAATTCTGTCTTCATATTCTGTCTTGTCAGCTTAACATTGTCTTCAGTAAAACTATCATAACTTCTTCCATACATGTCATACTGACTTGCGCTCTTAGGTGAGTCTTTTTTAGTCACCATAGTATTTATTTTCAAGTGTGAAAGCATTGAACTTTCTCCAATCAACATCGCTAATAAAAACTATCTTCGGGTACAATGGCAAAAACATTGTCTCATACTTAGACAATTTTACTTTGCGCTCTGACATACTTGCTCTCTGACCTGTTTGATCTTCATGTAGATCATATGTTGCCATAATGACAACATCTATGTATGTAACTCAACCAAATTTCCAAAAATCTCCCCCTTTTTCATTGGTGGCAACATATGATAAAATTGGCTAAGTCTTAGACTTCAAAAAATTTCAAAATTGTGGCCATACTACAAAATATGTATATATTGTCCTTATGACTCCATAAATCTTATAAACATACTATACTACCCCTATTAGTATACATCCTTATCAATTTTTTGCTTAATATCTCTCCCCCTTTGATAACAATGACAAAAAAAATGTAAGGAGGGTGACAAAACTATGTTTAGACAAAAGTTATACCTTGATTCAATATTGCAAATCTGGTACGCTTGCAACACAATATGCAAAGTTAATCTTCATGTTCTCTAACTCTTTCTCCCATTCCTTCTTAATCAAATCTCCAATACTGAGTAGTGTGCATAATCCATAAGACGTAATTTCACAGGCTTGGAGATTCTCAAAATTGAACTTCTGAAAAGCTGTCTTGGATGAAATACATTCTTCTAGTTGTCCTTCAACAATGCTCAATTTGATAGAAACATGCTCTCTTAAAAGAGAGAATCTTTTCAGCTTCTTATCCTTGTCATCTTGTAAAATTCTTATTTCATCATAAATCTTGCAGATTTTCTTCTCAACATCAAGTATCTTCACACTAGGTCTTGAAAGAAGGTTTATCTCAATTTTAATTTCATCTTCCTTGATCTTAATCTTCTACACTTCCTCTGCTATTAGGTTTTCTAATTTTGTACATTGAATGTACAAAGATTTTCCTCTATCTAAATTCCTTCTTAAGTCTTTTATACAAATATCAAGATTGTTGATATCATTCCTGATGTTTTGACTTATGTCCAAAAGTATTTTGGCCTCATAGGCTACTTGTGCCTTCACCTTAGCTACATCAGATAAGTTAGTAAACTCATCATCAAATGTATTCATCACTTTCTTTGCTTTTTCCAGTGGGTTAGCCTCTACAATTTGTGTGGTTACAATGCCTTGTAACTTCTCAGTTAGCTCCTTTAGGCATCCTTCAAGGCTCTTCACTTTCTTATTCTTTCCAATAATTTTATTCAAATATGTGATCAATTCCATCTGATCAACATCATCTACTTCTTTTCCCCAACTCTCAAATATAGAACCAATCTGAGTTTTCTTACCAGTCTCAGGTGTAAGAATGATTTCTTCTTGGGTGGGAATAGATACTTATTTCTCTGTCTCTTTGGTTCATGTCTTCTTTTCTCCTTTGACACTGTCCTACTCTTCAAAAGCCAAATTGTCAATAATGTTTTCAAGGTTTTTAAATAGATTATCATCACTATCCAAAGTGATCTTTGTTCCTTCAACATTCATAGATTCATCTTTAATGTTGATGGCTGGTGGAGAGGGAATGTATTTTTGTTCTACTTCTTTTGCTTGCTCTTTAGGTTCTACTGCAACTGATGGTTTTTCAGAATTCTCTGTTATTACCTTAACAATTGCTTGTTTTGTTTCCTTGTTGATTTCTTCATAATTGCCTCCCATAATTTGTATTATCCTCTTCTTTATCCTAAGATGGGTGTTCAGATCCTTCATGATCTATTTTAAATGTTCTTTATCTCTCACATCACATTTATTTCTAACAAGATTTTCTCTTATTGTTATATCTTCCTCCAATGCTCTTTTCTTCCTATTTACAAGCTTCTTATACAAGTCATCAAGTATCTTACCCTGAATTGTATCAAAAAATTTGTCAGTTAATATCATGTGCTTTACCACTGCATTTTATAGGTTCAATCTCTCTACATAATCATAAAGATCATAGTATTTGTTCATCTTTGTGAAATCTCCATCTTGAATAATTTGTTCATTCACTTTTTCAATTCTAGGTTTCCAAGTTTTCTTCTTAACAGGAGTGTCTTCATCATCTTTAATTTCTACAATCTTTCTTTCAACTAGTTTCACTAAAGTCGTATGCCTCTTTCCTGGTCCAGTAGCAATCTCTTTCACTCTTTTAGTAGGTGTGGAGGAGGTTGATCTAGTGGATTTTCTTGCTTTTTGATCTTTCTCAGCTACTTCCACTTTCACCTTGACTTGTGTCTCTTCTTGCTGAACTACAACTAATGATAGAGGAGGAATAGACAAAACTTCCTTTTGTCCAATTTCTCTAACTGTTGCTAATGTCTGTTTGGCTATTAAGAAATCATGTTCAGTCATTCATGTGTCCTTTAATATCTTCTTGATTGTTCTCTCTACTCTTTTCTTTGATTGTTTCTCTTCAAGGATAGTCTTTGTGGAGTTGAAGTTCTCCTCAAAGGTTCCAAACCTATTGTTGTGAATGTCCAACTTGCTCTTAAGTAGTCTAATCACATATTCTTTTGTCTCAATCTCAATAATCTCATAGCCAAGAGGGTCTATGAACTCTACTCTAGGCTCTACCGCTTCAATGTATGTAAAGTCAGTATCAACCATAAAGCACATCTCATTCTTATACTTTTCTATTAAAGACTGAGGGATCCTTGATCTGCTTGACATCAAATTCTAAATTATTTTAATCACCAACACTACACTCTCATTGACTTTGTCAATAAGATGTCTCTTGTACACTTTGTTAATCCTTTTCATTGTAGTTTGACCATCATTCCAATCATCACTAATGGTGTAAGGAAATATTCTTAACAAATGGAAAAACATATAAGTTATCAATGATGAGAATCTAAACTGAGAGTACTTAGTCTTCTTTATCTTTTCCAAGTTCTCAAACAACTGAATTCTCAAAATCTCACACATGTCAACTTGTACTTTATCAACACACATCAAATAGGCTACATGTATCATTCCTTCTTCCATGTCATCTTCTCTAGAGTTAGCACAAAACTTAGTTGTAAGGATCTTGCACAAATATCTAACATCATCTTATTGTATCTTGCTAATTACTATTCCTCTGCCATTGTAAGATGAATTTGTGTTGTCTATAACTATTTTCCCCATGTTCTTTTCATTCAAAGGAATGGCTCCAGTTTTAGATAGTCCAGTTACCTCATGAATTGGGTCAGCTATGATATCTATCACTCTGTTATCTAACCAAAACTTTCCATTGTGAATTCTACTTAAAATTATCTTGGTACATTCTTCATTATCAAACTCATATTGTAGAGAATACCTAATAATCTCATGATCTTTCAAATGTTCAAACCCTACTTTCAATGACATATCCTAATTGTATATCTTCTAATATTCTTTTATGAAATCACTATCACTAAGAGTCTCTAGCTTACATCCTAAATAACTTCTAACATTTTCTAGATGTAAAACTTCATCTGGTACGGATGATAAAGCTAAATTAGGATCATCTTCCAAGGGTTCTATTGGTTCCCTTTTGACTTTAGGTCTATTATTATCTCTGACATTGTGAATCAATGAAACATCCATGACTTCTACTAATTCCTTAATTGATTTAGAGAACTGCCAAGTAAAATACCTCAATTCCATGATTTAGGGCTTGCGTAGATTCGGCATGAAAATTCTTCACCAAATCCTTGTAAAATGCTTTCAATCGCTACTCTTTGATTTCCTTATCACTTGTATTCACTTTGATAATCAAATAATACCAATCATAACCTTTTATCATTTCAATCTCATGTAGATCTGACATCCCATTCAATTCTTTTACCACTTCTTTCCAAAAAGTTGATTCTTCTTACCTGCAAAACTTAAAGCTTCTTGTGATCTCATAAAACATAATTTTTTTATATGCGCTCTTAACTATAGCATCAATACATCATATACTACCTTGCATTAACTACAAAAGACTCAATTCATCATATATCAACTTCTACACTAATCTAAGTTCCTATTCTACTGTAATTTTCATGAATTAAGTACTTTGAGATGGGTTAGGTAGAGATTCATTCTTACCACTTGATACTTCACCTTTCTGGTTACCTTCAGTGTTGAATGTGTCTCCTTGATCTGTGCTTTTAACAAATTTCACTTCTTCTGAATTACTATAGCATCCTTTTTGATTGTTACTTGCATCTTCATTTCTCCTTGCATGACTTCTAGGGTTAGGATTAGGATGAAAAACTATATTGTTCATTTTGCAAAACCTTGTTGTATGTCCAATCTTGTTACATATCTGACAAACTATTCCATTGTTCCCATATCTTGGTCCAGACCGATTGATTTGTGATCTGCAGTTTCTAGTGATGTGTCCAAATTTGTTGCATCTATAACATACTACTCCATTTCTCTTGTTCATATCTTCAGTAGGTCTCTTATCTGCATAGTTAGTATTCCTAAACATTCTACTACTATTATTATTCTCAACAAATTTAGGTTTTCTACATTCAATAGCTCTATGTCCAAAACCATGACAATTATAACAATAACCATTAAGAGGTTTAAATTGCTTACCTATGCAATCTTTCTTCATATGACCAAAAGTATTACAAGTAAAACATCTACCTTTAAATTCTCTTTACATACCTTTAGGTGACTCATCTTGCTTTGGTGGTTCTTCTTCTTTAGGTGTATCTTTAGATTTGTCAATTTCATCAGATTTCTTTTCATCTATGCTTTCAGACATTTTCAGATCTGGTTCCTTGCTTTTTTCATTTGATTTAGATGTGTTGAATCCAAGACCAGTTTTATCATAGAATTGTTTTTTATAAGACAATTGTTCATCAATCTTCTCCCTAGTTGAATATAGTCTTTCAAGTTGCTTCTTAGATTGAATCAGTTCACCTTTCATAATTGTATTGTATTTCTCAAGTTCAACATACTGCAAATTGACTTTCTCAAGTTCAGATGTTACTTTACCAAGTTTAGATTTTAGCCCTTCATTCTCAAGCTTCAGATTTTCATTATCAGATCTCAGATTTGCTTCATTCTTTCCATTTACATCTTTCAGACTTAGGTTCAAATTTTCTATCTTCAATTCATGTTTAAGGATCTCATTTTCTTTTTCTAGGTTGTCATCATGATCTTCAATTTGAATTTCAGATTCCTTTTTTGATTTCAGATCTTCCAACTTGTTTTTTAGTTTCTCAATGAGGTTCTTTGCATCATCATATTTTCCTTTTAGAGTGTCTCTTTCTTTAGTAAGCATATCAATCTATTCAAGAGCTTCTTAAATATTCTTCTGTAGCTAATCCATATCCATAGAGATCTTACTCAAGCTCCTAGGCTTTCCTTGAATGATTCTTTTCCGAGTAACTAAGCTCTAATACCAATTGTTAGAAATAGGGAATACTGAGAGGGGGGGGTGAATCAGTATTCTAAAAACTTTTACTTTTGCCCAATTATGGATATAACAAATTATCTTAATGCATGCATAACATAGAAAACTAAACAACATGCATAGCAATAAAACAAATGAACTCATAACACATTATTTGTTCTCGAGGAAACCCTAGTGGGGATGGTGCCCACAAAGATCCACTAATCAAAAGTATCTTGTTAAGGATGTTGACCCTATTAGGAGCCTATTACATGCATATAGTCTCTCAGTCCTGATTAAGGGACTATAGGCCTTGTTAGAAGCCTCAACCCTACTAGGAGTTGGTAGTACAAAATATGATTACCAGATGAGCCCACTGCCCAAACAAGTAATATAAAATATTTACTGATTACAAAATGGGTCAAGTTACATAACCTTATACTACTTGAAACTTCATATCAATATCTCTTCGCTACCTTTTTCACTATCGCTATTACATTCATATCATCTATTCTTCATGTACTTACAATTACATCATTACATCTCTTTATACAAGTTACTAAGATTAACAACTCTTATAGTCAGCTTACATTATACAAAATGTCTTTACCCAAGGGTTACCATCTAGGATGTCATCCCCTTATATTTTTAGGACATTATTTTGATAAACAAAATAATCCCTTAACTCTTTACCAATTCCATCTTCATATTATGTCCTATCGGCTTAACACTGTCTTCAGTAAAACTGTCATAACTTCTTCTGTACATGCCATACTGACTTGCACTCTTAGGTGAGTCTTCTATAGTCACCATAGTATCTATGTTCAAGTGTGAAAGCACTAAACTTACTCCAATCAACATCACTAATCAAAATTGTCTTCGGGTACACTGGCAAAAACATTGTCTCATACTTAGACAATTTTGCTTTGCGCTTTGACATACTTGCTCTCTAAATTGTGCGATCTTCATGTAGATCATATGTTTCCATAATGACAACATCTATGTATCTAACTTAGCCAAATTTCCAACAAACATATATGCTCCTAATGCTAAAGTGAATAGAGCTAAATTTTGGAAGCAAATTTAGGAAAAAAGGAATGATTTCAAGGATGAAAGCTAGTTGCTCATGGGGGATTTCAATACCCCTCTTACGAATAGTGAAAATTATGGAGGCATATTATCTCAGGATGATATGAGAGCTAACCTATTCAATTTTATCAATGATGAGGGCTTGATTGATTTAGATCTCCAAGGGCTGAACTTTACTTGGTCCAATCAGCGTGCTGGCACTCATAATATTCAGAGCAAGTTGGATAGAGCTCTCATTACCCATGATTGGCTCTCTAAGTATTGCTACACCCTATCTTCCTTCCCTAAAATTGGCTCTAATCATCACCCTCTGATGTTGGAAGTTAACCTTATTAATGCTCCCACACATTTTCCTTTTCAGTTTGTGAAGATGCGGATAAACGACCCTGACCTGGAGAATAAAATAGCTGAATGGTGGAATATAAAAATTGAGGGCAATACCATGTTCTGTTAGGAATAGTCCCAAGAGATAACTAAGAGGGGAGGGGGGTGAATCAGTTATCTACAAGTTCCAATTCTTTATCCAATTAAGTATACTTAAACATAAAGCATAAACACAATGAAAGAACACTTGAACACAACACAATATTTTGGTTACAGGGAAACGCAAATAGGTAAAAACCCTAGTGGGAATTGACACCCACTAATATTCTTTACTAGTGTTTAATGATCCTTGTTAGAAGATCCTTAACCCTATTAGGAGTTTCTTTATAATATGTTTAGTACAGTAGACCTAGTCAAGGGTCAGACCATGTTAGGATTCTTTTATGATTTTCCCTGTTAGGAGATAGGACACACTGTCCAAGAGCTCACTGCTCAAAGGGGAAAAGGCTACAACCTTCTGAATAAAAGATACACACTATATCTAGATCTTGGTGAACTGTGCTTTGACTTGTTGTCTGGATCAGTTCCAATGTATAGCACAAATACTTTACTTGGTCACATAGACCTTCTTCTAATGGCTCAACACTTCGCACACTCTGCTCTGCTCTTCCTATCAACCATGAACCACACTCAAGCAATCACAAATGACTGCCTATAAATATCTTTCCTCTAAATGATATAATAAATTCAGCCCATTAGAACCACCTTAAAATCATATTAGAGAAGTCATAACAAACAACAATAATAATTTAGTTGGCTCTACTAAGCACGCAACACATTCTGGGACCTATTCCATAAGATAATTGTAGACACACGCTACACTCTATTGGCTCTACCAAAATAAATGTATCTTTCTCCTCAAGCTGAATTACTTCATGTGCTCTTAACTGAATAGCACTAACTCTTCTCCAATCTTAAATCCAAGGGTGCATATCGAATAGGTGCAACTCCAGAACCAATATAATCTATGTCAGCTCTTCTGAACAAACACAAGAAACTGTTACTGGTGAATAGCGACTGCATAACTTCACTTCTACTATTCATCAAACTCTGTGTCCATGAATGTAACATCATTAACATGTCTTCATCATATATCCAAGTGTGCAAGGCTTAATGATAACTATACAGACAACCATACATGGAACACTATCTATTACTCTCTCAAGAACACTACTGACACATGCTGCTATATAACTATCTGTACTAATAGTTAACCTCTATGCCCATGATATCATGCTGATAACATGTCCATGCTACATATACTAAAATCTTACTTCATAAATCTTCCATGCATGCTACTTACCATATGTTTTCATTAATGACAAACATACAATCAGTACTGGCCTGCTAGCAAATCTCCAACAATCTCCCCATTTGGTATTGATGGAAACATATGGAATGAAAAAATCCACCAATCAAAATGAATAATTATTTTATAATATTTTCCATTTCCTCTTCTGAACTGTTGTCATAACTGAATACTAATACCCCTTAGTATATTACTCCTCCTTTTACTTCTATTTTTCATGACTATTTATTACTCCCCCTTTGACATCAATGGCAAATGGCACCAATCATTTTAAGCATCGATACTACTCTAGAAGTAGATTAGTCAACCATCCATCAGTCCCTGAGGACTGATGCTTTTTCTTCTTTCTTCTAGCAAAATCAGGGAAGGGAATTACTCCCAACTTCTCCCAGAGATACTCAAAAGTATCCTTTGGTAAGGGCTTTGTGAATATGTCTACCAATAGATCTTTAGTACTCACATAGTCCAGCTTGACTCCTTTCTCTGCCACTTTCTCTCTTAGGAAGTGATACTTAATCTCAATGTTCTTTGTCTTTGCATGCATCACAGGGTTATTCGACATGTTTATAGTGCTAATGTTATCACAGTGAATAACAATAGGATAATCAATTTAAATTCCAAAATCCTTTATCCTCTGCTTGATCCAAAAAATTGTAGAACAATTCAAGGCTTCTGCAACATGCTTCGCTTCTGTTGTTGACTAAGAAATAGAATTATGTTTCTTTCTTTTCCAAGTGACAATTCTATCACCAAGAAATACTACTCTGCCTGATGTACTATTTCTGTCATCAATGCATCCTACCCAATCTGCATCAGTGTACACATGAAGCTCAACATTTTTTGAATTAGGATACCATAGACCATAGTCTATAATGCCTTGCAAATATTTTAATATCCTTTTTACTACCATGAGGTGACTTTGTTTAGGCTCTGCTGCAAATCTTCCAACTATGCCAACTACATTGGAAATATCTGGTCTGGTCTAAGTAAGATAAATAAGTTTTCCAATCATAGACTTGTACAATGTTATATCTACTACTAGTGAGTCATCTTATTTTGTAAGCTAGCATCCTGTTATCATAGGTGTCCCTACTAGCTTGCAATCATCCATCTTGAATTTCTTTAATATCTCTTTCACATACTTGGACTGATTAATAAAAATACCTTTCTCTGTCTATTGCACATTCAATCCCAAAAAGTATTTGATAGGTCCAATCATACTCATCTCAAATTCATTTTGCATCTCCTTAGAAAATTCAACACTAAGTTTTTCATTACCTCCAAAGATAATGTCATCAACCAATAGAGCTACAAGTAGTAAACCTTCAGATGTCTCTCTTATGAATAGATTACAGTCTGCTACTCCTTTCTTGAATCTAATCTTTGTTAGATATCCATCTAGTCTCTCATACCATGATCTAGGGGCTTGCTTGAGTCCATATAGGGCCTTCTTCAATCTACATACCATATCAGGTTTGTCTGATAAGGTGAATCCTTCTAGCTACAAAATGTATACTTATTCTTTCAAATCTCCATTTAACAATGTTGACTTGACATCCATCTGATAAACTTTTAAGTTTTTTACTGTAGCATAAGCTAGAAACAACTTAATAGCTTCTAATCTGCTCATAGGTGAAAATGTGTTTGAATAATCAATGCCTTCTCTTTGTGCATATCCCTTACATACTAACCTTGCTTTATTTCTTATAACTGTACCATCTTCATTCGTCTTGTTTTTGAATATCCACTTTGTTCCAATCACATTCTTATCACTAGGTCTTGGGACCAATTCCCAAGTGACATTCTTAATAATCTGATCAAGTTCTTCTTTCATAGAATCATACCAATATGAATTATTACATGCATCTTCAACACTTAAAGGTTTAATCTGAGATAGTAAACATACCACCTCATTGCTAGCTGAGTTCTTTGCTTGTGATCTTGTTAAGACTTTGCCGCTCTAATTGCAAATAATATCTTTCTTGGAATGGTTTCTGGATGTAAACTTTGGAACTTTAGGTGATACTGTCTCATCTTCCTTAGGATTTTCTTCTTCACTTGTCTTAGGGTCATTAAATAACACATCAATACTATCAAACATTTCTTCAATAATTGTCTCACTAGTGGAGGGTCTGGGTTCTTCTTCAATCATGGGTGAATAATCATGATATCTTTCTTGAACACTAGTACATTTGACATCATTTTTCGACCGTTATTTTTTACCATTAATGAAAATGGTTTAGGTTGGTCAGGGTATAGAAGGAAAAATTTGTTTTTTTTTAAAACCATGCCCGTGTTCGTCGAACTTTTGACCACTATATGACGGTCGAATTTTTGATGAATACGGGCATATTACTTAAAAAGAACATTTCAATTCTCATTTTCACTTTTAACAGTTGCAACAAACGCACGAATTAGGATTATCGTTGCTAAGCTAAGGATCAGAGCGGAGCTTATTCCTGAAGAGCGCACCTACACCCGAGGTTAATAGACCATTTCATTACTATCTTTCATGGAGTTTGAGGTATGTTAATCCGCATTTTCTATATTTCATTACCGCGCACTGCATTTTCATTTTCTTGTACTCATCTCTGGTAATGTTGCTTGATATCTTTGATGGATTCCAATCCTAAAGTTAATAGGTTCCCAACTCATTCCATTATAGCATTTATCATTTTTTTAGTTACATATATGAAATGTACCCAATTTAGGGCTTCGGCCTTGAAGCATTAAATCAGTCTCCCCAAATTCTGAGCCTTCTGATTACTTGCATACATTACCTTAAATTGCTCCCCTTCCAACAGCATTGGATTCCCATGGAGGAGATACAAGTTAAGGGTTGAGTCCCATAACAAAGCCAATCAGAATACCTTCGAACACAGTCTGTTGGAGAATGGAACTCTATGGAAAAAGTGTAAATAATACTACACAATCAAACTTAAAAATGCATGAGTATGAATTTGGGGTGCGTTATCCAAAGTGTAATTTTCTAACTAGTGGCGGACTGTGTCTTAACAAAACATTTAACCGCACAATGAACAACAGTCACAGAAAATACATAGTAGTCTAGTAGAACCCGCAAATGTAAATTATGGGTTTCTATAATAACATGGACTACATATAGTTCCAAAACACCAGTGCTTGTTTAAGCAAACTATTCTAGAAACAATAGATTCCAAGTGGAGATGCATTAGGAACCTTATTGTCATTCACTAAGATGTAATAGAAGTTCCTTTTCATTCATTATTTGTTTGAACAAGATTGATACACATTGTGTTGAAAGTTAGATGCCTGGTATCAGTTGACAAATTATAAGTTTTGAGTTTTCTTGCAATAGTCTAGGTTCTTTTCACAATATGACCATCCCATGAAAATCCAAGAGCCCTGGCTTCATGGGATGTGTTATTCTAACCTGTATAATAGCCTACTAACTCCTGAAATACAGAAACAATGCAGCATTGATTGACTGTTATAGAACAGTGAGGGTTTTGTTACATCTCAGTTATGGAATGGTTATGTTAGGAAGGGAATGATGATGGTTATGAGGCTAATTCTTTTAACACTTAGGGAATGATGATAGTTCGATGGAATGGTTATGTTAGGAAGTTATGGGATGGTTATGTTCCCTATTAGTTGGAATGGTTATGTTATGAATGGTCATAGGGAGTCTCTGTTACAAAATAGTGAGAACAGACTGGTGTATGTTTTTACTGGTGTCTGTTACAAAAAAAGTAGACTGCTTCAATATAAGGTTGGCTTCTGGTATTTGTTGCAGTACTAATTGCAATTGAATGATTTAGTAGTTTTAACATTCTTTTGTTGTGTAATGTTACTAAATTGTTTGCAGCAAACAAGTGCATTGAGTTGTCAAATTTATCTTTTTTATTTTCGTAAGTTTTTTGCTTTTGCAAGTCATTAAGATCTCTCAATATTCTTGTGTTGGTTCTACATTATGTATGTTTTGTAACACTTGACAAAATTATGATCTTGATAAATTTAGATGTTTTCATGGACTGTAATCTTGACATTACATGCATTTACTTCTAGTTAGTTTTATTTAAGTTGTGTTACCATTTCACATTTTTTATCGAAATCTAGGTTTTCTCAACAAATACTTTGCAATGGCATTTGAGTCAAAAATCACAATAACGAGTAATAAGGCATTTTAGTTTTAAGAAAATTAACAATTTTATTTAGTTGCACAGTGAAAATACTGCATAAATTTCTCACTTGAATAACATGTGAGTGATCCATGAACCATTTTCAGTCAATAACCTCAATGCTTTGAGGCTAATCCCTTTTTGGACTGTGGCTGAATCAGGTCTCATTCATAATTATGAATAAATATAATTTATTAGCACCACATAAAAACAATGTCACAAGGCTTAGATTAATGAATTGGAAAGTATTAAAAGTATGATAGCTATTGCTAATATATACCAATGAGAATAAATGTTCACTGAGTTTGGGATTTCCAATATGTCAAAACTAAATTCATGTATCTATAGAGAAATTAAATCTTTCCGCAATCATGAATAGAAATTGATGCCAGCTCTTCTACCTTTCTTCAAAAGGAAATTAGATTGATGCAACACTTTGTTCAAAAATAGTATAAAACGCATTTTTCCGTCATTCAAAAATAGTAATTAGAGCTTTTCAAAATTTAACACTTCAGAAGGATAAGTTTTACTTTGTCTTCATCTAGAGGATGGGAATAGCGAACTTACTAATCCCATTCACACTGAAGTGAATACTTTTGTAAATAAAGGCATGAATTGGGAGCCTCCAAATTTCATGTTACCCCATCTTAACAAGCATTATTGCTTTGAATTATTATCATTTTGTAAGTTAAGGAGTCCTAGTTTTAGACTTTAAGCTCCACAAAACTAATCTGTAATCTTACTTCATCAAATCAAATAATAGAAACAATTCATGCACTAGAGAAAGTTTCTTAGCATTCAAATATTGCATACAGAAAATTTGTATTGATTCCATGAAATACGAACTTGGAATCTCTAAAGAAGCAGTTCTGTGTCAGGATTCTTAACACAATAGTACCAAGGTTTATACAATTCTTTTGGAAACTAAATGGAAACTAGGGAAGTATAGAAGAACCTATTATAACACATGATTATGGTTCCTAAGTATTCTCTTCAATAGAATATTAAAATGATATATGATTTTATCCATAACAACATTCTTTTAATGTTACTGTTACACATTCATTGGATTGCCTTCACTTGAATTAGATACAGACAAGTGAAAATAATTATTTATAGTTAAACTTTTACATGGATGTGCTTAGATACAATGCAACTGATTCAATCACTCATGTCTAAAACATCACCATCACCTATTTCTATTTCTTTGTAGATTTCTCCTGCCATAATAGCTGCTCTTCAATCCTCTATTCCCTCATAAGCCATTAGCACTATCAAAATTGTTGAATGCCATATGCAACCACTCAAGAATTTCTTCCTGTGTATAATATTCCTTTATGTTTGTGGTTGTGCTAGCATGGCCACTTCCTCTGTGAGTAGGAATGCTTCTATATACAACATTATTCCCCATACCATTCATGTGAAAACTTGGGTTGTGAGTGTTTGACAGGCAATTCAAACCCTATGGAAAAGGAAAAATATTCAGGGAGATTAACATATATACTGCTGGATATCATCTCTTATCCTACGTTATACAAATAACAATGAAGTGTTAACAATTATACTTCTTTAAAATCCATGGAACTAAATGAAACATATTATGTTCCTTCTGTAGACACCTAAAAATCCTTTAGAAAATAAAGTATTTTTATTTTCTGAAAAATCCCCGATGACATCATCATTTATTAATTAATTATTTATTTAATTAATTTATTTATTTTTATGTCATTAAATCCCTTTCTCTTAATTAAAAGTATTTAATTAAGAAATCCCTTCCAAAAATGTTTAAATCTTATTTAAACATTATGTCCTTATTTATTAATTATTTAATTAATAAATTGACCAAAAATCCCAAAATAAATAATTAATTTATTTTTTGCCCAAAACTTGGCCAATTTCCTTTAGACCACTAACCTCTTCCAAAATCTTCTAATTCCTTCTTAATCTCGATTAAAAGGCTAATCCCATCTTTTCTAACCCTAATCCCAAGGCTAAATATTTAATTAAGATTAAATATTTAAATTTCATATTTATTGAAAATATTTCAATAAATATTCCCAAAACTTAAGTTTTTGGAATGAATAAACTTTTATTCCATAAAACCAAGGAGAATTCTAGACTCTTCTAGAATCTTCTCAAATCCAACCTCTTCACCCATCCTAATCCTAAAATCCCCTAATCCTAATCCTAATTCCTCCCTTAACCTTGTCACATTCCCTAAACAAGGTTAGCCAACTCTTAAGCTTACCCCAAAGTCAACAAAGAGGGCTTCCCTTTTTGAAATGCATTGAAGGCATTTAATGCCTCCTTATCCCTCTTACATGCATTTATGGTGCATTTAAGAATCCCCTCACCCCTTTCTTACACCCTTTGACCTTGGGCACATTTCTCAAATTGTGCACATTCCTCCCATCTTTCAATCCAATGCCCTTGTGACACTTGTCACAAGGAGGTGATCCCTAAACTAGCACAATCCATGTGCTCCCCTTTGAATGAATCTTGGCCTCTCTTAAGGATTTCAATCCTGGCCACTCATTCTTCCTTCCAAATCCTATAAATACCCCTCCTTTCAAGAGCAAAATCAATTAGCTTACTTTCATTCTCATGCACTGTTATGATGCCATTTTCATGTTAGATCTTAGCAAATCATTCTAATTTAGTTTACTTTCAAGCATTTTTAGCTCATCATAGCTTAGTAATAATGGATTAACATAGTTTTTCTTATTGTTTTGCATAGCATAGCATCATATCACATCTCTAATTTGGTCTAAAATCAATCCTAGATTACCCATCATGTAGCTTAATCTCCATTAAAGCATTTTTGGATCCTTGAGGCCTTAGGGGCAAATCAGGTGTTCTATACCTATTTTTGTCCCATTTTGGGGTTTTCATCGATTTCAATCCATCTTAGAATGCATTTAGAGTATGCTCCAAGTGCTTAGAGAGCACACCCACATCCCCTTTATCAGAGCAAATCAAACAGTGCTTGGGTGCACCTATTTTTGGCTCAATCTGAGGTGGCTAGCTTCGAGTTTCCCTATTTTTGTTTTGATTGTATGCTAGATTAAACTCTTAATGTTTGATTGATTTGAGCCTTTCAAAACAGATAATAGGTACCCTCGAAAGCCTTGCTCACACCTTCACACAGGTTTTCTATCAAACAATTTGAGTCATGCTTACACTATAATATAAAAAATCAATGTTCATGCTTAGGGAGTTCAAATTCTAATGGCTTGCATTAAAGAATCAACAAGGGAACTGGCAAAAAAGAGAAAATCACTAGCCTGAATAGATCAATGTACTACAGAGTACAAATTCATTTCTCATTCACAATGTTTACACACTTCAATAGAACCATCAACAAAGTAGAAAATAAGTTACAAAATACAAAATTCAATTATTGTGAAAATGCATTCACCATCTTACAATAACATATATACAACAGCATAAAAATGCTCAGAATGCTTAAATTTTAAATGCAAAAGAATACTAGAGCTTCAGAAATGTAGGCATTACCAAAACAATAAGAGCATATACAAGAACATAATAATACTAGGAAGTTAAGTGAATCTTATTCTAAAAGCTACTCCTAGTCATGGTTAAGATTTTCAGTATAAAGTTATTTGTCCAAATAGTTTTCAATGATATTTTTCAATCTTAACAATTTTCATCAATCTTAACATGAGCACTTTCAATGATATTTTTCAATCTTAAATTGAAACTTCTATAAGCTTTACTTTTAGTAGAGTAACCAAGGAAAATACCTTCATCACTTCTTGCATCAAACTTGCCTACTGCTTCATCCCTCTTGATGTAGCACTTGCTTCCAAAGATTCTGAAGTATTTTATTGTGGGAACATTACCAAACCATAGCCCATATGGTGTTTTGTCAGCATTAGGCCTTAATTGAATTCTATTGATGGTGTAGACTATTGTATTGACCACATCTCTCCAATAGGTGTGTGCAACTTTTCCTTCAATCATGATGGTGTGCGCTGTATCAAGGATGATCCTATTCCTTCTCTTTGCAATTTCATTTTTTTGAGGGATTCTAGGTGCACTCAACTACCTCTTGATGCCATGTTCTTCGTGGTACTCATAGAATATGTCAGAGGTGAAGTCTCCTCCTCTATCTGATCTCAAACATTTTATCTTTAGTCCAAATTCATTCTCAACCTTAGCTTTGAATATTTTGAACTTCTCAAATGCTTCTGACTTGTCCTTTAAGAATGAAACCCACATCATTCTAGTATAGTCATCAACAAACAAAATGAAATACCTTTCACCATAGTATGATCTTGCTTGAGTTGGACCACATAGGTCTGTATGAATCAGAGCCAACTTATTCTCTACTGAATTATGCTTGCTCCTAAATGAGTTTCTCAAATGCTTTCCCAGCACACACTCCCTGCATATAGTATCAACTAGCTTTGCTATGCTAGGTAGATCTCTTACTGCCTTTACATAGCTTATCTTTACTATGTTATCAAAATTTATATGACATAGTCTTTTATGCCACAGCCAACAGTCATCTACTTTAGCAAAAAAACAACTTGCTTCTGGATTAAGCTGAAAAACATTACCTTTAGTCTTTGATCATGATGCAATTATTTATCCTTCTTTGTTGTTAATGATGCACTTGTTTCCATTGAATTCCAATCTGTAACCTTTATCAAGTAACTACCCAACACTTAATAGGTTATGTTTCAAACCATCAACATAAAGAACATCATCAGTACTATTCTTTCCATCCAAGGTGATGGCTCCTCTACCAACGATGGGTATAGGAGTGTTATCTCCAAATCTAACCATGCCACCATTGTATTTTTCTAGATGAACAAATTTTTCTTTATCACCTGTCATGTGATGTGAATAATCACTATCTATAATCTAGTCTTTCCTTATATCAGCTTGTGAAATCAATGCTAGCTCTTGTTTTTCTTTCTCATCTTCATGATCTGTCTTATTGGTCATTTTCTCTATGATAGAAATAAATCCAATTTCTTCTTCAACTTAATCATCATCTAAACCTCCATCTCCAACATAGTAACATTCCTTAGAGTATTTAGGCTTGTAGTCATTTTTGAGCTTTCTATCTCTTAAAGGATATTTAGATGCAAAGTGACCAATCTTATTACATGAAAATCATTTAAATGGAAATTGACCTTCATATTTCCTTTTCCTTTCTTTTCTCTTTTAGCAATCATGAAATGAAATCATCTAGTGTTTTCTCTTCATCATCATCATTAAAATTACCAGAAGTGTTTGCAAATTTATTACCATGAACTGTTGCTTTGAAGGTTGTCTCACTTTTAGGTTCTGTCTTCAATCTTGAAATCTCAAAAGCTGAGATTTTGCTGATCAAGGTCTCTCTCTTTGAATTTGATGTAAGTTGCATGGTCTCATCAAGGATGTTGATATTGTTTTCATATCTTTGAGTGAGAGTAGTCATCAATTTGTCCATAATGTCTTCTTCTGAGATCTCTCCACCATTATTCCAACAACTGCTTCATTAATCCTTTGATTGTAAGCTCTGATGTTTTCTTTAGGAAGCATTTCTAATGCATTATATCTTTTCTTCCATGTTTTTCTATGTGCATCATTTTCTTGTTTGTCTCCTTCAAATATGTCTTCTAGGTACTTCCATATTTTGTGGGTTGTATCTACTTTCTTCATTTCTAAAAATTCACTATCAGAAAGGGCGTTGATAAGGGCTTCTTTGGCTATTGCATTCTGATGAAAAAATTCCTTTTTCTTTTTAGTAGCATCATCCTTTTCAAGGTCTTATAAGGTAGGGATCTTGACTGCTTTGATAGTTACATCAAAAACTTCAAACATAATGCACTGCAAATCAGTCACCATCTTGTTCTTCCAATCAAGATAATTCTCTCCATCAAACTTAGGACTTTCTTTTCTGAAGAATATCATCTAATCAACATCAAGTTGTTAAACTTTCTCTCTAAGGCACTTGGCTCTGATACCAATTGTTAGGAATAGTCCCAAAAGATAACTGAGAGGGGGGGTGAATCAGTTATCTACAAGTTTCAATTCTTTATCCAATTAAGTATACTTAAATGTAAAGCATAAACACAATAAAAAAACACTTGAACACAACACCAATATTTTGGTTATGGGGAAACCCAAATAGGTAAAAACCCTGGTGGGAATTGACACCCACTAATATTCTACACTAGTTTATTATGATCCTTGTTAGAATATCCTTAACCCTATTAGGAGTTACTTTACAATATATTTAGTACAGTAGACCTAATCAAGGGTTAGACCTTGTTAGGAGTCTTTTAAAATAGTCCCTATTAGGGGAGAGGACACACTGTCTGAGAGCACACTACTCAATAGGATGAGGGCTACAACTTTCTATTTAACAAATACACAGTATATCTAGATCATGGTGAACTATGCTTTGACCTGATATTTGGATCAGTTCCAATGTATAGCACAAATACTTTACTTGGTCACATAGACCTTCTTCTAATGGCTCAACACTTCGCACACTTTTCTCTACTCTTCCTATCAACCATGAACCACACTCAAGCAATCACAAATGACTGCCTATAAATATCTTTCCTCTAAATGATATAATCAAATTGGCCTATTAGAACCACCTTTAAATCATATTAGAGAAGTCTTAACAATCTCCAATAATAATTTAGTCAGCTCTACTAAGTACGCAACACATTCTGGGACTTGTCCAATAAGATAATTGTAGATGCACACTACATTCTATCGGCTCTGCCAAAATAATTGTATCTTTCTCCTCAAGCTAAATTACTTCATGTGATCTTAACTAAACATCACTAACTCTTCTCTAATCTTAAATCAAGGGCACATACCGAAATGATAGGTGCAACTCCAGAACCAATATAATCTTTGTCGGCTCTTTTGAACAAGTACAGGAAATTATTACTGGTGAATAGCGACTACATAACTTCCCTTCTACTGATCATCAAACTCTACGTCCATGAATGTAACATCATTAACATGTATTCATCATATATCCAACCATGCAAGGCTCCATGATAACTATATGAACAACCATACATGGAACACTGCCTATTACTCTGTCAGGAATACTGCTAACACATGTTGCTATATAACTATCTATAATTACAGTTAACCTCTGTTCCCATGATATCATGTTGATAACATGTCCATGCTATATATACTAAAATCTTACTTCATAAGTCTTCCACACATGCTTCTTACCATAAGTTGTCATCAATGACAAACATACAGTCAATACTGGCTTGCTGGCAAATCTCCAACATGTTCAAGGTAACCAGGAAGCTTAGAAACATTAAGGAAAAAGTTAGAATTTGGAATAAAGAAGTTTTTGGAGACATTTTCAAGTAGAAGAATAAGGCTAAAACTGACCTTTTTTCTATTCAAGATTCCATTCAAAATCATGGGTTGGCAGACTCTCTTAAAGTTGAAGAGTAGAAAGCCCTTGTTAGTTACCATGATTTGATCTCCAAAGAGGAAATCTACTGATGTCAAAGATCAAAGGTAGTTTGGCTCTAGAAAGGGGACAGAAATACTAAGTTCTTCCACCTTACTACTTTGAAACACAGAGCTTCCAATTGCATAGCTAAAATTTCTAAGGATAGTGTTGAGATTCACAAAGAAGAAGAAATCAAGATTGTTGTTGTCAATTAATTTTCTTCTTTACTCTTTGCTGGTTATAATCTTGATAGGAAAAATCAAGATCAATTACTAGAAGTTATTCCTAGTATTTTTAATCAAGATCAAAACAAGATTCTATAGGCTATTCCTTCCAACAAGGAAATTAAGGATGTTGTATTTTCTTTCGAAGGAGATAAGGCTCCTGGCCCTGATGGGTACCCTATGTTCTTTTTTCAAAAATTATGGTTTATTGTTGAGAAGGATGTTTCTAATGTAGTGAAGGATTTCTTTGGTTGTAGGCATCTTCTTAAGGAAATCAATGGAACTTTCTTAGCCTTGGTTCCTAAGATTGTTGGAGCTCATTATTTTGATCAATTTAAACCTATTAATCTATGAAATTCCTTTTATAAGATCTTCTCTAAAATTTTAAATACTAGACTTCTAAAAATCCTTCCTGATTTGATAGCTTCTCAGCAAAATGGTTTTATTCTAGGAAGGAAAATTCTGGACTCTGTTGTTTTGGTTCATGAGAATATTCACTCAGCCATCAAGGGATACAAACAAGGATTTATCCTCAAACTTGATTTGGCTAAAGCCTATGACCGTGTTGATTGGATTTTTTTATGTCTGATCCTTAAGTAGTTTGGTTTTAATGAGAGATTCATTAAAATTATTTATCAAATGATCTCTACTACTTCCTTTGTCATTATAATTAATGTCTCTCCTTCCAAGTTCTTCAAAAATTCTAGATGTCTCAAAAAGGGAGACCCTATATCACCTATTTTGTTTACTCTTTTGGTAGAAAGCATGGAAAGATACTTTCAGCTCTTGGTCTCTAAGCGTGTTATTCAAGGTCTTAGGCCTTCATCCAATGCCTTAACTTTTTCTCATGCTCAGTTTGTGGATGATACCATCACGATGGGATCGTCAACTATCAAGGAAGCTAGAGCCTTCAAAGAGGCCTTAAATCTTTACACCAAAGCTACAAGGTCATTTTATTAATTGGTCCAAGAGCTCTTTGTTTTTTATGAACACCCCTAAGGATAGACAGTGTAAAATTGCCAATATTTTAGAATTAGCTCTTTCCCTTCCTCCTATTTGGGCTTGCCTCTTGGCCTTAATATTAGTGATTCTTTCTAGAATTAGATGGTGGAAAGATTTTATACTAAATTGGTTGGTTGGAAGGGTTCGGTTTTATCTCAAGCTCAGAAGGTTACCCTGATTAAATCTTCTCTTCAAAGCCTTTTCATGTATGCTATGAGTCTATTTAAGATGCCTTCCAAATTTGCTGATAAAATTGATAGTATTCTTAAATGTTTCCTCTAGTCTGGGGTTGAGGAAAGAAATTGCATTCCTTTGATAGCTTGGGAAAGGGTGTGCAAACCTGAATCTTTGGGGGCACTAGGTCTCAAACCAATTAAGATCATGAATAAAGCTATGTTGGCTACGCAATTATGGAGTATTTATGGAGAACCTAAGGACTGTAATACCATATGTAAACATAAATACCTTTATGATACTCCTATTGATCATTTTTTGTCTAGCTTTGAGAAAGTTGAGGGCTCTATTTTCTGGAGGAATATTAATGATGCTAGAAATACTGCTAGCAAAGGTATATGCTAGAATCTGGGAAATGGCTTTGAAATTAATTTTTGGAAAGATCTGTGGTTGTTTGAAAAACCTTTGAATTGTATTTTTGATGTCCTGAGGACATTTTAAGATGCACTACTCAATTTGGTCCTAAAGTGAAAGATTACTGGATTAATAACTATTGGGTGAATTTGGCTGAGGTCAACCCTTCTTTTCAAGAAATTGATAAAGCCCTCCTAGCTTATTGTTGCTATGCCAACAAGGATAACTCTATGATCTACGGCCCCTCTTCTAATGGATCCTTTTTTGTGTCTTCTACTAGTTATCTTCAATATGAGGTTCTTGAGGAAATCCTCTTCTAGGCGAAGGTCTGGAACAAAAATCTTACTCCCAAAATTGAGATTTTCTACTAGATTTTCATCCAAAACAAAGCTCTTACGATAGAAAACCTCAAAAAGAGAGGATTCATCATGCCTATAAGATTTTTTATTTTCCATGAGGCTAAGGAAGATACTAACCACCTCCTTTTGCATTGTCCTTTCTCTCAGCAAGTTTGGTCTTTCTTTTTGCAAGAGTGGGCCTTATGATAGATTTTCCCCTACTCTACCCAGGATTTCTGTCAGCAATGGTGTTGTCCTAGTCGAATGAAGGGGATAGAAAAAGGTGGACCTTGGTGGCCCCTCATATTGCTTGGAGTATATGGAAAGAACATAACAACTATATCTTTTAAGACAAATATAGTACTCTTGCTTTGGTGTTCAAGAAAGCGAATAGAGGGATGTTGGAAAATCTTCTGAAAGGTATCACCCAGCATAGTTGGAAATGTAAGGATTCTCACACAAAGAAGAATGATCATAAGAATAGTGTCTAGATTTCTCCCCCTCATGGATGGATTAAGATAAATTTTGACGGAGTAGCTAAGGGAAATCCTAGCCTAACGAGATGTGGTAGTGTAATCAGGGACTGCAATGGAAATCTTATTGCTACTAATGCTGCCCCTCTAGGAACTCAAAACAACCATATCACAGAAGCCTTGGTAGCTTACTTTGGCCTTCAACTTTCTAGAAGATTCAACTTTGAAAATATCTAGCTGGAGGGCGATTCAATGAACATTATTAACTATCTCAAAGGCAACACAAATCCATCATGGACCATTGAAAATATCATCTCCAAGGTGAAAGACATCATGGCCAAGTGTACAAGAATCCAAATATCTCATGTGCACCGTGAAAGTAACACCATGGAAGACATCTTGGAAAATATTGGAGTTAAGTCCAAAGAGGTCATCATGTGGGACAGCGAGGTGGATCTCAAAGAGGAAACTAAATCATGCATTTATTATGATAAAATCAATCATAAGGCAGGAAAGATTTGATATGATTAATGAGACTCACTTGAGCACTACGAAGTCTGAAAGTAATTATGGGAAAGTATGGAATGGAGTTTTAAGAATCATTATTATTGACAATTCACATGCTTTCTGGGTTGTGACCTCCATTAATGCCTATATTTACAGGGATTGCAACTTTGATAAGCACTGTCTTAATTTTGGTAAGAGATCTCTACTACTGAATTTCTTAAACATGGGAGGTGATTTGAAATGGGAGGAACCTGATAATTGTAAGAAGCTCAAGGATGCCAACATGGCTATGGTTTGGCAGAAGCTGAAGAAAAGCAGAGTGACCCCTTATCTAGAGAGGTTACATGGTTTTGACAAGGAGGTCACCCAAAAATTCATTGAGGGATGGAAAAATGAAACTATTTCTATGGAGGGGAGATCTATGGAGATCATTGTAGAGCTTATTGCTCAAGTTACTAGTATCCCCAATGTTGGCCGAAGGTTTTACAAAAATCGTAAGATCTCAGATATGGCTACCAAAAAGTTCCCAAAATCTAAGGAGTAGTTAGATTTTGTGTAGGCCAGGTCAAATGGTTATATTGATGTCTTCAAAATCAAGGAGATTTGGTGCAACATCCTGTAGGTGGTGATGGATTATTTCACCCTCAAAGGTCATTTTACTCATGCTCACTCCCACCACTTCATGTTTCTTAACCATTTTAGGTATAAGGATACTATTAACATTCCCTATTACCTTCATATCTCTTTGGTAAAAAGTATCAATGAGCATAAGAGTTCTCCTAAGAAAGATATTAAGCATGAGGGTTTGATTCTTTTGATTTATGAGCATATCATGAGTACTATCCCTAACCCTAGATCCACCCCTTCCTCTGGAAAGAATAAATGGAGTCATATGACTCATAAGTCTAGCTCTACTAAGAAAAAGGTAGAAGATATCATGGGTACCAGCTCAAAGAAAATCTACTCCAAAGAGACTGAAGCTAGTGACTATGATGAGGAATCAAGACTGAGGACTCTGAAGAGGATGAAATTGGGGAGATTAAAAATATGCAGAGTTATAGAAAGGAAAGGGTTGAGACTGATGATTCTGATGACATATCTACCCCCTTAGATGATAAGGAGGAGGTTAATAGTAAGGATTCAGAGAAGGGTAACAAGAAGATGACACAGATGAAGAATCAAGTGGATGATGAGGCTCACCAAAAGGAAATTGATGATTCCCAACCTAGGGAAGCTGAGTTTGCTCCTATGGATATTGATAAGAAGGATATGCTTGAGATTGAGGACCTGGAGATAAAAAATCAAGAAAGTGCGGCTGAGAAAAAAGATAAAGTTGTGGAAGGGGCTAATTCAAAAGGTACCATGGTGCACAATTCTCACATCCTTGAAGATCTTGTTGACACTGCTATTCAGTATGCCAAGAAGCACAATACTAAGAGGGATTTTCACAAAGAGGAGGTTCCCATCTTGGATGATTTTTTTGCTGGCATGAGGCATGATGTGCCTATTTCCCATGATTCTAAGGACAATATTCAAGAGGGTAGTGAGGATTCCAGTGAATGAAAAGTTAGGGAGTCCTCCATTAAGTTGATTTTTTAAGACTTTAATGATAGAGAGGAAGTTACTACTGGTGTGCTACAAACTACCAAGCTAAAGCTATCTACTCCTTCATATTCAGCAAATGGTGCTTCTAGGAGATAAAAAGGCTCCACCTGAAGTGCAAGAAGCTTGAATAAAATAATGCTATCCTTCAAGAAAAAATTGACTCCTTTCTCAAAGAGGGCACCTCTAAACCCCTTGTTGTGGATATTAATGAAAGAATGGATAAAGTTGATAAAACTCTAACTAATATCCTCTAGCATAGCATGGACAACATGAAGGATTCCAGCACCAATCTTCTAGATAAAGCTCTGGAGGAGGACAGTGATCTCAGAAATGATCCTCTGGTGGATAGTGGAGGCCCAAGCTCTAGAACTCATGGGAGAAACAAGAAAAAATCCCCTCTAATGAAGAAGAATGTTGATGAGCTGAAAAGTGTCATTGGTCGAATGGAAAATATCCAAGCCAAAATGGAGAAGACGTTGGATGAAAAAGTAGGGGTTATGTATGTGGATGTTTAGTCTGGCTGCTATAATGGTTTTTTGTGTTCTTTGTTATCTTTTGGTCTGGTGTTTTGCCCCTTATGTCTCTATCTTTGTAGTCCCTTTTTTGGGTAGTTCAATGTTGTGTGCCTCTTTTTTAGTGTTATGAACTTTCTTTCTGATCTTTTGAAGCTTGATATGTAAAGGGTTTTGGGTCCCTTCAAAACCTATTTTTTCCAGTAATCAGAACAATGATATATGACATGTATGTCATAAAACTCAAATTGATGATATCAGATCTATTAAATACAATAAATATATCACCTTGTTTTGATGAGTATATCCTTCTGAATTGCTCGGCAGCCTTGTAAATGTTTTGTTAAACTTAATACTTCCTTTGAAATCCTTCTGTCAAAAACCTTGTCTAAACTTTAGATGTCCTTGAGTGTGACTACTTCATGAAGATGCTTGTCAAAATGACATCCCTACATTTTTATATCAAACTGACCTTGACCTAATTAGGATTTTACAATATCTTAGAACACCTAAGATCAACAATTCATAAAAATAACCTAAATAATCATTACATAGGAATCATCATTCATTAAATGATTATATCTATAATAAATATTCACCTCAATCTTGGTAAACCATTTTCTTACTTGGCAAAAAGTTGTTCACCTTGAAGAATGTTCCATTCCAAAATTTTATATGAACTCTAGATTTCTTGGTAAATAATGTCTCTCAGTCTTGATTATTACTAGCACTCGATAATCTTGTGTACTCAGTAACTATTATACTTAGTGATCTTTCTGCTCAGTGACTACTATGTATTGATAACTAATTGAACTATCTTCCTGTAAAACCAACTGTACAACTGAATAATAATGATTTTTGATCCCTAAGTTTTTTTGTCCATTAGTCTCTAGCACTTAGTCATTTTCTAGGCAATTTTGGTCAATCATCAATGTGATCAAGCCATCTTGTAAAGGCTGAGTTATGTTTAGACTTGTATTTTGTATAGTTACCAAGCAGTAGTTACTGCCAAGCAAATCAGAGGTCACCAAGCACTCTAGTAGTCACCAAGAAGTTTATGTTGAGTTGTCTAGGAGAGTCAGTGTCAAGCACCAGTACATGAAGAACAAAAAATGTCAAGCATTAGAGACTTCATATCCCAAGCAAGCTAGTTTTGACATATGTGTTTCTAATGGCACAAACACCAAGGTAAACCATTTTGGCCAACTTCTATGCAAGATTTAATGTTTGTTGAGGGAATCAAGGACTTGATTATGCCTTGTATTTCTAATCATTAATCCCTATGTAATCAATGTAACCTATTAGAAAAAGGGAATGCTTAAGCAGCATAAGTAGAGAATCTAGATCATTGATCTTAATCTAGGAGGTTGATTAGATATTTATATGAGATGATATATTAACCCTAAAATGATGTATGGATGGATGTAATGAAGGATATCTCATGTGCACATAACAAAGAAGTATTTTGATAGAGGCAGAGATCAGTTAGAGTGACCAAGCAAAGAAGTGAAGGATAGAATAGAGATACATTTGATTTTGAGATCAAATAACTATTGAAAAGAGGAGATATGTTATCAGAATTTTAGTGCAAATCAAAGGATCAGGTACTGATACATTTTAGTAGGTGAATCAGGGTAAATTTCTTAATAGAGTAATCCTAATAGGCTTCCATAAATATCTTAACTAAGTGCTTACTTATTTTTAAGCTTCAAATCCTTTAATCAAGGTAGATTGTATAAGTTTGTACACTCTTAACAGAGCAGACCCATCATAGGGTAGTGTTAATATGATTTAGAACAACAAAGAGGGGGGTGAGTCAGTTGTTCTTAGGTCCAGATGTATTAATTAAAATTTTATACACTTCAACAATCTCAGATCTAATCACCAACATTATTCGGTCATTAAAGAATTTATGCCAGAAATATATAACAATGCAATCCACTATCCAACAATATTTAACTTGCAAAACATAAAAATGTTCACACAAGTATGACACCAGGATTTATAGTGGAAAACCAATTTGGGAAAAACCACTTTGTAACATGTTACTGATATTTTCACTCTTCTGAAGTGATCTCTATGAAAATCCAACACTGTCAGAGGTTTACAAACATAATTCTAGGTGTGACCCTGTTAAAGGATTTCAACCACCCTGTTAGGAGTGAGCCTTGTTAAAGGAATCAAGTACATTCCATCAGAATACAACCTTGATTAAAGGATTTAAACAATGATTGTTAGGTCAACCTTGATTAAAGGATTTAGACTGATACAATGGTTAGCAAGTAGTAGTAATATCTAATCTAAAAAACATACAACTTACTTTGCAAATAATAGATCCAATTCACACATATATGTTGGCTTACTGACTAAGTACCATTTCCATCTCCATGAATGATCTTCTCAAAAATCCCTTCAAAAAATCACAACTCTGATCAACTCCTTCCCCTTCATCCTTTCTGCTTAGACTTATCAGTCAATAACATCAACAACTCCAGCATACTTCTTAACCTCATACTTAGGTTTTCCTTTATACCTTTTCAATAGGTAGATCCATCTTTTGCCACTTAATCTCCTCCATAGATCTTAGGTTTAGGTCAGATTCATCAAATCCTTCCAACATTTAAGTCCTTCATACATCCTTCTAGAAACATCTTCAATCTCCTCATTGAATCCACAATAAAATGGTTTACCATGCATTAAATTCTCCATACACTCAATTAATAAAGTCAACACAATTTACATAATCCAAGAATTCAACTAAGTCAGCTAGGAATCTGAATTCTTCCTCAAATGTAAATTACTAACACTTGGTCAACTATGTTTAACTCCTTGGTCATCACTGCGTAGCTCGATCATCTCTTCAAACTGTCTTCCTCGGCTAATTCTGTCACTTGGCAATAAATTGATGTTCGGTCAACACTGAATTTACTCAACATATATTGGCTCTCAGTCGACCTAACATCACTCAGCTTAAACTATATTTCTTCACTTTTGCTCGGTTAAGCCTACTTGTTCAATCTTTCTACTCACTTAGATAAATAATACATTATCTTATCATTGTGCCACATAATCAAGTACTCATTTAAGTATCAAAACAACTCAACCTTTCTCTAGGTTCTATTGTTATCACCCTTTCTGTAATCCTTCTCATCAATCAATAGATATAGTACTTTCTTAGATAGCAACTATCTTACCAATTAAGGTTTGACATCAATGACAATACAACAATTTCTTTAATTGCAATTTCCAACAATCTCCCTCTTTGGCATTGATGGAAAATACCATATGAATAACACATGATTCACCAACCAATCCAAAACTTCATTAGAAACATTTTTAATATCCTTAGCTTCATTTTGATTCTGAATCACTTAGCCTAGCTTGCTTGACCATCCACACAATTACTCCCTCTGAATCTTTATTGTTTCTCTTTTCTTCTATTGTTTTCATTTGAATCTCTCCCTCTTTGACAATAATGCCAAAGTAGTATCTAGAACTTACATCTTTCAAATGTAGATGTCATCTTGTAAGTTCAGTAACAATGTTTCTCCCTCTATCATCTTTCTTATGACTGATTATCAGCTTTGTTGTACTTTTCACAACTCTAGGCCGCTCCTAAAGTGTGACCTTTTCTGCATCAATTTGTTAGATACTCTGTGCAGTACATTTGATGTAGTGCTCCTAGCTTGACTAGGCAGCCTCAGTTAGGGGAAGCACCCCTAATTTACCTCTAATATATTCATGAGAATCCTTAGGTAAAGCTTTTATGAATGTCTACTAGTTGTTCCTTTGTATTCACATATTCCATTCTCACTTCTTTATCTTGTACCAATTCCCTCAAGTAATGATACTTGATAGCAATATGTTTGGTCTATGTGTGCATCACTACATTCTTTGATATGTTGATAGCACTTGTGTTGTCATAGTATATGACAATTGGTTTAGTGATCTCTTTCATGCCTTTCAACAATTGCTTGATCCATAACAGATTTTAACAGTTCACTACAGGTGCTACATACTCAGCTTTAGCTGTAGATTGGGAAATGCAATTTTGTTTCTTTCTTGTCCAGGAAACTAATATCTGTCCAAGAAAGAAAACTCCACCACTAGTACTTTTTTCTTTCATCAACATTTCCTACCCAATATGCATCATTGTAGACTCTCAATTCAAATTTTTCATGCTTCTTGTAATACAGTCCATAGTCTTTTGTCCCTTTCAAATATCTCAATATTCTCTTCACAGCTAGCATATGAGTTTCCTTAGGATTGGAAGAGAATCTTGCCATAATCCCAACTGTTAGAGCTATATCTGGTCTGCTATGAACAACATATTGCAACTTTCCAATCATGGATCTATACAAGGTTTGGTTCACTTCAACAATATCATAATTTTTAGATAGTTTCTGTATAGTATCCATGGGAGTACTTATTGGCCTTGAATCCTCCATACCAAAGGTTTTCATTATCTCTTTGACATATTTAGATTGTGTGATAAAAATACCTTTTTCCATCTGATAGACTTGCAAACCAACAAAGAATTTTATCTCACCAAACATAGACATCTCAAACTCAGTTTGCATCTCATTTGAAAATTTCTTACACAGGGCATCTTGTCCTCCAAATATGATATCATCTACAAAAATTTTAGCTAACAAAATCCCTTTACATTCTTCATCTTTCATGTACAGATTGTTGTTGTCATTTGTCCTTGAGAATCCAATCTATATCAAGTAATTGTGCAGCCTCTCATACCATGCTTTGGGGGATTTATTTAATCCATATAGTGTCTTGTTCAACTTGCAAACCATATTTCTCTTGTTTGGATCAACAAATCCTTCCAGTTGTTCAATGTACACTTCTTCTAATATACCATTCAAAAATGCAGACTTAACATCCATTTGGTATACCTTGAAATCTTTGTAAGTAGCATATGCAAGTAGAGTTTTCACTCCTTCTAATCTTTCTATAGGGGAAAATGTCTCCCCATAGTCTATTCCTTCTTCTTGTGCATAACCCATGCATACCATCCTTGCCTTGTTCCTTGTGATTTGTGCATGTTCATTAAGCTTGTTTCTGAATATCCATTTCATTCCAATGACATTTTTTTTTCTGGTCTTGGCACCAGAGTACAGGTATCATTCTTTTCTATTTGGTCTATTTCCTCATTCATAGCTTGAATCTAGTCTTCATTTTCTAATGCCTCCCTTGTTGTCTTAGGCTCAAACTCACACAATAAACATGTAGGCTCTTTCAACTTGCTTCTAGTCAGAACTCCAGTTTCTTTATCTCCAATGATTTTCTCAGGCTTGTGATGTCTTCTTACATACTGTACCAAAGTAGGCTCAAATTTCTTTTCTCCTTTCTCTTCAGGTTCATCAGTAAGATTATCAGATTCAGCCTTTGATTTCTTGACAGCCTCTTCTTGATGTTTGATAGCATCCTCTTGATTCTCAGAAGCATCCTCCTGATGCTCGGCAGTACCCTCCTAATGCTTGGCACTGCTTACTCATGACTCTACATCAGGTGCAAGTGTGTTACTCACCTCTCCTTCTTCTATATAGACAAAAGATCTATAATCTTTAGGTTCTCTTTTGCTTTCTTGTTCATTTTTCTCTGCATATTCGTCAACTTTCACATTTACACTTTCCACAATTTTGTTAGTGTTAGTGTTCAAACACTTGTAAGCTTTACTCTTTGTGGAATAACCTAGGAATATGCCCTCATCACTTTTTTCATCAAACTTTCCATTCCTATTATCTTTTGTCATGACCCCTTCTTGGATAGAACCTAGTAATAATAAATAACGATCATAGAAGTAAAATATTATAATATTATAATATAAAATAAATTAATAAGTTAAAGAAAAATAATCATAACTTAAATGTTAATAAACTAATAATAGTAAATCTACTATTAATAATATATTATTAAAATATTAATATAATATATAATAATATATTATTGAGATAATGATATTGTTAATTATTGTGAATATAATAATATTACTCAAATAATATTAATTTCCCTCATTGATAATATCTAAGTAATAATATTATTAAATTAATCAATTATTAATTTAATCAATATAATAGTTAATAATATTAATCTACATATAATATTAATCTATGAATAGTATTAAAGAAGCCTATTAATATATAATTAACGTTAGTATTAAATTATATTAATATATATAATCAATGTTATGGATTAATCCTAGATAGCACCGTGCCTTTCCCCAAAGACGCGACTCTTCTCCATTCTACACACGAGGATATATAATAGTGTTTGCAATACAATTCAGGAATATAGAAGGAAAAAAAGACAATTAATTCAGAGTCAAAAAATAGTATTCAGTAACCTGCATACAAAGAGAAGTATTAGTAATTAATATATTCACGATATATTAATAAAATAGCAGTACATACCGCAGCATCATAAATTAATAGCCAACGATATCAGAAGAAGAAACACGGCAGGAGAAATGAGGAAGGAAAAGACGCATAACACCAAAGAGAGAACAGATAGAAGAGAACATTGTAGAAGTATACGGGAAGGAAGATAAAGTATCACTTCAGGTAGGGTACGGAATCCTCAAACAGAGATGATGACAATCCATAATTTGATACTAGAGATAAAATGGAGGTTCAAAGACTAAAGTGGCACAAATTTAGTATACCGGGCATAGAGGGAAAACCAATACAATTGACGTAAATACTAAACCAGTGTAATGGTTATGGTGAGCCGTTATAATATGATATTTAATTATACAAGCAATAAAGAGTCTCGTAAGAAGTTGAACCATTCTTAGATGGCTTACGCGGGGCATTGGACAACGTAAACTGATTTGATTAACATTGGACGTCACTAAAACTACATTTGTAATAAATACGATCTATGATAAATTGATAACCAAGATCAAATCAGATAGGAATCATAATTAAAGACTTAGTTGGCCATTGTGAGGAGAACAGTTCGATAGAGTCATATTCATAAAGAAGTAAAAAGATATATCACAACAGAGATATGATTTCCAGTTTTACAAGGAGTCAATGACAGTATTATAGATTAGAATGTATATGTACCACAGATATAAGGAGAACTAATAAAGAGGGAAATAGAAAGAGGAGGATTTCATATAGATTACCATTGGTTAATGGAAAGATTCATCATCAATAATAGTTTAGAAATGCATATATATAATACATAAGATATATATATATATATATATATATATATATATATATATATATATATATATATATATATATATATATATATATATATATATATATATATATATATATATATATATATATATATATATGGGTATGTATATTTAGTAAATATATATTTAACAGTAATAATTAGAATGATATATATACATTTATATATTATTTTTCAATATGATCTAGATTATTCTAATTAGAGTACATAAGGATATATCTCATCTCATACTACGATATCTTAGGATAGGGAGTTTGTGGAGGGAGAGGAGGAGTAATTTCGAGCACATGACGGATATCCCAAAGGGAGCCGCTTGTAGTCTATTTCACGCGCCCTTTGGCACTGTAAGTCTTCCATCTTATGATGATCGTAGTAAGGGAAGGAGAAAGATCCTTGTGCCCTATATGAAGAGATCTTCTATATGACTATGTCCATTAGCTTATCACTCAATAGTTTCCTCTAACTTTAATGATAGTGATGGTTATATGTTGTTAATTATTTGATGATTCCCTAATTTATGCCTAACTGATGGAATTTTGGTCTAGGGGTAAAAAGGGTTCATTACATCTTTTAATATGTAGCATTTTCTCCCAAATATTCTAAAGTATTTTACATTAGGTGCATAATTGTGCCATAATTTATAAGGTGTAACATTTGTACCTTTTTTTATTTGTACTTAGTTTAAGGTATAAATAGTTGTACTTGTAGATTATTTCTAGTACTTTTGTGCAACATTTTTCTCAATCATTAGTGTCCTTGCACAATCCATGATAGATCTGTTTCTTCTCTAAGCGATACCATTTTGTGGAGGTGTTCTAGGTGCTAACATCTATCTCTTGATTACTCTATCATTGCAAAATAGATTAAACTCATTTGATATAAACTCTCCACCTTGGTCAGATATCAAATATTTTAGGTTTCTGCCTATTTCTTTTTCAACCTTAGCCAACTACCACTTAAACAACTAAAATACATCAGATTTTTCTTTTAAAAACATTACAGTCATCATCCTAGTGTAATCATCAAAAAACATAATAAAGTATTTAGCACCATAATAACTTTGTACACCCATAGTTCCACAAAGGCCAGTATGAACTAGATCTAAAGCATTTTTAGAAGTAAAAGTCTTGCTCTTGAAACTAGACTTTGTCATTTTACCCAACAAGCATTGTTTGCACATTACATTATTAGGTTTCTTTAATCTCGGAAAACCTCTAACTTTATTCTTTTTACTAATATTTACCAAATTGTTAAAGTTAACATGACATAGCCTCTTATGCCATAACCATACATCATCAATTTGTGTAGTCAAGCATGTCTCTTTAGATAGATCTAGATGGAAAAAATTAACTTTAGTCTTGTTGTCACTAGGGATTGCACCCAAGTATGGCTAAGTGTAGAACCTAGCAATCCCATGAAACATGGGACTATTCTCAGGTTGTGGGTAACCTATTTGAGAATAGACCTCTGGATTAAGGGTCGGCTTCCCTTTGAATCACCTGAAACTTAACTAAACTTTGAAGGAAAAGGAAGAGAGACTGCATGAAACTGAAACTAAAACTAAGGTGATTCACTGAACTTTGATAGATCCAAAAACTAAAAACAAACTCACAATATGATTCAAAACATAACCTAAGCATCACAACTCTTTCCTAATCTAATATTTCCCTTAGAAATAACTAGGTGTTGGTTGTAGATGAGAAGGGAAAATCAATTCCACAAACCCAAATACATTCAAACGCACACAGATTGAGACCTTAGGAAAAATAGTTCTTATGAATATCAAAATGAATAAAATATCAAGTAAAGGATTAAATTTCTATCATAATACATGACATCAAATCCATCAAAATGACTCACAAGCTATAGGAACAAGAAGGAAAATTTCTATAACTGAATTGAGAGGAGCCAAAATAACAGCTTGCTTCTCAGAGCTACAAGCATTCATCTCCAAAAAAGAGAGAATGAAGAACTAACCTCAATCACACAAGTGAGAGGCATATAAAGAAAATCTGCATTCAAGACCACTACCTCCTAAGAATGGAAAAATAACTACAAATAGGCCCATGAATGCCATCACAAGTTTGGATGCTAGATTCCCAAAATTCTAGGGGGGCAGAAAAAGTGGGATCCCTAAAATAGATAGTCAAAGAAGACTAATCCATCCACTAAGTCATGCCTTATAAATGATATCTGACAAGGGTTCATAAAAACACCACTTGTCAATATCTTACAATGGTAAGAGAAATGACATTTACATTTAAAACAAATTACCCTCTATATCAAAATAAGTGGATTGGAAAAATACTATAAAAAAAGTCCTCAACCCAATGTAAAAGGGGGAGAAACATATTTTTTAAAAGTATTTACATATTAAAATACAACCCACCTAACAAAAATGACACCTAGCATAAGATAAAACCAATCAATAATCTGAACCCAATTAATAAAAAGGGGAGAAACATATTAATCATTTGAAACCACTTTTACAAAGCAACGCTGCTAGCACTCCACCTCCTCATTTGGCATTTGGCAAGTTGCCATTCTTCACTGGTACCTTTGAACTAGATCTCGAGCTTGATCAAGGAAACATCTGACCCTCTCTATTCATGGCATATTGGTTAAGGTAGGCATTCTAGTTTCGTTCATCATTCATTTATCTGTACATTTAATGTTTCTATTATTTGGTTCTATGGCATTTGCTAGGGCACAGTTTTTAGCTCCCAGCATTCGATGGCAAACTTTCTTGGCATATGTGCTTGGTTTGTCTGCATTTTCTTTTGAAGTTGTATCTTGTACTTGACTCTAGGGCATCAGTTGTTTTCCTTTTTGTTGTTCTGAAAGGCCCAACGATTCATGTGCTAGGGCACCGTGAATGTTTCCTGATTGTATTCCTCCTGTATTAATGAGGGCATATTTGAAGAATCACTCTGTTATTGAGCTTGTATTTTATTTCATCTTTATTGTGGGTTGAAGGCACTAGCCGCATCATTGGCATTAGAAATTGATGGATATGGTATCATTGCCTTTTAATGCCAGCTAGGGCATGGGCGAATGTGTTCACTGTTTATACAGCCCATGATCCATAAGGCTAGGGCATTTCTATATTATCATACTCTTGTAATATAACAAGATGCTCCACTATCTAAGGCTTGGTTGCTATGATAGTGCTATTGTTGATCTAAGAAATATGGTATATGCCTTGACCTTATACTTGAAGGCCCGTGTTTGCCCATTTCTTGATCTTCATGCTGTAGGCATGGCCCGCCAATCATGTCCTATCTGTATTATCAGCATTCTACATGTTCATTTAGCTTTGTCACCCCCTTCTACATTTCTTGTTGACTATCATTAATACGCATTCACTATTCCATTGCTCTGCTCTGTTTGAAACTGTGGCATTATCATTGGCACTGTGGTATTTGAACGTCCACTATTGTAGCCTCTCTACATTGCTTGTTGATAGATAACAGTATCTTTGTTAACAACTAGGACATCAAGTTTATTACTATTTTTATTTTGTATCTTGCATTTGACATGAATAAAAGAGGGCATCATACATCTATATTTTCTCTTGTTAACAATGCAAATGGCACCGTGGCATAACTAGGGCACAGTTTTATTTCCTGCTTAGACTTGGAGCATATTGATTAGCCACCCCTTTTATTTTCAAGGGCTTTGAATATGATTGCATATTATTATTTCATTACTGGTCTTATTTTCTATGTAGCCCATGAGCAATGGCATCATTGTTTTATCTATTGCAAATAGGTACTATCACTGCTACTCACTATGTATAGCCTGGGATTACTGGATTGTGTTTGATCTTGGCATGTGTTGCTACATCATTTTTTAGCATGGTGTTGAACTCACTACTATTTTATATTGGTTCCTATTTGACAGCATATTGTGATGTTTGTATCTCATTTACCCACTTCTTCATATGATGATACCATACTGTCACTAGTTTACCAACTGCAATTTTTTTTCTATTTGAATCATAATGCAGATTTTGATTATGTTCATGCTATGAGATTAGTGCATTTAGTTTAGCTTTGAAGCATCTTTATGCTATACTTTTCTCTGAACATATGGATTTTATATACCTTTAACATGCTGATGATGAATGTTTCCTGGATCTACCAGTGCCCTATTTTTCCGTGCTTCAACCATGCTTCACTATGGTTCTTTAGTGTCCCACTGATACTGGACTATCCACTAAATGTTACACTATTGATCATGGGTGTTCTTGGCCTATGATGTAGCCACTGCTAATGAAATGAGGTTTTCCTAGCATCGACTGCATCATAGGTCAAGGTTGTTCATCTGCACATGAAACAAACACATTAGTAAAAACAATGGTATTTCATTTATTTCCAGAGGCTCCTTGATGCACATGCCCTGAGCATAGCCCCTGTTAGAGGTGTATGGCTGATTACATGTATGCATGCTTGTAGATAGATACTGTGATACTAGCTATTGCTTAGATCCATTGGATCTAACCCACTCCTCTTCTCTCTCTCTACAGGTTCAGGATCATAGGAGCACACCAGGAACATCATAGAGATAGACTTGTTACCAGGCAATGTCTGGTACCCCTATACTTATGCTCATAATATATGTATATTTGCACTCATTTATGCAATTCTAGAAATGGCTATGCTAATGGCATGTGTGAGCTCAGATAGATGTTCCTTTTCAGTTCTTTCCTTTTGTAGAGCACATTAATGTACTAGAACATGTAATCTTAGATGCAAAAATTTATCTCCTTTCCCTTTCATGTACTTTGCAAATGAAATGAGCATAAATCTTAAGCAAGACCACTAAATAATGCAAAATAGGGTATAGTAGCTCATCTAGTAAATAGGTCTCCAAGGATGAGTAAAAAATATGACAACATTTTGGCAACCTCGTATTTAGTGCTTGCCTGCTAAGCATCCTGACCAGCTACCTTATAGATCCATTGGGAACAGAGTCACAAGCCACAGAACTAAACTTGGCTCCCAAATAAACAACCTCCTTCTCTCCAACAAAACTGAAGCTGACTACCTGAGAAGACTGCTCAAGCTTATTACTAACAAACCAAATTGAAAACTGAACTGGAAACAAGCAACAAAGCTTCTACCCTACCCTACTCTAACCAGTCTCAGCAAACTGGTTAAACAAATCCATTAACTAGATTGTTAAAATAGCTTCCCATTCTCCTCAAAATGTTATACTTTTCACACTTAATGCCAATAGGGAGAATATGAAATACAAAAACATACTGGACTATCTAGCATATCAACTCTTGAAATTCATAGTCTAGACAACACACCTTGCTTAGATCATAGGTGTTGTCTTCCCAGGGAGACTAATAAGGCCAAATAAGCTCACGATCACTAATGAGTGGACTCTTGACATCACCCTTTATTAAATCATTGGGTATGGATGCTTTTCTTGACCCCATCTGAGCTAGGTATCTGATAGGACACCCCCTGAAGAGTATGAAACCAAGCCCCTCCTTATGCTCAGTATGCACTTTATGAATGTCTTCAGCATAGTCTTCAAATTTTTGCCCATCCATGATAGTCTGCCACAATATTTCTTCTTCTGCAGTTAGAGGATTATCCTCCTCATCAATTAGGACATCCAACAACTCATCAAAGCCATCCAACTACCTCAAGTCCTTGACCATAACTGGCCCCATCTCATGGTCCAGGAAACATGGCTTTTGAGATTCATCCACCTCTTTATTGCAAGCAGGTCCAGATTCTATCACTGGTATAACATTAGCCTCTTGAAAAGAAAGGTCTTCCTTAGGAACATACATGTTATCATCTATTTTAGGAAGATGAGTAACACAAACAAAATCTAACCAGAAAGTATTTATCATAGAGTCAAAATCTTCCTGTTGCTCTAAGTTAGCAGCAACTAAATCTTCTTTCTTTTCACAATCAATGAGCTTAACTAGTGGGTCCTGTACTACCTCATCTTGTTCAATATAAGAAGGCATTTCTTCAAACAAATCAACTAGGCTCTCACCTTCTTCACTTTCTTTTTTATCCTCATCTGGATGCTCTAATCCATCACTATGTAACAAATATACTTATTCCTCATGATTATCATAAAAAGGTACATCTAAGAGACAAGAATCATCTTCTTTCTAATGGCCTGAAATGCTATGAGGTGTAGGGGGCTCCTTAGGAATTGGTTCATAGGGCTTTATCTGCTACAAGACGGGCTCACTATCATTTAGGAAGTCAAAACTTTTAGGTGTCTCCTCTATAGGAATAGGATGGAGTGGTTGGAAATCTAAGATAGGGTCATTAATAGGCTCTAGAAATGCATGGAGATTAGGCTCCTCTTGAATAAGATTCTAAACTGAAGGAGAAGTCCTAAAGCTTGGAATTTCAATAGAGATGCTAGTGGGCTTACCAAGCAAGAAACTTGGGATCTGAACCTTGTGAGTCTCCTGTCTAGTCTGCAAGGCTTCTAGGTTCTTTCCAGCAGCATGGGGCACCTCCTTCTTGATTTCTTCCTTAAAAAGAGTTGGCATCACATATCTCGGATGCATGGTCCATGAGGGTCTCCAAGGTTGCATTATGTTTGCATTGCTCTCAGATGGATCTGGTGAGATTTCTTGCATTGGGGTAGTAGTGGCTTCTTGATCTCCCTACTTTGGTACTCGTGTCAATAGATCCTTAATCAATTGATCCTTTTCTACAATCTATCTGGCTAGTGTCTCTCATTCATGATCATGGAATTCATCATTTTTTTCCAACTCTTTTCAGAGATCCTTCTCAGTCTTTGTAGCTATCTAGTAGATGCTCTTTATGAATGCTTCGTGATCCTCAAGACTCTTCTTATAAACCCTCTCTTGTGTCAAGATCAGGTTGTTCTTCTCTTCAAGGATCTACTCATGAATTTCTATCTGGTTATGTAGCTACCTTGAGATGCCTTCTTTTTGAGCCACCATCTCCATGTACTACCTTGAGAGCTCCTCCTTTTGAGCCACCATCTCTACATAGTATTTAATGAAAGATCTCATATTCACCTGAAAAACTCTCAACCAGTCATTGGAGCTCAAATCTAAAGTGGAATTGGGTTGATTCTGGGGATTATAATGGTGTCCCTCATGGGGTGGTTCATAGGAATGCTACCAGGATGCTTGATGCTGGGTGGGGGGCTATGGTGGTGCATGTTGGTAATTTGCTGTTGTTGGGATATTTTGACTATATACTGCTACTTTTCTAACTTGATATGGAATGAATTCCTACACATGGGTGGCTTTCTCATGATATGGGGGGTGGTAGGGTGAATATGCATTAGGCATTGACATGCTTGCTCATCAAGTGAGCTGGTAAAAAGATATTTCTTGAAACTTATCAGCACTTGAACTACTCAAACCAGTAGATTTTTCTTAGAGTTGCCATGGTGCTTGAAACAAATCACCTCTCAAAGGTTGATTGCACTAAGGATCACACCAAAATCCCAGTGAATGATAGGAAACAAAGTTGTCCCACTGGGCATGCAAAAAATTGTTGTCACTAGGGATTACACTCGAGTATGGATAAGTGTAGAACCTAGCAATTCCATGAAACATGGGACTATTCTTAGGTTGTGGGTAACTTATTTGAGAATAGACCTCCAAATTAAGGGTCAGCTTCCCTTTGAATCACCTAAAACTTAACTGAACTTTGAAGGAAAAGGGAGAGAGAGTACATGAAACTGAAACTAAAACTAAGGTGATTCACCGAACTTTGATAGATCCACAAATTGAAAACAAACTCACAATATGATTCAGAACATAACCTGGGCATCACAACTCTTTCCTAATTCGATATTTCCCTTAGAAATAACCAGGTGTTGGTTATAGATGAGAAGGGAAAATGAATTCCACAAACCCAAATACATTCAAATGCACACAAATTGAGACCTTAAGAAAAATAGTGCTTATGAATATCAGAATGAATAAAATATCAAGTAAAGGATTAAATTTCTATCACAATACATGATATCAAATCCATCAAAATGACTCACAAGCTATAGGAACAAGAAGGAAAATTTCTATAACTGAATTGAGAGGAGCCAAAATAACAGCTTGCTTCTCAGAGCTACAAGCATTCATCTCCAAAAAAGAGAAAATGAAGAACTAACCTCAATCACATAAGTGAGAGGCATATAAAGAAAATTTTCCTGTATCTACATTCAAGATCACTACCTCCTAAGAATGGAAAAATAACTACAAATAGGCCCATGAATGCCATCGCAAATTCAGATGCCAGATTCCTGAAATTCTAGGGGAGCGGAAAAAGTGGGGTCCCTAAAATAGATAGTCAAAGAAGACTAATCCATCCACTAAGTCATGCCTTATAAATGATATCTGACAAGGGTTCATAAAACACCACTTGTCAATATCTTACAATGGTAAGAGCAATGACATTTACATTTAAAACAAATTATCCTCTATATCAAAATAAGTGGATTGGAAAAATACTTTAAAAAAAGTCCTCAACCCAATGTAAAAGGGGGAGAAACATATTTTTTAAAAGTATTTACATATTAAAATACAACCCACCTAGCAAAAATGACACGTAGCATAAGATAAAACCAATCAATAATCTCAACCCAATTAATAAAAAGGGGAGAAACATATTAATCATTTGAAAACCCCTTTTACAAAGCAACGTTGTTGGCACTCCACCTCCTTGTTCGGCATTTGGCAAGTTGCCATTCTTCACTGGTACCTTTGAACTAGATCTTGAGCTTGATTAAGGAAACATCTGACCCTCTCTATTCATGGCATATTGGTTAAGGTAGGCATTCTAGTTTTGTTCATCATTCATTGCTCTATACATTTGATGTTTCTATTATTTGGTTCTATGGCATTTGCTAGGGCACAGTTTTTAGCTCCCAGCATTCAATGGAAAACTTGCTTGGCATATGTGCTTGGTCTGTCTGCATTTTCTTTTGAAGTTGTATCTTGTGCTTGACTCTAGGGCATCAGTTGTTTTCCTTTTTGTTGTTCTAAAAGGCCCGATGATTCATGTGCTAGGGCACTATGAATGTTTTTTGATTGTATTCCTCCTGTATTAACAAGGGCATATTTGAAGCATCACTCTATTATTGAGCTTGTATTTTATTTCATCTTGATTGTGGGTTGAAGGCACTGGCCGCATCATTGGCATTAGAAATTGATGGATATGGTATCATTGTCTTTTAATGCTGGCTAGGGCATGGGTGAATGTGTTCACTATTTATACAGCTCATGATCCATAAGGCTAGGGCATTTCTGTATTATCATACTCTTGTAATATAACAAGATTCTCCACTGTCTAAGGCTCAGTTGCTATGATAGTGCTATTGTTGATTTGAGAAATATGGTATACGCCTTGACCCTATACTTGAAGGCCCGTGTTTTCCCATTTCTTGATCTTCATGCCATAAGCATGGCCCACCAGTCATGTCCTGTCATGTTCATTTGTCACCCCCTTCTACATTGCTTGTTGACTATCATTAATATGCATTCACTGTTCCATCACTCTACTATGTTTGAAACTGTGGCATTATCAATGGAATTGTGGTATTTGAAGGTCCACTGTTGTAGCCTCTCTGCATTGCTTGTTGATAGATAACGGTATCTTTGTTAACAACTAGGACATCAAGTTTATTACTATTTTCATTTTGTATCTTGCATTTGACATGAATAAAAGAGGGCATCATACATCCGTATTTTCTTTTGTTAACAATGCAAATGGCACCATGGCATAACTAGGGCACGGTTTTATTTCCTGCTTAGACTTGGAGCATATTGATTAGCCACCCCTTGTATTTTCAAGGGATTTGAATATGACTGCATATTATTATTTCATTATTGGTCTTATTTTCTATGTAGCCCGTGAGCAATGGCATCATTGTTTTATCTATTGCAAATAGGTACTATCACTGCTACTCACTATGTATAGCCTAGGATTACTGGATTGTGTTTGATCTTGGCATGTGTTTCTACATCATTGTTTAGCATGGTTTTGAACTCAATGCTATTTTATATTGGTGCCTGTTTGATAGCATATTGTGATGTTTGTATCTCATTTACCGACTTCTTCATATGATGATACCATATTGTCACTGATTTACCAACTGCAATCTTTTCTATTTGACTCATAATGAAAATTTTGATTATGTTCATGCTATGAGATTAGATCATTTAGTTTATCTTTGAAGCACCTTTATGATGTACTTTTCTCTGAACATATGGATTTTATGTACCTTTAACATGCTGATGATGAATGTTTCCTAGATCTGCCAGTGCCCTATTTGTCAGTGCTTCAACCATGCTTCACTATGGTTCTTTAGTGTCCCAATGATACTGGACTATCCACTGAATGTTACACTGTTGATCATGGGTGTTCTTGGCTTGTGATGTAGCCACTGCCAATGAAATGAGGTTTTCCTAACATTGACTGCATCACAAGTCAAGGTTGTTCATCTGCACATGAAACAAACACATTAGTAAAAACAATGGTATTTCATTTATTTCCAGAGGCTCCTTGATGCACATGCCCTGAGCACAACCCTTGTTAGAGGTGTATGGATGAGTACATGTATGCATGCATGTAGATAGATACTATGATACCGGGCATTGCTTAGATCTTTTGGATCTAACCCACTCCTCTTCTCTCTCTCTGTAGGTTCAGGATCACAGGAGCACGCCGGGAACACCATGGAGATAGATTCGTTACCAGGCAATGTCTGGTACCCCTATACTTATGCTCATAATATATGTATATTTGCACTTATTTATGCAATTCTAGCAATGGTTATGATCACGGCATGTGTGAGCTCAGATAATGTTCCTTTTCAGTTCTATCCTTTTGTACAGCATATTAATGTACTGGCACATGTAATCTTAGATGCAAAGATTTATCTCCTTTCCCATTCATGTACTTTGAAAATGAAATGAGAAAAAATCTTAAACAAGACCACTAAATAATGCAAACTAGGGTATAGTAGCTCATCTAGTAAATAGGTCTCCAAGGGTGAGTAAAAAATATGACAACAAGTCTATTCTCCACTTCCAATTAGTTCACCAGTGGCATCAAATATTTTATCATTTCTATGATGAAACTCCACTTGGTAACGAGTGCTATTAAGTTGTGCAACACTTAGAAAATTAGAGTTACGACCTTCAACCCAATAAGCATTTTCACAAGTGATCTTATTAGTTAGCTAATCAATCCTTTACCCTTTATAAGACATGGTGCATCATTACCAAACTTAACACTTCTACCTTTGTAATGATCTAGGGTTTCAAATTTACTTTTATCACCAGTCATGCGATGTGAGCAACCACTATCAATAATTGATTTATCACCTTTTCTCACATTAGAAACAAGTGCAATTTTCTCATCTTCATCAGAATCATCTTTCATGGCAACATAAACTACTTCAATTTCAAAATCATCATTATCAGTGTCATTTTCTTCTTCAGCAATATAGCAAGATTTCTTACCTTTATCCTTATAGTCCTTGTACCTTCGGTAACCACAATTTTCTCTCTTATCCTTGTACTTTCTTTCTCTTTGCTCATCCTTGTCATTCCTATCAGAACATCTTGTAGCTATATGGCCAACTTTGTTACATGAAAAACATATGATAGGAAGTTTACCTTTATATTTTCCTTTTCCTCTTTTCAATCTTCTAGCCATAAGAGCTTCAAGATCCTCTAGTTCCTCATCATATGTGTCACTATCACTTATACATTTTTCTTTTTCCCTCTTAGACTTATGCAAAACCATTTGTGACTTGAATTTAGATTCAACATTAGCAATAGTGTAGTTATCATAGTTAAAAAGCTCAAAGGCAGTAAGCTTACCAACAAGACTTTCCAGAGTTAGAACATTACCAAGGTTACATCTAGATTCTTGAAATGTTGAAATTTTGATGGCATATATAAGAAGAAAAGTTCTCAATACCTTTCCAATAATAGTCTCATCATCAATAGTTCCATTAGCTCCTCTAATAGCATTTACTACCTCCTTGATTCTACCACAATATTGAGCAATATTTTCACCTTCTTGCATTTTCATTTCATCAAACTTACCTCTCAAGCTTTCACCTTTTACCCTTAGTACATTTGTATCACCACCATAGATATTTGCAAGAGTGTCCCATATTTTCTTTGCATTTGTGCAATCTTTAATGTCTTCAAATTCAGGATAGCTTAAGGCAGATGCAATCTCCAACATTTCTTGGTTGTGTTCCTATTTACTTCTCATCTCCTCGGCAATCAGAGGTGTAGTAGGTCTAACATAGTCATGTTCAACATAATATTTTGCTAAATCACCAATACTAGATAAATGTAGTTTCATCAGACTCTTCTATGAAGGGAAGTTCTCCTTATTGAACTTTGGTACCTCCTTTTTATACATCTTGATCATTTGCTTAAAGTACCTTTAAACTTATTCTCTATAAGCACCAATAGCTTTGATACCAACTGTTAATATGATATAGAACAATAGAGAGGGGGGTGAATCAATTTTTCTGAGGTCTAGATGTATCAATTAAACTTTTAAACACTGCAACAATCTCAAATCTAATCACCAACATTACTCAGTCATTAAAGAATGTACATGCTAGAAACATATAACAATGCATTCCACTATCCAACAGTATTTAACTTGAAAAACATAGAAATGTTCACACCAAAACATTCACACAAGTATGACACCGGGATTTATAGTGGAAACCCAATTTGGGAAAAACCACTTTGTAACATGTTACTAATATTTTCACTCTTCTGAAGTGAGCTCTATGAAAATCCAACCCTGTCAAAGGTTTACAAACACACTGCTAGGTGTGACCCTGTTAAAGGATTCCAACCACCCTATTAGGAGTGAGCCTTGTTAGATGACTTAAGTACATTCCATCAAAATGAAACCTTGATTAAAGGATTTAGACTGATACAATAGTTATAAAGTAGCAGTAATATCTGATCTGAAAAACATACAACTCACTTTGCAAATAATAGATCCAATTCACACATATATGCTAGCTTACTGACTGAGTACCATTTCCATCTCCATCACTGATATGCTTGGAAATCCCTTCAAGAAATCACAACTCTAATCAACTCCTTCACCTTCAGCCTTTCTTCTTAGACTTATCAGTCAATAACATCAACAACTCCAACATACTTCTTAACCTCATACTTAGGTTTTCCTTTATATCTCTTCAATAGGTAGATCCATCTTTTTCCACTTAATCTCCTCTATAGATCTTAGGTTTAGGTTGGATTTATCAAATCCTTCCAACATTTAAGTCCTTCATACATCCTTCTAGAAACATCTTCAATCTCCTCATTTAATCCACAATAAAATGGTTTACTATGCATTAAATTCTCCATACACTCAATTAATAAAGTCAACATGATTTACATAATCCAAGAGTTCAACTAAGTCGGATAGGAATCTGAATTCTTCCTCAAATGTAAATTACTGACACTTAGTCAATATTGTGTTCAACTCCTTGGTCATCACTGTGTAGCTCAATCATCTCTTCAAACTATCTTCCTCAGCTAATGTTGTCACTCGGCAATAAACTGATGTTCGGTCAACACTGAATTTACGCAGCATATACTGGCTCTTGGTTGACACTAACATCACTTGGCTTAAACTAGATTTCTTCAATTTTTCTTGGTTAAGCCTACTTGTTTAGTCTTGCTACTCACTTAGATAAACAATACATTATCTTATCATTGTGCCACATAATCAAGTACTCATTGAAGTATCAAAATAACTCAACCTTTCTCTAGGTTCTACTGTTATCACCCTTTCCCTAATCCTTCTCATCAATCAATAGATATAGTACTTTCTTCGATAGAAATTGTCTTACCAATTAAGGTTTAACATCAATGACAATACAAAAATTGCTTCAATTGCAGTTTCAGAAAGGTAGATCATTAGAAGTGATCAAACTTTTAGCCCTAACAGGAAAACTTTATACTGCAGTAGTGAAGATTTGTGGGTGTCATCCCCACCCTAGTAACCAAAATATTTGTGTTATATGTTTCATTTGATGGTTGTGATTAGATTGTTACATCTATTTCAGTATTTAAATTCATGTTGATGGTATGTAAATTGAATTTATGTCAAAGTGGAATTAGTAGTGGATATTTGATTCCTCCTCCCTCTCAGTATCTCACTTTCCCATATTAGATTTCTAACAATTGGTATCTGAGCTTTGGTCTCTTAAAAGAAGTCTAATCACTTGTGAGTTAAGGTCTTGGAGATGCAAGTTTATAAGTTGAGAAAGATCATAGAGAATCAAAAGATTGACATGCAACTTGCACTACACCAGCTTGAAGTAGCCAAGGGAGAATTGAAGAAATCCTTAAGCAGAAGGAAAGAATTATAAATTCAGCTAAATGACACACAATATCAAGAAGAGGATACTAAAGGCCTATTTGGAAATGGTAATTCTACTGAAAGTGATGAAGATACAGAAGATCTGTTAGAAAGAAACAACATCATGAATGAAGATATCAGAAATTTGAAGAGAGAACAGGAAATTCAATCAATAAGACTATGTGAAGTAATTGAACAGAAAAAGAAAGCTGAAGAAGACAAGACAATGGTTGAAGAAGAAACTACTGAGGAGAATCCATAGCCCAAGTAACAAGAGGTTATTAAAGATTTAATACAAATCCTGAGTGGAAATACACCTAAGAAAAAATCACATAAGAAAAAGGAGAAATCTCCAGGTACACATGTTACACTTGATGAAGTTATAGTGATTCCGAAGTGGGACACTAATAACTTGAAATATAAGAAGATGCAAATTTTGCAAGATCTTTTGAAAAAGAAAAAAAAACAAGAAGATTTAAGGTGAGAGCATTAGTAGAAATAGGTATTGCATGAAATCAAAAGCATATTCATAGAATCCTTTGAAATGGATGATGTGAATGAAACCTCAACTATTTTGTAACAACTAGTTCAAATTGTTAAGAAGGTGAATAGTGATGACAGTGAAGCAAATGAGAAACTTATTCAGTGTTCCGAAAGAAAGTTCAAGACAAAGGTACTTGACAAGGTCTCAACCGAGATAGCAGTAAAACAGGTAGAAATTTATGTCTTAGTGACTAATTTAGAAGAGATTGTGCAGAATGTTCATTCTATGTACAAGAAGCTATGTAATGTAGAAAATTTCACTAAGGACAATCAAGAATCGATTAATAAACTATAACTAGACTTGAACTCTACCGGTCATTCACTAAGAATGTATGCAAGCTCTAGCTCCATTCAATTCACAAAGTTACTTCATGCACAAGGGATATTATCTGAGGTGATAGCTAATGATGGATGAATAAGAGCTAAGCTAATTTCTATATAGACTATGTTAACACCTCATCAAGAGGTTATGCAGAAATAATTGGTATCGGAAAAGGAGTTAGTACAAAGAGATCCTAATCTCTCTATTGTCAAGAGTTTAGTTGATCTAGATGCCCAACTAGAAATAAAGATACAGGTTTTGGAGTCTATCATATCATGATGGGACAATACCTTAGGAATGATAATGCAGCTCCATAAACAATTTTTGGATAACTATTTTCTTACCCCTACACCCCAACAGCTTCAAGTGACAAAAACAAGGGGGAAATGAAATGACTTAAAGGGGAATAACATGAGTACCACAAGGATAAAATATAGTAAGGAGTGTATATACAGTGATCGTCGAAGATAAAAACTAGAAAGGTATGACATACTGTAGTGTAATGTAAATATATATTGAGTGTATGTCAAGATTCAAGAGTCTTGTATGTATATAGAATCATTTGAAGAATAATTCAAAGTCTTAGGGAGAGTATTCAAACTCAAACTACTAAGTACTCTTTTGTAATGTAAAAGTCATGACAAAGTGTTTTTGCCACTAATGTCAAAGGGGGAGATTGGTGATCCCTAAGTTTTGTTGTCCATTAGTGTCTAGCACTTAGTCATTTTCTAGGCAATGTTGGTCGGTCATCACTATGACCGAGCCATCTTGTAAAGGCCGAGTTATGTTTAGACTTGTATTTTGTATTGTTACTGAGTAGCAGTTATTGTTGAGCAAGTCAGAGGTCACCGAGTACTTTAGTAGTCACCGAGAAGTTTATGTCGAGTTGTATAGGAGAGTTAATGTTGAGCACCAGTATATGAAGAACACTAAATGCCGAGCATCAGAGACTTCATATGTCGAGCAAGCCAGATTTGACATATGTATTTTTAATGGCTCAAATACCAAGGTAAACCATTTTGGCCAACTTCTATGGAATATTTAATGTTTTTTGAGGTAATCAAGGAGTTGATTACACCTCATATTTCTAATCATTAATCTCTAAGTAAGCTATGTAACCTATCAGAAAAAGGGAATTCTTAAGCGGGATAAGTAGAGAATCTAGATCATTGATCTTGATGTAGGAGGTTGATTAGATATTTATATAAGATGAGATCTTAACCCTAAAATGATGTATGGATGGATGTAATAAAGGAGATCTCATGTGCCCAGAACAGAGAAGTATTTTGATATAGGCAGAGATCAATCAGAGTGATCGAGAAAAGTAGTGAAGGATAGAATAGAGATACATTTGATTTTGAGATCAGATAAGTATTGGAAAGAGGAGATATGTTATCAGTATTTTAGTGAAAACCAAAGGATCGCGTACTGATACATTTTAGTAGGTGAATAAGGTTAAATATCTTAATAGAGTAGTCCTAATATGCTTTCATAAATATCTTAACCGAGTGCTTACTTAGCTATAAGTTTCAAATCCTTTAATCAAGGTTGATTGTATAAGTCTGTAAGCTCTTAACAAGGTAGACCCCTAACAGGGTAGATCACCAGAAGTGATCAAAATTTATAGCCCTAACAGCCAAACTTTATACTGCATTAGTGAAGATTTGTGGGTGTCATCCCCACCCCATTTTTACCTTTAAAGGGTTTCTGGGTAACCAAAATATTTGTGTTATATGTTTCATTTGATGGTTGCGATTAGATTGTTAGATCTATTTCAGTATTTAAATTCATGTTTATGGTATGTAAGTTGAATTTATGTCAAAGTGGAATTAGTAGTGGATATTTGATTCAGCCCCCTCTCAGTATCTCACTTTCCCATATTAGATTTCCAACAATGACAACATTTAGTCCATTTAGGAGTAACATTATCCCCCTTTGGCATTAGTATCAAAAATGTATATGTATGTCAATTATAAAAGTTTGATCTCTCAAAAAAATTAAGAAAACCAAAATAGTGTATACTTAGTGACTTCCCTTATGAACATGCTTTTGGTAGATATACATATGTTTCCCCATTTTTTGAAAATAATGACAAAAAGTATACCTAAAATTTGTCGAAAATATTAAGATGAGATTTATTAAGATAATCCATAAGCTTCTCTCATTCTTCATTTAGATTTTCTAGAGCCAACTGCTCTAAGCTTACTTTAGCATGCATATCAAAAATGTTCTCGGTGACAGAAATATCAGGGGTGGAAACCAATTTATTTGCATGTGTCACATGCTTTTTCATCACTACCAGATGTAGTAACTCATCATGTAGCTCAGTTACCTCTTCTATGATTTGGTCCTCTTCCTTTCTCAACTCAATCTTAATCGTTGTATATGTTTCACTTTGGAATAATGTAATTGAAATGCATGATGCTCGGTTGTAAAACAAGTAGCACTATTTGTAAGATCTTCATCTAAATTTCTTATCTTTTCACTAACCTTGGTAGTGAAGTGATATAAAGTGCATAATTTTTTCAGAGTTTTGCAAACTCTATCAATGATACTTTCTAAATCAATTACAATTTTTGAAAGCTTTACCTTGTTTACAGCCACTACTTGGTTGATCTTTTTAGTCAACTAATAGTAAATCTTTTATTTGGCTCTCTCTTAAATCATTTGTTTGGTGCTTGTAGTGGGGTCATTTATTTTTTTGGTGAGAAATGCAAGTTGATCAAACATGGGGGTAGATTCATCAATAGTTACATCAGGAACAACTTGCATTAGGATCTCCTTGACATCCTCTAGCACCTTTCTATTTTTATTTTCTTGTCTCAGCTTTTCCTGTGTTGCCTTTCGGGTGCATATCTCCCCATATTTCCTAAGAGCTTTAGGATCAACTATCCTTGGGTCACATGCTATAATTTTAATTATTTCATCAAGTGTAACTAAACCCTTAGTTCCTCTCTTCCTCTTCATCTTCTTCTCTTGCACACTAGATTAAGGAGATGGTGCAATAGAAAGTTGAGCCTTGTGCTTGAGATCTACCTTTTTTGACTTAGTGGTTTTGATTTCCTCCTTATGTTTCCTGGTAATTGATTCTACAGTCTATGGTGTAGGGGCTTATGTCCTTGTGTCAGTGGTAGAAGTGTCTACCATTGGCTTTGTTTGTACTTGTTCATTCTCTACCTTTTCAGTGGTCTCCTTACCTTCTTCCTCACCCTTGTCTTCATTTGTATATGTTATCTTCTCAGGTGGAGTTTTATTATTTTGTGCTCTAGTAGCTATCTTAATAGCTTGTACTACTATAGGAAGATAACCTGGCACCATTTCTTAGGCTACCTCAGTTTCTTCTTTTTCACCAAGGTTCTCGGCAGCTCCAATAATCATTTCATCTTCTTTAGCCTCATCATCGGGATCACCGTATGTTATGTCTTCTATGATTATTTGTTCTTCCCCTAGAGTAGTCAATATTTCTAGAATTCCTTCCATTACAATGTCAACAGGAGCTATAGATTATTCTTCATTGGTTTCTTCCTTGGGTTGCTCAGTATCTAAGATATGAATAGGCTCATCATCAACATTTATAGGTTCTCCTCCTTGTGTGCTTGGTTGATGATCCTCGGTATTGACTTACTCAGTTGGACTGAGAATTTTAGTCCAAATGTTCATACTTTCATTATCTACCTCTTGCAATTTTCCTTGTAGGATTTTGAATGCACGAGCCTTCATAAAGAATTTATTTGCATATTATTTTAATGTTGCATCTATTTGATCAATAGAATAGTAAAATTTTACCAAAATTAATGACCTTTCTCTCATTATTTTCTCAATTGTGAGTGCATAAGTCCATCTAGCAAAAAATTTGTCATATAGCGCTTTGGGTATGCTGCTAGAAAATTTAACTAGAACTATTTTAAATATTATCATCATACTTATTACTGCTTCTTCAAGCTTGTCCTACTCCTCGATGCTCAGTTGAGAATTTCTTTTTTAAGTTTCGGTGAACTGAGCTTTCCTATATTTCTTATCATCAATTGTCTGAGTTCCTATGTTCACCACAACTTTGAATTTATTTGTGTCTTCCTCATCTAAATTTTTGTCATCCTTTTCTCTTATTAATTGTCTTCTTCTCTTTAGTTCAGGGAGCTCAGTGGTGGTGTTTTCTTTTCTTTTCTGATAAGTGTGAGTCAGTGTAGGCCTAGTTATTTTTGAAACACCTTTCTTCAAAAGTGGTGAAATAGTAGTTTCCGATCTAGTCTTAGACCTAACCTATTTACCTTTCCATTTATCATCTTTAGGTGGCTCTTCTTATTCATGTTCTTTAGACTCCATAGCCTCTTCATTTATATCTTCACTGATTGGTGTCTGATCCTCGATTTCTTCTCCAACCAGTTCCTTTATGTCTTCATCTATGACACCAAATGTTTTGTTGAGGTTTTTAACCATTTTCTCCTTTTTCCTACCCATCTACTCAACTACAAGTCCCATCTTGATTCTAGTATGGACTTAGACTCCTCAAATGTTCCAAACCTTGTAGCCTTCTTATCTTTGGGCTCAACAAGTAAATCCTTTATAGATTTTGTGGCTACATCTATGTCAATCTCATAGTCCATGGGTGGCAGCCAAGTTGTTCTTGGCTCTACAGCTTTAATATGAGTGGTGTCAGTATCCACCAGAAAATAGTTATCATCATTTAATTTCCCTACCAACTATGTTGGTATCCTTGTTCTTTTCTCCATTCTCTCCTTGAATTAACTAAAATATTCTTCCATAACAGGCTCAAAGTTCTTTCCTAAGTTCTGAATAAACTCACTAATCTGAACAATAATAGGTCAGTTGATATCCCATTCTACATTACCAACTGATGGAAAAAAGTTCAGCAAGTAAAAGAATGTACATACCAATAATGAGCCAAATTTGTAAGTATTGGATCTTGCTACCCTGATTGTTCTCATGTTCTACTCTAACTTCCTTAGCATCAACTCAGCTAGGTCAAGTTTCAAACCCTTTTTCACAATCTTGTATGCAATGTTGACTGCTCCACATGCAACACTATTTGGTCTGCTTGATTGGAAAATTTTATATGCAATGACATATGCCCCAAATCTCATATCGGGATGACTGATGGTGTTTATTCTCAGGCCTCTACCATCCTATTTTGCACCAGTTAACTTCTCAATCTTGGTACATGTCAAGTGCCTTAGGGATTTGGCTTTGTCTTTCTTCGGATACCCTATCACTACATGTATCACATCCTTTGTGATCCTCATAGGTTTATCTATCCATAATTTCCCTTCATGTACTCATCTCATTATGATGTGTATCCATTCTATTTTGAATTCCTTTGGGAAATATAGGGCATTGGTTAACCCTTTTACCTGTAATTGTTTATGATCATCTTTTAGCTTGCCATCAGTGCAAAGCTCTTGATATGTGGATTGAATCTCAAAGTCTTCAATTTCATTGACTTTATAGTGGATGTATGACCTAACATCCTTTACGAGAAGAAATCTAGGTGATATGAGAGAAAACACGCCCTTATCATCAGGTTGATCTCCAAATTCTAGATGAAGTTTAAAAGGAGGCTCAGTGCAGGTTGTGTTCTTGATCAAATTAACTTTCTTTCCCTTTTCATCCTTAGTTTGCATGGTTCGTGAGGATGAAGCCATTGTGATTTCTAACTTAGGGCTTTCAATGAACTGGATACAAAGAACTTGGTTAGTTCCAAACTTACTTTATTTGGACTTCCATTGTTTGCAATGTACTTGGATCTCTGTGAAATGCTTGGATTCATTATGCTCATGTTTCACTCAAATCGCTATGCTTTGCTTTTGATTGTTGTGTAAATAAATGAGTTTATTTCTCGCTAATTTATAAACAAAAACCTTAATCGGTGTAATAAATGATTTTCCATCTACCACTTGGTAACAATCAAATAACTAGGTTAACACTATAGAATATACCACAGCTTGGTGAGTACTATCAATACTTGGTTGGCTAAACAACTCGGTTGTCTTTTACATTTTCACCGACTGGAATTTCTTACTTGGTCTAGTTTAACTGACTAAACTTGTTTCAAGTTAGCAATAATATAATACCCTAGTGCATCCTAATTCATCCTAATTTGGCATTCATACAGTAGATATAAGGAACTATTGTAAGATATAACCTTTTGAAATTCAATTCCATACTTACTTGAATAGCTTAGGTGGAGGTGGTGAAATCACCCAATCCAATGGATGAGGTGTCACCAATGGTTGTGCTTGTTCCAGCAACATCATTTGATTCTTTTCTCCATATTTGATTCCTTATCCTCATGATTTCTTCAATTGTGTTTCCACTTTCACTAATACTTAGTTTTGGTGCTTAGTCTCTACAATCTTTACTTAGGTGACTGACCTTATGATAGTACAAACTTTCCATTCCATAATTTGACTGATTTCAATATTTCCATTTCCAGTACCTTTTCATACAATTATCTACAATATGTCCATACTTACCACATGTTGTGCAATTAACCCAAGTGTTGTAATTCCAAGTGTATGCATTATCTTACCTTCTCGGGTGATATGTCTTGTTTTGTCCTCTCAATTTCCAGACTTGTTTCATCTTTGTCCTGCATTCTTGTGATATGTGTCCATGCATGTTGCAAGTGTGACAATGCTTTTCCATATAAGGTTTCTTATGTGACTTGTTCAGCTTTGATGTGCATTCATGTCCTTGATGTTTGCACTTTCCACAATTATAAAAATAACCATTAAATTTAGGAGTGGATTTAGGAATACCTTTTTCTTTGCTTATGCAATCATTTAATGTGTGGCCTAGTTTTCCACAATGATAAAAAGAGAGTTTCTTTGGCCTTGGTTTTGCATAGGCATTCTTCTGATCAGTTTGTCTTGATGATTCTCCATGCTCAGTATAGCCTAAACCAATGGTGTTGTCAAGTCCTTTTCAACTACATAGAAACTCATCTATCCTTTTTGTACTTTCTTTAGCTTTCTTAATCATCTCGTTGTGTTCTTATTGAATCTTTACTTCATTCTTTAACCTTTCATTTTCTTCTCTTAATTCACCAATGTCTTCCAATCTTCTAGTAAGTTCACTAGTAACTCATTTGACTTCCTGACTCATGATAACCATTTGATTGGAGATTTTAAAATGATGCTCAGTGATTCTCATTATCTCAGATTCCTTTTCTTCTAGCTTTGTAGTCATTTTTCTTTTGTCATCAATAGCCAGATTCCTTTCTTGTTCTAGCTACCTTGCATTGTTCATGACATCAATCATTCTAACTGTAGACACTAAAAAATGGACAAGTGCTCAAAATCATTAAAATTGCAAATTCTTAATCAAAATGCTCTAAATTCTAATAAAAAAGGATCAAATCAAATAAAATTGGACAAAATCATTAAAATCAAAGGAAAAATCAAATAATGACATTAAATAATTAAATACAAGCTTAAAGGGACCAAAAACACTATATAATTAATTTTAATCAATTAATTGTATAGTTTTAAATCAAAAATCAAATTGAACCTATTCCCTTACATGGCTAATTTAATTAATTGATGGAATTTAATTAATCCTAATATCTTTCAATAACAATTTAAGCAACCAATGAGAATTTTGAACAAAAGCACGTGGATCCCTCCAAAATAATTCAATCACACATTTCAACTTTGAATCTCATCCACTCATTTTTGTCTTTTTGTCCAAACCTTTGAGACAACCATTTAAATTGTCCCCCCATTTAAAAACATTGCAAAGTTTTTTACTCAACCAAGGCTAAATCATGATTAAATCACTCTACCCCCTACCCTTGGGAATTTAATATAAATGAGAGGCATTTTGAGAGCAATAATAATCTTAGAAATTCATTTGCAAAGCATCACCATTATAGGCAATTTCATAGCAATTGAGAGCAATTGAGAGCATTTGAATTATCTTTGTATCAATTTGAGAGTTTGAGAGCTAGATTAAGCATTGTATTATCATATTTCTCATTCTAGATTTGTCACTAGTGGAGAATAGGCTGAGAACTTCACTTACCAAATTAGTTAGAGAACCATGAGATGTCATGGATGTTAATTTCAATTCTTAGCTTAAATTTGTATTGAATTTTCTTAGAATTGTAGTTGATTATCCTAATTTCATAGTGCTTTAATTCTTGAAAGTTTGAGATTAGAAGAAAAATTGTATGCTCATTACATTAAAGTTTTGGATGCTTATAAGATGAAATTCCCTACTTTGAGTAAAATTTTCTTACATTAAATTGTTGGAATTTCTTGGAAAAATCTTGTCAAAAACACTTAATTGCAATTGCACTTTGTTCCTTTTTGTTTCCCTCATTTTGTATGGCTTTGTTGGACTAACTTGTTGGAGGATGGAGCGGGAACAATCGCCACTAGGTGAGTGAGAAAATTAAAAAGCCAAAAATCTCATAAAAGCTCCTAGCCTTTGCTAGCTACAAAAAGAGGTATTCATCAAATCAAGCTTGCATTTGCTTAAATTATGGCTATTCATTGAATCTATATTAATAGAGAAACCTTACTATTTGTCAAATTGAACAAGCATTATGCATATGCTCTCCATTTTTTGAAGTGGATCAAAAAGCCAAACATGTTAGTTCAATTTGGTAGAAAGGAAGGGAGGAATTAACCAAACACTTTGTTTATTGAGAATCTCCTTGTCAAGAGATTGAAAAAGAACAAAATCTGATTGAAGTGTTTGGAACAAAGAATAGCAATAGGGATATGCTCTTCACTTTCATAGTGAACCAAAATCCCAAACTTGTTGAACTAAGTTCAATTCTTGCTTTTCTATACATGCTAGTTAAAATAGAGCAATAGAGGGCCTACCTCCTGAAATTTTCCTTACAAGGACGGTGAGAGGGAATGACCCAAGTGGGAGACAATTGCTTTAGCTATAGTACTATCCAACCCCCTAAAAAAAAATACACTCTTCCTTAATAGGGGAGTGACTAGGTTATGTGCAAGTTTCTTCACTTCCTCTAGTAGTCCTTTTGGATTGCGCCAAATCATGCTTTTGTGCATGTGGGAAGCCCGCAAGTGGGAAAAAGAACTTGACATGATTTAGAATGGAATTATTCATTAAATCCTGATAAGTAGTAAGCTACCTTATAGAACCAAACATGTTAAAAGCCAAATCTGACTCTAGGTAGTTTTCTTGGAAGATATTCTTGTTGATACTTGTGAAAAATGACTAAGAACATACACTTTTAGTGTGAATGGTACAAATTTGATGTGTGTGTTGTGTTTGTACTTCATTTTCAAGAAAGAATATTCTGCAAACCTGATCTTACAACTTTTAAAATTTGAAATTTACAACCTGGTCTGCAAAGTGCCACCTACACATAGAGAAAAATTATGTATACGTAGTAAAGTCATGCTCGTGACTATTCAAGAAACACCTGTCAATAAAGAAGTCATGCCTATGATATTCTAAGAAACGCCTAGAAAAGATTAAGAAACACCTATCAATAGGAAAAAGCCACCTGCTAACTTGTAGAGTGTCACCTAGGAATATTCCAGTAACTGCGTACCAATTGTTAAGTCACGCCTACGCACTGGCAAGTGACACCCAAAAACAAAGAAGGGAAAACAGTAAACATCTCCCAAAGGTTTGGAAAGATTTTGAAATTATTTTTGGATACCCTTTTCAGAAATATTCCGTATTAGTACAACAAATAGATCATATTCTTGAAAAACATTTATAATGATGAATATATTTGAGAAATGAATCAATCCTATTATGGAGCATAATTATCAAAATCAAGATCAAAATCTCCATTGGAATCAAAATGATTAGGTGTCTGAAGATGAAGTTTCTGAAGCAATCCAAGATCCCATATTTATGGAAATAATGCAATTAATTATGAAGAGGGATAAAGAAGCATATTTCATAAAATTAGCTCAATCAGGAGCTAAGCTTCCTCATAATTTTGACACATCAACCTTGATAAAGAATGAGGAAAAACAAAAAGAGGCATCATCTAAAAAGCCATCATTAAGATCAATGTGTCCTTTTCTTTATAATGATGGGCCATATGTATCTTCATCTTCATCACAAAAAGAAACATTTAAGAGAAACAAACCTATCTTGGATCAAGAGAAATTTCATGATCATCCTATTTATGATCAAGACAATAAAGAGTATGAATAGAAAAATACCACTCTCAAGAAAGATCTAATGCAAAAACCTCTATCTAGCAAGGTTTCTCCCATAGCTTGTACTCCTTTCATATTTTGTTCATCACACAAAGCTTCAAAACTATCCAAAATTCCTCCATCAAAGAGTGAGCCTAATGATGACACTTTTCACATTGACTATGTCTACCCTCAAGGGCTACCTCTAAAAGAAACCCAAGCTAACTTACATCTTGTTGTAGATCATTTCCATGCTTCAAAGATCTTGGACCTCAAAGGTTCATGTGCTTAAATGCCTATTACACCCATTCAAAAGGATCCTACATTATTCTTCCAAACATCCCCCACACATATCCAAACATCTACCTTGTCCTTAGAAGTGGCTCCATGTCAAGAGGATAATCCAAAGAGAAAAGAAACAAATATCGGTAAAGATCAAGATCAAGATTCTATACAATCCCCTCCCATATTTTATGAAGGTCCCATATCTATAGAACCCTATGATGATCCCCTTGCATCCTTTCATGTCTTATAAGATGATGTCATTCCATTCCAAGAACAAAGTGCCCTTCCAAGTTCCATATTTTCTCCACTTCCCAAGCAAGATCAAGATATCCCTTCCATAATTTCCAATGAGCATATTTAAAATCAAGAGCAAAACACCCTCTCTACACCATTCGAAGATCCTTGTCAAGATAAAAGTATCCTATCATTTCCTTGCCATACTCCTCCATGTCACCTCAAGAAACCATCATTCTTCCAAATCCCTTGCATGATAATAAATCCCTTCAAGCTTTAGTTGATCCTATCAAAGATACTCATGAGCCTATTGGCATAAAGATAAATCTTAAAGATGTGAACTTTGGCAATGGAGCTCCTTTCAAAGATGTTGATATCCCTTTCACACCTTATATCCCTCCATTTAAACGCAACCATATGCCTTCATTATCCTCCAAATCCATTTTGGGTTCTTATGTCCCAAAACAAAAGTCTTCATCCCTTGCATCCATATTAGGTCCAATATATATTCCTCCATCCTCCATTCATATCATCTCTATCTCTCCATTCACTTACCCTACCATGTATCAAGATCAACAAAGGCACACATACCTGAAGAATGTCCAACCACCAATCCATATGAACCCTCCATATTATTCCTATTCATCCACAATTCTTAATTTTTTTGGAAGCAATTTTGATGTGCAACATAAAAATAAACAATCCAAGAATCCATGTGTATAAAAATCACAATATCCCATCTAATCAACATGTGAATAAAAAGAAAAATGAAATATCCAAAAGGCTGCAAAGGTCCACCAAGCAAAAGGAAAAAAATAAAATGTGGGTTCCTAAATCCCTCATTGAAAAAATGCATTCAAAAGCATCACAAAATAAAGGAAAATCAAAGACTATGTGGATTCCCAAGTCACTTTTGAAAGACTTGCACACAAAAGAAAAATCAAAATTGACATTCAAGCTTCCGAAGGCTTCCATTCCATCTTCTTCCAAACATCTTCCACCTTCCAAGTCTAATTTGGGTTCCTACATCCCAAAATCCACTACCCCAAGAAGATCCTTACCTCCTTCATCTATTGTCCCTCCATCATTCCACCACTCTTCAAAGTGTGTGTCGAAGTTGATCTTGCCAACATTTTCATCTACAACATACCTTCTTATCCTCACATTCATTTTCCAATACGTACTTTCCATACTTCCATCCCTATTATCAATATCTTTGAGCATCCTAGCCATACCCATGGTTTATTATAGAATATCTTTCAGAAGAGCATTGTCCAAAGATGTCGATGTTGGGAAAATATTGAAAAATACAAAAAAAAAGAGACAAAAAAAAAGAGACAAAAAAAGTGCCTTGGTGAAAACCTAGCAATAGGCACCTGGGTAGAAAAAGTAAAGAGAAACAAATACCATGATGAAAACTTGGTAAACATGTGTCATGTGTAATTCCTCCTTCTTGCACTCCACACTTGGGGGAAAGTTTCATCCATATTTACTCTCTCACCTTCATCTTGACAAGGTTGAACACATCCATGAGCATTGAGTATCTTGACATCTGTTATTCTTTCCATCAGCTTGTTTACTTATTGCATCCATGTTACCCTATCATGATCTTGCTTATCCCAAACCCACCTTCACTATTCATTGACATTCTTTCCATAATCCCAAAGTTGTCCCTTCATAACCTTCATCACCCCTTTATCTTGATTGTGTTATCTTATCCACATCTTACCCAAATTGACCCCTTGGTGTTGATAAAAATGAAGAACTTAAAGTACAAAAAATTTTATGAAGAACTTCTTGACATGTCCACTTCTTTTGGATCCCTCATTTTCATGATAGAAAATCGTTAGCCTATAGGCTATCTAGCACTGCATCATTGGCTTCCATGGCTTATCCAAAAATATTCTTCACATTGCTATATCATTTTTCCTTAGCTTGGGTAATATTGAGGAGTTGGTCCTACAAGTCACATTTGCATGCTTCATCCATCATGGCCTTTCCATTTCTAATCCATCAGCTTGCAAATCCATCCTCCATGTCCTATATCTTGCTAGACGTTGGGGGAAAACCAATGTGATCTTGTTTGAGAGTTGGTAATTTCTTGCATAAAGTGCTTTGAGCTACATCTTGCATAAACTAAGCTTTTGTAATATTTTGGAAGTTTTCCCAAGTCCAACATTTTTCATATCCAACTAGGGGCATTTGATCTTAATCAGCAAATTTCAACAAATAGGCATTAATTCACATGACATAATGCGTTAAACTCAATCAGATTCAATAGTGCTACATTTGGTCACATCAGGGAAGGACTTATCAGAGCTTCAAAAGAGAGATATTTTCGTTGAACCTTTGATGGATATAATTGTTCACAACCAAGTATTGTGATCCTACAACTTGATCCTTGAGCCTTCATTGACTTTATTATTCAGGATTTAAAAAGAAAATTGACAACACTTAAAAGATCAGAATGTTTGGAAATTCTTTTTGAAAATCTTGATACATTGCAAAACACTTGAAGCTTTTGATGATCTTTATTGAATTTACTTTTATCACATCTTTTTAGCTAATCAATGATGTTTCGATTAGATTGGTGATGATGAAGACATGATATTTTTCTTGCCTTTGAGTGACTATCTTGAGGGAGATCTAACAATTTATGTGAATTCATCTAAAGACATGGTCATCAAAGAACCATTGAGGACTTTTATATAGGGTGGATGGTTGACCTTTGTTTGCAACATTAAATCCATTGAAACCGATATTCATACTCCCATAGTTGGTCATTCAACTAGTGAGGGTTGTACTAGTTTCCTAAAGGGGGTTACCAAAAGTGAGATAAAGGGGTATTCATATCATCATGATGTGGTTATTGATGGTTGCACTTGCTTTCCAGTCCCACAATGCTCAATAATGAAAATATTTCTCTATGGCATTTCTTTGCTAAAAGCTAGTGACAATTAGTTGCATTGCATTGCATTTTCATGTTAGATTAAGTGCATGGTTTGTAGGTATTTTTCCAAGGGAAAAGAGGTTTCAGTTAATTATCTTGATCAATCAAAAAGGGGGAATCAAGGCAAAGTCCATATCATCGTATCAATGTTCTTAACATCAAAGATCCAACAATCTATTTATCAAGATACAATATCAATGAAAAAATGTGTTAGAAATAGGGAATACTAAGAGGGGGGGTGAATCACTATTCTAAAAACTTTATCTTTTTCCCAATTATGGATATAACAGATTATCTTTATACATGCATAACATAAGAAGCTAAACAATATGCATAGCAATAGAAATAAAGAACTCATAACACATGATATGTTCTCGAGGAAACCCTGGCCAAGGGAAAAATCTAGTGGGGATGGTACCCACAAAGATCCACTAATAAAAAGTATCTTGTTAAGGATGTTGACCCTATTAGGAGTCTATTACAAGCATATAGTGTATCATTCCTGATTAAGGAACTATAGGCCTTGTTAGAAGCCTCAACCCTGTTAGGAGTTGTCAATACACAATCTGATTACCAAATGAGCCCACTACCCAAACAAGTAATGTACAATGTATACTGATTACAAAATGGATTAAGGTATATAACCTTATACTACTTTCATAAATATCTTTTCATTGCTCTTACATTCACATCATATCATTACAATATTACCACATATCTCTTTTTCTTCTTCTTACAATTACATATTACATATATACAAGTTATTAAGGATAATAACTTTACATGGCCGGCTTCCATATATCTTTATCCAAGAGTTAACATCTAGGATGTCATCCCTTTATATTTTTAAGTCATTATTTTAATAAACAAAATAATCCCTTAACTCTTTACCAATTCTGCCTTCATATTTTGTCATGTCGGCTTAACACTGTCTTCAGTAAAACTGTCATAACTAATTTCGTACATGCCGTATTGACTTGCACTATGAGATGGGTCATCATTAGTCATCATAGAGTCTATGTTAAAGTGTGCAAGTGCTGAACTTACTCTAGTCAATGTTGCAAAAAAAAATTGTATCCGGGTGCACTGGTGAAAACACTGTCTTACACTTAAACAAATTTGCAATGCACTCTGCTATACTTTCTCTCTGACTTGTGTAATCTTCATGTGGATCATATGTTTCCATAATGACAACATCTATGTACTCACTTTAACCAAATTTCCAACAATCTCCCCCTTTGTCATTGGTGGCAACATATGAGAAAATTGGCTAAGTGTACAAGTCAAAATCTCAAAATTGTATCAAAATTGTGGCCATAGTATAGAATATGTATACTATCCTTATAACTCCTCAAAATATAAACTCTAATACAATGCTCCCCTTAAGAGTATCAATCCTTATCAAATATATCAATTTTCTACTCTAATATCTCTCCCCCTTTGACAACAATGACAAAATAAGGTAGGGAGGATTACAAAATTGTATCCCAAAAAGATTATACCTCCATTTTCTTATTGCAAAGCCAGTAGGCTTGCAACACAATCTACAAAATTAGCTTTCATAGCTTCTATCTCCTTTTCCCATGAATTCTTGATGGAATCTGCCACATTGAGTAATGTGTTGAGTCCATAAGCTACTATTTGACAAGCTTGGAGGTTGTCAAATTTGAATTTCTAAAAGGATGTCTTTGCTATAAGACATTCTTCTAACTGCTCTTCAATGATGCTCAACTTCATAGAGATGTGTTCTCTCAAAAGAGTGAGTCTCCTCATTTTTCTATTCCTCTCATCTTGCAATATTCTTATTTCATCATAAAGCTTCCAAACTTTCTTTTCAGCATCACATACCTTCACATTAGGTCTAGAAAGAAGGTTACATTCATTCTGAATCTTAGCTTCCTTCAACTTGATCTTTTGTTCCTCTTCTGCTATCAAAATCTCTAGTTTTGTACACTATATGTACAATGATTTTCCTATCTCCAAATGTTTCCTCAAGTTCTTGATACAAATATCAAGACTGCTAATATCATTCTTGATATTCTAACTAATGTTCAAAAGCATTTTAGCTTCATAAGCTGCTTGAGCTCTCACTTTTGCAATATCAAATAGGTTAGTGAATTCATTGTCAAAAGTGCTCATTACCTTCTTAGCTTTCTCCAAAGGGTCTACCTCTATGATTTGAGTAGTTATAATGCTTTGTAACTTCTCAGTAAGGTCCTTTAGACTCCCTTCAAGATTCTTCACTTTCTTGTTCTTTCCAATGATTTTATTCAAAGAAGTGATTAGTTCCAACTGATCATCATCATCAACTTCCTTTCCTAAATCTTCAAACAAAGATCCAATTTCTTTCTTCTTTCCAGTCTCAGGAGTAAGACTGATGTCTTCTGTGGTAGGAATAGGTGCTTCAATCTTAGTCTCCCTAGGTTCTTCACTTATAGATTGAGTCTACTCTACTTCTTCAGTTCTATCTAGTTCATCAAGAGATGAATTGTCAACAATGTTTGCTAAGTTCTTGAATACATTGTCATCAATATCCAAGGTGACCTTAGTACCTTCTATATTCACAGTTTCATCTTTAATGTTAATAGCTGAAGGAGAGGGAATATCCTCTTGTTCATCTTCAACTGCTTGCTTTGCTGCAACCGAAGGCTCTCCAACATTTTTTGCCATGACCTTGATTATTGTCTGCTCTGTATCTAAATTAACTTCTTCATATCTACCTCCCATAACCAAAATGGTTCTCCTTTGTGTTCTCAAATGGGTGCTTAAGGCCTTCAATATCTGCTTCAAGTGTTCATCATCTCTCACATCACAAAGCTTCTTCACAAGATTCTTTCTGATATTAGTGTCTTCTTCAATTGCTCTCTGCTTTCTATTTACAAGTTTGGTATACAACTCATCAGGTATTTGACTTTGAATAGAATCAAATTTCTTGTCTGCCAAAATCATATGCTTCACAATAGCATTCTCCAAATTTAGTCTTTCTGAATAATCATAAATTTTGTAGTACTTGTTCATTTTAGTGAAATTTCCATCTTGTATGATTTCTTCATTCACTCTCTCAACTCTCAATTTCCATGTCTTCTTCTTAACTGTAGTGTCATCATCCTTTATTTTTGCAATTTCTCTTGGTACTAGTTGAACTAAAGTCTTCTATCTCTTTCCTGGTCCAGTAGCAATTTCTTTCATTCTCTTGCTAGTTGTGGAGGAAGTGGATCTAGTTGTTACTTGTTCCTTCTCTAGTTCCTCTACTTTCACCTTGACTTGTGTAGGTTCTTCTTGTACTGCACTAGATGACAAGGGTGGTACAATCAAGACTTCTTTATGTCCAATATCCTTGATTGTTGCTACTGTCTATTTTTCTATTAAGAATTCTTGTTCTGACATTCCTAAATCTTTTAGTATCCTCCTGAGAGTCCTGTCAACTCTCTTCTTAGATTGCTTCTCTTCAGTTATAGCTTTTTCCAAGTTCAAGTTCTCTTCAAAAGTTCCAAATCCACTACACTAAGTTTCCAATTTACATTTAAGTAATCTGCCAACATATTCTTCTATTTCAGTCTCAGATATCTCATAGCCAAGAGGGTCTATGAACTCAATTCTAGGTTCTAGTGCTTCAATATAGGTAAAGTTAGTGTCAACCATGAAACATATATCATTTTTATACTTCTTCACAAGTGACTATGGAATTCTTGATCCGCTAGTTACCATGTTCTGAAATGTCTTCATTACTAACATAGCACTCTCATTTACTTTGTCAATAACATGTCTCGAATATAATTTATTTATCCTTTCCATAGTAGTTTGTCCATCATTCCAATCATTTGCGATGGTGTATGGAAATCTTCTCAATGAGTGGAAAAACATGTATGAGATTAAGAATGAAAATCTAAATTGTGCATACTTAGATTTCTTAATCTTCTCCAAGTTTTCAAACAATTGAATTCTTAGAATTTCACACATATCAACTAGTACTTTGTCAACACACATTAAATAGGCAATATGCACCATTCCAGCTGCCATATCATCTTCTCTAGAATTTGCACAAAACTTAGTGGTTAGGATCTTGCATAGGTATCTCACATCATCTTGTTTGATTTTGCTAATCACAATTCCTCTGCCATTGTAGGATGAACCTATGTTGTCTATGAATATTTTTCTCATATTTTTCTCATTTAAAGGAATAGCACCAACTTTAGATAAACCTTTGACTTCATGAATCAAGTCAGTTGTAATGTCTATCACTCTATCCTCTAGCCAAAACTTCCCATTATGAATTTTGCTCAAAATAATCTTAGTGCATTCTTCATTGTCAAACTCATACTTCAAAGCATACTGAACAATTTCATTATCTTTCAAATGTTCATATCCTTGTTTCAATGACATATATTGATTGTAAATCTTCTGATATTCATTGGTAAAATCACTATCACTAATGGTTTCTAACTTGAATCCAAGATAACTTCTCACATTTTCTAAATGCAAAACTATGTATGGTACAGATGATAATGCTAACCTAGGATCATCTTCTTCCAAGGGTTCTACTGATTCCCTCTTCATTCTAGGTCTATTCTTATCTCTGACATTATGAATTAAGGATACATCCATGACTACTTTAAATTCCTTATACCAATTCAAAGATCTACCAAGATAAATACCTCAAGTTCACGATTTTAGGGCTTTCGTAGATTCGGTGCTCAAATCTTTCACCAAATAACTGCAAAATGCTTCCAATCTCTATTCCTTTCTCTCCTAAAAACTTCAATTCACTTTGATAATCAAATAACATTGATCATAACCTTTTATTACTTCAATCTCACTTAGATCTGACATCACATTCAATTCTTTTGCCGCTTCTTTCCAAAAAGTTGTTTCTATTAACCTGCAAAAACTTAAAACTTCTTGCGATCTCGCAAAACATAATATTTTATTTTGTGCTCTTAACCATAGCATTATTACATCATAAACTACCTTACATTAACTGTGCAAGACTTAATTCATCAAAAATCTACTTCTACACTAATTCTAAGTTCCTAATCTACTACAATTTTCCTAAATTAAGTGCTTTGAGTTAGGTCAGGTAAGTATTCATTCTTACCACTTGATACTTCACCTTTCTGATTACCTTCAATGTTGAATATGTCTCCTTGATCTATGCCTTTAACAAACTTCACTTCATCTGCATTACTACAGCAACCTTTATGTATGTTACCTGCATCTTCATTTCTTCTTGCATGATTTCTACGGTTAGGGTTAGGATGAAAAACTCCATTGTTCATTCTGCAAAACCTTTTTGTATGTCCAATCTTGTTACATATCTAACAAACAATTCCATTGTTCCCATATCTTGGTCCTTGCTAATTGATTTGTGATCTGCAGTTTCTAGCAATGTGTCCAATCTTGTTGCATCTATAACATACTACTTCATTTCTTTTGTTCATATCTTCAGTAAGTCTTTTATATGCATTGTTAGTATTCCTAAACATTCTACTACCATAATTATTCTCAATAACTTTAGGTCTTCTACATTCAATAGCTCTATATCCTAAACCATGACAATTATAATAATAACCATTAAGAGGTTTAAATTGTTTACCTATGTAATCTCTCTTCATGTGACCAATAGTATTACAACCAAAACATTTACCTTTGAATTATCTTTGCATACCTTTGGGTGATTCTTCTTGGTTTGGTGGTTCTTCTTCTTTAGGTGGTTCTTCTCCTTTAGGTGTGTCATCAGATTTGTTGATCTCATCTAACTTCTTCTTATCTATGCTTTCTAATTCTTTCAAATCTGGTTCCTTGCTTTCATCATTTGTTCTGAATATATTAAATCCAAGTCCAGTCTTATCATAGGATGGTTTTCCATAAGATACTTGTTCATTGATCTTCTCACTATTTGAATATAGCCTTTCAAGTTGTTGTTTGGATTGAGTCAATTCACCTTTCACAATCTTATTGTATTTCTCAAGTTCTACATGCTGCAAATTTACTTTCTCAAATTCAGATGTTACTTTGCCAAGTTTAGATTTTAATTCTTCATTCTCAATCTTCAACCTTTAATTCTCAGATCTTAGATTTGCTTCATTTTTGTCATTTCCATCTTTCAAACTAAGCTTTAGATTTTCTATCTTCAGTTCATGCTTAAGGATCACATTTTCTTTTTCTAAATTTTCATCACAATCTTCAATAAGAATTTCGGATTCCTTTTCAGATTTCAGATCTTCTACCTTTTTTTTCAGTTTCGCAATAAGGTTCTTTGCATCATCATATTTCCTTTTAAGAGTGTTTATTTCATCAGTAAGCATATCAGTCCGTTCAAGAGCTTCTTCAAGATTCTTCTGTAGTTGATCCATATCCATAGAGATCTTACTCAAGCTACTAGGCTTTCCTTGAATGATTCTTCTCCGAGTAACTAAGCTCTGATACCAATTGTTACAAATAGGAAATACTGAGAGGGGGGGGGGCTGAATCAGTATTCTAAAAAATTTATCTTTTACCCAATTATGGATATAACAGATTATCTTTATACATGCATAACATAAGAAGCTAAACAATATGCATAGTAATAGAAATAAAGAACTCATAACACATGATATGTTCTTGAGGAAACCTTAGCCAAGGGAAAACCTCGGTAGGGATGGTACCCACAAAGATCCACTAATAAAAAGCATCTTGTTAAGGATGTTGACCCTATTAGGAGTTTATTACAAGTATATAGTGTATCGGTCCTGATTAAGGGACTATAAGCCTTGTTAGAAGCCTCAACCGTATTAGGAGTTGTCAATACAAAATCTAATTACCAGATGAGCCCACTGCCCAAACAAGTAATGTACAATGTATACTAATTAAAAAATGGATTAAGGTATATAACCTTATACTTCTTGCATCAATATCTTTTTGCTTCTCTTAAATTTGCATCATATCATTACAATATTACCACATATCTCTTTTTCTTCTTCTTACAATTACATATTACATATATACAAGTTATTAAGGATAATAACTTTACATGGTCAGCTTCCATATATCTTTATCCAAGATTTAACATCTAGGATGTCATCCCTTTATATTTTTAAGTCATTATTTTGATAAACAAAATAATCCCTTAACTCTTTACCAATTTTGCCTTCATATTTTGTCCTATCGACTTAACACTGTCTTTGGTAAAGCTGTCATAACTAATTCCGTACATGCCATACTGACTTGCGCTCTGAGATGGGTCATCATTAGTCATCATAGAGTCTATATTCAAGTGCAAAAGCACTGAACTTACTCCAGTCAATGTCACAAACAAAAATTGTATCCTGGTGCACTGGTGAAAACACTGTCTTACACTTAGACAAATTTGCAATGCGCTCTGCTATACTTGCTCTCTGACCTATGCAATCTTCATCTGGATCATATGTTTCCATAATGACAACATCTATGTACTCACTTCAGCCAAATTGCCAACAAAATGATACATCTAAGTCCTGATCGATAAAACATCAACATGATACAAAATCACAACAAGGAAGATCCATAAATCTAATATCCAAGAAGCTAGGGACCTGAATAGAGGTAATTTGGAATCACCTCTATTTGTGTAAGTATGTGGGGAAAATGTAATATTCACTCCTAAATCCAAATTCCCAAAGGAGAGATCCAATTTGATCAACCAAGAGGTTAATACACAATCGAATCAATCTATGAAGAATATGAAAGAGAGAAGGAAACCCTATACTTCCCTATAGTTGGATTAAGCTTGAAATCTAAAATAATTGAAGTGATAATACTAACCTTGAATTAGGGCAGATCTGGAAAATGTTGAATTATGGCATCTGTATGAACTTTCTAAGGATTCCATCACCTATTTTGGACTGGAAATGTCGAGGTGGACAAAACCAAGAAATCTTTTCTCCAAATTCACATAGGTCGACTTTGACCTTTTAAAAGGTCAAAGACCACATTATTTATTTGAAGTCCAATTCTGATTCTGTTCGTAGATCCTAAAAGATTGTCAAAAAGGGTATCCAAATTCACTCTCAGATCTGAGATTTCACACCTGTACCTGCAAAAAAATGGGGGTTTTTGGTTGTATGGGGGGTTTGCCTTGGTCAAACCCCAATTTAGGAATTAACCTTGAAATTGAATTGAAATATATTGTGCATAAACAACGTAATTGAAACAAATCACCTTGCTTATGTTGAAGTCCTTGAAAAGGATTATAATCCTCAAATCCAGAAGTAGGAATGCTTCAATGGATGGAAAGATATATCTAATCAATGGTACTTGATCTTCAACACCAATCTTGATTTGATCTTTGCATATGAGAAGGCTTGAATGAATGGAGAAGGATGGATCTTCAAGGGGGCTCAAAGGAGATTGAATCCTTCAATAGCTAACAATGGAACTCCTTGATGAATTCTTGAACACTTGAATGCTTGAAGACTTGCTTGCACTTGAATACTTGAGAGCTCTAGATGCTTGATTGCTTGGATGAGATATGAAAGCTTGATGTTGGAGTGATGTCAAAATGAGAGAGGAAGGCCTCCTTTTATAGTGATCTAGGGCACAATCCTCTAGATGGGCCACCTTGGAGAATTAAATCCCAAATAGGTCCTCACCTTTAGAAAATATACCTTGATTAAATACAATTAAAGAATTTACCATTTCGAAGCCCGAAATAGCCGACCCAGAGGTGGAGAAATAATTATCCCGAAAGCCAAACTACTGAGAGAAATCTTGACAGGAAGAGGTCAAGGTTGAGGTTGACCCTAACCTAGTCAAGGTCAAGGTTGACCCTGACCTACTCAGGTTCGAAGTTGACGTTGACCTCAAACCCTAACTTTTTCAGGATATGCAGTAGAGGTTCCAAGAGATGCTAGAAACTTGGAAATTGATATCTAAATAGGACCCAGTGTCAAGAATAGATAGAAAATCCTTAGAATGATATGATGAAGGACTAGGATGTCTCATTTCTGAATCCTACCTAGAAAATAGAGCCATGAAAGAGGGAAAATTAGGAAACTCCTTAAAACCTTAACCCTAATTTCACCTAGAAGGAAGAAATCAAGTGCGGAGAAGTGGAAAGTGGGGGAAAGCCAAATACATGAAAAGATGTAATCAAGGTGCTTAACATGACCCCAAACCACTTACTCAGAGGGCTAAATGCTCTTAACATGGTAGTGCTTCCATTTTAAGATGATACATTAAGCCCGCACTTTAGCAAGAGTATGGACTTGATGCAAACTCTTGGTAAAGGAGATAAAAATAACAAGATAATCTTATCGCAATCTAAGGGAAAAAGAGAAATCCCAAGCCCCCAGGGACTCAAGTCTTCATCAACTCTTAAATCATAGATAAGAGAGACATCTCTAAAGAGAGAAAGAAAAAGTGTGATTACCTCGCCCAATGAGAACTTATGTCCCATTGTGAACCACACAGGAAAAAGGCGCAACTAGAAAGATGGAATTGAACTACCTAGTGAATGTGGCTACTCACTAGTCAACCCATCAAGGATTTATCCTTAGGAATATTCTATTCCAAAAGAATAAAACCAAAAAATAAAAAATAAAAGAGATCCAGTCTTAAAGACACTTCCGGCCTTAAGGGATCACAATATATGTGTATTTGAAACTAGAGGGATCAAGAGATCCTAATAGAAATCCATACTTTAAGGATTAGATCTTAATCCAAAAAGAAAGGTTGAAAAGTAAATTTAAAGTGCGTGTCTTCCTCAAGATTTAGCAGCTTATGTGCGTTACCTTTAGAAGATTTAGCATGTTTTGAATTTTTCATAAGTGCGTGTGTGTAATAAGTGAGCAGAGCATATGCCCCCATGTTAAAGTCATTGTTGACACTTTAACAGGAGCAATGGCTTTAACAGAAACATAAACAACTCCACTGATTACATTTCCACATTGAGATGCCCCCAGACAAAGACAAATCAAGGTAAAAATCATAGAAACATACAGAGAACACGGAAGGAATCTACCTACGATGGGGTCAGTATGATCATAAGATAATATATATATATAATATTATTGCAAAAGAATTGACATCATTCCCCAAAGAATGTAGAACTACAATCACAAAGGAGTAAAGATTACATAAGTTATACAAAGGAGAATCTTTTCAGACCATGACACGGTGACCAAAAAGATTTAATGCTACCATATCTCGAATCCAAGTAGATTACACAAGGAAACATTTATGAACAATAGCATAGTTACAACATAACATTGAACAACACATAGAATAATAGAGATACATATAGAGGAATTTGAACAAAAATTTTTGATTCCTTCATCACCTTGTACCAACTGAGTAACAAGGATCGTATAAAAGAATCTAACAACATTTAGCAATCACATTACCGGAGAAGCACAATACAGCAGGCAAACACACAACAAAACTACCATGAAGGACAAGCCGATCAAGCATGCTGCCTACTTTCCCCATCTCATTGTATATCATTTAGGGTAGGTGGGTAACTCGCAAGAGGGACTATATCCAATACAGTAGGAATGATAGCCAGTTCCAAACAAGGATCCTCTTGAGAATCACTATGTTTGATACTAGGTGTAAGAGTCAATTGAGATAAAAGCATATTTGGCAAATCAATATCAATGTCAATAGTCACATATTCATCATTAACATTTTCAGTATCATCAAGAGTATCTTCTTCATCCAAATTAATCAAAATAGGATCTAAGATATGAATATAATCATCATAATCATGCATGTGAACATCATTATTAGTAACAATATTTTCTAATACATTATGAATAGGTGTATCCACAGAAAGTAGAGATATTTTAGCTTTAGCATGAGCATGATGCTTTTTACAATGTTCATTAGCAGATTGATTATGTTTTGATTTATTTGAAATAGGATGAGAACTAGGAGGAACAATCACAGGATCCTTCATAGGTTCTTTAGGAAGATCAATAGGATTATCAACCATAGAAGGAGGAATCATAGGATCTTTGATAGATTTGGTAGGAGGAACTTGATTAACAAAACTAAAAGCCATAGTTAAAGGAGGTATTGAAGGTGTAGGTAAAAGATCACAATTAAGATCCATAGGAGGTATGCTTAATTGAAGAATCTTACGATGCTTATGTTAGGGATTTTTCTTGTAGGACTAAAATGATACTTGAACTTATGTTCCTTGAGACTAATTCCCACAAGAGAAAGGCCTAATTGCTAAGGATTGGATAAGGTCCTCCTTCATTTCCAAGCTCCACTGACTCAGGAAAGTATTACCTTCTAATGATAACTATTGTTACAATATTCTTGTGAGTGGACACTGATTAGCTTCTATTCTTCTTAATGCATAAACCTATAGAACACTTTGCATATGATTGTAACCACATTAATGAAAATTTTGACCAGACAAAGTGTGATTGTAAGTAAAGTAGTAATCAGTGATTTAAGGATTCTCATCCTTCTTCCTTTTAAGGAGGGACAACCTAATGTGATTCTCTCTTTATAGAATCAGGAAATATGAATTGAATGCCCTAGGCACAGTCCAAGCTATTTGGTGCAATAAACATGAAATGAAAAGGTATTGGTAAATGATGTGAAGGTTTCAATTTTTCTTCTGAAATCTATGAAAGATAAAATTGTAAGAAACAAACACCAAACCAATGCCTTATCCTAAGGGCAACATAATCAAAATGCAAATCAAACAAGTAAACTCTAAAAGAAATACAACAATATGCCTTACATACCAACTGCAAATCCAAATAGGTTGCCTTACAAACTATCCTATTTACTAGATATTGTTATCATCAAAGATCCATACAAATATATCTACTCTCCAAAATGAAATATGAGAACTTTTAATTCTTTCCTTGAAAGAAACTCATAAAACACCCAAGCAGGTTGCCTTACAACTAGTATATTTTGAATGCCTAACATGAAAAACATAAAAGAGTATGATATATAAACAAAGAGACAACAACAATATATGGTAGAAGTTGCAGTGTATTTGTATTAAAATCAACTTGCCACTTACATTCACAATTCCATTACTCAGAAGACCAGACACAAAACTTGGTGATTTGCTTCCAAGCAATCCTGTTCTATTTTTCTTTATCTTTCCAACCTCCTTTACAAAAAATGAGTCTTCAACTCTATATACAACTTCTTTTCAACCACCTTGGAATTCCCTCATTAATGAGAATGAAACAAGCTTCGGGTGGTTGAAAAACCTAACTCTCTAAAAACATAAGAGACAAAAATAAGAATAAAATACACCCAGCCCCTAGGCGGTGAAAGGACAAAACTTCCTCAGAAAAATGTACATCTTTGGCTACTCAAAAATTAACACCTTCAACTGCAAATATTTATGATAGCTCCTTGAGTTCAATGAGATATGGTGACTTCCATTTCAGGATAACCCACACCATTCTTGAATGATAGCTTATCAATCCTTTATTCCTTACATCAAGTGTCAGGTGTGTCAGATGTCCTTCTCAATCTTCATCCAAAATGTCCAAATCAACAGTGGTAGATCTAGCCTTTTTGGGTTTTTTCAATTCATCCCATACAGTTACTTGTTCCTCTGATGGCCAATTAAAGTTTTGGACAATTTGTAGTTGGGCCTTTTGTCTTTCCCATTTGGCATCCATAATTGCCTTGACATCTGACACAAATTTGGTGAGGTCCACCTCTGCTTTGATAACTTCATCTAGGGATTTGTTGAAGCTTTCTAAATCAACATTATTATCCTCACCTAAAAATGCCTCTTTCCTAGGTAGTAGAAGATTAGCATCTGATCTCCATTGATCAAGGCTCTTTATGGTCCCATCTATACTCAAAATTGAGGGGATGAATTTGTTGGAACAAGAGCTGAGCATGGCTATCTTAGCCTCAATTAGATTTTCCTTACCCTTAAAAAGTGGTAAGATGGCTTTAATTCTATCAATCTCCTCACCAACCCTCACAACTAACTCTAGTATGTCACTCCCCAAAGATTGAGCAAGAATCAATCTCTCAAAAAGTGGTGCTCTAACAGACCACACTGTATGAAATCCACTCAAAATTTGCACATAATTGTTGACCTCCTTTTGCAATTCTGGCAACTTGCCATAAGCATTATAAACCAGGTCAAATTTATCTTTAATGGTATTCATTCTATGCTGCAAAATATTCAAAAGGGCCTTCCAAATAGCCTCATTCTTCTCATCATTAATCTTTTTAGTTCTGCTGCCACCTCCTCCTCTATCATTCCTTGTTCCTCTATTAATGTTGGCTGCTTAGGAGGTGCAGGAACTACTATAGGAGTATTAATTATTTTTAATTTTAGTTCCTCCACCTGTTTCTCCAATGCTTTAACTTTTATGATCTGCAAGTCCCTATCCTTCACAAGGGCACTGTAATCCTCTAAAAGATTACCATATCTTTCTAATAATTGTTTAGTTTTATCTTCATTAAATTTAGCAAATTGGGTCAAAACCTAAGAAATTTCTAGGTCCCCTATATTGTGGATTGACCACACAATTTTATCCCCTTCCATTTGCTCTTTCACATTCAAAATCTTTGGCTTCCTATCCTTTGGATATAGACTCCACATGGCCAAGGCCTAATTTTGTGGGCTATACCCAAATCCTTTTATTATATCCCCTACTTGGGTCTCTAAAGAAAGGGTAACATCTTCTTGTCTCTTTATTTGATCAATTATGAAGTCAGTATACAAACTCCACCCAAGCACAAGCAACATATTACTTTTTCTTACTAATTCCCTGGCCTCATCTGGAGTAAGATTTTCTTCCTCGGGGTCATATTCTCTCAATTGTTGCAATGCCTCATCTGGCACTTGACCCTCCTCAGTTATTTGCACATTTGAGGCCACCTACTACTACTTATGCCACATTAAGAAACTTTTGAATTCCTTAGAATTCACAAAATTATCATCTTTCAAGAAAGCATCATGTTCAATTATTCTTTCATCCTGGCCTAAAGCCAGAGGCAACTCTACATCATCTGTTTCATACCTTTTTTACCTTTTAGCCTCTCTGACTACTTTCCTTATTTCATGGTGATGAAAGCTAGTCCCAATGTAGAGGGCACTTACTCTATCCTTCTTCTTCTTCTTTGATGGCTCTCTAGCCATTAACTTCCTCTTCTTTTGTAAGGGCTCAGGGGTGTCCTCTGAGCTAGGCAGCTCACTGAGGTTGATAGTCTCACCTCCTTCCTTGGGTTCTTCAATTAATGGCTGCTCCATGGGGGGTGGGCTATATATTGGGTATCCACCATCACTTTCCTCATCACATTTAGAATCAAAGTGTGCCTTCTTACCCTGATTAGCATCATCAATCTGATCCTTTATGGATTCAACTAGTGTATCAAATTGAGCCACCATCTGCTCAAGTCTTTGGATGTAAGGCAAAGTGGGAAAGAAACCCCCAAATACCAATCCTTTTCCTTTTACTTCTCTCTCAATTTTGTGTAACTAATCCAATTGTCTAATTATTTTCTCCACTTCATCATCTTCAATGATGTTTTTGATCACATCCTCCTCAGGATACTCTTCATGTTGCTTATTAAAAGGAATGGTAGGCATGTAGTATCTCCTTGTAGTAGCCATGAAACCTTTTGTATCTACATACCTATGTGGAGCTGCAAACATCCTATATTTCTCTAATGAATCATTTACTTTATTAAAAGCTCCCTTTCCAATTGTAATATAGTGCACCCTAAAGTGCTGAGGAGTGAGAGTCCCTTTCCTATGGGAAGCCAAGTGTTCTTTTTCTGTCAACATGAGTTGCTAGAAAAACTCTAGAAATGCAATTCTTGGTGGAACATAAAATGGAAGTAGATGAGGAGGCTAAGGGCATCCATAAACCCTAATCATTGTATAACCCTTCTCATAGTAAATGTCTCCCCAATTGTGACCCTTGGTCCAATTATGAACAAACTGTTGGGGTCTCACCAATTGCAAGACCTTGGTGGATAATCTTGTACAATTAACTCCCAAACTCTAAATAATGGGGTACACAATCCAATTCTCAAAGGCACCAAAATCTCACCTAGGGCAAGAAGGGCTCCAAACTCCTAACCAGAACTATATTGGGTTAGGCTATCCATTCCACATCATTTGTGGCTTGAGATCATTCAAATTTATAAGACCATAATTATGATACACAATTAGGTGCATCAAAAGGGAGTAGTGCATGAATCTAGGTGGAGAACTAGAGGTGAAATTCTTCAAAGACAGAAAACACTCATGCATCTTGTTTATTACATAACCAATGAAATCATACCCTTTGCTCACCATATGGCTCTATGAATCCATCACTAACATCAAAATATCAGAGGTAATCCTCTCAGGGCCCGCATCAATTCCCAAAACCTGGCATATCCCATATGTAATGTATTTCATGTAAAACTTCAGGTCCTTGTAAGCATATGGAATTAACCCAACCATAGGTGCAATATAATTTCTATTTTCTTTAGGCATGTGACTCTTAATCTCCCTAGAGACCAAAGTAGCCTCCCTGACATATCTATTCACCTTAGCCTGTAAGTTAATTTACGTGGCCATTGGAAACTAAATTTTGAAAGCACTCATGAAAGAATTCTGGTCTAAGGTTACCAAGGGTGAACCATCCTCTTTTCTAATTGTCTTAGATAAGGGATCATATCTCTGAGATAGCATAAGGAGTACGTCCACATCTAGAAAAACCTCTAGGACAATCAATTTGGCTAACCTTGAAGTCCAAGGGTTTGATACTGGTCTAACACTATCATAGTTTTTATAAAAATAGCTAAAAAGACACATGTCTATGATTTTAGGTGTCCTAGCATCTCTACAGTAAGCTAAGTCATCGACAAATATGTCATCACTGACCTTCTTGTTTTGAGATGAACCAGACAGAAGGGTGAGAAACTCATCTTAAAAACTTTCCTTTACCTTTTCCTTCGACCCTCGGCTGGTAGAAGCTCCACTTGCTGTTGCTTGACTCATCCTGACTGTAACTCTAAAAATTCCCCTGCAAAAATCACTGATCATGCTACAAGTCTAGAAAGCTCAGAAAACCTAGCGCTCTGTACTTCTTTTATATGCTTCTTAATTCTCAAATGAGCCATCTCTAACTATTTTATCCTACAGTATTGAATGCGCCACCATTTCTGACATCTCTAGCTATCAAAAGGTCACTTTTGCCATTACTTTGGCATGAACAGGGCTTCAATTTACTAGCCATAGCTCAGAAATTTAAATTTAAATACTTTGAGATTTGGTGACTGAAGAAAAGTCTCATAGTCATTTTATAACATTGGCACCTTAGAAAAGCATTCTGAGATCTGGTGACTAAGAGGGCTTCTCATAGTCATGGAACATTACTGACTTTTCAAACTTCTTTCTAAGATATCCTAACCCGTCCATTTGGAGATTTGGCGAGTGAAGGGAAGAAACCTTGATATATCTTTTTCTAGAGATCTAGCGACTATAGCCGAAACTATATCGTAACAACTTTATTTATTCTTTAAGACATTCAGTGATCACCTGACCTAGAAATCTGGTGACAAACCTAAAGTCTCAAAATCACGTAAACCTTTGACTGTTCAACTTTCTACCTGAGATTACATGACTACCATTGATCTCCTTCCTCATTTCATCTTACGGCCTACATTAAGTCATGAGAAGTTTTCACAACTAACCGTTTAATTCAATGACCCAGAGATAACCGTGTCACTAAATCACTGGAGGTTATCCACTTAACTGCTAGGAACCTGAGATCACCCATCTACACAGTCGTTCTATCACTGAATAAAACATAATTTATGGGCCTTGACCATTACATTAACTTTAACTTGACCACGGGTTCATCTGGAGATCACGCGACAAAGGAAAACCTAAGCTGCAAAAACAATTCTTCATCTTGAGTTAGATCCAGAGATTAAGCACCATCCACATGATCAAAAGTTCATCAACAGTCCACATTAAGTCTGATAATCCTTTGTCACTTAACCGCTGCATTCAGAGATTTGGAGACAACCGCGTCGTAGAATAACTAACCCTGCAAGAGATAGCCACCAACATTGGGAGATAACGCGACCAAAGGAACTCTTAATTGCTGAATAGAAAGACTAACCATGAGAAGATCATGAGATCTAGAGACAACTACCAAAGAAGATTGTTGTTGCATCCAGAGATTCAGTGACTAAAAGGAGAACTCATAATCGCCAAACAAAAGACCACTTTAATAAAACATCTCAATATTTCTTGACCATAGGTAAATTCAATCTGGAGATCATGTGACAATAGTCCCTTAGTGATAAATCTGATACAGTAGTCGCTAGATCTCAAGAAAACATTGCGAGATCTGGAGACTAAAAGGGAAACCCTAAGTCGTTAGATAATAAGGAATATTCTAAATAGCTCACGAGATCGGGCGACAAAGGCTTTCAGGCATTTTCTCAATAAAGAAGAATATTCTTAAACCTTAAGGAGACTCAGTGACCAAGAGAAAAATAAAAGTGCGCATGCTTATTTCAAGGCTTAAGTCATCAGATAAAGTAACAGAGAAATAGAAAGCTGATGACCAAAACTAGGGCTTTTCTGATTTTCAAAGACATTCAGACCTAGCAAACCCTAAAGATTGTAAAATTTTTAGGATCATCCATAAATTTAGGGAAAAATTTAAAAAATGAGAATTCTAACCAACAGCTTATAGGCTTGATATGATTGAAAAAGATTATCAGGGCGAGGACATGAATTAGGTAAGGAAGGCCAAAAGAAATCCAGAGCAGCACAATCTCTAGGCCTAGAAGGTCGATATAGACTATGATTGATCATCTTCACTTCACCATCATGAACGTACTTAAGACACTTATGTATAGGTGAAGCAATAGCATGCATGGCAGTTAACCAAGGCAAACCTAGCTTAACTTGAAATTGATCAGAAGTAGGAACCACAATGAATGTAGTGTTCACAATTTTTCCAAAAAGTTCAACCGGTAAAGTAATAGAATCAAATGAGGGATAAAGAAAACCATTACAAGTTTGAATCCACACATCTGATGTATCATAGAAGTTGCGTTGTAAGCTTTCCATAAAAAGATTTTCTTCAGTGATAACATTGACTAAGGAGGTAGGTGTGTGTGTGAATTTTGTACCTGATCTATAGACACAACACTTCAGTAAAACATTAGAGGTTAGAAAAAATGAAATCGTGCAATGAATTGAAAGCTAAACTAACCAGGTGATTTACTGCCTTCTAATAGGTGATGTTCTCATATTGTTATCAAGATCAGTGACCTTGACGACACCTAAATGAAGGATTTGAATGCAAGATAGCAATGAAGTAATGAATGCAAATTAATCTATATTTTTGGGTTTTCTATGCAATAAGAATGAGAAATCTGGTATGAATCTATTCTATATGAAAATTGATCTAACAATGATATGAAATAAAACTAAAATGAATGTAAAAACCAAATTGATCTCACAATAGCCTTGATTCGTAATAAGCTTTGATTCTCCAAATTCCAATTCTTCAAAATAGTTGTGTAATTCGTAGACGATTTTGGCAAAGTAAGCTCCGAAATTATGAGATGATTTGGAATGAGTTGAAGCCTTGATTTTATAGAAATCCAGAGCTTTGGAGGTGCATGAAAAAAAAGCCATAAATCACTCAAATAAACTCAACTTGATTTTTGAGTTATCTGAAAATAAAGATAATTTAATTCATAAAAACATGCAAAAGCATATTTAAACTCAAAATAGAGTTTAGATTTAATTGATAATTGATAGTTGTCTGCTTTTCTAATTGTGCATGTTTTAATTATGAATTAATTTAATAATAAAGTGATTTATTTCCAACTTAACTGATTTTGAAAAATAAAAAAATTGATTTATGGGTTAATCAATTATTTTTCAAACTTTTATTCAAAAACAATATCATTAAAAATTGACAACTTGCTTTAATTAATTAAATAAGAATTTAATCAATTATTCATAGGATTTTGGATTTATTGTCAAAATTAAATAATACAATTTAGGAATAAATAGATTAACTTCAATTAAATAATTAAGTGGCAGAATTAAATCTAATTAATTAAATATTGAGAATATTCAATTAATTAAACTTTAGGATAAATAGGATTTATCACCAAATAACTATTAAATTAAAGATAATTATGATGATTAGGAATATTACTAGGAATATTGTCCGATGTAGAATTTGGAATAATCAATTAGGATTTGATGATGTTCAGATGTGCCTTAGGTTAGGACTTTGATGTCGATTTCGTTCGATTTGATGATGTAGGAGTTTAATGAACCTATAGCCCATTTTTGGGGTATTACATTTTTCCCCTCTTTGAATTGTTCTACGAAGCAAAGTGGTTCAAAGATAGTCTGTGTATGATAAAGATATGAAACTGATTCAAAAGATATGATGATATTAGGTCCTGAATGACCAAAGATAATGTTAACTATAACAGCAATGAACCAATGAAACAAAAGCATCAAAACACCTGATTCCAAACCTTATGATTGCGAAGAAGTGAGTGACCGATTCCAGACTCAATTGTTCTGAGAAGAATCACATTGGCATCACATCTAAACCCTTTAATTATTGAAAAACCAAGGAAATAAAACTAATGAACTGATGGTTATGAAAAACTGATACATTTTACAAGATTAGGAGAATATCAGATTGATATGGATCTCGATGAATTTGATATGCCCCAAGCGATGATAGATTTGCCCCGAGCGATGAGGACTTTTTGATGAATCAGCAACTAGATGTGGTTGGTTGTCTCAATTACTGAGGAAAGAATAGATTTCAATAAAGATATGATTTCAAATTAGATTAAAGACTTTGAATGATGTGCAATACCATGCCCCCTTTAGGATTAAAATTGAAATCTGACAAGAAAAGTTAGTGTTATAGGGTTTAAAAGCATGTTAATTGATTGGAGAAGTGGTTAAACACGTTCAAGAATGCATTCTGCATCATTTAGAGGTCCTGGAGACCAAGTTTGACTAGGTGAAACCATGAGTTGACCATGGTGACCAAGTTGAAATTTTGATAGTTTGATGTAAGATAATCAATTAAGTTGAATTTTGGATTCCTGTGATGATTGAAGGTCGATTATGCAAGTAGTGAATAATATGAATGATCTCAAATTTTGATTTTGATCCCGAAAAAGGATTCTACTTGCTATTTCATTGGAGGAACCTTCATGTAAGATTCAGCTCTTGTTAGATTTGAAGAGACAAGTGGAGAATTGTTTAAGCATTGAAGTTCATTTAGCTATTGTGAGATCATGCAAACATGCAAAAATGCAAAGAAACATGCAATATGAAATGCAACCTAAGACCTAGGACCTAGTCACTAATCATCTGTTGATCATTCTCATCATTGAATTTTTAGGTAACCAGATAAATCAATACAATGCCCACTAGTGCTGAAACCATAGACATATGAATATTAATTTGTATACGCAGGAATCAATACAACACCCACTGATTAGGAAACCATGGATATATGAATATTGATTTTGTTTTCAGACTGTCGGATTAGATATAAGCACCAAGGCATAAATGCTAGGATGACTTGAATAGCATGTCCATTTTGATATAGCAATTTGTATAAGCATAAAAACATAAACATCATGATGACTTGAATACACCTTATGGTACAAACACATCAAGCAGTCAAGAGATCATTCTAAATCCAATGTGAATTACCCGTAGTGACCCTTTATCATTCACATCCTTAGGTAAGATCGCATTTCACAATAGGAGAAAGAACTCACTCAAAAAAGACAATAGTTAGATCAAACTCCCTTGAATTTATTGGGTATCAATGGTCAAGGTACGCATGGCCATCCAATTTGAGATAGATGCTCTTACAGTTGGACACCATTTCAATCCAAAATTTCCAAAGTTATTAGATTTTCACATACAAGCAGAAGAAAAAGAAAAATTATGCCCCCAGTCATCACTCTCTAAATCCTATAAAGGACATCATCGAAGAGCTCAAAGAGACACAATATGAAAAAATCTCAATGTGAATCAGTAATCATACAAGGAGATAAAAGCATGTAAAAGCATAGATTGTTTTTAGTTTGTGTTTGATTGCATTGTTGTAGATGCAAAATCCTTTCTAGAGACAAGATTGACTGACTGACGTAGATGAAGCTTCAAAGGAATTTGACTAGATATGATACATCTCAGATACATTGGAGGCCATAGGATATGACATTGATTTCCCCCAAGTGTTAAGCATTGATAGGATACAGACGCTTGAACCGATCGATGTACAGACTGACTTATTGAAAATAGGAACGTAGAAACAAACCGAGAGATATGTACAAACAAAAGCAAGACTGAAAGCTGGGAAAGACCAAGATTGCACTGATAGATGGAGCATTTTTGAAACAAGTGGCACCCGTTTGTCAAGTTTTCACCATCTTAGCAGAGATTCTATTTTTTCTACCAAGGCGTCTATTTCCAGGTTTTCACCAAGGCACTTTTTTTTTCTTTTGCTCATTTTTTTGTATTTTTCATTTTTTCAATTTTTTTTGTACTTTTGATTTTTCCAATTTTTTAGATTTTTTCAGGACATTTTACCATTCACTAAATGCCTTAGGCATAGAATTTCTTCAGATGGAGAATGTTGATTGGTTCTCAGAGCTTTTCTCCTTCAGTCATTGAGAGTTGATAGGCACCAGAGCCAAAAGTAGCAGTGATTACAAAGGGACCCAGCCCGTTGGGTTCAAACTTCCCCTTGCATTCTCGATGTGATAGTTTTTAGGATTCTCTCTCAAGACTAGATCACCAACCTAAAATTCTCTATTTGACTTTCTTGTTGTAGCCTCTAGACATCCTCTTCTGATATACTCTGAGATGATCATACACTACTTGTCTGTGCTCATCTAGTAGTTCAAGTTCTTTCAACCTAGACACTTTGTAGTCATCATCAGTTACCAGACCATGCATTCTGATTCTTAGTGATGGGATTTCAACCTCAATAGGCAGTATCACTTCAGACCCATAAACTAAAGTGAAAGGTGTAGCCCTAGTGGGCATTCTGATACTTGTTCTGTAGGCCCAGAGAGCTGGATTGATCATGATATGTCAGTCTCTTCCTATTTTATTAACTGTACAATGCAAGATTTTCAATAGATTCTTGTTAGAAGCCTTTGCTTGTCCATTCCCTTGAGGATAGTAGATAGAAAACCAATATTGTGTGATCTTGAATTTGGCACATAGATCATCTAGGTCTTTATTCTTGATTTGTCCACTATTATCTATGATTATGGAATGAGGTATCCCATATCTACATATGATATAGTTCAATATGAACATAGATATTTTCTTTCCAGTTGCTTGTGTCAAAGGGACTGCTTCTACCCATTTTGTAAAATAATCTGTAGCTGTGATTATATGGGTATGTCCATTAGAAGAGTGTGGATAGATAGCACCTATAAGATCAAAAGCCCATTGTTGAAAAGGCCATTGTGTAGTAAAGGGAATTAAATCTCTCCCTGGAGCATGAATTAGGTTGCCATGTACTTGACACTTTTGACAGTTCTTAGCAAACTTGATAGACTCTTTCTCCATTTCAGGCCAATAGTACCCAGCCCTAATAATTTTTTGAGCTAGTGTTAAATCGTTCGAGTGTGACCCACAAATACCTTCATGGACTTCCTCTAATGCACATTTAGACTCTTCCCATTCTAAACATCTGAGTAGTGTACCATCTAAACCTCATTTGTATAGATCATGACCAATGATGACATATCGGGAGGCATTACAGACAAGGTATCTCTTTTCATGGCAGTTGAAGGTATTGGGAATGATTTGGTCTTGGAGATAGGAAAATAAGTTTTTTTATCTGGATGAATCATGACCTACAACGGTGAAAATCATGCAAGTTTCAGGGGAGTCATATGTAGGATAAGATAGTGCTTTCACTAGGAACTCATAGCATAGCTCATGTTCAGGCTGATGTAATAAAGTAGATAGTGTTTCCATTGCATCGGCAGCCTTGTTCTCCATTCTAGGAATTTTCTCAAATGTGATAGATAGAAAATACTTCTTTAGATCATCTACCATTCTCTTGTAAGGAATGAGCTTTTCATCTTTATTTTGGTACACATCATTGACTTGATGAATAACAAGTTGAGAGTCTTCATGAATGTGTAGCTCTATTACTCTCCATTCAATTACTATTTTCACACCATTCAAAAGGGCTTCATATTCTGCAATATTGTTTGTACAAGGAAACTTTAATCTAAATGCTTTTGGAATTGAGTATCCTTGAGGAGTTATGAACAATATGCCTACTCCAGATCCATTCTATGTATAGGAGACATCAAAGCATAACTGCCATTCTCTAGAAGAAAGAGTCATGATAGAGGAATCTGGAAATTCCATTTGCATTGGTGTATCATCAATCATAGGTGCATCTGCTAATTGATCAGCAATAACCTATTCTTTGATAGCCTTTCTTTCCACATATTCAATGTCAAATTCACTTAAGAGCATGACCCATTTAGCTAATCTACCTGTGAGGGCAGCTTTTCTTAGTAGGTACTTGAGCGAATCAATTTTAGCTACCAATTGTGTGGTATGAGCTGACATGTAGTGTCTTAGTTTCTATGATGCAAAGATCACAGCTAGACAAGCTTTCTCAATCATTGAATAGTTCTTCTCATATGCAACCAATGTTCTACTGATATAGTATATAGCTCTTTCCTTTTTGTTCCCATCTTGTTGTGCTAGCAATGCCCCCAGTGATGTATCTATTCCAGAGACATATAAGATCAATGGCTTCCCATGAATAGGAGGTATCAAGATAGGAGGATTTGATAGATATTTCTTGATATGGTCAAAGTTCTTTTCACATTCTTCATTCCATGCAAAGGTCACACCTTTATGTAATGTTTTTGTAAAAGGTTGTGATATATCAGCAAGCTGTGATATAAATCTTCTGATAGATTGTACTCTCCCTTGTAAGGTTCTCATTTGACTGATATTCTTGGGAGGTTGCATCTCTATTATAGCTTTGACTTTAGCTGGATCAACTTCAATGCCCTTCTTTGAAACTATGTATCGTAAGAGCTTTCCAAAAGTGACACCAAAAGCATACTTCTTAGGATTTAGTCGGAGACTAAACTTTTCCATTCTATCTAGGATCATGCTTAAGTCCTTTAGATGTTTAGTTCTAATCATAGATTTTGCTAAAGTATCATCAACATAATCTTCCATACTTTGATGCATCATGTCATGGAAAATAGATGTCATTTCTCTTTGATATGTAGCACCAGCATTCTTAAGCCCAAATGGCATGACATTCCAACAAAAGGTACCCCATGCACATGTGAAAGCAATTTTCTCTTCATCCTCTGGAGCAATTTTTATTTGGTTATATCCAGAGAAACCATCCATTAAGGAATACATCTCAAAACCTGCAGTCATGTCCACTATCATATCAATGTTAGGTAGTGGAAAATCATCCTTAGGCCACACTCTATTCACATCTCTAAAGTCTGTGCACACTCTGATTGAACCATCTGGTTTAGAAATAGGTACAATATTAGAGATCCACTCTACATAGTCAATAACATAGATGAATCCAGCTTGTAGGAGCTTCTCTAATTCAAATTTTACCAAGAGTGCAACATGAGGCTGCATCTTTCTCAATTTTTGCTTGACAGGTTTAACATTTGGAGCTATAGATAAATGATGCATTATAAGATTAGGATCCAATCCTGGCATATCTAAATATTTCCATGCAAAGTTGATCTTTTTCTCTGTTAGAAATGTAGTAAATTTTTTCTTCTCTTCTTCTGATAAAGATTGTGCTACATGAATCAATTGTGGTTCTTCTGTTGTACCCAAATTGATCGATTGAGTGGGCTCAATTAGAACTGGAGATCTGTCCTGTAAATGACTTGAAAGGACATCAAATATCTCATCCTTAGGCACCTCAGAGAGGTTTTCACCTTCAGATACATCTTTTATTTTTACTTTTGTAGGTTATGAGACTGCCACAAAGTGGTTTTCACCCTCAGAACTCTTTTTCTTTTTATTTTTATTCTTATTTTTCTGACTGAGATATTTGATGTTTGACTCCGTCATGCTAATGCTCAGTTCACTGATGGAAGTACTCATAGGCTCAACTTCATTGAGGTAGAAAGCAAGGGCATAGTCATTCAGGAAGGTATAAATACCATGGCTCAGATTTGTGGAGGTTTGATCAATAAGTTCTGGACATTGGATAGTCAAAGTGGGGAAAGATTGGGAGATAGTGTTTATGGATATGGATCTATCATCATTGGTCCTAACCCTACACTCGAGTTCAAAGGTGATATTACAACTTAAGACATTCAATTCATGAATAGGCTCAATGTCATCATGGGAGTCCAATTCAGCCATAGGTGGATCAGACTCGATAGTTTCATCATTTCACTCTAGACTTACGTTGGGTTCAAGTGCATATTAGTGAATAACATCAACATGTTTCTCTATAATAAGCTCATCTGGTTCTAGAATGGCTCCCCATTCATAGTCATTTGATTCAGCTTCTGATTCAAGATCTCTAGGAAATCTTAGAATATGAGTAAAGTCAGGGTGAATACCCCAAGAAGGGTTACCCTCATATTCTAATTTGAATTCATACTCATGGGAATCTATCTCAGAATCACTACCACTTCCCTCTCCTTGATTGTTTTTGAGATTAGCTGGTTCTTGTGTTGCAGCTATCTCTTGATTGATAGTAGGTTCTTGTGTTTCTACTACATTAATTCTTTTGATTGGATCATCTTTATCATCAAGAAGGTCTTTGATCTCCTTAGGCAATTTTTCATAGGGGATGAGTTCTGAGCTATCTGAATCACTATCTGATGGTTCAATTTCTTCTTTCTTAAGAAGAGGTTCTCCTAGTCCGATCTTCTCTATGACATGAGAATAATTACCCTTGAGGTGATAGGGTTTCTTCTTAAAGCCTAGGCCAATAGTATTCTTATTTTCCCTACCCGTATGTGAAATAGGTGCCACAAGACCTTTTCCTCTAGCTCCTAGAGGTCCTTGACTTGGATATCCCATCTTAGCTATCAATTTATTTCCTAGACCGTATGACTTAGAAGGGATCTGTGGTGCTGTAGAGTCCCTAGTTTGAACATTGTGGCATTCAAGTTCATCTTTGTATAGCCATGATAGCACAGCTTCATCCTCTTCAAACTCTTTCTTGGATACTTGTTCTACCACAAAATTCTTTTTATATGCTTCAAGAGGTTCCTTAGGTTTGGGTTTGGACTATTTCAAGATTGTCCATAAGATTTAGGGGAGATAGGGAGAGATGTCAAAGATAAGACTGGCTCTATAATATATTCTCCCATCCCATTTTCTTTGATATTGACCTCTTTAGCAACGTCTTCCATTTTAGATGTTGAAGCAACATTTAGTTGTTCAGTAGAAGATTCTCTATTATTGGGAACAAGCTTATCAACACTTTCCTTTAATGTATTGCAAGTTGTATTTAGATCTGCGAGGATAGTAACCTCTACTCCTTCATAAGGAAATTTCAAACATTGATGGTATGTAGAAGGAATAGCTTGCATTTCATGTATCCATGGTCTCCCTAGAAGAATGTTGTAAACCAAAGGTAGATCAAGAACTTGACATATAGTATCTCTGATAACTAGACCTACTCTGATAGGTAAGATAATGGTGCCTTTAAAAGATCTTTCTTGTTCATCATAGGCTTTGATAGTTATTTTCTTTCTAGGATCAATAGCCAATTCTGAAAATCCCAATTGTGTGATCAAGCTGTAAGAACAAATGTTTAGGCCAGCGCCTCCATCTATCAACACACGTTTGACCCTACAGTTCTAGATCAAGACCTCTATATGCAAGGGCTGGTTATGTGGGTGACTCAATGAGTTGTCATCTTCCTCTGAAAAGGAGATATATTGTGGAGATGTAAGATGTCCAACAATAGTCTGGAACCTGTCTAAATCAAGGTCATCAGGAACATTGGAACCGAGCAAAGCTTTGTCTAGTATGGCTTTGTGAGCTGGAGATATTCGAAGCAACTCAAACATAGAGATTTTTGCATTAGTGTGCTAGAGTTTTTGAACAATGCTATAAGATGTAGGCCTTGTATCCTTTGGATTGGAAGATTTTGAAGCAGACTTCTGTTTGGAAGAAGATGAAAGATTGAAGGGTATCTTAGGGACATTAGATGCATCTGGGATTTGTCCTTTTAGATGTGTTTGAGCTTGTGATCTAGTAACTACATTAGCTGAGGAATGATCTCTTTCTTTTCGTACAATTGTGATGACATTGCAACTTTTAGAGAGACATGGTTCAACCATATTGATGACAGCATTATTTCCAGGGTAGGCATAATTGACTTTTGCCCCCATATTAGGCTGAGAAGTTGAAACTCCTTGAGCATGTTGCAGAAATGGTTCTGTAAATGTCATATGATCATTATTTCTTTTAGGATTGTCAACTGTGATGTCTCCACTATTGATCCGATCTTGAATGGTGTGTTTCAACCGTAAGCAGTGATTAGTTTTGTGACCTTTACCTTGATGGAAATCATAGAATTCATTTTCTTTCCACCAATTTGGCTTAGGGTCTGGATCAGATTGTTGGATAGCTAGCAAAGAGATGATGTTATCAACCAGTAGAGTTCTCATAGTTGATTCTAAAGATTCTCCAAGAGGATTGAACTTTCACTTTTTATCCCAAGGTTTGTATTTTGGCTTCTTTTCAAATGGTTCAGATGACTTTTGTTCTGAAGCTTTAATGGCTTGGGAACCAAGAGTTAGGTTGTAGGCTGGTGCCTTTGATGGGGCATGGATAGTGTCAACAACACCATCTATGATGATGCCTTTATTCTTGTTCCAGTTTTTGTTCTTGTCTTTAGAACTGGATCTTGATTCATACTTGTCTTTTTGAAGTGTGATTTCTCCTTTTTTCACAAGCACTTTTTTTATTTTGATAGCATTGTCCACCATCTTATCAAAAGATGTATGATATTGCATTTGTAGAGGATAATTGACTTTTGGAACAAGGTTATTGATGAATATTTCTAATTTTTCTATTTCTGGAATAGGTCCGGCATATAGAGAGAACTTCTTCCTCCTTCTCTTGAGAAATGTTAGGAATGGTTCCCCTGGATATTGCTTAAGATTATAGATATCAATCATGGTGACTGGATGTTGAATATTATAGGAGTATTTTTGATAAAAACAATTTAATCAACTCCTCAAAAAATTTCATCGTAGGAGGCAATCTAGAAAACCAATGAATGGATGCTCCGCCCAGAGATCTAGGAAAGAGGTGCATCAGATAGGTCGATTCATGCATGAAATCCATGGATTGTGTACAGAATTCTCTGACATGATCTTGGGGATTAGAGTTTCCATCATATTTATCATACTTTGGCATCTCCACTTTTTTTGGAAATGGCAGCATGTACAAGTCTTTGTCAAATGGAAAAGGACATAGAGCCTCCATGGAGAACTCCTTGGGTTCCTTCTCTTTTTTGAGTTTATTTAGCTTGACTTGCATGGCATGCATCTGTTTCATCATAGTTGTGAGTGGTGTTTATTCCTCATGCATAATGATATCTTCAACGTTAAAGTTGGGAGGAAGTTTAGCTCCTTGATGAGCTAATTGTAAAAAGTATGCCTCTCTATCTTCTTTCGAGAAATGCTTCATCATTCGTTTGAAGTTATCATCATTTTGATATTGAGCAATTTCTTCAGGTGTGGGTTCCTAATCTGCACCGTGTTGAGATTGAGCTCTTTGAGAGCCAAATTTTGTCCCTACTTGAGACATGGTAGGATTTTGTGGACTCCCTGGAATAGATTGATGTGGGGTTTTTTGGGTACCTCTATGAGTTGATGAAGGAGGAATGTAACCAGTTTTCAATTGAAAGTTGCCAAGATCGTCATCCTCGTAAAGACTAGAATTTATGAGTTGTTCAAGAGTTGGACCCTAGATATTAGTCAAAGGTAAGGTTTGAGACATCTCTCTTGATTTCTTGTGTGAGGAAGCTCTGGTTGCCACCATTAACCTTAGGTGAAGTGAAGAGAATAGGATGAAGACAATTGAAGAATGATTTGATGCAAGAAAATCAGATGACGCAACGTTGTCAAGATTATGATTGGTTTGAAGATTCAATTAGATGTGGGTGAAGGATACTATGCCCTGGATGTATGGGTAGATTCCCAAAAGATAGCGGACAAGATATCACAACACTTAGTCATTTTGATGATTGATTGAAGATTGATAGTTATGACAAGGTTTTGACACAAGATGATAAAGACTCAAATCGATTAAATAGAAAGCTAAATTAGATTCAAAAGGCCACTTTGGGATAATGATAGGATTCTCAATAGCTACTGCTCTATTCTTGACACAGTGATTTCTTTGACAGATTCTGGAAATAGGCTGGAAAAGCTAAGTATCTGGCAATTCTAACAATTTTCTGACAACTTTCAAAATTTTCCCAAATGACACTATGAAGACTCATACGATAGTGGGTATGCTATGAAATGATAGTTGAAAAGCTCATACAACAGTTGCAAAACTCACATGACAATTGACAACAGAAAATTGATTTTTGAAAATGATTGGCAAAAACACTCGTACGACACTGGGTTCTTTACCATACGACAGTTGGGCAATAATGAAATAACATTTGATATAAACTCATATGACTTTCTGACCTCCTGAGACAACTTTTGACTCTAGAAAGGAATTTCACTTCAAATTTTACAAATTTAGGGTTTTCAGTTTCAGATTGTTTGCAAATTTCAATGTCCAAATTCAAGGATTGTAACAGATTTGTTCATTTTTAGTAACCAGATAGATAAACAAGCACGCAAAATAGCAAGCAAGTGATTTCAAGCATGTCTGAAAACAATGAACAAGGGAAAAAGCAACCTTGCACATGAACAATCAAGTGACTTATTTTTTCTAATCCTTAGAAGTGCTAATTGTGTATGTTCCAAAAAGTTTTTCATTAACGCACATAGTCCTAGAAAATGAAAATTTGGCCTCGCTAGGGTTTTTAGTAATGGTTTGACTCTGCAAATTTTATGATCCAAGAGGGTGAACTCCAATCTAGGTGCACCAGGGTTTTGACATAGTCTAAGAACTTAATCTTCAGGATTTGCTAGGGAGATCTGATAGCCCAACAAGAGACCACACCTATGGAGATTTCTTCCAACAAGACATTTATATAGCGGTTGTTACTACCACAGCAAAAATGGCTATTACCACTTGAGGTTCCATTAATGTGGTTGACCCAATTAAGGGAATGTCCACTACGATTAACCCTCTCTAAAGGTGACTCACAAGATATGCCACATGGAGACTAGTTCCAGATTCAAGGATTTGGGTTTTTGGTACTATCCAAAAAGGAAGTAGAGCATAATCCCCTAGCCTTTTCACTTTTAACCCAAATAAAATAGACAGATTAATCTGACATGCTAAGACCAAGATTATCTCACAAAGATCTATGACGTCAACCCCTTATGATCTATCAACCTCTCTGGAGAGAGAATGCCTTGATCAAAAGTTGAAAACACACAGATCTAGTGGAACGTGAGACTCCCTCAGTATCCTCCCCACCTACAAGGGATCCTTCATTGAGAAGAGTTTCGCTGGAAACCCACTCTCTCAAGATCCACAAATAGTGTTCATGGGGCCTAATTACTATGTGTAACAAAGATGCTGAAAGCAAACTATGTTCATTTTTATAGCCCAAATGAAGTCTATGATAGGAAAGCAATAAAAGTCACTCAAGCTAGACATGAGATGTTCTTTTTAGATCCAAAATCAAAGTCTTATTAGCTTAGATGATTACCTAAATTCCTCACAATCCGCTTAGTAGATTTTTACCTATTTTTAGCAATTTTTGCACTTTTTCCAATCAAAACTAGCAAGAGTCAATCAAAAATAGAGAATTTCAATTTTTAAGATTAGCTGTTAGTTGAAATCTGAAAACCAAATATGACAAACTGCCCTGAAAAATGAAACGACAATGAAAACCTGGTGCCAAAACTTGTACGACACTGGGTCTGCTTCTAGACGACAGTCCAAAAACTCGTACGACACTAGTTGTATGATGATATGATAGTTAAACTTCCAAATGATAGTGTGTACAGTCTAGCATGATTCTTGATCTGATAGACTATCATACGACAATGGGTATAGTCTGAAATGACTTTTGTCAAAAACTCGTATGAAAATTATACAGACAAAATTTAAAAATCATAGTTTTGGTTCAGAAATCGAGAAGAAAAGACAAAAATTGATAGAATTGAATTGGAAACCTATTTTAGGGCCCCACGATGGGTGACAAAAATGTGTGTGTGAATTTTGTACCTGATCTGTAGACACAACACTTTAGTAAAACATTAGAGGTTAGCAAAAATGAAATCGTGCAATGAATTGAAAGCTAAACTAACCAGGTGATTTATTGCCTTCTAATAGGTGTGAGTATGATGTTCTCATATTGTTATCGAGATCAATGACCTTGATGACACCTAAATGAAGGATTTGAATGCAAGATAGCAATGAAGTAATGAATGCAAATTAATCTATATTTTTGGGTTTTCTATGCAATAAGAATGAGAAATTTGATATAAATCTATTATATATGAAAATTGATCTAACAATGATATGAAATAAAACTAAAATGAATGTAAAAACCAAATTGATCTCACAATAGCCTTGATTCGCAATAAGCTTTGATTCTCCAAATTCCAATTCTTCAAAATAGTTGTGCAATTCGTAGATGATTTTGGCAGAGTAAGCTCGCAAAATTATGAGATGATTTGGAATGAGCTGAAGCCTTGATTTTATAGAAATCTAGGGCTTTGGAGGTGCATGAAAAAAAGCCATAAATCACTCAAATAAACTCAACTTGATTTTTGAGTTATCTAAAAATAAAGATAATTTAATTCACAAAAACATGCAAAAGCATAGTTAAACTCAAAATAGAGTTTAGATTTAATTGATAATTGATAGTTGTCTGCTTTTCTAATTGTGCATGTTTTAATTATGAATTAATTTAATAATAAAGTGATTTATTTCCAACTTAACTGATTTTGAAAAATAAAAAAACTGATTTATGGGTTAATCAATTATTTTTCAAACTTTTATTCAAAAATAATATCATTAAAAATTGACAACTTGCTTTAATTAATTAAATAAGAATTTAATCAATTATTGATAGGATTTTGGATTTATTGTCAAAATTAAATAATGCAATTTAGGAATAAATAGAATTAACTTCAATTAAATAATTAAGTGGCAGAATTAAATCTAATTAATTAAATATTGAGAATATTCAATTAATTAAACTTTAGGATAAATAGGATTTATCGCCAAATAACTATTAAATTAAAGATAATTATGATGATTAGGAATATTACTAGGAATATTGTCCGATGCAGAATTTGGAATAATCAATTAGGATTTGATGATGTTCAGATGTGCCTTAGGTTAGGACTTTGATGTCGATTTCATTCGATTTGATGATGTAGGAGTTTAATGAACCTATAGCCCATTTTTGGGGTATTACAGTAGGATCAACAAGACAACCATGAGTAGGTATCTGAGCAACCCTAGCAGCAATGTAAAGGGGACCATCAGGAGCTTTAATAATCTCAGAGCCATCAAAGGTAATCAAAAGTTCCTGAGGTCTTTTATTCTTAAATTATTGTCGAGGTTTAGGTTGAGGTTTCACTTTAGGTTTAGGTTTTACTTGAGGTTGAGATAGAACTTGAAGTGAAGGTTGAGGTGGAGATAGAGACTGATCAACATGCTCCACTTGATTAACAACATGATTAAGATCATCCATCTTGGAATCATACACAAGTTCTTGAGTAGATGGTTGAGAAATAGTATTAGTATCATGCATAGGTAAAGGATTCGTATAGATTTGAAGGTTCTGATTAGGAGGAGAGACAGATTGATTCCCACTACTTTCTAGATTATCAACAGCTAAAGCTTTAGCATCAATGAGATCTTGGACCTTATGATTTAAAGAATAACATCTATCAGTATCATGACCATTATGACGATGATATTGACAAAAATCATTTTGATCAAAAGATTTAGATGCAATCGTAGTAGGTAAAAGAGGTCGAATAGGAGGTAAAGTAATCATATTAGCAACTAAAAACCTATTCATAATAGCATGTAAAGTTTCAAAAAGAGGAGTAAACATATGATTTAATTGAAAAGCAGTGGATGCAAAAGTGGCATTATGAGATGCAACAACAACCTGATCAGCAACTGCATTCGCTTGTTTGTTTATCTTGACATAGTTGTTGAATTTTTGAAACTTATTTAGATTAGGAGTAGCATCACTCTTATCAACTGGAATAGGAGCCATTGGAGTGTTGCTCTCAAACTGACTCACTTGTAATTGATAATGATGAAACGCTGCACAAAGTTGTTGAAAAGAGGTAAATTCAGTAAGAAGAATCTTATCTCTAATATCCTTTTGCAAATTTAAAATAAACATACATTGAATATCAATATCAGGAACAGGATAGGAAATATGAGCATGCAAATGCTTAAATCTACCAATAAATTCAGTTAACTTTTCTTTAGTACTTTGTTTACAATGCATTAAATCAGTCAAAGACACTTGAGGGCCAATATTGTTTTGAAATTGTTGAATAAAGGCATTAGCAAGCTGTGGAAAGGAATCAATTAAATAAGGAGGCAAGGAACAATACCACTGTAAAGCCTTGTCATGAAAGGTTCGAGCAAACAGTTTGGCTAAAATCCTATGGTCATGAGCATAATCACTACCAAGGATTTGGAATGTTTTAACATGATGAACAGGATCTCCTTTTCCATTATAGTTCTCAAGATGAGGCATATCGACTTGCTAAGGAACAGGAGTTTGGATAATATCCCAAGACAAAGGACTTCCAATGTCACATGTAGGAATACAAAACTTGTTTTGAGTTAAGGAAGCAAGTTGTTGTTGTAAGGATGATATGGTTTGAGCCAAACTAATGATGGTGGAATCAGTAGAGGAAATATGTGGAGTAGCAACATTAGACACACTAGGTAAAGTGTAAGAAGCTACAAGAATAGAAGATACAACTAGAGGAACACTAGGAACTACAGTTGGAAGCGGAGTGGAATAAGTGAAAGGAACACTATGATATGAAGGTTGTGATGTAGGAAGGGACACAGGAGGAACACTCATAGGAATAGAGGGAACCGTCATAGTCACTAAAGGAGGAGTATAGATAGGAAGACTAGGTAAAGGATTATAAGGAGGTTCAACACTAGTGATAGAAGTAGTGAAACCTAAATCTTGAGCCTCTTGAGTTAAAGGTTTAACATTGGAATGCACAAGATGAGTAATACCATGCAAGAGATTAACACCTTGATCACTATCATGGAGAACTTTCTTAAGAGCCTTTATAGCTTGAATAGAATCTTGACTATGGTTTTCTTGAAGAAGCCAATTACCCATTTTATCAAGTTTGGTGGAAAGTTTTTGGACTTGTTCAGGAGGAAATATTAAAGCATCATCCTCATCATGAGATGAGTGAGAAGATGTTTGTTCCATAGTAGGATTAGAATCATGAAGAATCAAGTTATCATCGGGGATCCTAAGGAAAGGAGAAGATTCAGGCTCAAAGGCACCCATGAGTCTACGACTTCTTCTAACCGGAATGTTATAAGTAGGACTAGTGGTAGTAAAGCTCATAAACCAATATAATGCAAATGAACTAAACTAAGAACACATAAAGCATCAATATGAAATCTAATTAGCATGCAAGATCAATCACAAAGGACAAATCTAATATTAACAAGATAAAAGGAAATCTAACACCAAAAAGAAAGAGAGTAAGCTAGTCGGGTTCACCAAAATGAATAGAGGTAATTTGGAATCACCTCTATTTGTGTGTGGGGGGAAAATGTAAGATTCACTCCTAAATCTAGATTCCCAAAGGAGAGATCCAATTTGATCAACCAAGAGGTTAATACACAATCAAATCAATCTATGAAGAATATGAAAGAGAGAGAGAAACCCTATACTTCCCTATAGTTGGATTAAGCTTGAAATTTGAAATAATTGAAGTTAAAATACTAACCTTGAATTAGGGCAGATCTGGAAAATACTAAATTTTGGCTTCTGTATGAACTTTCTAAGGATTTTGTCACCTGCTCCACACTGGAAATGTCGAGATGGAAAAAACCCAAAAATATTTTCTCCAAATTCATACAGGTCGACTTTGACCTTTTAAAAGGTCAAAGACCACATTATTTATTTGAAGTCTGATTCTGATTATGTTCGTAGATCCTGAAAGATTGTCGAAAAGGGTATCCAAATTCTCTCTCAAATCCTAGATTTCACACTTGTACCTACAAGAAAATGGGGGTTTTTGGTTGTATGGGGGGTTTGCCTTGGTCAAACCCTAATTTAGGAATTAACTTTGAAATTGAATTGAAATATAGTGTGCATAAACAACATAATTGAAACAAATCACCTTGCTTATGTTGAAGTCCTTGAAAAGGATTCCAATCCTCAAATCCACAAGTAGGAATGCTTCAATGGATGGAAAGATATCTCTAATCAATGGTACTTGATCTTCAATACCAATCTTGATTTGATCTTTGCATATGAGAAGGCTTGAATGAATGGAGAAGGATGGATCTTCAAGGGGGCTCGAAGGAGATTGAATCCTTCAATAGCTAACAATGGAACTCCTTGATGAATGCTTGAACACTTGAATGCTTGAAGACTTGCTTGCACTTGAATACTTGAGAGCTCTAGATGCTTGATTTCTTGGATGAGATATGAAAGCTTGATGTTGGAGTGATGTCAAAATGAGAGAGGAAGGCCTCCTTTTATAGTGATCTAGGGCACACTCCTCTAGATGGGCCACCTTGGAGAATTAAATCCCAAATAGGTCCTCACCTTTAGAAAATATACCTTGATTAAATATAATTAAAGGATTTACCATTTCGGAGCTCGAAACAGCCGACCCGGAGGTGGAGAAATAATTATCCCGAAAGCCAAACTGTCGATAGATGATAATTTGAAATCTCAATGGGAAGAGGTCAAGGTTGAGGTCAACCCTAACCTAGTCAGGGTTGAGGTCAACCCTGACCTAGTCAGGGTTGAGGTCGACATTGACCTCAGACCCTAACTTTGTCAGGATATTCAGCAGAGGTTCCAGGAGATGCTAGAAACTTGGAAATTGATATCTGAACAGGACCTAGTGTCAAGAACAAATAGAAAATCCTCAAAATGATATGATGAAGGACTAGGAGGTCTCATTTCTGAATCCTACTTAGAAAATAGAGCCATGGAAGAGGGAAAATTAGGAAAGTCCTTAAAACCTTAACCCTAATTTCACCTAGAATGAAGAAATCAAGTGCAGAGAAGAAGTGGAAAGTGGGGGAAAGCCAAATACATGAAAAGACCTAATCAAGGTGCTTAACATGACCCCAAACCACTTACTCAAAGGGCTAAATGCTCTTAACATGGAAGTGCTTCCATTTTAAGACGATACAGGACCGTATTTATAACTTACAGAAATGTGCTTGTTTGCAAATCAAGGGAATCATATTAGTATTCTATATCAGTGAATCATTTTACGTCAATCAATCAATCAACCAATCAATACCAACTTATTGTTTCCCAACTCTTGATCATGAGGCGAGACCAATATGATCAGTATCAATCCTATCAATGACCTACCTATCAGTTATCCCATATCAATTTTTCTATCCTATTAGATTGACAAATCACATTCATTGGTACTATTATCTTGATATCCTAATCACTTGTTTGCTTAACTAAAATAGACCTAGCTATCTTGGAAGTTCAATCATTCATCCAGAGACATAAACAACATTTTATTAATCATGGTTTTTCTATATTAGCATATCAATCAAACAAGGGCATTTGTTGAAACCAGGACCATCATCAATGTTTTTCAGAAATGAAAACATATTGGATCAACTAATCAATTTCATCATATTTTTCTAAACAAGCAATCTATATGTTTCATTTCTGAGGGGGCATCATAAGACTATCAAATTGGCATCAAACATCATGGAATTTGGGGTATTAAAATTTTGAACTATTATCAATGGGGCAATGTGGCATCATTTTTATCAAATCATTTTCAAATCAAAGTTGTGTATCAAATCAATTAATCAGGACCTAAAAGTGATCAGGACGTAAAAATTTATTTGAATCAATGAGCTTCGCACATCAATTCAAAGAGGGGCATTTGTAGACACTCAAAAATGGACAAGTGCTTAAAACCATTAAAATTGCAAATTCTTAATCAAAATGCTCTAAATTCTAATAAAAAAGGATCAAATCAAATAAAATTGGACAAAATCATTAAAATCAAAGGAAAAATCAAATAATGACATTAAATAATTAAATACAAGCTTAAAGGGACCAAAAATACTATATAATTGATTTTAAACAATTAATTGTATAGTTTTAAATCAAAAATCAAATTGAACCTATTCCCTTACATGGCTAATTTAATTAATTGATGGAATTTAATTAATCCTAATATCTTTCAACAACAATTTGAGAAACCAATGAGAATTGAGAAAAAAAGCACGTGGATCCCTCCAAAATAATTGAATCTCAATCACACATTTCAACTTTCAATCTCATCCACTCAATTTTGTCTTTTTGTCCAAACCTTTGAGACAACCGTTTAAATTGTCCCCCCATTTAAAAATATTGCAAAGTTTTTGACTCAACCAAGGCTAAATCATGATTAAATCACTCTACCCCCTACCCTTGGGAATTTACTATAAATGAGAGGCATTTTGAGAGCAATAATAATCTTAGAAATTCATTTGCAAAGCATCACCATTATAGGAAATTTCATAGCAATTGAGAGCATTTGAATTATCTTTGTATCAATTTGAGAGTTTGAGATCTAGATTAAGCATTGTATTATCATATTTCTCATTCTAGATTTGTCACTAGTGGAGAATAGGCTGAGAGCTTCACTTACCAAATTAGAGAACCATGAGATGTCATGAATGTTAATTTCAATTCTTAGCTTAAATTTGTATTGCATTTTCTTAGAATTGCAATTGATTATCCTAATTTCATGAAGGTGTTAAACATATGCACACACTAACCATTCGTGATTCCTGACCAATCTGTAGTGCTTTCACTTGTTTAGTAAGATGTTGATTCTTTTTTGATATATCTTATATGGTTCCTTCAGATCCATCAGATATGCTACCAGATCTAGACCCAGATCCTTTAAATGGATCATCTATATCTTCTTCATGATAATCAGTCTCTTTATATTGAAGTTACATATCCTTCCTCTTGATTAGTAACTTTCTTAGTTCTTCTTTGGCTTCCTTGAATTGTTCAATGTAGATGTGCATCTATATTCTTTGATTCTCAATAGTTTTGTCAAGCTTATACATTTCCATCCTTAAGATCTTTTCTCTCCAGTGGTTAACTTCCTTAATAAGAGAACTAGCTCTGATACCAATTGTTGGAATTATGGAAAGGTGTATGCTGAGAGGGGAGGGTTGAATCAGTATCCCTAAAAATTTTCAACTTCAATAACAGACTATGTAAATTGCATTCAACATACATTCAATAGTATAACTAAAATATAAATGCATGAAAGTAAATCAATAAAACATTCATAAAACTTCAATACACATTGACACATGTATTTGGTATCACAAAAACCTTTGTTAGAAGGTAAAAACTATGGTGGGGATAGAACCCACAAAGCTTCACTTCTACAGAAATAAAGTTGTCGGTTAAGGCTTACAAGAATGATCACTTCTGGTGATCTTACCATGTTAGGAGTAACAAAAATATCAAATAGATCTACCATGTTAAAGGATTTTAGCAACACAATATATGTGTGCACTTGGTTAAGAGATTTAACTAAAAATGGTTAAGTCCACTCTGTTAGGAGATTTTGAATCTGCTATAATTGTTAGAGAGTAATAGTGATATATGACATGTATGTAATACAACTCAAATTGCTAATATCAAATCCATTAAATACATTAAAAATATCACCTTGTTGTGATGAGTATATCCTTCTGAACTTCTCGGTAGCCTTGTAACTATTCTGTTAAACTGAATACTTCCTTTGAAATCCTTCTATCAAAAACCCTGTCTAAACTTCAGATGTCCATGACTGCACCTACTTCATGAAGATACTTGTCAAAATGACATCCTTACATTTTTATATCAAACTAACCTTGACCTAATTATGGTTTTACAATATCTTAGAAAACCTAAGATCAATGGTTCACAAAAAAAACCTAGATTATCATTCCATAGGAATCATTATTCATTAAATGATTACATTCATAATAAATATTCATCTCAATCTTGGTAAACCATTTTCTTACTCAGAAAAAAGTTGTTCACCTTGAAGAATGTGACATTCCAAACTTTTATGTGAACTTTGGATTTCTTGGTAAATAATGTCTCTAGGTCTTGGTTATTACTGGTGCTTGGTAATCCTATGTACTCAGTAACTATTTGATGCAGGAGCATCTTGGGTGTAAGAGCAATCTTGCATCACCCAAAAATATTTCTATTTTTGTATTCAATAAGGGCTATCTTGTTTAGAGTTGTTTATGGAAACTTGTTATTTTTACTAAGTTGGTCTTACAATCTCGGAATGTCTAATTTTACATATAGAGGTTCATCTTAGTCATATCAGCCTGCCAGCAAAGTTTCATGGTCAAATTAGGTGTAGTTTTGAAGATATTGAAGATTTTCGGTATTGGCAGTAGGGTACAGAAACTTCGAACTCAATTTTGAAAGCTTTAGAAGCCTCGGATGAGGTTGAAAATTTGGGTGATGAGTGCTTTGCCCTAGTTAAGCCTGTAGAGCGCTTCGTGGCATTTCCAGAATGGGGTTATAATAGCCAATCGGGTCAACGGGCGATGACTTATGGTCTTCGGAAGTTGGGTCACCTGAAATGGTGGAAAATAATTTTTCTTCAAAATTTATGTTTGGGTTTCAAAACTCATTTTGAGCCAACTTTGATGTAATAAATTGTAAAATAAAATAATTCTAAGTTTGGTCGGCCCTAAGGGCTAAATTTGTAGAACCTTCCCGGGCGGTGGAAATTGCCTATATAAAGAAGGCCCGTAGTGTTGTCTAGGGCAGTTCTGGGTAGTAGATCTGGGTATTGATTCGAGGCTTTGTCCTATAGAATATTGTAAAAGAATGCCCATGTGGCTTTGCATATTGTAATTCTAAAAGTTTGTAATTCCATATTTATGGAGATAATAGGAAGCCAATTTTCTGTTCTTGCATATTATTGTTGTTGTTTCTCTATTTCTGTTATGTGCTTGTGGTATTAAAGGGAGCACCCTTCATCAAGTGGTATCAGAGCAGGAGTTCTTGAGTGTGTAAATAGATCGCCGACTGTGAGGCAGTTTGCACCAAGACCGTGGTTAGGGTTTCAACACGCATCACAAAAATGCCTCCACGAAGAGAACGTGGCAGAAGAGCTGGTGCTGTGACACCTGAGGTTAGAGAGCTGTAGAAACAAGTGCGAACATTGCAAGAAGAGATTCGTAGAGGAATGAATCTTAATGTCAGAGATGAAAGTGAGGATGAAGCCGAAGAAGAATATCAAGGAGAAGCTGAAATTGTGAACCAGGAGGAAGAAAGACTTTTTTGGACAATTTCCAAGATTGGGAAAAGACCTAAGATTGAGGTTCCTACATTTTTTGAAAATCTTAACCCAGAGGAATTGATCGACTGGATCAATGAATGTGAGGAATATTTTGAGTATGAAGATGTTGAGGATCATGATAGGGTCAAATTTGCGAAGGCCAGATTGAAAGGTCATGCGAAGATCTGGTGGCAAGAAATTTAATTGGAGCGAAATAGAAGAGGGAAAGATAAAATCACAAGATGGAATCGGATGGTGGATTAATTGAAGTGACAGTTCATTCCTGTTGATTATGAGCTTGATCTACTAAAGAAAATGCAAAGTTTGAAGCAAGCAGGAAGATCTGTTCAGGAGTATACAGAGGAGTTCTATCGACTCCTCATCAGAACAGGCCATGCAGAAGCTGATAAGGAAAAAGTTGCCCGATACCTTAATGGGTTAAGGCCAAGCATTCAGGAGGAGTTGAATTTGGTTTGAATGAACAATATTGAGGAGGCATACCAGTTTTCCCTAAAAGTAGAGGAAAAGTTAAACAAAAAATTTGAGAGCAGACAAAATGGAAGAGGTCGTGGTGGAAGATCTGGTGGACGGTCATATGGTGGCCGAAGTGAAGATCCAAAAAAGAAGGATGAGGCCAGTAGCAGTCGAAATCAGAGAGGAAATAATTCCAATCATTTTTAGGATCAGAGTAATAGAGATCAAAGAGGAAGAGGAAGAGGACAAGGATCTGGAAGATGAGGCTTCCGTGGAACATATTTTCACTGTGGAGAAGAAGGTCATAAGGCATTTGAATGTCCTCAGTGCCAAGGCAGAATAGACAGGAGAAATGAATGCCAGGCCAGAGTTGCACATGTAGATGAAGATGCTAAAAGAGGAGAAACGCTAATTAATAGAAGAGTCTTGTTGAGTGCTGAGAATGAACCTGAACAAAGTAGGAGCCTATTTCGCACTAGATGCAAGTGTGAGGGTAAATGCTGTGATGTGAATATCGATAGTGGAAGCACTAAAAATTTGGTGTCAGAAGAGATGGTGACAAAGTTGAAGCTCAAGAGATGGAAACACCCACATCCATATCGGATTGCCTGGGTGCAAGATGACCACAAGGTCATAGTCAGTGAACAGTGCCTGGTAAAGTTCAAGATCGGCGGGTACCAAGATGAGGTACTATGTGATATCATCTCTATGGATGCATGTCATATGTTGTTGGGTAGACCATGGCAGTTTGACAGATGTGCTGTACATGATGGTCATGCGAATACCTATTCCTTGACAAAGGATGGAGTGCGACATAAGCTAAAGCCATTGAAGGAGACCGAAGAAAAGGTATGTGGTAATGAAAGAATAACATTTGTTGATGGAAGAAAAGTCCTAGATGGTATGAGGCATAAGCATGTGTGTTTTGCTTTAATTCTAAAAGTTGGTAAACAAGAAATAGAGGATGTACCTGTAGAGGTTGCAGATTTGTTGAATGAGTTTCAGGATATTGTATCTGATAATATACCTGATGGATTACCACTAGTAAGGAAGATCAGTCATCAAATGGATTTGATTCTAAGAGTCAGTTTTCCAAACAAGGTAGCACACAAAATGACACTAACAGAAAGTGAAGAGTTGAACAGACAAGTACATGATTTGTTACAAAAGGGATTGATTCAGGAGAGCCTGAGTCCATGTGTTGTACTAGCAGTATTAGCACCAAATAAGAATAGAGAATAGAGGATGTGTACAGATTCCAGAGCAATAAATAAGATCACAATCAAGTATAGGTTTCCATTGCCATGAATGGATGATATTATGGACTGTTTGAGTGGAGCTGTGTATTTCTCAAAGATAGATCTGAAGAATGGATATCACCAGATTCGGATCAGAGAAGGAGATGAATGGAAGACTGCCTTCAAGACAAAGGAAGGACTGTATGAGTGGTTAGTCATGTCTTTTGGGCTAACCAATGCACCGAGCACTTTCATGCGGTTCATGAATGAAGTTCTGAAAGAATTTCTGGGTAAGTTTTTTATTATTTACCTAGATGATATCTTTATTTTTAGCAAGACATTGGAGGAACATATGATGCATATTCGTATGGTGTTTGAGAAGTTGAGAGATGAGAAATTGTTGATTAATTTGAAGTGCAATTTTGTGAAGAAAGAGTTAGTGTATTTGGGATTTGTAGTTTCATCAGAAGGTCTAAAAATAGACCCAGAGAAGGTACAAGCTATCCTTGAATGGCCTACTCCAAGGAGTGCTACTGAGGTAAGATCTTTTCATGGTTTGGCTAGATTTTATAGAAATTTTATCAAAAATTTTAGCAGTATTTGTGGACCCTTGATTGAAACAATGAGAGGGGATAGAAAAGAGTTTAAGTGGACTAATGGGGCACAAAAGAGTTTTCAATTGTTGAAACAAAAAGTTACAGAACAACCTGTTTTAGCACTTTCAAATTTTAATAAGCTATTTCAAGTAGATTATGATGCTAGTGGTACTGGAATAGGAGCTGTTATGAGCCAAGAAGGTAAACCTGTTGTTTATTTCAGTGAGAAGTTAAATGATGCCAAGAGAAAATATTTTGTTTATGATCAGAAATTTTATGCTATAGTTCAGGCATTAAACAAGTGGAGACATTATCTACTTCCTAAAGAGTTTGTTTTGTATACTGATCATCAAGCTTTGTAATATTTGAATAGTCAAGGAAAGCTGAATCAGAGGCATTTGAAATGGGTTGAGTTTTTGCAGAGTTATACATTTGTTTTGAAACACAGGAGTGGAAAGTCTAATAGGGTTGCGGATGCTCTTAGCAGAAGGCAACTATTGTTGATGGAGATGTAGATTGAAGTGGTTGGGTTCAAGGAACTCAAGAATTTGTATCTAGAGGATCCTGATTTTGGTGGAGCTTGCAAAGCTTGTAAAGAGCCTGTTACTCTAGATATGACGAAATGGCTAGATTTCATCATCTAGGATGATATGCTATTTAGAGGGAGTCAATTGTGCATTCCAAGAGGTTCTATGAGGGAGAATCTCATTAAAGAGAAGCATAGTGGAGGATTGGCTAGATATTTTGGTCGTGATAAAACCCTTGCTTTGGTTGGTGAGAATTATTATTGGCCACAATTATAGTAAGATATGAAAAAATTTGTACAAAGTTGCAAAGTATGTCAGATGGCGAAAGGAGCAAAGCAGAATACAGGATTGTATCAGCCATTACCTATACCAAAGAAGCCTTGGAAGGATATTAGTATGGACTTTGTTCTTGGTTTACCGAGGACACAGCGGGGACATGATTCAATTTTGTTAGTAGTTGATAGATTTTTGAAGATGGCACATTTTATTCCCTGCAAGAAGACTAATGATGTTTTTCATGTAGCAGAATTGTTTTTCAGAGAAGTGGTGAGACTACATGGTTTGCCAAAGACCATAGTTTCAGATCGAGACACTAAGTTTGTTGGGTATTTCTACCAAACATTGTGGAAGAAGTTGAAAACAGATTTGAAGTTCAGTTCATCACATCATCCACAAACTGATGCACAGACATAGGTGGTGAATAGAAGTTTGAGAAATCTGCTGAGATGTTTGGTTGGAGATAAGCCAATGGGATGGTATCTGATTTTACCACAACCAGAATTTGCATACAATAATTCTATCAACAGGAGCACTGGTAAATCGCCATTCCAGATTGTATATGGAAGTACTACAAGAAATGCATCTGAGTTGAGAAAGATAGATAAAGGAGAAATAAGTAGTGCTGAAGCTGAGAATTTTGCAGAACATTTGAAGAACATCCATGAGGAGGTGAGAAAGCATATTACCAAGATGAATGTGCAGTATAAGACTAAGGTAGATGAGAAAAGGAGGCATAAGGAATTTCAGGTTGGGGATGAAGTCATGGTTCATTTGCAGAAGGAGAGGTTTCCAATTGGTACATATAACAAGCTGAAAATGAAGAAGTTTGGACCATGTAAGATACTGAAGAAGAATGATTCAAGAAATGCATATGAGGAAGGATTGCCTACTGAGCTGAATATTTCACCAGTGTTTAACATTTCAGATTTGACAGAGTATCATGAAGGAGGTGTTGAAGATGAGGTTGCAGTAGCACAGTGGAGTATTCCAGCAACCAGTTCAGATATCAAGGAGATTGAAGACATACTGGACAGTCGTGTTGGCAGAAGCACAAGGAACAGGACATATGAAGAGTATTTGGTCAAATGGAAAGGATGACCTCTTGAAGATTCATCATGGCTAACAAAGGAGGAGGTTAACCGTCTTGGTTTTCCTCTGCACACCTGAGTCGTGATAGGGTCACTTCTCAAATTACCCTCGGTGTCTGATGCAGGAGCATCCTAGGTGTAAGAGCAATCTTACATCACCCAAAAATATTTCTATTTTTGTATTCAATAAGGGCTATCTTGTGTAGAGTTGCTATTTATGGAAAATAGCTATTTTTAGTAAGTTGGTCTTACGATCTTGGAATGTCTGATTTTACATATGGAGGTTCATCTTAGTCATATCAGCTTGCCAGTAAAGTTTCATGGCCAGATCAGATGTAGTTTTGAAGATATTGAAGATTTTCGATATTGGCAGCAGGGTACAAAAACTTTGAACTAAATTTTGAAGGCTTTAGAAGTCCCAGATGAGGTTTAAAATTTGGGTGACACGCGCATTGCGCTAGTCAAGCCTGTAGAGCACTTCGTGGTGTTTCCAGAATGGGGTTATAATAGCCAATCGGGTCAATGAGCGATGACTTATGGTCTTCAAAAGCTGAGTCAACTGAAATGCCAGAAAGTAATTTTTCTTCAAAATATTTGTTTGGGTTTCAAAACTCATTTTGAGCCGACTTTGATGTAATAAATTGTAAAATAAAATAATTCTAAGTTTGGTCAGCCCTAAGGGCTAAATTTTTAGAATGTTCTCAGGCGGTGGAAATTGCCTATATAAAGAAGGCCCGTAGTGTTGTCTAGGGCAGTTCTAGGTAGTAGATCTGGGTATTGATTCAAGACTTTGTCCTACAAAATATTGTAAGGGAATGCCCATGTGACTTTGCATATTGTAATTATGAAAGTTTGTAATTCCACATTTGTGGAGATAATAGGAAGCCAATTTTCTGTTCTTGCATATTATTGTTATTGTTTTTCTATTTCTGTTATGTGCTTGTGGTATTAAAGGGAGCACCCTTCATCAAGTGGTATCAGAGCAGGAGTTCTTGAGTGTGTAAATAGATCACCGACTGTGAGCCAGTTTGCACCAGGATGATGGTTAGGGTTTCAGCGCGCATCTCGAAAATCCCTCCACGAAGAGAACGTGGTAGAAGCACTGATGCTGTGACACTTGAGGTTAGAGAGCTGCAGAAACAAGTGCGAGCATTGCAAGAAGAAATTCATAGAGGAATGAATCTTAATGTCAGAGATGAAAGTGAGGATCAAGCCGAAGAAGAATATCAAGAAGGAGAAGCTGAAATTGTGAACCAGGAGGAAGAAAGACTTTTTCAGACGATTTTCAAGATTGGGAAAAGACCTAAGATTGAGGTTCCTACATTTTCTAAAAATCTTAACCTAGAGGAATTGATCAACTGGATCAATGAATGTGAGGAATATTTTGAGTATGAAGATATTGAGGATCCTGATAGGGTCAAATTTTTGAAGGTCAGATTGAAAGGTCATGCGAAGATCTGGTGGCAAGAAATTCAATGGGAGCGAAATAAAAGAGGGAAAGATAAAATCACAAGATGGGATCTGATGGTGGATAAATTGAAGCGATAGTTCAATCCTATTGATTATGAGCTTAATCTACCAAAGAAAATGCAAAGTTTGAAGCAAGCAGGAAGATATGTTCAGGAGTATACAGAGGAGTTCTATCGACTCCTCATCAGAACAGGCCATGCAGAAGCTGATAAGAAGAAAGTTGCCTGATACCTTAATGGGTTAAGGCCAAGCATTTAGGAGGAGTTAAATCTAGTTCGAATGAACAGTATTGAGGAGGCATACCAGTTTGCCCTAAAAGTAGAGGAAAAGCTTAACAAGAAGTTTGAGAGCAGACAAAATGGAAGACATTATGGTGGAAGATCTAGTGGAAGGTCATATGGTGGCTAAAATAAAGATCCAAAAAAGAAGGATGAGGCCAGTAGCAGTCAGAATCAGAGAGGAAATAATTTCAATAATTTAAACGATCAGAGTAATAGAGATCAGAGAGGAAGAGGAAGAGGACAAAGATCTGGAAGAGGGGGCTTCCGTGGAACATGTTTTCACTGTGGAGAAGAAGGTCATAGGGCATTTGAATGTCTTCAGCGCCAAGCCAAAATAGATAGGAGAAATGAAGGCTAGGCCAGAGTTGCACATGTAGATGAAGATGCTAGATCATCAAATTCTAAAGATGCTAAAAAATGATAAACGCTAATTAACAGAAGAGTCTTGTTGAGTGGTGAGAATGAACCTGAACAAAAGAGGAGCCTGTTTCACACTAGATGCAAGTGTTAGGGTAAATTCTAAGATGTGATTATCGATAGTGGAAGCACTGACAATTTGGTGTCAGAAGAGATGGTGAAAAATTTGAAGCTCAAGAGACAGAAACACCCACATCCATATCGGATTGCCTGGGTGCAAGATGACCACAAGGTCATGGTCAGTGAACAGTGCCTGGTAAAGTTCAAGATTGGTGGGTACCAAGATGAGGTACTATGTGATATCATCTCTATGGATGCATGTCATATGTTGTTGGGTAGACTGTGGAAGTTTGACAGATGTGCTGTACACGATGGTCGTGCGAATACCTATTCCCTGACAAAGGATGGAGTGCGACATAAGCTAAAGCCATTGAAAGAGACTAAAGAAAAGGTATGTGGTAATGCAAAAATAACATTTGTTGATGAAAGAAAATTCTTAGATGGTATGAGGCATGAGCATGTGTGTTTTGCTTTAATTCTAAAAGTTGGTAAAGAAGAAGTAGAGGATGTACCTATAGAGGTTGCAAATTTTTTGAATGAGTTTTAGGATATTGTATTTGATAATGTACCTGATGGATTACCACTAGTAAGGAAGATCAGTCATCAGATGAATTTGATTCTAGGAGCCAGTTTGCCAAACAAGGTAGCACACAGAATGACACCAGCAGAAAGTGGAGATTTGAACAGACAAGTACATGATTTGTTACAGAAGGGATTGATTCGAGAGAGCCTGAGTCCATGTGTTGTACCAGTAGTATTAGCACCAAAGAAGAATGGAGAATGGAAGATGTGTACAGATTCCAGAGCAATAAACAAGATCATAATCAAGTATAGGTTTCCATTGCCATGAATGGATGATATTATGGACTGTTTGAGTGGAGCTGTGTATTTCTCAAAGATAGATCTGAAGAATGGATATCACCAGATTCGGATCAGAGAAGGAGATGAATGGAAGACTGCCTTCAAGACAAAGGAAGGACTGTATGAGTGGTTAGTCATGTCTTTTGGGCTAACCAATGCACCGAGCACTTTCATGCGGCTCATGAACGAGGTTCTGAAAGAATTTCTGGGTAAGTTTTTTATTATTTACCTAGATGATATCTTGATTTTTAGCAAGACATTGGAGGAACATATGATGCATATTCGTATGGTGTTTGAAAAGTTGAGAGATGAGAAATTGTTAATTAATTTGAAGTGCAATTTTGTGAAGAAAGAGTTAGTGTATTTAGGATTTGTAGTTTCAGCAGAAGGTCTAAAAATGGACCCAGAGAAGGTACAGGCAATCCTTGAATGGCCTACTCCAAGGAGTGCTACTGAGGTAAGATTTTTTCATGGTTTGGCTAGATTTTATAGAAAGTTTATCAGAAATTTTAGTAGTATTTGTGGACCCTTGACTGAAACAATGAGAGGGCATAGAAAAGAGTTTAAGTGGACTAATGGGGCATAAAAGAGTTTTCAATTGTTGAAACAAAAAGTTATAGAACAACCTATTTTAGCACTTCCAGATTTTAATAAAGTGTTTCAAGTAGATTGTGATTCTAGTGGTACTGCAATAGGAGCTATTATGAGCCAAGAAGGTAAACCTGTTGCTTATTTCAGTGAGAAGTTAAATGATGCTAAGAGAAAATATTTTATTTATGATCAGGAATTTTATATTATAGTTCAGGCATTAAAGAAGTGGAGACATTATCTGCTTCCTAAAGAATTTGTTTTTTATACTGATCATCAAGCTTTGCAATATTTGAATAGTCAAGCAAAGCTGAATCAGAGGCATTTGAAATGGGTTGAATTTTTGTAGAGTTATACATTTTTTTTGAAACACAGGAGTGGAAAGTCTAATAGGGTTGTGGATGCTCTTAGCAGAAGGCAACTGTTGCTGACAGAGATGGAGATTGAAGTGGTTGGGTTCAAGGAACTCAAGAATTTGTATCAGGATGATCCTGATTTTGGTGGAGCTTGGAAAGCTTGTAAAGAGCCTGTTACTCTAGATAGGATGAAATGGCTGGATTTTATCATCCAGAATGATACGCTATTCAGAGGGAGTCAATTGTGCATTCCAAGAGGTTCTATGAGGGAGAATCTCATTAAAGAGAAGCATAGTGGAGGATTGGCTGGACATTTTGGTCATGATAAAACCCTTGCTTTGGTTGGTGAGAATTATTATTGGCCACAATTATAGCAAGATGTGAAGAACTTTGTATAGAGTTGTAGAGTATGTCAAATGGTGAAAGGAGTGAAGCAGAATACAGGGTTTTATCAGCTGTTACCTATACCAGAGAAGCCTTGGGAGGATATTAGTATGGACTTTGTTCTTGGTTTACTAAGGACACAGCGGGGACATCATTCAATTTTTGTAGTAGTTGACAGATTTTTGAAGATAGCACATTTCATTCTCTGCAAGAAGACTAATGATGTTGTTCATGTAGCAGAATTGTTTTTCAGAGAAGTGGTGAGACTACATGGTTTGCCAAAGACCATAGTTTCAGATCGAGATACTAAGTTTGTTGGGTATTTTTGGTGGACATTGTCGAAGAAGTTGAAGACAGATTTGAAGTTCAGTTCATCACATCATGCACAGACTGATGCACAGACATAGGTGGTGAATAGAAGTTTGGGAAATCTACTGAGATGTTTGGTTGGAGATAAGCCAACAAGATGGGATCTAATTTTACCACAGGCAGAATTTGCATACAATAATTATGTCAACAGGAGCACTGGTAAATCACCATTCCAGATTGTCTATGGAAGTACTACAAGAAATGCATCTGAGTTGAGAAAGATAGATAAAGGAGAAATAAGTAGTGCTGAAGCTGAGAATTTTGTAGAACATTTGAAGAACATCCATGAGGAGGTGAGGAAGCATATTACCAAGATGAATGTGCAGTATAAGACTAAGGCAGATGAGAAAAGGAGGCATAAAGAATTTTAGGTTGGGGATGAAGTCGTGGTTCATTTGCGGAAGGAGCAGTTTCCAGTTGGTACATATAACAAGCTGAAAATGAAGAAGTTTGGACCATGTAAGATACTGAAGAAGCATGATTCAAAAAATGCACATGATGTAGGATTGTCTACTGAGCTGAATATTTCACCAGTGTTTAACATTTCAGATTTGATAGAGTATCATGAAGGAGGTGTTGAAGATGAGGTTGCAGCAGCACAGTGGAGTATTCCAGCAACCAGTTCAGATATTAAGGAGATTGAAGACATACTCGACAGTCATGTTGGTAGAAGCACAAGGAACAGGACATATGAAGAGTATTTGGTCAAATGGAAAGGATGACCTGGTGAAGATTCATCATGGCTAACAAAGGAGGAGGTTAACCGTCTTGGTTTTCCTCTGCACACCTGAGTCGTGATAGGGTCACTTCTCAAATTACCCTAGGTGTCTGATGCAGGAGCATCCTGGGTGTAAGAGCAATGTTGCATCACCCAAAAATATTTTTATTTTTGTATTCAATAAGGTTTATCTTGTGTAGAGTTGCTATTTATGGAAACTAGCTATTTTTAGTAAGTTGGTCTTACGATCTCAGAATGTCTGATTTTAAATATGGAGGTTCATCTTAGTCATATCAGCCTGCCAGCAAAGTTTCATGGCCAGATCAGGTGTAGTTTTGAAGATATTCAAGATTTTCGGTATTGGCAGTAGGGTACAGAAACTTTGAACTCAGTTTTGAAGGCTTTAGAAGTCTCAAATGAGGTTGAAAATTTTGGTGACAGGCGCTTAGCACCAATCGAGCCTGTAGAGCACTTCGTGGCATTTCCAAAATGGGGTTATAATAGCCAATCGGGTCAACGGGTGATGACTTATGGTCTTCGGAAGTTGGGTCACCTGAAATGGCAGAAAATAATTTTTTTTCAAAATTTCTGTTTCGGTTTCAAAACTCATTTTGAGCCAATTTTGATGTAATAAATTGTAAAATAAAATAATTCTAAGTTTGGTCGGCCCTAAGGGCTAAATTTCTAAAATCTTCTCAGGCGGTGGAAATTGCCTATATAAAGAAGGCCTATAGTGTTGTCTAGGGCAGTTCTAGGTAGTAGATCTGGGTATTGATTTGAGGCTTTGTCCTACAGAATATTTTAAGGGAATGCCCATGTGGCTTTGCATATTGTAATTCTGAAAGTTTGTAATTCCACATTTGTGGAGATAATAGGAAGCCAATTTTCTGTTCTTGCATATTATTGTTGTTGTTTCTCTATTTCTTTTATGTGCTTGTGGTATTAAGGGGAGAACCCTTCATCAAGTGGTATCAGAGCAGGAGTTCTTGAGTGTGTAAACAAATCACCGACTATGAGGTAGTTTGCACCAAGACCGTGGTTAGGGTTTCAGCGTGCATCGCAAAAATGCCTCCACGACGAGAACGTGGCAGAAGAGCTGGTGCTCTGACACCTGAGGTTAGAGAGCTGCAGAGACAAGTGTGAGCATTGCAAGAAGAGATTCATAGAGGAATGAATTTTAATGTCAGAGATGAAAGTGATGATGAAACTGAAGAAGAATATCAAGAAGGAGAAGCTAAAATTGTGAACTAGGAGGGAGAAAGATTTTTTCAGGCAATTTCCAAAATTGGGAAAAGACCTAAGATTGAGGTTCCTACATTTTCTAAAAATCTTATCCCAGAGGAATTGATCGACAGGATCAATGAATGTGAGAAATATTTTGAGTATGAAGATGTTGAGGATCCTGATAGGGTCAAATTTGCGAAGGCCAAATTGAAAGGTCATGCGAAGATCTGATGGCAAAAAATTCAATTGGAGTGAAATAGAAGAGGGAAAGATAAAATCACAAGATGGGATCGGATGGTGGATAAATTGAAGTGATAGTTCATTCCTGTTGATTATGAGCTTGATCTACTAAAGAAAATGCAAAGTTTGAAGCAAGCAGGAAGATCTGTTCAGGAGTATACAGAGGAGTTCTATCGACTCCTCATCAGAACAGGCCATGCAGAAGCTGATAAGGAGAAATTTTCCTGATACCTTAATGGGTTAAGGCCAAGCATTCAGGAGGAGTTGAATCTGGTTTGAATGAACAGTATTGAGGAGGCATACCAGTTTGCCCTAAAAGTAGAGGAAAAGTTGAACAAGAAGTTTGAGAGCAGACAAAATGGAAGAGGTCGTGGTGGAAGATCTGGTGGATGGTCATATGGTGGCCAAAATGAAGATCCAAAAAAGAAGGATGAGGCTAGTAGCAGTCAGAATCAGAGAGGAAATAATGCCAATCATTTTCAGGATCAGAGTAATAGAGATCAGAGAGGAAGAGAAAGAGGACAAAGATCTAGAAGAGGAGGCTTCCGTGGAACATGTTTTCACTGTAGAAAAGAAGGTCATAGGGTATTTGAATGTCCTTAGCACCAAGGCAGAACAGATAGGAGAAATGAAGGCCAGGCTAGAGTTGCACATGTAGATGAAGATGCTAGATCATCAAATTTTAAAGATGCTGAAAAAGGAGAAACGCTAATTAACAGAAGAGTCTTGTTGAGTGGTGAGAATGAACCTAAACAAAGGAGGAGCCTATTTTGCACTAGATGCAAGTGTGAGGGTAAATGTTGTGATGTGATTATCGATAGTGGAAGCACTAAAAATTTGGTGTCATAAGAGATGGTGACAAAGTTGAAGCTCAAGAGATAGAAACACCCACATCCATATCAGATTGCCTGGGTGCAGGATGACCACAAGGTCATGGTCAGTGAACAGTGCCTGGTAAAGTTCAAGATCGGTGGGTACCAAGATGAGGTACTATGTGATATCATCTCTATGGATGCATGTCATATGTTGTTGGGTAGACTGTGGCAGTTTGATAGATGTGATGTACACGATGGTCGTGCGAATAACTATTCCCTAACAAAGGATGGAGTGTGACATAAGCTAAAGCCATTGAAGGAGACCGAAGAAAAGGCATGTGGTAATGCAAGAATAACATTTATTGATGGAAGAAAATTCCTAGATGGTATGAGGCATGAGCATGTGTGTTTTGCTTTAATTTTAAAAGTTGGTAAAGAAGAAGTAGAGGATGTACCTGTAGAGGTTGTAGATTTGTTGAATGAGTTTCAGGATATTGTATTTGATAATGTACCTGATGGATTACCACCGGTAAGAAAGATCAGTCATCAGATGGATTTGATTGTAGGAGCTAGTTTGCCAAACAAGGTAGCACACAGAATGACACCAGCAGATAGTGAAGAGTTGAACAGACAAGTACATGATTTGTTACAGAAGGGATTGATTTAGGAGAGCCTGAGTCCATGTGTTGTAGCAACAGTATTAGTACCAAAGAAGAATGGAGAATGGAGGATGTGGACCCTTGACTGAAACAATGAGAGGGGATAGAAAAGAGTTTAAGTGCACTAATGGGATAGAAAAGAGTTTTCAATTGTTGAAACAAAAAGTTACAGAACAACCTATTTTAGAAATTCCAGATTTTAATAAGGTGTTTCAAGTAGATTGTGATGCTAGTGGTACTACAATAGGAGCTGTTATGAGCCAAGAAGGTAAACCTATTGCTTATTCCAGTGAGAAGTTAAATGATGCCAAGAGAAAATATTCTATTTATGATCAAAAATTTTATGCTATAGTTCAGGCATTAAACAAGTGGAGACATTATCTACTTCCTAAGGAATTTGTTTTGTATACTGAACATCAAGCTTTGCAATATTTGAATAGTCAAGGAAAGTTGAATCAGAGGCATTTGAAATGGGTTGAGTTTTTGTAGAGTTATACATTTATTTTAAAACACAGGAGTGGAAAGTCTAATAGGGTTGCGGATCCTCTTAGCAGAAGGAAACTGTTGCTGACAAAGATGCAGATTGAAGTGGTTGGGTTCAAGGAACTCAAGAATTTGTATCGGGAGGATCCTGATTTTGGTGGAGCTTAGAAAGCTTGTAAAGAGCCTGTTACTCTAGATAGGATGAAATGGTTGGATTTCATCATCCAGGATGATATGCTATTCAGAGGGAGTCAGTTGTGCATTCCAAGAGGTCCTATGAGGGAGAATCTCATCAAAGAGAAGCATAGTGGAGGATAGGCTGGACATTTTGGTCGTGATAAAACCTTGCTTTGGTTGGTGAGAATTATTATTGGCCACAATTGTAGCAAGATGTGAAGAAGTTTTTACAGAGTTGCAGAGTATGTCAGATGGTGAAAGGAGTGAAGTAGAATACAGGGTTGTATCAGCCGTTATCTGTACCAGAGAAGCCTTGGGAGGATATTAGTATGGAATTTGTTCTTGGTTTACCAAGGACACAGTGGGGACATGATTCAATTTTTGTAGTAGTTGACAAATTTTTGAAGATGGCACATTTCATTCCCTGCAAGAAGACTAATGATGCTATTCATGTAGCAGAATTATTTTTCAGAGAAGTGGTGAGACTACATGGTTTTCCAAAGACCATAGTTTCAGATCGAGATACTAAGTTTGTTGGGTATTTCTGGTAGACATTGTGGAAGAAGTTGAAGATAGATTTGAAGTTCAGTTCATCACATCATCCACAGACTGATGCACAGACATAGGTGGTGAATAGAAGTTTGGGAAATCTGCTGAGATGTTTGGTTGGAGATAAGCCAACAAGATGGGATCTAATTTTACCACAGGCAGAATTTGCATACAATAATTATGTCAACAGGAGCACTGGTAAATCACCATTCCAGATTGTATATGGAAGTACTCCAAGAAATGCATCTGAGTTGAGAAAGATAGATAAAGGAGAAATAAGTAGTGCTGAAGCTGAGAATTTTGTAGAACATTTGAAGAACATCCATGAGGAGGTGAGGAAGCATATTACCAAGATGAATGTGCAGTATAAGACTAAGGCAGATGAGAAAAGGAGGCATAAGGAATTTCAGGTTGGGGATGAAGTCATGGTTCATTTGTGGAAGGAGCGGTTTCCAGTTGGTACATATAACAAGCTGAAAATGAAAAAGTTTGGACCATGTAAGATACTGAAGAAGCATGATTCAGGAAATGCATATGAGGTAGGATTGCCTACTGAGCTGAATATTTTACCAGTATTTAACATTTCAGATTTGACAGAGTATCATGAAGGAGGTGTTGAAGATGAGGTTGCAGCAGCACAGTGGAGTATTCTAGCAACCAGTTCAGATATCAAGGAGATTGAAGACATACTGGACAGTCGTGTTGGAAAAAGCACAAGGAACAGGACATATGAAGAGTATTTGGTCAAATGGAAAGGATGACCTGTTGAAGATTCATCATGGCTAACAAAGGAGGAGGTTAACTGTCTTGGTTTTCCTCTGCACAGCTAAGTCGTGATAGGGTCACTTCTCAAATTACCCTGGGTGTCTGATGCAGGAGCATCCTGGGTGTAAGAGCAATCTTGCATCATTCAAAAATATTTTTATTTTTGTATTCAATAAGGGTTATCTTGTGTAGAGTTTCTATTTATGGAAACTTGCTATTTTTAGTAAGTTGGTCTTACGATCTCGGAATGTCTGATTTTACATATGGAGGTTCATCTTAGTCATATCAGCCTGCCAACAAAGTTTCATGGCCAGATCAGGTGTAGTTTTGAAGATATTGAAGATTTTCGGTATTGGCAGCAGGGTACAGAAACTTTGAACTCAGTTTTGAAGGCTTTAGAAGCCCCGGATGAGGTTGAAAATTTTGGAGACGATTGCATTGTGTGGGTCAAGCCTATAGAGCACTTCGTGGTGTTTCCAGAATGGGGTTATAATAGCCAATCGGGTCAACGGGCGATAACTTATGGTCTTCGGAAGTTGGGTCTCCTAAAATGGTGAAAAATAATTTTTCTTCAAAAAAAAATTTTGGGTTTCAAAACTCATTTTGAGCCAACTTTGATGTATTAAATTGTAAAATAAAATAATTCTAAGTTTGGTCGGCCTTAAGGGCTAAATTTTTAGAACCTTCTCGGGCGTTGGAAATTGCCTATATAAAGAAGGCCCGTAGTGTTGTCTAGGGCAGTTCTAGGTAGTAGATCTAGGTATTGATTCGAGGCTTTGTCCTACAAAATATTGTAAGGGAATGCCCATGTGGCTTTGCATATTGTAATTTTGAAAGTTTGTAATTCTACTTTTGTGGAGATAATAGGAAGCCAATTTTCTGTTCTTGCATATTATTGTTGTTGTTTCTCTATTTCTGTTATGTGCTTGTGGTATTAAGGGGAGCACCCTTCATCACTATTATACTCGGTGATCTTTATCCTCGATGACTACTATGTATTGATAACTAAGTTTACCGATTGTACAATTGTATACTAATGACAATATTTAGTCCATTTAGGAGTAACACACCATAGAAGAGGTTTTTCATTTCACTCTCTAAATATTTATCTTGTATAATCTTTCTCGAGAACTTATGCTTCTTAGTATAGATATACCAAAAAATTTTGGTGTCAAGTGCATTATTCATTCCCTTACTCTTCCTTATACCTAAACCACCTTACTCTATAGGTCTATAGACCTCATCCCATTTCACCATGTTGTATTTGAACTTATCTTCACTCCCTCTGCATAAGAAATTGGCTCAAGTATTCTATGTATTTTGTAATTTTTGGGGGGATTTGAAAGATTGGCATACTAAAGATAGGAATAGATGAAATATAAGCCTTTATAAGAGAGATCTATCTAGCGAAAGAAAGATACTTATCTTTTCAAGGAGAAAGCATATCCTAAATTTTGTTAGTAGCATTGCTTCATTCTCTCTCTAAAGAGATTTTGTAGAAGAGAGGCATGCCCAAGTACTTAGAAGAACATCAAGATGAAAAAAAGGGATACATTATATTTCTAACCTCTCAAGAAATCCTTTTTAGAGAAGAAAAATTATCCTATACTCTATAACATCAACTTTCTATCTCGCAACCTTCTCATACTTCTAGACAACCTTTTTGAAAAATCCAGCCTCCAGAGATCTAGGCATGCCAAAGAGAAGAGTGTCATCCACAAATTGAAGATGAGTGAGATTTCAGGTGCCCCTAAAACATGTAAGCCCATCAAGTCACCAACTTTTCTTTACTTGGTTAGACTGCATTTGAGGGCCTCAAAAATAATGAGAGAGAGAGAGAGAGGGAGATAAGGATTCTACTTGATGTAGATCTCTTAAGGTTTTGAATGAACATGTCGGAACACTATTCACCAAAACAACATAAATGAGAGAGGAGATAAAATATACACCCATCTACACCATGACTCACAAAATCCAAAGTTTCTCATGATTTTTATCAGAAAATCCCAAGGAACCTTTTCATAGGATTTAGTCATATCCAACTTGATCATAATATCATCAAGATTTATGCTTTGTGTGGAGTGTAGTGCCTCGTGAGCAATGAAAATGCCATCTAAAATTTGTCTATCTTTAATTAAAACTCACTTTTCTCCTCTAAAACAATTGTGTTGAGACAACTTCTAAGCTTGGTAAACATAGCCTTGGAGATGATTTTGTAGATAACATTGCATAAGGAAATTATCCTAAATAGATGAAAAGAAATTAATAATAATTATTTAATAAATTAGAGATAAAGCATAATTTATATTATTGGAAAGCTAACAATTTTCCTTATAAACCCTTTTCTTTTCATCAAATTTGGATTAAAAAGTTTTAAGTCACATGGGAAAAGTCTAGAACAACAAGGAGATCTTGGAAACACATTTTTTGTGTTGACTTTACAAGTTTGGCATCCCAAAGCCAAATCCTAAAGTAATCCTAAGGTGAAATGGGAGGAAAAATTCATGTTGAAAAAATGGATATTTGTTAAAAACATATATATATGTTTTTTTAATGTTGCAAATGAATATTCATTCCCTCAAGTATTTTTTTATTTTTTAAATTTATATTTTCAAAATGCATGTCCATTTGAAATAGATATTTATTTTGGTTTCCAAAATACATATCCATTTTGAGAATCCTTAAAAAACACAATTTAATAAAATAGGGACAGCTTTTACATTTCTTATTAAAAGTTAGATTTTTATAGGCATTGGAAAGGTGATTTGGAGCTCTACGTAATGAAATAGATAGTCTATTTATATTATGCACAAAATATAATTATAATTAATTAAAATTTATCCGTCATTGTTGAAACATTAAACACTCACAACTTTTGCATATGAAATCCCCTTTTCATGATTTATTTTGTAACAATTATCTTAAAATACTTGAAACATTGAACCAATAATTAATAATTAAGAGATTGGTCATTTTATTAAAGAAGGTAATAAATTTTGATAAACCATCATATGTGTTCCCATTCCTTTGTCTACACTCATCTCCCCCCCTAAGATCTAAACTTATCTTTCCAACTCTCCCTCTCTCCTTTCCTCTCTTTTTGTCCCTTATACATCTCTCTTTGTTGAACATGCCAAATAACTGAGTAGGGAGGGGGGATGAATCAGTTATTTACAAATACTTTCTTAAAGTTTTACTATTTTTGTAAATACTTAAAGAAATCAGAAACTTATAACAAATATAAATATGAAATCTCAAAACCATCAACACAATGGACACCGATTAAGATGACATAGGTTAAGGTGTTTTTTACAAGGGAATGAACACTAATTAAGGTGACACATGTTAAGGTGATTTTTACAAAGGCTCATTAACAGTTTTCTCATTATGGGGCTCATTATCAGTCAGGATAACTACCTTGAAATATGAATATGGCTAACTGTCAATACAAATAGGCTCACTGCCAGAATATAAGAACTCAGATTGAATCCACCACTAAGACCACTATCACTGACACTCTAAAATATAGAAAATATATAACAGTTTGATACAAATTACATCCACGCATATATATTCTTTATTGAATTCACATCCACTTCACATATACTTAGATGCAAGTATCACACAAACAACTAAGATTGTTGCTCATCCTATATAGATTGCTTTCATCAACCAATTCAGCCAAATGATTTAAAATATGTCACACTAAAGTATTACCATGATGGTAAGGAATGATACATGGATCACCTCTCTCAATAAAACATGCCTTGTGCACATAAACATGCTAAACTATCTCTGAGACTTTTGGTACCAACATATATGATCAATGCATTACATGGTAAGTACTGGAACTAAACCACAATGAACACACTCCAAATAGAGCCTAACCCAAATAAACATTACACTATATATTGTATAAAAGCATAACCAGAATGAATAAGGATAAACATTTAAATCTCATCCCTTGGTGAACACTTCTACTGATACACCAACACAACTTACCAATATACCAAAGATATCATTACACACATCAACCAATACAAAAAAACAACCAAATCATAAATGAACCACAACTATGCATCAAAATATTCACATCAACGACAATCATTAATGAAAAAAAAATGAATATAATTAGCTTCACATTCTAACAATATCCCCCTTTTTCACTGATGATAACATTCATCAATAACAAAGAAACCAACTCCTTATCAAAATATACCAACATCAAAGTTTTATGTTTTGCTCCACTTTTCTCCCCTCTGACAACAATGACAAAGGGACAAAAATCCCCCTTACCAACTCACTTTTCTCTCCCTGAGAGGAAGTTTCTAAGCATTGATCTAGAAAATAATAAGCATGCAATTCACTAGACCAATGCACACACTATTAGAATAACTGAGAGGGGGGTGAATCAGTTATCCAGTGTCCCAAAACAAAATGTATAATTCAAAATAATTTTTTCTTGTTGGTAAGCAATAATAACTCTTATTGTCTGTACTTTTACCAATTACTAGTCTAATACTTATAATTGTTTACCGATCAAATCTAACATGTAATATGCAAAGTATGATAGTAGAAAAATATCACAATCAACACATAACACAAGAGATTTAACGTGGAAACCCTATAAAGGGAAAAACCACTTGGGACCGGCAACCCAAAATTATTCACTCTTCTAAAGTGAGGTCGGTTAAGACCCAACCCTGTTAAAGGTTACAAACACACTATCAGGTGTGACCTTGTTAGAGGATTTTAGACTAGAAGTTATCATCCAACCAGCATTCACTATGGGGTTGACAAGATAACAATGTTCATTCTATGAATGATACATCATAAGACTTTCAGAGTCCACTCGGTTAAGAGATTTAGACTATATACAATGGTTAAATATGTAACAGTAAAATGACCTGCCTTAATACAACTTCAATTGCAGATTACAGATCAATATTTAGTCCATACAAATCCTTCTGATCAATAATTCACTTCAGATTCAATACTGTATCAACTTATTGTCCGTTGATAACTGCTCTCTGTAGCTCGATAGTTGCTCTGCAGCTCAGTTCTTACTAACCAGTATGATCAGAATGCATGAAAACCTTATTCACGTGATAATCCTACAGCTTCTTCTTCTTCTAGCATCTTCATAAAGAAATTTTGATCTCTTATATAGACGTGTGAATCATTTTCTTCTCCACCATCATATTTTTCCACTTAATCACATTCATAGATTTTTCCACTTAAACTTTCTCGGTACTTGTATCAATAACACGTTTCAATCTACTTCATTAGATCTTCTTTGAATTTTGTCAGTCATTGATCTGTGTAACAAACATTATCTGTTACCGATGTTATACTCTTTCCAGCTCATCAATTTTATCAACTAAACTAATCATTTAATTCATTTTGTTCTGCTCGGTTAACAAAGAATGCGTCGGTGAACACTGCTCAGTTAATACTGCAGTTGGTATACACTATACTCTGTCGATGTATACTAGAAATGCTTCATTTACCAACAACACTGCTTTGTGTCTTTTAGCTCTCTACTTCATTATAGATGAATGCAACATAATGAAGTCAATATCATCAAGTCATAGATTCATCAACAAGTTACTCAATGTGTTCCCTATCCTCATCTGTCATGTACATCTTTCCTCATGTAGATTTCTCTGTTCTTCATCTCTTTTCCATTTTTCTTCAGATGTCTCGGTGTAGTAACTTACAAGATAAGTGTTGTCAAACTAGTTGACATCAATGACAACATAATACTGATTTAATCATATTACATATCTAATCAGCAACTCCTCAATGATCTTGCAATCATAGATCCTTCAATCAGATTCAAAATCAGTTGTAGTCCAACACACACTAGTGCACTTATTGAACACTAGGAAGGGGTAGAATGACCATCTTCCCCTTGAGATATAAAAAGTATCCTTGCACAAAGGTTTTGTAAATATATTTGTTATCTGCTCCTTTGTAGGAACATACTCAAGCTTCACTTCCTTCTCCAATACCTTCTCTCTTAAAAATTGATACCTAATAGATATATGTTTCATTATGGAATGTTGCACTAGATTCTTTGAAATTTTTATAGCACTAATATTATCACACATAATTGAAATTGGTTCATCAAAATTTATACCTATATCTTTCAAAGTCTATTTCATCAATAATACCTAAGTACAACATGATGTTTCTGCAATGTATTATGATTCAATAGTTGATAATATTATAGAATCTCACTTCTTGCTTGACCAAGCAACCAAATAGGATCCAAGAAAGTAAGCTCCACCACTAGCACTTCTTCGGTTATCTAGAAAAACTACCCAATCTACATCAGTATAAGTTGTCAATGTGAAATTTGAATCTTTTGGATACCATATTCCAAACTCTTCTATTCCTTTAAAATATCTGAAAAATCCTCTTTACTGCCATCACATGTGATTATTTTGGTTCTTGCTAAAATTTGGTTGCCAAACATATTGTATACATAATATCTAGTCTAGTAGTAGTCAAGTACAATAGTCATCCAATCATTGATCTAAACTTTATTGCATTTGCTTTTAGTGAATCATATGCCTTAGTCAACGTATAGCTAGTAACAATAGGAGTACATACCAGTTTAGAATTCTCCAAACCAAACTTCTTCAACAATTCATTGACATACTTGGACTATGAAATGAAAATACCTTTACTATTATGATTTACTTAGAATCTATGAAAAAAATTAGCTCACCAATCATGGACATTGTATACACTTAAAATTGGCTTGATAAATTAATTAAATATTTATTATTTAATTAATTTTTATTTCCTCTATTATTAAATAAATTATTCAATTTATTTAGTATATTCACTTATCTTATTCATCTTATCCTAAGTCCTCTAAATTAGTCCTATTGAAGTGATTTAATGAATTAGTCAATTACACAATCACTATATGACTAAGTCCATTAGTCCATGTCATAGACCTTGTCACCTAACACATCACCTTGGCTAAAGTAATTAATTTTTAATAATTATTAATAAGTCACAATTATCCTCACAAACACATGTCCTGTTCTTAAGGGCTATGTGGCCTCATCAGACTTGGTCTCATGACCACATGTCTTCTTCCAAACTTGGTCAAGGACACATTCCCTATTCCTAAGGAGCTTCTCTAGCCACCTCAAGGAGTCAAAGATGACTCATGGGACACTTGTGCCGAGAGTCCTTATGGAGAAAATGTCTTCCCACCTTCTTCTCAAGGGTCTTTGTGAGACACTTGACACGTGTCTTTTCCTTCCACTTTCCACTCCTCTTTGTCAATGTAGGAGGAACATCTCTCTTATTCCTCCTCTCACATTCCAACTACATCCCTTTTTCTCTCAACCTCTTCAAAAAATTCAATTTCAACCTTAGGATTCTCCACCTTTCAATCCCCACCTTTAGATCTTGCCGCCTAGGCTTGAGTCTTCCAAAAACCTATAAAAGGATACTTCATCTTCCTTTGTGAGCCTAATAGCAATAGTGATTTCAAATATTCAAGCATTCAAGCATTCAAGCATTCAGTCAATAAAGTCATTTTAGTATAATTGTAAGCATTTGCATATCATTCTCTTTCATCAAGTTTGCATTCACCAGCATAGCATAAGGAAATCTAGATTTTGGCTAGTTTTGCATTTACATACAATATCTCCACATTTTGGAAGCATCTTGGACAAAAGGAGCACATTTGGAAATCTGAGATCTCACCAAATCCAAGAATTCAAGGCTAGGAGGATAATGGAGACAAGCTACATGGATGAGTGAAGGTAAAACTTTTATTTTAATCTCATTGTAATCTTTGTAACCTTCATTAGAATTGCATTTTAGTTTGATTTAATAGCTTAATATAGTTAGTATTTCATTTCTTAGGATTAGTAATTTGATTTGCATACATTTTTGGTGCCCACCGTGGGGAAACCCATGAAATTTTAACAATCATATTTTTATTTTTCTGTGTGTAGCATCTACAGGTTTATTTTTGCGCATCCATACCTGATTTCAACAGATCCATACATTTTGTCTGTGAATCCATTTCAACCATACCATTCATCTATCATTATTTTATTGTGCATTCATTCTATTATACGGTGTTTTCATAATACTGATTCCCACTGCGCATACACTGTTTATGTGCATCCATCAATATTTTCTACGCATTTACTGTCTGTTCCAACGCATTTGTTATAGTTGTGCTTTGAGTTTCTGTAACTGTGCATTTATATTCTGTAGTTGTGCATCTATTCAAAAAATTATTTAGCTTTCATTTTCTATTGCATTTGTTTTTAGCTAACAAGTTAACAATTGGTTATTCGTGTCTTTTAGTCAATTAGGTTGTTTTGCAGGATGTATTATTGAAGACCCCTCCAAAATTAGTCACGATTTCCTTACAGGTTCCTTGGAAGAAAAAAAAAGGGGGGGAGGGATTTGTAAAAGAAACCAAAATCTCATTTGGGTTTTAAAATATGACATGTTTTTCATTTTTCATGTGTCTTCAATAGTTTAGATCAAGTGTTTGTTGTGTCTTGCTTTTAAAGCATTTGTGTAATCCCAAAGTCATAACAATGTATCCTCTCCCCTCACCTTCCTGGATCTTGGGTGTAAGAGACATCATTATAACTTTTAGAGGGCGATCTTTGGTGGGGAAAGAGGTACTCACCCCAAGGAACAACCAAACAGGTAACTGGCTAAAGCCAAGCCCTTCTAAACCGATATATAAAAAATGTCATTGTAATTAGTCTCACAATGAATAGGTGTGAATTCTTTGTGGCAACCAAAAACTTCTCTAGTACTCGTGTGGTGCGTTAAAGTCCCTACATTGCTAAGGTACAAATCTTTCTTTGAAAGATTGGTAGAGTCCCCTTAATTAGGAATATGGATTGATCATAGATACTTGAACGGATGTCCTTAGTAAAAATATTTGTTTAGTGGCCAAAAACCTTCTATTTTTTGGCTCAAGGGGTCACCCAAGCCCGTGAAAACACCACATAGTACTCACGGTTCATAGTAGAGATAGCAGTTCTTTGGGAAGTAATGACCCGTTGAATTCAAAACTTGGTGTACCATAGAAGTGAGTGCACTATAAGGAGGATCTTGTGCCTCCAAGTTCCTAGGCTATCCACTTTGGATATGTGTGGCTAGATTTTATCTAAGTGAGGATTCAGTAGATATTGTCATTTCCTACCATAGGATTTGTAAGCGTGTGTAGACACCTAAAATTGTCCATTCACACTAATGTTAATTTTTATTAATAATTATCCTTAACATTATAGTTGATTTTTATTAATTGACTATAATCGTTATATTATTATATTTATTTAATTAAATTTAATTCAATTAAATAAATTTATTTTCCCTTTGTATTTAAATTTTATTTAAATACTATAATATGTGTTAGAGTTGTCATATTATAGCTAATAATTAATTTATTTAATTATTAGTCTATTATATACTTTACACTTAAGTTAAACTTAGGCATCTTATTATTCTTTAGGGTTTTCCCCTTTAGGGTTTCAGTATCCTTTTATAAGGATTCCCTCTTTGTATTTTATTCATTCATTATTTGAGGATATTTTCTTCTTCATATTTTTGAGTCAAACCCTTGCCCTCTTCTTGTCTCTACTTCCTTGTAACAGGTTTTTGTATGTAGGTGATCTTAAGCTTTTGTGGATTTGTATTGCTTTGTATTTTATTCATTCACTTATTGGATCATAATAGAAGATTGGTTTTCATGGGCATATGATGTCTCTGTCTTTTTGGCCTCCATAGATTTTTCTGGCTTTCTATAATTTTTTTCTTCCATGTGACAGGGTTATGCATGCAGGTGTTCTTGGGAGATTAGTTTTTCACCTAATCTAACATGGTATTAGAGCCAGGTTGCTGCTTATTTTTTGTGTTTTGTTGAAGTGTTTCAGAAGCAAGAGGTTTTCAAGGTTTTCAAAGGTTTTTATGTAGATTTAGAGGGGGGCTTTGTTTTTGGTCACTTTGGGCTCAAACGGACATCTCCATTGAGCTCAGAGCACCCAAAAACTCTAGAATCCATATAAAACATGTCCATTTTGGACAACTTGGCTCTGAGGCAAAAAAAAAATTTAGTTTTCAGTGTCGTACGGACACGAAAACTGAGAAAAAAATCAAAAAAATCATTTTTTTAAATTATTTTGCATTATTTTTATAATGCAGCTAGTGTAAATTATTAGGTGCCTATGCCACACCACCGACGCTCCTCCGCCGCCAGCCAGCGCCTGACCCCTGCCGACTGCACCTCCGCTAGCCCCCGTCAACTCTGCCCATCACCGGCACCTCCAACACCTCTGGCTCTACCACCAACTGTGAGCTCCATCAGCTCCTCTAGCCCCCACCACCACCACCTTACTGGCCCTTCTCAGCCACCCCGTGCGCAACCCCGCCACTCCACTCCTCGACGCCACCCTGCTCCGCTCCACTGGCCCACTCCTCCGCCGAGCACGCCGCCTAGTGGGCTTTTAGCCCCACGGGCCCCTTTTTTGCCTAGCAGCAATCACATGGGTGATTAGGAGCTCTGGCTCCAGCCCCCTGCGTGTGCCATGCACCCAGGGGCCTTATTTTTTTTAGCCCCAGCGGCTTAAAATTTGATTTTGGAACCTTTATGACCCCCTAACAATGTTTTTCCTCTATCTGGAGCATACGGAGGTATTTTTTAGACTTCTTTATATCGTCAAAAATCTCTTTTTGAGCTCTTTCTGATTATGGAGGTTAGGATTTTTGGCTCTTCTATTTTGATAGTTTTTTTTGCTGTCAAAGTCTGATGTATTTTTTTGCCTTCTGGGAGCCATATCTTGCTCATCCGGACTCTATTTTTGGCAAACCAGATATCGTCAAAAAGCTGGTTCAGTGATTTTTTCAGTGACAAGGGTCTTTTATCTAGTTTCTTCTCTAGGTTCTTTCTCCTCTGAGTTTTTCACTTTCGCACTCTAGCAGATTACTTAGGTTCTACAGGTCTTGGGATCTCTGCTTCTGTTCTTCTGGCTCACTCTTCTTTTTGACTTTCTGAGCATTGTATGCTTCTCTTCTATAGCATTTTTTTTCTGTAATGCACTAAGATAAAGTGTCTGCTTCTACATATCTGGGATTTCGAGCACCTTGTGTTTGTTTGTACTCGCACTCAGTTATAAAGTGCCATGGGGGGTTATGATGTTTTGCCTTTTGTGCTCATCCACCTTTGTCAAGTGAGTGTGCCTTCCATGACATTAGCCCATGCTATGTGTCCAGAAGATCAATTCTTCTTCTTTGACACCACCCTTTATCCCATGTTTGTACCTTCTATTGCACTGTTGGTGTTCCTGATTCTTCTTCTTGCAGATGTTTCTAGCATTGCATTTCAATGTTCTTGTCACCCCTCTCCCTATTTAGCATTATGGGGGGGTTCACCTATTGGTTCTATTGCTTCCTTGGTTTGGTTGAGTGATCTACATATTTAGTTTTTGTTCCTATGTACTAGGTGGATGCAGTGGCTAGGCACCTATGCATTTCGGTGAGATGGTTCATCTACTATATAGACACTCATTCTTTCCTACTTTTGGAGATCACCTCTTCAATTGATCAACTCTTCAGACTTTGTCTTCTCTACCTAGTCGTGCACTATTTCAGTGGGGGTTCCAGCAGTTTTTTCTGACAGTGTTTGCAGCTTCATGCTTCAGAGATGCTTCATGCTCTTTCTTGTTTCTTTCTTTGGGACTTTCCCTAGATTAAAGGCTTTGTTTCCTTCATCTAGTTTATTTCTTCTATTTGGGTACCTGATCAGGCCTAGTTGTCGGGACCCATAGTTCTTTCATGCATTTTGTTTTCATGCATCTTTTATTCCTTAGTTGTTTAGCTTCTCCCTAAGTTACACTTAAGGGGGGTGTTAGAGTTATCATATTATAGCTAATAATTAATTTATTTAATTATTAGTCTATTATATACTCTACACTTAAGTTAAACTTAGGCATCTTATTATTCTTTAGGGTTTTCCTCTTTAGGGTTTCGGTATCCTTTTATAAGGATTCCCTCTTTGTATTGTATTCATTCATTTATTGGATCATAATAAAATATTGGTTTTCATGTGCATATGATGTCTCTATATTTTTGGCCTCCATAGATTTTTTTGGTTTTTTGTACTTTGCTTCTTCCATGTGACAGGATTATGCATGCAGGTGTTCTTGGGAGATTAGTTTTTCACCTAATCTAACAATATGTTACATTTAATTTAATATATTATCCTTCCATATCCCTTTATAAAATAAATTTTATTTATTTTATTCCTCCACTAGCCTAAAGTTCTTCTAAACCATGATTAAATTAAATTTATTTTAATTTAATTTATTTTCTCTTTTTCCTATGCTTACCTTTTTCTAATATTCCTCTAATCTTGATTAAAAGGTAGATTACCTCTAAACATGTGCACAATCACCTTTTCCAAGGTAGCCACCTCTCCATCTTTTTTCTCCACTAATCATTTTTAAATTTCTATTTCCCTCTAAAAGTGAAGTTTGACTTTTGCATCTTTTTTCACTTCACCTTTTTCAAACTCTACATAACATCCTTTTGCCTCTTAATCCTAGCCACTCATTTCATTTTGCCTCTTCATCTTAGCCACTTCCCTTTTGCCTCTTAATCTTGGTCATCCATTATTTTTCCTCTTAATCTCCACCATCCAATTCTTTTCATTTTCTATAAAAGGATGTCTCACTCCTCATTTTAGGTCTAGGTTCTATTTCTTCTTAATCTCTTAGCTCTTGCATCTTCTATCATTCTTAATCATTCTATTTTTTTTCTTCATTGCAATCTAATCTTGTTCTTAGATTTTAATCTTGCTGCATCTTTAGCATAGTTTCTTAATCATGTTGCATTATCATAGATCTTAATCTTATTTTCATTATCATAGTCTTGAATTAATCTTGCATCAATCTTAATCTTTATCACTTGTGTAGTTTGGGGCAAGTTCCTCATACTTGTTCTCAACTCCTTCACCATCATCTAGCTTTCATTCCATAGTTTTGCATTTAGATTTCATTTCATTTGTGTTGGGAGAGCATACCCACAAATAATCTCAAAGAGAAAATCAAACAAGGCTTTGGGTGCCCTTGTTTTAGCTCATTGGAGGTTGTAGTGAAGATTACTTATTTTGTTGTATTTGAAATGACTAACATCTAATGTGATTTTGTTTGGTGTTTTGGTGTTTTTCATTTGCAGAAAATAGGTCCATATTTTCATTGCATACATTTTGGCACACCCGGTGGGACCCACATCCCTATTAGATCTACACTTTTGAAGATTTTTCTATGCTAGTGCTTGTGTAAGTTGAGTTGAAGGCAAAACCCTAGGATTTTTTGAAATATTTGATCATATCTTTCAAATGGTTGGGAGTTTTGGTCTGAATTTGTTTTTGTAGGTGGGGGATCAGCATAGTATGTCTCAGTCCAAAACTTAGATTTTTCTGATCCGTTTTTCGCAAGTCATAATTTTTTTATGATTTTTAATGAAAATAAATTTCTCATCGTAAATTACTGTATTTTTTAGAAAACTTTATATTTTTGGAAAGGTCTGAGAATTTTGCACATAGCATGTTCTTTGATATTTTTATGTTGATGCATAAATATGGCTCCAAAATTCAATCTTTGAAAATTGGTCTATTTTAATAAATCAGGTCTCGAGGGCACAAATTAAGGATTTTTTCTTAAAAAATTACATTTTTGGAAAGCTCTCAATTTTATCGCAGGGGTCTCTTCTTTTCATTTCTAATTTTGTAGCCAAAATCATAGAAAACAAATCATATCTTGTTGACTAGGTCAAATGCAAAAAAATTAAAATTTTGTGATGAGTATGCACTTTATTTGCACATTGTTTAATGCATAGTTGAGTTTTCTTACAAGTTTCTGATATTTTCAATCTTCTAATAGTGGTTTTGCAGAATGGTTGTCCAAGATTAAGACATCTTGAAACTACTAATCAATTTGTTTTGTAGGATGTTGTTTGAAGATCTTGAAAAGATTTGAAACTACTAATCTCATTGGTTTTGTAGGTTTCCTTGGAGGTTCAAGAAAATATTGTGTCTACTTTAAGCTGATTTTATAGGCACCTATTTTAATTAGGAAGGTTCATTTCTTTTGATTTAATTGGGTAGTAGGAGAGTATGCTCTTTCCTCTTTAAGGGGAAATCAGAAATCTAGACCTACTTAATTTGGTCATTAGAAAAGAATCTTGGCTAAATGAACATGTGCTTGATGTGTTTGGGAGACACTATGGAGTAAGAGAGTATTCTCTTTTCCCTTGTGAAAAATTATAAATCTAGACCTCCATTAGTTATCCATCTTTGTTTGCTTTTCATTTACCTTTAGAGGACCTGCCAAGAGAGAAATATTTTGGGAACGACCCAAGTGGGGAACAAGAGAACCCCGCTACTCCACCCCACTATAATCAAAACCTTCTTTCAATCCAAAGAGAGGGGAGACTTGGCTATTTTCTATTCCTAATGCTTCTTCATGTGTAGGGCCTAATTACCTCAATCTTGCTAAGAAATACTACATTTGATTGGGCGCTTGTAGGACCATCAATGGTCTCAATCTTGATTACTACAAGGGGAATGGTCTCAATCTTGATTACTACAAGGGGAATGCATTCATCTAGTATAGGGCTAAGAGGTCTAAATATTTCTTGCGAGACTATACTTTTTGGATGCTTGTAGGGCTATAGGCCTTAATTTTTCTTGTGGAACTACATGGGACATTCATGAACGGAGGACCTTACTAGACACCTCAGGACTTAGAGGCCAACCATTTTAGCCATGTGAATTCCTTTGTGCAAGGATTGATCCAAGTGGACTTACTCGGATTTCCCCAAGATACTCACCATATGTGTTCCCTTAGATGTTAAAGCTTGAATTTGGAAATATGGAAAGACATGCACCATGAGCATTGTTCTTTCCCAATTAATCCATAACTTGCATAGTCCTAGGAAAGGTCATTCAACCACTTAATTGTGGGGATAAGAGCATCAAGTTATGGTCAAAGCTTGGAACACTTCCCTTTTGACCTTTGGTAGAATGTGTTTGAAGTGTCTTCGATTGTACTAGACCCATGAAAATATTTTTGGACATGCACATTGTACTATTTATTTCTATGTTCTAATTCAATCCATATATCCCCTAGCATCCAAACCAATCACATCATCCATTCCACTTGTCTTCAAACATCCCTAACCTATCCTTCCACTTCATCCATTCTTAATCCAAGTCTTATCCACACCATCTTCTAATCTTCTACTTTTTGCTTAGGAGTACCATCATTATCTTTGACCTTTAATCATCATCCAAATCAAATCAAATCAAATCAAATCCAAATTTGGGGCCCTGCCCTCACAAATCCGAAATCAAAATCAAATCAAATCTATCAAAATTATTGAGGCCATGCCCTCTAAAGCAATCAAATCCATCATCCAATCATATCCAAATCCTTGAGGCCCTGCCCTTTTAAATAAAAATCCAAACTTGCTCCTAGTCCTAAGTACATATTTCATCCATAGTCAAATATTTCATTCTTAATTAAAATATTCCTCTACATAATCTTCCTCTAATCCAATCCAAAATCTCTAATTCAACTATCATGAATATGGATTGGTTTCACAAAATGGTTGAGGACTTCAAAGTGCCAAACCCTAATCCTCAAACTATACCTCCAATGCAACCCACCTACCAAATCGATCCTCAAGTCATATCCAATCCCAATTCATATCACATTCCTTATTATTCCTCTACCTTTGACAAGGGAAATTCACCTCATTATCCTTCATCCACACATGATTCCCTCTATCACCCGCATGATTCCTCTCACGTGCTTAATCTTGCCCAAGAGATCAAAGAGATTAAAAATATTGTCCTTAGCTTGTAAAATGAACATCAAAAGAAAACCTTTGAAGACATGTGTCCTCCCCCCTTTCTCCAAATCCATAATCCTCATCCACTATCAAACCCCAATCCTCCACATTCAACCTCCAAAAAATCCTAATCCTCTAAAACCCACATCATTCCTATCTACCAAAGCTCCACAATCACCCAAAGCTAGACAATACACTCCCTTTTCAAACCCTCTTAATGTCATATTCCACCTACTTGTTGATGAAAACATGATGGTTTTTCCAAACACTATTCCCTTTAATGAGAGTCAACCTAAACCTACTTGGTATAAGGAAAATGAATACTATGAGTATCATTGCATTAAGGGTCATGATATTAAGAAGTGCTTAAAGTTCAAAAATTTTGTCCAAGACCTTATTGAAAAAGGAGAGATTGAAGTTGAAGATACCAACCCCTCCATAACATCACCCTCACAAGTCCACACATGTCAAGACATTGTCCCAAATAATGCTAACAAAGATTCCTATCATCGTCTAGATCCAAGCATTACTCCACTCCTTGATCCCCTTATTTTGAAAAATCCACTTATCCCTATTTATCTACCTCATGATCCCAATCATAATCAAGATCAAGGCATTCCCTCCACTCCATTCCATGGTATCCTTCCATCTCAAGATCCTACCATCCCTTCCACTCCACCACATAATCCTCCCCAAAGTCAAGATCAAAGTACCCCTTCATTTCCATGTCATGATTCTAATCCCTCTCAAGATCCCATTATTCCCCCTAATTCCCCTCATGATCCTAATCCTCCACAAGATCCCACTCTCCTTCTTGATCCTCTATCACAAGATCCTAATCCTTCACAAGATCCTATTCCTCCTCAAGCTCATATTATTCCTCTTAAGGAGCCTCTCGAGGACAAAGAAAACCCTACACTTGATGGCCTTGGCGATATTGTTCACTCTAGAGATGCCCATATCCCTCTTACACCTTATATACCTCCATTAAAGTGTAAACATATTCCTTCATTATCTTCCAAATCCATCTTGGGTCCCTATATCCCTAAAGGAAAATCTTCTTCGCATCCGTCCATTTTGGTCCCTTATATCCCAATGCTAAACCCTTCATCACTTCCATCCATTTTAGGTCCTTATGTTCCTCCATACAATATACCTCTCACTCCTAATACATCATTTATTTCTTCTACCATACCTCAAGATCAACAAAGACATACATCCTTGAGATATTTCTATCCATCCATCCATCAAAACCCATTATATAATCCTCATTCATCCACAATTCCCAAGTCTTTTGGAAGCAATTTAGATGAACAACATAAAAATGAGAAATACAAGAATTCACTTACATATGAAGATCACCATGTCCTATCTAATCAGCATGTAGCTACAAAGAAAATGGAAATACTCAAGAGACCACAAGGGTCCTCCAAGAAAAAAATAAAATATGGGTTCCTAAATCTATCATGAAAGAATTGTCATCAAAAGATCATAAATGTAAATAAAAATCAAAAGCTATGTGGATTCCAAAGTCTCTCTTAAAGGATTGGAATATAAAAGAAAAATCAAAGTTGACATCCAAGCTTCCAAAGAATTCCACTCTATATTCTTCCCAATATCTTCCATTCTCTCCTCCATCTATTTTGGGTCCTTGTGTCCCAAAATCCACATCACTTCCTACATCAAAACCTCATGCTATCCAATTCATTCTCCCTTCACCTGTCCACTACCCTTTAAGGTGTGTGTTGATGTTGATCTTGCCATCATTTCCCCCTACTCCTATGCAAACCTTTCAATACCCTATCCACTATACAACTTTGATGTCTACTCCCTATCATTCCATATCATATCCTCCCATTCCTCTTACCCCATCTTACACATAAATTCTTAGCCATCATCTATCTTATCCTCCCTATCTTTCCCCTACCATCACCATTATCAGCATCTTTGAGATTACCTTTTAGCGGCTTTGGCCAATGATAACATATCTTTTTGAAGGAACATTAGCCAAAGAGCATTAGGCTCTAATTCCTCCAAAAAAAATAGAAAAAAAAAAAAAACAATTCATCCAATGGTGAAAACTTGGTAATCAAGCACCTTGGACAAGTAACATGATGAAAACCTAGAAAATAGGCATCATGTGTAATCCCTCCATCCCATTGCTCTTCATACTTGGGGGCAATTCCTTCTTGCTATCCATCCACAATATCTTCCCTATCATCTACCACATACATATCATATCATTTCCATTCATTTATCCACATCCCCTTGCACTCTATACTTGGGGGCAAGATCCATCCATACAATGCTACCATAAATATCTTCCACATTACCTATCCTCCATCTATTGTCCTATCTAAGTTCATTATCATTTCATTTCCCATTTTTGATCTTGACTATCCTATGCATTCCCTCTATCCATATGTACCTTCCAAAACCCTTACTCATTATCCATCCATTTTCTTTCACAATTCCATTCATTTTCACATATTTGATCTTGGCATCCTTATTCTCTATCGCATAGTCATTTTCATATTCATTCTCTTAATCCATCATTCATAATACTATTTGAGTATATAAACCTATTAGAAAGTAAAGTCCAAGATAAGTGAGAGGGGGGGTGAATCAGTTATCAAATAAATACAAATTTTATCATCTTTAACAGATTTTAACCATGTAAGAAATGTAAGAAACAACCATAGAAAGATATACATACACAATAACATAATAACACAAGATATGCTGACTAGGAAACCTCTTGATCAAAGAGTAAACCCCGATGGGAATGATGCCCATAAAAGATGCACTAATATGAATATTCATTGTGAGAGGATGGACTCTGTTAGGATTCTTATGAAATACATTCAGTACATATAAATCTCTGTTAGGAGACTTTGAATCCCTGTTAAAAGATTCTAACCCTGTTAGGAGTTATGGAAGATAGAAGGGCCCACTGTCCAAACAGCTTCAAGGGCAAGATCATTGAACACACTATCCAAATGATCTCTGTATTAATCAATAGAATAATACCAAAATATTATTGATCTCAACAACTTATCACTTCTCCTTTTCCTGTGCCAAACTACACCAACTGCTTCAACAAATCTCAATACCAGATCTTTGCAATTTGCATATCCTCTTATAAAAAATATTGCACAATTCTACAATTCACTTTCATACTATCTCTCATACACATATTACAATTACTACATTACAATAAGGAAAATAATCCTTCCTTTATACCACACTCAAATAATTACAAATGAATTGTCATACAAATTACAAAATAATTTTCCACGCGCTACACAATATTCCACAATTACATAAAACTGTTGGCTTCCAATCAAGATAATTCTTCACTCATGCAACCTCTGACCTTGCTATCACATCCACATCACAATCATCATTTCTTCATCATTTTTACAGCCTCACATGCTCAGATTCTATCCTGATTAGGAGATATCATCCAATTTCCACAAGCCACTTCTCAGGAACACTGCCTGAATACTGCTTCCACTAAAAGACACATAACTATCATGAATAGTTAAATTTCAGTATGTTCTCTTAACCAAGATCTCTAGAAACATCATAGATTAAGTCTTCAACTCTGCATATCTTGATCTTCAATATCCCACGTGCGCTATAATGCAAACATTGTCTTCTTCTCTGCTAATCTTTAGTAGATCACTATGTTGACACCAATGACAATCACAGTCATGAATGCAATAACAACTACTATAGAATGGCTATGAATACTCCACCATAGGATATATTTAGCATTCATTCCTAATGATCTTCCCCATTGGCATTGATGGAAACATAGATGAAAAAACATCCAAGCTCCATGAATACCAACACTGCAACACTACTGCTTTGAAATGTTTTCACATCCTCTTCATCAATCAAATCTTGCTTCATTTTCTTGCTCAATTCTTTTATTTTTCCTTTTTATATTTCTTGTATCTATCTCCCTCAGATTATCTTCAATAGATGGTTTTTCATGTATCCTTCTCCCCCATTGACATCAATGATAGATAATGCATCACTATGTCAACAACAACTTCAATGTCAAAAGATACTTTTCAAAAAATATATTCACTAGAGTCCTCATGACTCAGCTTAGAAACACATACTCCCCCATAGAGGAAGTACCAACATCCAGTCTAGAAAAAGATAAGGCTCATATACCACTGGACTGATGCAACAATCTGCATCACTTCTCGAAAGTAGGCTGGGGCATAACCCCAAGCATACCTCTCAAATACTCAAATTTATCCTTAGGCAAAGACTTTGTAAATGTATCTGCAATCTACTCTTTTGTACGTATATACTCAAGTCTAACTTCTTTCTCTACAACTTTCTCTCTTACTACATGATACTTTATTTCTATATGTTTTTTCTTAGAATGTAGTACAGGATTCTTAGATATACTAACTATACTGGTATTATCACAGTGTATAACAACAGGCTCATCAAATTTTATTCCAATATCCTTCAACATTTATCTCATCCATATTATCTGGTTACAATTGTTTGCTACTGCTACATATTTTGCTTTTGTCGTGCTTTGTGAAATATAATTTTTTTTCTTGCTTAGCCAAGAGACCAATCTTCCTCCAATAAAAAATGCTCCACCACTTGTACTCTTTTTGTCATCAACACTGCTTCCCCAATCTTCATCTATATATGCACATAGGGTAAAGTCATCAGATTTTTCATACCACAATCCATATTCAATTGTGCCTTTCAAGTACCTTAGAATCCTTTTTACTACTGCATAATGTGATTCTTTAGGATCAGCTTGAAATCTTGAAATGATTCCAACCGCATGTGATATGTCTTGTCTTGTATGAGTTAAATATTGCAATCCTCCAATCATGAATTTGTACCTCTTTTATTCAACTACAGGAGTCTCATCTGTGCTAGATAACTTGTGTCCAGTTACCATAGGTGCTCCAACCGGCTTACAATTCTCCATTCCAAATCTCTTCAATAGTTCATTCAAGTAATTTTTTTGACATAAGAAGATACCATCACTATTTTTTATTATCTGCAATCCTAAAAAATATTCCATCTCACTCATCATACTCATTTCAAATTTTTTCTTCATTTCATCTGCAAATTTATCACTAGCTTCATCTTCTCCTCCAAATATTATATCATCAACAAAAATAACTACAACCAACAAACCATTTTCAATTTCTTTCATATACAAGTTACTATCTATTGTGCCTTTAGTAAATCCTAATTTTATCAAATACTTATCCAGTCTTGCATACCAAGTTCTAGGTGCTTGTTTAAGTCCATATAAAGCTTTGTTCAAGTTACATACCATGTCTCCTTCATGAGTTAAGGGAAAACCTTTAGGCTTCTCAATGTAAACTTCTTCTTCTAATTCTCCATTCAGAAATGCTAACTTCACATCCATCTGGTATACTTTAAATTTTTTATAGGCTACATAAGCCAAAAACATTCTTACTACTTCAATTCTTGCTACATGTGCAAAAGTTTCTTCATAGTCAATTCTTTCTTTCTGTGAGTATCCTTTACATACCAATCTTTCTTTATTCCTTACAACTTCTCCTTGTTCATTCATCTTGTTCCTGAATACCCATTTAGTTCCTATAACATTCTTATCTTTAGGTCTAGGGACCAACTCCCAAGTCTTGTTCTTTTCAATTTGATCTAGTTCTTCCTTCATTTCTTTAATCCAATATTCATCTTCACAGGCTTCACTAGTAGATTTAGGTTCAATTTGAGAAATTAAACACAATTGTTCTTGTACCTTATTTCATGTCAGAACTCCTCTCTCTATGCTCCCAATAATCTACTCAACAAGATGATTTCTTGTTAGATTCCTGTTAGGTGTCACTGTCTTAGATCTTGCTTTAACTATATGTTCTTCTATGATTTCCTCAATATAGCTTTCATTCTGCAAATCACTATTAGTTTCATAGAATAATTCAACATTTTTTTGATCAATTCTAGGATGAGTTCCTTCATTTGATTTATAATCAAGCATTCTTTTCTGAATTCTAAACTTTTCATCAACTTTAACATTTGCACTCTCAACAATAGTTTTAGTTATTTTATTGAAACATCTATAAGCTTTTCTTTTCAATGAATAACCAAGAAATATACCTTCATCACTTCTAGGGTCAAACTTTCCAATGTCATCATCTCTCTTAATATAACATTTACTTCCAAAAATTCTAAAATACTTAACTGATGGTGCATGTCCAAACCATAGTTCATAAGGTTTCTTATATGTGTCTACTCTGATCTGTACTCTATTCATTGTATATACTGTTGTCTTCACTACTTCTCTCAGAATATCTTCATGAAGTCATTTTCAAATAGCATGGCTCTTGCTACTTCAGTCATTGACCTATTTCTTCTTTCTGCAATACCATTTTGTTCAAGTGTTCTAGGGGCTGAAAAATGTATATTAATGTTGTTCACTTCACAAAAAGTGTTAAATTATTTTGAAGTAAATTCTCTGCCTCTATCTGATCTCAAACATTTAATCTTCATTCTAGATTCATTCTCAAATTTGTTCTTAATTACTCTAAACTTATCAAATGCCTCAAACTTTTCTTTAAGAAATGCAATCCACACCATTCTTGTAAAATCATCAACAAGAATCATAAAATACCTTTCACCATAGAATCCTCTAGTCCTTGTGGGGCTGCTCAAATCTGTATGACCAATTTACAACTTCTCTATTGTTGTAAACTTCTTTCTAGGAAATGAGCTTCTCTTTTGTTTAGCCATAACATATTCCTTGCAAATCATGTTAGTAGGTTTCATAATTTTAGGCAAATCTCTTATTGCAAGTGTAGTACTAACTTTCACAGTGTTATCAAAATTTATATGACAAAATCTTATGTGCCATAACCAACTGTCATCAATCTTAAAAATCAAGCATGTCATCTCAGTAGGATTTAACTAAAATACATTACCTCTAGCTCTTGATCTAGTTCCAATACAATTACCATCCTTATCTTTGATTACACAAGTTTTCTCAATAAGCCAAACTTGATATCTCTTATCAACTAGTTGTCCAACACTCAAAAGATTATGTTTCAATCCATCCACAAAGTAAACATCATCAATGTTAGTCTTTCCATCAAGAGTAATAGATCCTATTCCTTTTATCAAACAAGGTGCATTGTTTCCAACTCTAACAATTCATCCATCATAATTGTTAAAATTTATGAATTTCTTCATGTCTCCAGTCAAATGATGTGAACAACCACTGTCTATAATCCAATCATATCTCTTTTCTACTTGAGAAACTAAATATTTTTCTTCTTTAACTTCTATTTCAAAGTTTTCTTCTTTTATTTCTACAAATCTTATATCATCATTCTCATCATCACTTTCACTTAGGATTTTCTCAATACTAGCCTCAAGTTCTTCATCATTAGCATAGTAACATGTTGGTGTTCAAAAACTCTTATGCCAAAAGGTTTCCAATATACCCTCAGATGGATTTTAGGAATGGTTAGCTCCAAAATGTAATGAGGTCTTAAGGTAACTGGACCAACTATAGGGACTTAAAATGTCCTTTTCTACTTCTGGCTCTGCAAAACCAAGGCGGGTGCACCTAATCCAGACAAAATTCAAACTCACTACACACCTTATACCTCTGGATTTAAATAGTAGATCATAGTAAAGGATTTCTAAACACTAACCAGGTATTCATTGAATCAACTCTACTATGCAGGGTAAAATGGTCTTGTGACCTCAAAACTATGAGGGATTGCAGGATTGGAAATATTAAATACAATTGGGTTTCCTGCAAGATGCAGTCAACCATGCAACACTTTGCATCAACACAAGGATACTAACTTAAGATTAGTGCCTTATCCATTGGGCATCACACCTGAAGTGAACCTAAAACACAAGGACAACTACTAGATTCATCCAAGAATCCAAGCCATAAACATAGTTAAACATCTCTTACACTACTTACAAGTATCCTTACTGATTGGACCAAATGAACCTATGCTTCACTCAGAGACTTTTATCCTGATTCTAAACCAAGGCTGAGAGATGAAACATATACATAAGCAACCTAATGCAGTGAGCCAAAAAACTTAGAATTCATTAAGAGCAACTAAAGGAGAGATCCAAGAATGAAAAACTGTATTAAGTACGTGGATTCAAATCCTTGCATTACAAGTTGACTCAGAAAACACCATAGACAATGTGCAAAAAATACATGAGGTTTTTCCCTAATGCTGATACCACCACTGGAACTGACCAAAATTTAGAACCCTTGACCAGTCAAAAATTTGACTCTTTATACCATTAGCTACCTTGGAAACCCATAATAGGTTGCAACAAGCTACGGATAGCTAAGGCATAGGTTTACAACGGCTAACCATAGCAAAATTCAAAAAACATGCCGGAGGGAAAACCAACACCAATCTGTCAGAAACAAGAATGATCCACAAGAAAGATAAAGTCTTCAAATCTATACCCAGGATCACAAATTTATCATAAAAAATAGTCTCACCAGACCATCAAAAGACCTCGAGCCAACAAAAACTATCCTCCCCCACATGGAAAAACACCCTCATAAACACTCATGTCACCCTGGACCACACTACAAATGGCAAACCAATCGCTTCTCACCAAACAGGGTGGTTTCTACATTGAATTCCATAAAAATGGTACCCTCTATCGCTGGAAACACTTCTGCAAATTTTAATTCAAATCCCAACGGTCATTTGACACAATTTAAAACATGGCCATCAATCCCTTTTCTCTTCCTGGAACATCGAGCGATCATACTTAATTCACAACAGTCGCGGGCCCCTTTGGAAAGTCAACAACTTGATCAGTAGACAGCAACCAATCAAAAAAGAACACCTCGACAACACCGGCACTGTGGACCCACCTAACTCCACAACAGTGATGACCAAACCATTGTCACATGATTGCATAGCCAAAAAGTGGCCCCTGTGATCATGCGACAAGGCCACGAGACTGCCACCCTGTCACCCGCCAGCCAATCGGGAGAAGCCTTGTCACCGAAAACACCAGCCCCACTTATCTGCGAACTAGCGACCGAAGAACTTTCACTAGTTCATGAGATACTTTACACCTTTTCCAAAAGACTTAGTGACCATGTGACCATTGTTCGCCAAGTTGCCAAAAAAACTAGCGAATCATCTTTTTATTGTGCGAACATGCGAACACATTAAAAATTGTCAGCACCACCAAGTCTTTATCCACTCCACCAAACCATTAGACCCCACCTGGGCCCACCCGATGCCACATGTCACCATGCCATTCACTAAAATTGCCAAGCCACCAGACACAGGACCCATCACTGATAAAAGCCTTACCTTTTGGGAAGATCGGACGGTGGTCGCATGATCGCAAAGGGGAGGAATATTCCTCATAATCATGCAACAACCGTAGATCTTATTTGCATTGTTACTCCACTTAAGAAATAACAGGCCCACCAACTAACTGCCAAGCATTCAGTGACCATGTGACTAACCATTCACCAAGTCATTGAATGTTAGCCACTAACCGCCAACCATTCAGAGATTACGCGACTAACAGTCACCGAGTCGCTGAAGGTTAAGCACCTAACCGCTAGAAACAAGAGATTGCGCGACAACACAATCGCCAGGTTGCCAAATAAAAGATGTAACCGTCAGGAGATCTGGAGAATCAGCGACAAGAAACTGAGCAAGGATGGGGCCCCACCATCCATCACATCTGCACAGTTAGGACCAAAGCCAAAAACACACAGAGTATTTGACACAAAGAATGACCGAAAACACACATAGTTTTTGACGCCAAAGGATAAGCACACAAAGCAGGAAGCACAGGGTCAAAAACAACGAGGGTTTTCCGCAAAAGATCAAAAACATCATGGATTTTTTAAAACATTGTGGGTTTTTGACACTGTGGTAGATTTTGAAATTATTTTCCAGCCAACCATAGAACTTGAACAACCTTCTAGATTTTGCAATTCAGCACGTGCAAATTGGACTGGAAGACAGGTGAAACATTGAAGAACACAGGGAAAAGGGCACCAACCATGAAACATTATGGACATTCATCGCAAGATAAAATTGCATTGCAGCAGGGTGGGAAGAGACAACATTACCAAACTTGCAGGGAAAAAGGCCATTTTCATTGGATTTTGCATTGAACCAGAAAATGGACTAACATAACATTCTTTAGATCTTCTAGGTTTAAATTTCTTTCTATACTTCTTTACTCTCTTAGGAAATTTAGATGAAAAATGACCATATTGTTGACAAGTCCAACATTTAAAAAATTTCTTACCATCTGGTTCTATTTTCACAAGCAAGGCAATTCTTTCCTCAATCTTCCTATCTTCTTCATTCTTAGATCTGCTACCACTAGCATAATCTCTTCTTATACTACTACTTCTTGACAAATTAGGATGAATACTAAGTGCACTGAATGTTGTCTCCATTCTAGGTAGATCTCTCGACTGTATCAAGTTCATCTATGTTGCTTCTAGTCTTCCAAGAAGGGTTTCTCTAGTGAAATTCTCAGTTCATGGTATAACTTTCTCAATCATCTACATTGTCTACTTAAATGAGGATTTAATGTCCTTAGAATTTTCCATATCACTTCATTCTCTATCTTGATTCCTTCACAGGATTTCATACCTGCAATAATTTCTGACATTCTACCAATATAGCTTCTAACAGATTCATCTTCCATCATTCTTATATCTTCAAATGCACATATCCAATTATGTAATCTGACTCTCTTTGCATGTTCATCACCTTCAAAAGTAGACTATAAAGCTAACCAAATTTCATGAGATGTTTTTAGATATTTTACTTGACTGTACTCATTTTCCAAAAGGGCTGACAAGAGTGCTTCTCTGGAAAGTATGTTACACATGAATAGATCTCTCTCCTCATTAGTACACTCTTCAATTTTATCTTCTTCAATGATAGTCTTCTTGTTCTTTGTGATTAACCAGTATCCTAGTCCTAAAAAAATAAAATGTGTCTTCATCTTTTCTTTCCAACTATCAAAGTTCACTCCTTCAAACTTAGGGCTTTCTTTCCTAAAATGATTCGCCATGGATCTCCTTAAGTTGTTAAACTTTTCCTTCAAGCACCTGTTGCTCTAATACCAATTGTAAGAAAGTAAAGTCCACTAAGATAACTAAAAGGGGGGGTGAATCAATTATTGTATAAATATAGCTTTTATCACTTTTAACAAATTTTAACCATCTAAGCAATGTAAGCAACAACCATAGAAAGATATACATACACAATAACATAATAACACAAGATATGTTGACTAGGGAACCTCTTGATCAAAGAGTAAACCCCGGTGGGAATGATGCCCACAAAATATGCACTAATATGAATATTCCTTGTGAGAGGATGGAATTTGTTATGAGTCTTATGAAATACATTCAGTACATATGAATCTCTATTAGGAGACTTTGAATCCCTGTTAAAAGATTCTAACCCTGTTAGGAGTTATGAAAGATAGAAGGGCCCACTGTCCAAACAGCTTCAAGGGCAAGATCACTAAACACACTGTCCAAATGATCTCTATATTACTCAACAAAATAATACCAAAATATTATTGATCTCAACAACTTATCACTTCTCCTCTGCCAGTGCCAAACTGCACCAACTACTTCAACAAATCTCAATACTAGATCTTTGCAATTCACATATCCTCTTACAACAAATATTGCACAATTCTACAATTCACTTTCATACTATCTCTCATACACATATTACAATTACTACATTAAAATAAATAGAATAATCCTTCCTTTATACCACACTCAAATAATTACAAATGAGTCGGCATACAAATTACAAAATAATTTTCCACGCGCTACATATTATTCCATAATTACATAAAATTGTCAGCTTCCAATCAAGATAACTCTTCACTCGTGTAACCTCTAACCTTGCTATCACCTCCACATCACAATCATCATGTCTTCATCATCGATACAACCTCACATTCTTATATTCTATCTCGATTAGGAGATATCATCCAATTTCTACAAGTCGCTTCTGAGGAACACTACCTAAATACTGCTTCCACTAAATTACACATACTATCATGAATAGTTGAATTTTAGTATGCGCTCTTAACCACAATCTCAGGAAACATCATAGATTAATTCTTCAAATCTACATAGCTTGATCTTCAATATCCCACGTGTGCTAATACAAACATTTTCTGCTTCTCTGCAAATCTTTACTAGATCACTGTGTTGACATCAATGACAATCACGGTCATGAATGCAACAAAAACTGCTACAAAATAGTTATGAATACTCCCCCATAGGATATATTTAGAATTCATTCCTAACAAAACCTTCCCACCTCCTTGATTTTTATTGTCCTATACATTTCCTCCATCCATTATCTATTATCCAATTCCATCTATATCCTCCATATCATTATCCCCTGTCCTCTTCCTACCCTCCATCTCATATTCCTTATCCATCCATCTTCCACTTTCATACCTCTTCCCTTCATAAAAAACTAGAGGCAGTACAACAAATAAAATATCATTTCATGCTTTGGATAGGACAAGCCTTCACTTCCTCCATAAATATCTTTTCTGCATTATTCATCCACTTCATACATCCTTTATCCACCATCTCTCCATCCTTCATCCTTGTTACCATATCATTTTCCTCCCCATCTCCTATCACCATCCTTCCATCCTATACATTATTATCCTCCATCTTTCCGTCCTTCATTCTCCTCCTTCGAGTGTGAGGCATTTATCTCATTTTCCACATAGTTCTTGGATCTCCATTCCTATACCCCCAGCTTATAGTCTTGCATATCCTAACCTTACCTATCCATTCATTCCATATATCTCCTATCCAATCCATCCCTTCCATCCATTCATCTTTTAACCAGGAATCTCTTGATCATTCCATCATTCCTTGGTTATCCCTTGTCATTGGTCCCAGTCCACTTATCATTTTCTCTATCACATCCTATCCAATCCATTAATCATTCTATTAGTTTTTCAAAATAACTTACACTCTAAGGCTACCAATATACCCTAAAATTGATGTTAAGAAGTGGTTAGTCCCAAATATATAGGGATTTTTAAGGTAACAAGACCAACTATAGGGACAAGACTACCCTTTGCACTTCTGGCTCTACAAAAGCAAGGTGGGTGCACCTAATCTAGTGAATATAACACTCTTACAACACCAAAACTAGATTCAACACAACAGATAGATAACAAGAAAGTACTAAATGATAACCAAGCATTCATTGACTCTCCATTGTTATGAAAGAACATCTAACCTCTCAACCATAATACTTTAAGACTTTAACTAGTTTTTAATTCAAATTTTCATATTATACCAACTTTTATCAATATGTACCAATAGGAGATATACTTGATCAGACCAGTTCCTTATCCATTTGGGCAGTAATTCTAAACAAACAGAATACAAAGTCCAGAAAGAATCATAGATTCATAGCCATAAATACATGCACCCAAACCCTCACTACTTACTGAAAATCCTTATGCAAATCAAGATGAATCTATATCCCACCTAGAGTAATATTTAATCTAATCCTTGATCACATCTTAGGAATGAAAACATATACATAAATAGTTATCTAATGAATTGGAAAATTCAAAACTCATAAGATTTGACACAAAGGAGAGATAAGAACCAGATTTTTGTATTAAGTATGATGAACCATGTCTTTGTATACAATTTATACTTAGAATACAAGCCTCTTCAATAATGGCAAAGACCTACAAATTTCTATCCTCTATTGACAAAAAATTATACAAAAAGTTATAATCCTAACTGGAACTAGGGTGTTTACAAACTATTCTCTATTAACACCTAACTCTCCCAGCCCCCTTTAAATGATCATGAGAAATCCTTTTAAATACAAGGATTGCAACAAGCATCCTATCATTTAGGGAAAAACAAAATTACCCCCAAAGGGTTTACAACTACCACATAGAGTTTACAATAAATGAACAAAATCTGATTTGGGAAACCCCTTTTGCAGATATCTAGACAAATCAGCCACTTTCTTGAGTCTTCAGTTATCTCCTCGAGCCATTCAATTATTTTGATCTTCTTCACCTCCAAGAATCTTTTTTCACTTAATGCATCCTGACTCTCACCAACCAAAACTTCAAACCGTGAGCCTTTGCTTCTTTTACGAAGTTGGTTGAGCGCTATCTTTGTCAACATGAGGGATATACTGGTGTATGCACCCTAAAATGGTCGCCTAGACTTTGGGCCCACATTCATCAATTTATCAATTTCTTGAATCAATGCTTTGCAATATTTTCAATTTAAATTGATTTCCTTGATCAAATCGTAATTAATTCAAATATTTCAATATTTCCTAAGGTTTGATCATTTTATCTTAAGTTTTATTTAATTAAGAGAACATGCTCCCTTTTAATTAAATAAAAAAAATCTTTTAATTAAATAATAAAATCACTTTATCCTAAGCCACATTTAATTAAAAGAACAAATCTCTTTTAAATAAATAATTAATTAATTAATTAAATAATAGAGACCACTTTGCTAAAATTAATAAATAAATAATCAAATAAAAATAAAAAGGAAAAGACTTTTTGTCTATACATTGAATGCACACTTTTCAAGATGAATGGAATCTCCTTTTGCCTCTTAATCTCTTTCGCACATCTTTTTGCCTCTTAACCATGTCCATTGATTTTGCCTCTTGAGAATCTTGAGCACATGGATCAACCAAGATTTAATCTCCACCATTGCTCATTTCTTTTTGCCTCTTAATCTTGACCGTCCATTCATTTCTAAAGTCCTTTATGAGGAGCCCTCTCATTCTCATTTATGCATGGAGATTTTAGAGATCAATATTTATGTTATTGTTATGCAAGTTTGGAGAGCAATTTTGGAGGAGAATTTGAACACTTGAGCTTAGAAATTGTAACTTCTTTTTTCTTGTCTTCTTCTATCATGCCCCATGGCAATCCATTTAGATTAATCTTGCACTTGCATGTTAGATTAGATTCATATTTCCTTTCATAGAATAATCTTGCATAAGCATTTCCTTTCATAGATTAGTTTACTTTCATCCATTGTTATCATATAGAATAGCTTTCATTTTCATTTGCATGCATACTTGATGATCCTGGAGACTAGCATTCTTTCTTTTCCTCTTTGAATCTCTCATTTTATTGTGTACTTGCATGGGCACAAACTAGGTCTAATCTGAGGGTCTCCATCATAAACCCTTGCACTCCGTGAATAGAGAGCTATGAGCCGCCATTTGAGACCTCATTCTTGAGTAATCTTGGATATAATGACTCATAGAAGTTTGACAACATTTTAGCACACATTTTTAGCACCCACCATGGGGAAACCCACCTTTACATGCTTGTTTTGGTTATTTTTGGAGCTAACCCCCTTGTGTAGATTTGCTTGGAGATAAAAACCCTAGATTTTCAAAGATTTGATCATATCTCCCAAACGGCTTGATTTTTTGGTCGAAATGGTTTTTTTTAGGTTTTTGACATATCAGAGAAGCTTCAATAAAAAATTCAAAAAAATTCGAAGGTATTTTGAATTTTTTATAATTTTTTCTTTATTTTTCATAAAAAATTAATTTTTGCTGCAACTTAGCATATTTTTCAAAAAAATTTACATTTTCAGAAATCTCTTTAAATTTCATAGGGGTTCCATTCTTTGTGTTTTGAATTTGGATGCAATATCATAGCTCAAATAATTGATTTACAAAAACTGGTCTATTTTGGTAAAATGGGTCTCTAGGGCACAAATGAAGATAATTTTCTAAAATTTTTACATTTTTGGAAAGCTCTCTATTTTTTAGTAGGGATCTCTATTTTTCATTTTTTTTTTTTTAGCCGAAATCATATCAAAAAAATTAGATCTTATTGACTAGGTCAAATGCAAAAAAAAAAAAAAATTGTGATGAGTATGCACTTATTTTTCATGGTTCAAAGCATGATATGAGTTGTCATTTGGACTATTTTCTAGCTATTATTGCTCCTAACAATTTATTTTTATATTTAACCCTAAGGTTTGCATAAGTTGGATATACATTGCATATCTTATTTGCTTGTTTGCTTGTTGGAGAGTTCGTGGCTTGCTTGCACAAAAAAAGCTCAACAAAAATCTACTAAGCGTGTTGCATTGGACTTGAGGTATTGTGTTGAAACTCTATAACATTTGGATTTTGGGCATAAAATGTTGGCAAGTTGTCTATAGTAAAGTATATGACTTGATATAGTGTTGTTGTTATGGCAACAAAGTCATATAGCAGTTTGGAGTCAGCGCACTTAGTGTAAAGATTAGAATTCAATTAAGTGTTGAAGGCTGGATAGTGTACAGAGTTCCTGTGGCTCAGAGCATCAGCGCACATGTGTACAGATGAATTATGGTATGTCCCTTGGAAGTTAAGCTTGTTATACTATACTTATGCTTAGTTTATGAGTGCATAAGTAGATATGCAAAGATGTGAAAGTTATAGTCAGTTGAAGTTGCACAGCCAGTGTGTGCCAACAGAGAACAGAGCATGGAGCCAACAGTTACCATTTTGGTTTGTGATTATAATTTAATGTTGTAAAGGCCATGCACCCATTGTATTTAGGTTGTCGACATGTTTATATGTATAATTGTAAGCATGCTTAAGCTAATTCATTTGGAAGCATTGTTTGTAATTAGTTATAGGGAAGACCTAATTGTTTTGTTTGTATGAGTGTATAAATATAAGATGCACCCATTGTATTCGGCATGAAAGTTGTAATAGAGTTGTGATAAGCAGAGCATAGGTATACAAAGATATCATAAGATGTATTAGAGCTTTGCAACAGGTCAAAGCATCAGTGCACCAAAGGAACTGATCTGACAAGCAATGTCACAGTGATAGTTCACCTGCAGATATAGTGTGTATCTGAAATCAGAAGGTTGTAGCCTTCACCATTTGAGTGGTGAGCTCTAGGATAGTGATTCCACTCCCTTAATAGGGATCATTGTAAAAGACTCCTAATAGGGTCTGACCCTTAACAAGGTCTACTATACTTAAAGCATTGTAAAGCTACTCCTAATAGGGTAAAGGATCTTCTAACAAGGATCACAAAACACTAGTGCAAAATATTAGTGGGTATCAAGTCCCACTGGGGTTTTTACCTATTTGGGTTTCCTCGTAACCATATTGGTGTCATGTGTTGATTTTATGTTTCATGTTTATGTGAATTTTTATTTCAATACTTAATCATTTAAGTTCAGAATAAAGATTAAAGGGAAAAGTTAAAATATAGTGAACATTGATTCACCCCCCCCTCTCAGTGTTCCCATTCCTAACAATTGGTATCAGAGCTCTGGTCCCCAGCAAAGAAGTTTAACCACTTGAGGAGATCATGGACAAAGCAGAAATGAAATATCTAAAGAAAAATCTTGAAGCCACTTTTGAAGACCTAGACAATTCAGGACAATTTATAAAGAGAAACTGAAGAACTAAAAGAAAAATTCAGTGATGCTCAATTAGTTATCAAAAAATTAAGAAAGGATTTGAAAGGACACTCTAATAGTGATCTTGAAGAAAAGGTCAAGAAGTTGACTGAAGAAAATGCATCCTTATTAAGTCAGCTTGAAGAATTTGATGACAAATTGATGAACAATCAAGATGTCTACAATGAACAAGTCAAGGAGAACCTTCAACTCAATGAGAAATTGAGGGAAGCTAACTTGGAAATCTTAGAGCTAAGGAATATCAAAGAAAGCTTGGAATCTAAGTTGAAAAAGGCAAAGGATCATATTGAAAAATTACACACCAATGTTGATTTGGTAGAATCTCAGTTGTATGCAAAAAGAGCCAAAAGAGACACTAGTTGTATTGGATACAATGAAACACAAAATTAGATTGACAATATGAAAGCAAGAAAGGAAACACAAAAAGACTCTACTGATACTGAGAAGACTGAAGATCAAACCAAAGACAATGGTGGTCCTCCTAAGAATGAGCGCAAGCAAGTAGAACGCATTTGTTTTGCATGTAACAAGCATGGACACATTGCAAGGAACTGTATAGAGGTAAGACCCTTTAATGGTTACTGTTATTCATGCAATAGATTTGGTCATAGAGCTATGAATTGCAAGACTAGTAAGAATAAAAAGACTCAACATGATCAAAGAAATCAGAATCAGACAAATGTAAGAAGTTCTTCGAATGTTACATGCCAGATATGTAACTATAATAGTCACATAGCAAAATAGTGCAGAATGGTGACTCATGTCAATGCACTAAGGAATATAAGACCTCCAGTCATCTTTCACTCTTGTAACAAGGCTAGACATATCTCAAAGTTTTGTACATCAAGGACACAAGGTTAGGAAAGCCCTAAAAAGACCGAAGAACCAGTTTTGGATCCTGAAGGAGAAGTCAAGTTTTTGAAAGCTTCAGAGGATGCGAACCTGATTTGGTCAAAAGGAAAGAAAGACAAAGTTGATGAGAATGTATTGGATGCATCCTCCATGGATGCACCCTCTGCATCTACATAAATGGCCCTCAAGGTCATAGGGGGATGATGCAAGAGCATCTCAGGTCCTTGGCAATCCTGTGTCACCAAAAAGAATTTGGATTTTTTCATTTATTTCTCAGTTTCTTCTTTGACCAAGTTGGTCGGTAGTTGGTCAATTTCCTTTGGTTACTAAGTGTGGTTGGTTATCTCTTGGACGGTCAGTTATTTCACTGGCACTCGGCGTTGTTTGTCTACCACTCGGTTATCTTGCTTACCGACGGGTTCAATTTTGTTTCATGTTGTAGCCAACTTGTGCATTTATATTGGATCATGGAATTAATGATTGTATCCATCACTGGGAAGCATGTGGTCCTAAATTTGACTGTTAATTATGGATCTAAAGGCCGACTGAACTTGGTAGCTTCTTGTATAAATGTAGATGCTTGGTGGTAGTTTAGGGGTCAATTTTTTATGGAAGATAGAAGGCATTAGATTAGAGATTTGTAGTAGATCCTCGCATGTTGGAGGACTTCTTTAATTCATTGTAATATCAGGTCATAACTAGGTGTGTGTGTGAATTTTGTACCTGGTCTGTAGACACAACACTTCAGTAAAACATTAGAGGTTAGCTAAAATCAAAATCGTGCAATAGAATGAAAACTAAACTAACCAGGTGATTTACTACCTTCTAGTAGATGTGAGTGTGAATTCTCAAATTAGACCGAGATCAGTGACCTTGACGACACCTAAACGAAGGATTTGAATGCAAAATCTAGATATGGAATGAATGCAATTAATCTATTTTTTTGTATTTTCTGTGCAATTATATGAATGAAAACTTGATATGAATCTAATCTAGAATGAACTGATATGAAATTGATCCAACAATGATATGAAAATGAATCTAAATGAATGTAAAAACCAAATTGATCTCACAATAGCCTTGATTCACAATAAGCTTTGATTCTCCAAATTCCAATTCTTCAAAATAGTTGTGCAATTCGTAAATAATTTTGGCAGAGTAAGCTCGCAAAATTATGAGATGATTTGTGAAGCGTTGAGCCTTGATTCACAATAAGCTTTGATTCTCCAAATTCCAATTCTTCAAAATAGTTGTGTAATTCATAGATGATTTTGGCAGAGTAAGCTCGCAAAATTATGTGATGATTTGTAAAGAGCTGAGCCTTGATTTTATAGAAATCCAGGGCTCTGGATGTGCATGAAAGAAAGCCATAAATCACTCAAATAACTCAAGTTGATTTTTGAGTTATTTTTAAATAAAGGATAACTAACTCACAAAAATACGCAAAAGCAGAGTTCAACTCAAAATAGAGTTTAGCTTTAATTGATAATTGATAGTTGTCTACTTTTGTTGAATGTGCATGTTTTATTTATGAATTAATTTAATAATAAAGTGATTTATTTCTAACTTAACTAATTTTGAAAAAAATAAAACAATTGATTTATGGGTTAATCAATTATTTTAAACTTTTATTCCAAAAAAAATATTATTAAAAATTGACAACTTGCTTTAATTAATTAAATAAGAATTTAATCAATTATTCATAGGATTTTGGATTTATTGTCAAAATTAAATAATACAATTTAGGAATAAATATAATTAAATTCAATTAAACAATTAAGTGGTAGAATTAAATCTAATTAATTAAATATTGAGAATATTCAATTAATTAAACTTTAGGATAAATAGGATTTATCGCCAAATAATCATTAAATTAAAGATAATTAGGATAATTAAGAATATTCCCCGATGTAGAATTTGAGATAATCAATTAGGATTCGATGATGTTTAGATGTGCCTTTGGTTAGGACTTCGATGTCGATTTCATTTGATATGTTGATATAGAAGGTTAATGAACCTATAGCCCATTTTTGGGGTATTACATTTTGCCCCTCTTTGAATTACTGTGTGAAGCGCAGTGGTTCAAAGACAGTTTGTGTATGATGTTGAAACTAATTGTTTGAAATTGAAATTGATATGAGACAGAAGCTGATTGAAGTTGATATGGAGATAATAGGTCCTCAATGACCAAAGATAATGTTCACTATAGCAATGATGAACCAATGAAACAAAAGCGTAAAAATGCCTGATTCCAAACCTTATGATTGTGAAGAAGTGAGTGACCAATTCCAGACTCGATTGTCCTTAGAAGAATCACATAGGTATCACATCTGAACCCTTCAGTTACCGAAGAACCAAGGAAATAACACTAATGAACCGATGGTTACAAAAAACTGATACAATTTACAAGATTAGGAGAATACCAAATTGATATGGATCTCGATGAATCTGATATGCCCCGAGTGATGATTGATTTGCTCCAAGCGATGAGGTCTTTTTTTTGATGAATCAACAACTAGACGTGGTTGTTGTCTTGATTACTGAGGAAAGATATGATTCCAAATTTAGATTACAGACTTTGAATGATGTGCAATACCATGCCCCCTTTGGGATTAAAATTAAAATCTAACAAGAAAAGTCAACGTTGATAGTTTAGAAGCATGTTAATTGATTTGAGAAGTGGTTATACACATTTGAGAATGCATTTTGCATCGTTTAGAGGTCCAGAAGACCAAGTTTGACTAGGTGAAACTATGAGTTGACCATAGTTGACCAAGTTGAAATTTTGATAGTTTGATGGAAGATAATCAGTTAAGTGTAATACTGAATTTTTGTGATGATGGAAGGTTGATTATGCAAGTAGTAGACAATATAAATGATCTCAGATTTTGATTTTGATCCCGAAAATGGATTCTACTTGCTATTTCTTTGGATGGACCTTCATGTAAGATTTAGCTCTTGTTAGATTTGAAGAGACAAGTGGAGAATTGTTTAAGCATTGAAGTTCATTTAGCCATTGTGAGATCATGCAAACATGAAAAATGCAAAGAAACATGCAGAATGAAATGCAACCTAAGACCTAGGACCGAGTCACTGATCATGTGTCGGTCATTCTCATCATTGAATTTTTAGGTAACCGGATAAATCAATACAATGCCCACTAGTTATGAAACCATAGACATATGAATATCGATTTGTATGCGCAAGAATCAATACAACACCCACTGGTTAGGAAACCATGGATATATGAATATTGATTTTATTTTCAGAATGTCAGATTAGATATAAGCACCAAGGCACAAACACCAGGATGACCTGAATATCATGTCCATTTTGATATTGCAATTTGTATAAGCATCAAAACATAAACATTGTGATGACCTAAATATGCCTTGCATTACAAACACATCAAGCAATCAAGAGATCATTCTAAATCCAATGTGAATTACCCGTAGTGACCCTTTATCATTCACATCCTTAGGTAAGATCACATTTCACAATAGGAGAAAGAAATCACTCAAAAAAAGACAATAGTTAGATCAAACTTCCTTGAATTTTTTGGGTATCAATGGTCAAGGTACGCATGGCCATCCAATTTGAGATAGAGGCTCTTATAGTCAAACACCATTTCAATCCAGAATTTCCAAAGTTGTTAGATTTTCACATACCAGCAGAAGACAAAGAAAAGATTATGCCCCTAGTCACCACTCTCTAAATCCTGTAAAGGACATCATTGAAGAGCTCGAAGAGACACAATATGCAAAAAACTCAATGTGAATCAGTAAGCAGACAAGGAGATAAAAGCATGTAAAAAGCACAGATTATTTTCAGTTTGATGTTTGATTGTGTTGTTGTAGATGCAAAATCCTTTCTGGAGAGGAGACTGACTGACTGACTTAGATATAGCTTCAAAGGACTCTGACTGGATATGACACATCTAAGATACATTGGAGGCCATAGGATATGACATTGATTGCCCCCAAGTTTGAACATTGATAGGATACAAACACTTGAGCTGACTGGTGTACAGACTGACTTATTGAAAATAGGAATGCAGAACAAACCGGGGGATATGTACAAACTAAAGCAAGACTAAAAGTTGGGAAAGACCAAGATTGCGCTAATAGATGGAGCATTTTTGAAACAAGTGATGCCTGTTTGCCAAGTTTTCACCATCTTGGCAGAGATTCTATTTTTGCTACCAAGGCGCCTGTTTCCAGGTTTTCACCAAGGCACTTTTTCTTTTTCTCATTTTTTTGTATTTTTTATTTTTTTTTATTTTTTTGTACTTTTGATATTTTTCACTTTTTTTGTGAATCATCAAGGTGCCAATTGCTAGGTTTTCACCAAGATGTTCATTTTTTTCAGGACTTTTTCTGATTTTAAAGATTTTTTTAGGACATTTTACCATACACTGAATGCCTTAGGCATAGAATTTCTTCAGATGGAGAACATTGATTGGTTCTCAGAGTTGTTCTCCTTTAATCGTTGAGAGTTGATAAGCACAAGAGCCAAAAGTAGCAATGATAACAAAGGGACCCAACTAGTTGGGTTCAAACTTCCCCTTGCGTTCTCGATGTGATTGATTTTTAGGATTTTCTCTCAAGACTAGATCACCAACCTGAAATTCTCTATGTCTGACTTTCTTGTTGTAACCTCTAGATATTCTTTTTTGATATACTCTAAGATGATCATACGTTTCTTATCGATGCTCATCTAGTAATTCAAGTTCTTGCAATCTAGACACTCTGTAGTCATCATCAATTACTAGACCATGCATTCTAATTCTTAGCGATGGGATTTCAACCTCAATAGGTAGTACCACTTCAGACCCATAGACTAAAGAAAATGGTGTAGCCCCAGTGGGAATTCTAATACTTGTTCTAATATTGGTTCTAATACTTGTTCTGGTACTTGTTCTGATACTAGTTCTGATACTTGTTCTGATACTGGTTCTAATACTTGTTCTGGTACTTGTTCTGATACTAGTTCTGATACTTGATAGCATATTTTTCCATTGCAAACTCCCAAGCAAGATCATAACGTGAAGTCTCAATGTCTAGCAAGGTGGAGAATTAGAAGGATTGGCAAGCTGATGGAAGAGATGGAAAACTAGAGAATGAAGGAGAATGAAGGGAAGAAATCCTCAAGGGCAAACTCCTCAAGGGTACCCAAGCTAGGAAAAAATTTTCATGTAAAGCACATTTGGACAAGAAATGAAAGGCCAGCATAGGATAAGTCACAAAAGTGTAATGCCAAAGAAGGAAAGGATGTAGTCCAAAGGAGTAGACATATCAAGAGGTTTCAAAGCATCGTGTTCTACTCTTTTTTTATTAGATCAAGACCAAAGGGGAAAAGGATAGCGAAAGGCTAGAATGAATGGAGGAAAATAAATATGAAGGCTAAACATGAATGGAATGAAAGCAAGATCATCATAAGATAGCTCACAAAATAGCCAAATGTTTGTGTATAGATCAACATTGTCAAGATCAAAGAGAGAAGAGGGAATGGATGAAATATGTAGAAGAACTATGCATGATGCCTGATTGTCAGGTTTTCATCATGGTACTTATCCAAGGCACCACAAGGGAGTGGTTTTCACCATAGGATGAATTTATTTCTCTTTACTTTTGCTACCAAGGCACCTATTTCCAAGTTTTCACCAAGACACATTTTCAATTTTTTTCTTTTTTCTTTTTTCTGAATTTTTGGAAGAAGGAAAGCTTTTTAGATAGTGCTCCTTGAAAGGATAAACCATGATATGCCAAGGATTCAAGATGATATGCTCAAAAATGTTGATAGGGAAAGGGAGATGGAAGAGAAAAATGGAGGATAAGGTTTTATGTAAAGCGAGTGAGGTTGGAAGATAGGAAGAATAGGCAAATGAGGAAAAAGGATAAAACGTAGAAGGATAATGAATGGAAGGATTGTGAAAGGGTAGATGGAAAGGAAGGAAAGATCAACATCGACACACATCTTGGAGGGTAGTGAGAGGATGGAGGAAATGTGAATGAAGGAATACATGAAGGAATGTAGTGAATGGATAGCAGAGGTTGTGGTTTAGGCGCATGGAATGGAAGAATATTTTTGGAAGGAGATGAAGTGGAAGCCTTTGGAAGCTTGAATGTCAACTTCACTTGTTGTTCAACACTAGAATCTTTCAAGAGAGACTTTGGAATCCATATAGCCGTAGGCTTTTCATTTCTTTTTGATGATCTAGAGATAATATCCTTAATGATGGATTTTGGAACCCATACTTGTCTTGTATTTTTGTTCTTAGATATCTCTTTTGACTTTATGCCTCCATGTCGTTTAGAGGAGACATGGTAATCTTCTCTTTTTGATGGATTCTTGTATTAAACATTCAAGTTACTTCTAAAAGACTTGGGACTTGTGGAAGAAGGAGGATATGACTGGTTTAGATGGGTGAGTGGATGAAAAGGATTCAAGGGTGTACATCTATGTTGATCTTGAGGAAAGATGGGAGATGGAGGTATGTAAGGACCCAAGATGGATGGTGAATTAGGAGAGTTAGGAGGGGAAATTGAAGGGACATAAGGACCCAAGATGGAAGGCAGAGATGAAGCCCTTTGTAGTGGTGGAATAGGTCCAAGGATGGAAGTGGAAGATACAAAAGGATAATCAATAAGTTCATCAGCATCTATATGACAACCAAGGATATTAGCATTTTTAGAGTGAGCATTAGAACTTTCAATAGAATCATGGGCATCTTGAATATGAGCACCTTCTTTGATAGGATTGTTCAAAGCTTGCAAAGACTTAGGAAGAGTAGAAAGTGGAAGCGAACATGGAGTGGTAGAACAAGAAGATGGAAGACTTTGATCTTGACAATGATCTTTGGATAGCATAAGCTCATAATTTTTCTCTTGATTTTCAATAGGCTTAACAATGGAAGTAACAACATCATTTTTACCAACCTTAATGGAAGTATCATATTTAGAAAGCACAAGTGTAGTAAGGTTATTTTGATTGTCAATAAGCTCAACGGTGTAGGTAGTAGCTTGATCTTGCTTAGGAGAAGACTTAAGACATGGTGGAATGCATGAGAAAGGGCATGTAGGATCAAAAGAACCCTAAAGCAGATAAGAGACATCATGAAAAGGATTGGATGACATGGAGGGTTCTTGATCTTGATCTTTCTTTATGTTCTTTTCTTTATCATTTTTAGAGTCCTCTTGACATGGAGCCACTTCTAAGGACAAGGTATCATGCTGCAATTGTATGGAAGACTTTGGAAGAGATGGGGAAGGACTAGCTAGAGTAGGCATTATAGAATATAAAGGCTTAGGCTCTTTGGGTTTAGCATTATTGAAGTTATTTGCAGCCAAGTGAAGGTTAGCTTGAGTTTCTTTAAGAGGTAGCCCTTGAGGATAACTATAGGAAACCGCATGAAAAGTATTAGGACCTTTGGTGGATGAAGGACTTGTGAAAGATTTGGAAGGCTTGGAAGCTTTAGGAAATGTATGGGTATTAGAGGAAGTAGGGGATGGAAGGGAACCATCACAAGACAAAGGTTCAACATTAACATGATCTTTCTTGAGAGTGTAATCTTTATTTTCAGCATGAAAGTTCTTAGATGAGAGATCCTTATAGTATTTACTTTTGTAATCAGCACAAAAAAATTTATTTTCCTCAAGTGAAGTAGATTTGTCATCTAGGTATTGTTCACAGAAGTCATCAAAGTCTCTTTCAAAATCAAAATCATATGAATCACCATCATGATCTATCCAATGTAACAACCCATTTGTAGTATGCAGGAACACACAATGAGGAGGACTCTTAGGAACAGAGGTGTCATAGGTATCATTACATTATCTATCATCATAGTCATCATAGTCTTCAAAGATGGGCATGTCACTCTTTGTGGAAGAGGTATCATAAGGGTTATCACATTGCTCAAATTTTGTCCAGGGGCATGGTGACATGTACAAGTCTTTATCAAATGGAAAAGGGCATAGAGCTTCCATGGAGAACTCTTTAGGTTCCTTTTCTTTCTCAAGTTTGTTAAGCTTGACTTGCATAGCATGCATCTATTTCATCATAGTGGTGATTAGAGTTTCTTCCTCATGTGTACTGATTCTCAATGGCTACTACTCTATTCCTGACAGTGATCAGTTCGATAGATTCTAGAAATAGGCTAAAAAAGCTGGGTATCTGGCAATTCTGACACTTTTTCCAAATTTTCCCAAATGACTTTCTAGAGGCTCATACGATAGTGGGTAGGCTATGAAACAATAGTTGACAAACTTGTACGACAGTTGCAAAACTCGCACGAAAGTTGCTAGTAGGATTTGAATTTTTTGAATTTGACTGGCAAAAAGACTCATACGACACTGGGTTCTTTACCATACGATAGTTGGGCAATAATGAAATGACATTTGATAAAAAATTGTATGACTTTTTGACTGACTGAGACGACAGTGGACTCCAGAAAGAATTTTACTTCAGATTTTGCAAATTTTGAGTTTTCAGATTCGGATTGTTTGGAAATTTTAATGTCCAGATTTGAGGATTGTAATAGATTTGTTTGTGTTCAGTAACCAGATAGATAAGCAAGCACGCAAAATAGCAAGCAAGTGATTTCAAGCATGTCTAAAAACAATGAACAAGGGCAAAAGCAACCTTGCACATGAACAATCAAGTGACTTATTTGTTCTAATCCTCAGAAGTGCTAATTGTGTAGGCTCCAAAAATGTTTTGCAATAACACACATATACCCTAGAAAATGAAAATTTGGCCTCACTAGGGTTTTTAGTAATGGTTTGACTCTGCAACTTTTATGATCCAAGAGGGTGAACTCTAATCCAGTCGCACCGGGGTTTTGACACAGTCCAAGAACTTAATCTTTAGGATATGCTAGGGAGATCTGACAGCCCAACAAGAGACCACACCTATGGAGATTTCTTCCAATAGGACATTTATATAGTGGTTGTCACTACCATAGCGAAAATGGCTATTACCGCTTGAGGTTCTGTCAATTTGGTTGACCCAATTAAGGGAATGTCCACTATGGTTAACCCTCTCTAAAGGTGACTCACAAGATATACCACATGGAGACTAGTTCCAGATTCAAGGATTTGGGTTTCTGGTACTATCCAAAAAGGAAGTAGAGCATAATCCCCTAGCCTTTTCACTTTTAACCCAAACAAAGAAGATAGATTAATCTGACACGCTAAGACCAAGATTATCTCACAAAGATCTATGACATCAACCCTTTATGTATCAACCTCTCCGGAGAGAGAATGCCTCGATCAAAAGTTGAAGACACACAGATCTAGTGGAACGTGAGACTCCCTCAGTATCCTCCCTACCTACAAGGGCTCCTTGGTTGAGAAGAGTTTCACTGGAAACTCACTCTCTCAAGAGCCATGAATAGTGTTCATAGGGCCTATTTACTATGTGTAACAAAGATGCTGAAAGCAAATCTATGTTCATTTTTTTAGAGCCCAAATGAAATGTGTGATATGGAAAAGAAAGGCACTCAAGCTAGACATGCAAGATGTTCATTTTAGATCCAAAATCGAAGTCTTATTAGCTGAGAAGATTACCTAAATTCCTTGCAATGTGCTTAGTATATTTTTACCTATTTTTAGCAATTCTTGCACTTTTTCCAATCCAAAACCAGTGAAAATCAATCAAAAACAAAGAATTTCAATTGTTAGGGTTAGCTGTTAGTCAAAATTTGAAAACCAAATCTGACAAACTATCTAAAAAAGTGAAATGAAAATTGAACACTGGTATGGAAACTCGTACGATAGTGGGTTACCTCCCAGATGACAGTCCAGAAACTCGTACGACTCTGGACACCAGATCATACGATAATCAAGATGCCAAACGACACTTTGATCCTGCTGGTATGATTCTCAAACAAATAAACTATCATACAATAGTGGGTTACCTCCCAAACAATAGTCCAAAAACTTGTATGACACTGGGTTACCTCCCAGATGATAGTCTAGAAACTCGTAGGACACTAGGTATCAGATCATACGATAATCGAGCTTTCAAATGATAATGTTTTTCTGATGATACGAGCCTTGATCAAATCAACTATCATACGACAGTGGGTATCTCCTAATATGAGTTTTTGACAAAACTCATATGACAATTGTATGGACAGAAATTAAAAATCTCAGTGTACGGATAGTTTTGATAGAAAAAGTGCTAAAAAAATTAAAATTAAAAATAACGTCCTACAAATTATACCAAAACCCTTGAAACCCTTAACCTCAAAAGATAGAAAATTGATAGAAATGAAGGGAAACCCATTTCAGGGTCCCACAATGGGTGCCAAAAATGTGTGTGTGAATTTTGTACCTAATCTGTAGACACAACACTTCAGTAAAACATTAGAGGTTAGCTAAAATTGAAATCATGCAATAGAAAGAAAACTAAACTAACTAGGTGATTTACTGCCTTCTAGTAGATGTGAGTGTGAATTCTCAGATTAGATCGAGCTCAGTGACCTTGATGACACCTAAATGAAGGATTTGAATGCAAAATCTAAATATGGAATGAATGCAATTAATCTATTTTTTTGGATTTTCTGTGCAATTATATGAATGAAAACTTGATATGAATCTAATCTAGAATGAACTGATATGAAATTGATCCAACAATGATATGAAAATTAATCTAAATGAATGTAAAAACCAAATTGATCTCACAATTGTAATACCCCAAAAATGGGCTATATGTTCATTAACCTCCTACATCGACAAATCGAACAAAATCGACATCGAAGTCCTAACCTAAGGCACATCTAAACATCATCGAATCATAATTGATTATCTTAAATTCTGCATCGGGGAATATTCCTAGTAATATTTCTAATCATCATAATTATCTTTAATTTTATAATTATTTGGCAATAAATCACATTTATCCTAAAGTTTGATTAATTGAATATTTTCATATTTAATTAATTAGATTTAATATCTTGCCACTTAATTGTATAATTAAATTTAATTCTATCTATTATTAATTGTATTATTTAATTTTGACAATAAATCTAATATCATATGAATAATTGATTAAATTCTTATTTAATTAATTAAAGCAAGTTGTCATTATTTAATAATATAGTTTTTAATAAAAGTTTGATTAAATAATTGATTAACCCATAAATCAATTGTTTTATTTTTAAAAGCAGTTAAGTTGGAAATAAATCACTTTATTATTAAATTAATTCATAAATAAAACATGGACAATCATAAAAGAAAACAACTATCAATTATCAATTAAAGCTAAACTCTATTTTGAGTTAAAGCTTAGCTTTTGCATGTTTTTGTGAGTTAATTATCCTTTATTTAAAAATAACTCAAAAATCAACCTGAGTTATTTGAGTGATTTATGGATTTTTCTCATGCACCTCCAAAGCCCTGGATTTCTATAAAAACAAGGCTTTAGCTCATCTCTCAATCATCTCGCAAATTGCAAACTTACTCTACAGGAATCATAGCATATCAGATTTGAAGAATTTGCACAATTGGAGCTTGAAAGAATCAACTTGCGAATTCAAAGCTTTGTGAGATCAATTTCAATTGCATATTTTTCATATCATAGCATAGAATTTCATAGCTTTGCATATCATTGTTAGATAGATCAATTCATAGCATATCAATTTCATCTAGCATAGATTCATATCGGTTTTTATCATTCTTATTGCATAGAAAATATCAAAAATATAGATTAATTGCATTCAATTTCATATCCATCTTTTGCATTCAAATCCTTCATTTAGGTGTCGTCTAGGTCACTGATCTCGATTACAATCTGAGAACATCAATCTCGCACCTACTAGAAGGCAGTAAATCGCTTGGTTAGATTAGATTTCAATTTTGCACGATTTTGATTATAGCTAACCTCTAATTTTTTACTGAGTGTTGTGTTTACAGATTAGGTACAATTTTCACACACACATTTCTGGCGCCCACCGTGGGGCAACCCACCTTTGCATGCTGATTTTGATTCTTGGAGCTAAAACCCCAAAGTTTCAAAGATTTAATTTTATCTCCCAAACGGCTTGGAATTTTTGTCTAAAATTGTTTTCATAGGTTGGAGACATATCAGGGAAGCTTTGAAAAAAAATTCAGAATTTTCTGAATTATTTTGAATTTTTAATAATTGTTTTTTGATTTTTCATAAAAAATTAATATCTGACACAAATCAGCATATTTTTCTAAAATTTTTACATTTTCAGAAAGCTTTGCAAATTCTACAGGGGTTCTATTATTTGTGTTTTAAATTTGGATGCAATTTAATAGCTCAAATAGTCAATTTGCAAAAACTAGTCTATTTTGATAAAATGGGTCTCTAGGGCACAAATGAAGAGATTTTTCTAAACTTTTTTCATTTTTGGAAAGCTCTCTATTTTTTAGTAGGGGTCTCTATTTTGAATTTCTATTTTTGTGGCCAAAATCATATCAAAAAAATCAGATCTTGTTGACTAGGTCAAATGCAGCAAAAAAAATAAAGTTTTATGATGGATATGCACTTATTTTTTTTACATGGTTCAATGAATGATATGAGTTGTCATTTGGGTTAATTGCTGGTTATTATTACTGATAATAATTAATTTTTAGAGCTAACCCTATGGTTTTCATAAGTTGAATATATTTTGCATATCTTGTTTGCTTGTTTGCTTGTTGGAGAGTTCATCACTTGCTTGCATGGAAAAGCTCAACAAAAATTGCTAAAAATCAGGTAAAATCTACTAAGCGCATTGCAAGGATCCCAGGTATTCTCCTTCATCTAATAAAATTTTGATTTGGGACTTAAAATAAATCTCTTATGTGTCAAGCTTGTGTGCATCTTTTCATGCTTTTGATCTATTTCTACACACTTGCATAATTTGATACTAGGTTGTGATCCCTTAAGAATTCATTAAGTAGTCTTAGAATACTTGTGATTGATCTTGATTGCTATCTTGGGTTATTGGACTCGCTAATCCACCGGCCCCTCATTTCTGCCCCGTGGTTGCAATCTCAGCGCCATAAAGGGGAGGGGTCAACAGGACAGAAGCGTTAAGTGTTCCACTTGCAAACCCTTTTGTGCTTTTAGGAACTCACTTGTTTTCTAAGTTGGGGACTCATTTTTAGCTTGTGTGAGGTGTTAAGTGTTCCACCTTGTGGACTCATCTCATATTTTCTTTAAGCGTTAAGTGTTCCTCTTTCTACTTTTTGGATGCTTTTGGTAGATTTGCTTTCGGGAATATATCTGTGCTCACATAGTAATTAGGCCCTATGAACACTATTCGTAATTCTTGAGAGATTGGATTCCTAGTGAAATCTTTCTTGATGACAGAATCCTTTTCGGTAGGGAGGATACTTAGTGCGTTTCACATTCAACTTGGTTAGTGCATCTTCTCTTATTGATCGACACATTCTCTCTCTAGAGAGGTTGATAGATCACGTGGGGTTGATATCATGAGCTTTGGTGAATCAAAATTGGTTAGTGTGTCTTCTCTTATTGATTGATACATTCTCTCCCTGGAGAGGTTGATAGATCACATGGAGTTGATATCACAAACCTTGGTGGAACAAAACTTTGTCTTAGCATGTTAGATTAATCTGCATGCTTTGTTTGGGTTAAAAGTGAAGAGGTGTCAAAACCTTGAATCTGGAGCCAAGTCCCCTTGTGGTATAAATCTATGAGTCACCTTTAGAGAGGGTTAACCATAGCGGACAATCCCTTCACAGGGCAAACTACGTTGACGGAACCTCAAGCGGTAATAGCCATTTTCGCCATGGTAGTGACAGCCGCTATATAAATGTCCTTGTGGAAGAAATCTCCATAGGTATGGTTCATTGTTGGGTTGTCAGATCTCCCTAGTAGCTCTTGAAGATTAAGTTCTCAGACTGTGTCAAAACCCTGGTGCGCCGGGATTGGAGTTCACCCCTTTGAATCATAAAAGTTGCAGAGTCAAACCATTACTAAAAACCCTAGAGAGGCCAAATTTTCATTTTATAGGGTATATGTGTGTTATTGCAAAACTTTTCAGAACATACACACTTAGTACTCTCAGGGATTAGCACAATTTGGTCACTTGATTGTTCATGCGCAAGGTTTCTTTTGCCCTTGTTCATTATTTTCAGACGTGCTTGGAATCACTTGCTTGCTGTTCTGCGTGTTTGTTTATCTACTTGGCTATTAAAAATGATCAAATCTGGTATAACCTTCAAAATTTGGACAGTACAATTTGCAAACAATCCAAAACTGAAGACCTTAAATTTTGCAAAAATTGACGTAAAATCTTTTCTGGAGTCAAAAGTCATTTCAAGAAGTCAGACAGTCGTACGAGTTTTGTCAAGTGTCATTTCAGTATTGCCCATCTGTCGTATGATTGAGAACCCAGTGTCGTATGAGTTTAACAACTATCATTTCATTGCTACCCAACTATCGTATGAGTTTAGCAACTATCGTTTCATAGGCTACCCAGTGTCGTACGAGTTTGCAGAGTGTCATTTGGAAAAATTTGAGAGAATTGTCAGAAATTGTCAAATTGCAAGATATCCAATGTTTCCAGCCTAGTTCCAGAATCTGTCAAAAATATCATTGTGTCAAGAACAAATCAGTAGCTATTGAAAATCAGTACACATGTCTCAAAGAATCAGGACACATGAGGAAGAAATTTTGATCGCCGCTATGATGAAGCAGCTACAAGCTATGCAAGTCCAGCTTGACAAACTTGAGAAAGAAAAGGAACCTCTATACTCTTTTCCATTTGATAAAGACTTGTACATGTCACCATGCCCCCGGATAAAATTTGAGCAACGTGACAACCCTTATGATACCTCTTCCACAGAGAGTGACACATCCATCTTTGGAGACTATGATGACTATGATGATAGACAATGTAATGATACCTATGACACCTCTGTTCCTAAGAATCCTCCTCGTCATTCATTCCTGCTTACTACAAATGGGCCATCACACTAGATAGATCGTGATGGTGATCCATATGATTCTAATTTTGAAAGAGATTTTGATGGCTTTTGTGGACAATACCTTGATGATGATCCATCTACTACTGCTGAGGACTATAAAATACATCGTGCTAGCTTGAAACGTCAATACTATAAGGATCTCTCCTCTAAGAACTCTCAGGTTGAAAATAAAGATTACACTCTCAAGAAAGATCATGTTAATGTTGGACCTTTGTCTTGTGATGGTTCCCTTCCATCCCCTACTTCCTCCAATACTTGTACATTTCCTAAAGCTTCTGAGTCTTTCAAATCTTTCACAGAACCTTCATTCGACACAAGCCCTGATACTTTTCATGTGGTTCCCTATAGTTATCCTCCAAGGCTACCTCTTAAAGAAACTCAAGCTAACCTTCACTTGGCTACAAAGACTTTCAATAATGATAAACCTAAAGAGCCTAAGCTTTCATATGCTATAATCCCTACTTCAGCTAGTCCTCCACCATCTCTTCCAAAGTCATCCATACAATCCCAACATGCTTCCTTGTCCTTAGAAGTGGCTCCATGTCAAGAGGACTCTAAAAATGATGAAGAAAAGAACATAAAGAAAGATCAAGATCAAGAACCCTGCATGTCATCCACTCCTTTTCATGATGTCTCTTATCCACCTCAGGGTTCTTTTGATCCTGTACCCCCTTTTTCATGCATTCCACCATGTCTTAAGTCTTCACCTAAGCAAGATCAAGCTACTACTTACACTGTTGAGCTTATTGATAATCAAAATAACCTTACTACGCTTGCGCTTTCCAAAGACGATACTTCCATCAATGTTGGTAAAAATGATGTTCCTTCCAATGTTAAGCCTATTGAAAAACAAGAGAAAAATTATGCGCTTATGCTATCCGAAGATCCTTGTCAAGATCAAAGTCTTTCATATTCTTGTTCTACCACTCCATCTTCACTTCCACTTTCTACTCTTCCTAAGTCTTTTCAAGTTTTGAACAATCCTATCAAAGAAGGTGCTCATATTCAAAATGTCCATGATTCTATTGAAAATTCTAATGCTCACTCTAAAGATGTTGATATCCTTGGTTGTCATATAGCTGCTGATGAACTTATTGATTATCCTTTTGCATCTTCCACTTCCATCCTTGGACCTCTTCCACCACTACAAAAATCTTCACACCTTCCTTCCATCTTGGGTCCTTATGTCCCTTCACTTTCCCCTCCTAACTCTCCTGATTCGCCATCCATCTTGGGTCCTTACGTACCTCCATCTCCCATCTTTCCTCAAGATCAACATAGATGCATACCCTTGAATCCTTTTCATCCACCCACCCATCTAAACCAGTCATATCCTCCCTCTTCCACAAATCCCAAGTCTTTTGGAAGTAACTTGAATGTTCAATACAAGAAAAAGAAGCAATACAAGAATCCATCAAAAAAATAAAATCACCATGTCTCCTCTAATCGACACGGAGGCATAAAGTCAAAAGAGATATCTAAGAAAAAAATTACAAGACAAGTATGGGTTCCAAAATCCATCATTGAAGATATTCTCTCTAGATCATCAAAAGGAAATAAAAAGCCTACAGCTATATGGATTCCAAAGTCTCTCTTGAAAGAGTCTGGTGTTGAGAAAAAAGTGAAATTGACATTCAAGCTTCCAAACGCTTCCACTTCATCTCCCTCCAAAAATATTCTTCCATTTCATGTGCCTAAACCACAATCTCTGTTATCCATTCGCCATATTCTTTCACGTATTCCTTCATTCACGATTCCTCCATTCTCTCACCACCCTTCAAGGTATGTGTTGATGTTGAACTTGCCTTCCTTTCCATCTACCCTTTCACAATCCTTCCATGCATTACCCTTCTACCTCATATCCTTTTTCCTCACTTGCCTATTCCTCCTATCTTCCAACCTCACTCACTTTACATAAAACCTTATCCTCCATTTTTCTCTTTCATCTCCCTTTCCCTATCAGCATCTTTGAGCATGTCATTTTGAATCCTTGGCATATCATGGTTTATCCTTTCAAGGAGCATTATCTAAAAAGCTTGCCTTCTTCCAAAAAAGAAATGAAAAATAAAATAAATTGAAAATGTGCCTTGGTGAAAACCTGGAAACAGGCACCTTGGTAGCAAAAGTAAAGAGAAATAATTTCATCCTATGGTGAAAACCACTTCCTTGTGGCACCTTGGATAAGTACCATGATGAAAACCTGGCAATCAGGCATTATGCGTAGTTCTTCTACATATTTCATCCATTCCATCTTCTCTCTTTGATTTTGACAATGTTGATCTATACACGAACATTTGACTATTTTATGAGCTATCTTACGATGATCTTGCTTTCATTCCTTCCATGTTTAGCCTTCATATCCATCTTCTCCATTCATTTTCACCTATCGCTATCCTTTTCCCCTTTGGTCTTGATCTAATAAAAAAAGAAAGAAAGAGTAAAACACAGTGCTATGAAGCCTCTTGACATGTCTACTCTTTTGGACTGCATCATTTCTTGCACTTGCATCACGCTTTTGTGACTTATCTTATGCTAGCCTTTCATTACTTGTCTAAATGCACTTTACATGACAATTTTTCCCTAGCTTGGGTATTCTTGAGGAGTTTTCCCTTGAGGATTTCTTCCCTTCATTATCCTTTATTCTCTTGTCTTCCATCTCTTCCACTAGCTTGCCAATCCCTCTTGTTCTCCACCTTGCTAAACATTGGAACTACACGATATGATCTTGCTTGGGAGTTTGCAATAGAAAAATATGCTATCAAGTATATCTAGTATCAAAACTAGTATCAGAACAATTATCAGAATCATTATCAGAATCAGTATTAGAACCAGTATCAGAACAATTATCATAATCAGTATCAGAATTAGTATCAGAACTAGTATCAAAATAATTATCAGAATCAGTATCAAAACTAATATCAGCACAAGTATCAGAAAAAGCATCTCATGATTAATCCATCTCTATGGGCCTATAGAACAAGTATCAGAACACCTACAGGGGCTACACCTTTTGCTTTAGTTTATGGGTTTGAAGCAGTTCTACCTATTGAGGTCAAAATCCCATCACTAAGAATTAGAATGCATGGTCTCGTAACTGATGATGACTATAGAGCGTCTAGGTTACAAGAACTGGAACTACTAGATGAGCGCAGATAAGTAGTGTATAATCATCTCAGAGTGTATCAGAAAAGAATGTCTAGAGGCTACAACAAGAAAGTCAGACACAGAGAATTTCAGGTTGGTAATCTAGTGTTGAGAGAAAATCCTAAAAATCAATCACATTGAGAACGTAAGGGGAAGTTCAAACCCAATTGGCTGGGTCCCTTTGTTATCACTGCTACTTTTGGCTCTGGTGCCTATCAACTCTCAACGACTGAAGGAGAACAGCTCTGAGAACCAATCAACATTCTCCATCTGAAGAAATTCTACGCCTAAGGCATTCAGTGCTTGGTAAATGTCCTGAAAAAATCTTAAAAATCAGAAAAAGTCCTGAAAAAATGAACATCTTGGTGAAAACCTAGCAATAGGTGCCTTGATGATTCACAAAAAAAATCAAAAAAATATCAAAAATTCAAAAAAAAAATAAAAAATATCAAAAGTACAAAAAAATTGAAAAATAAAAAATACAAAAAAAATGAAAAAAAAAAAAGAAAAAGTGCCTTGGTGAAAACCTGGAAACAGGCGCCTTGGTAGCAAAAATAGAATCTCTACCAAGATGGTGAAAACCTGGCAAACGGGTGCCACTTGTTTAAAACACTCCATCTATCAGCACAATCTTGGTCTTTCCCAGCTTTCAGTCTTGCTTTAGTTTGTACATATCTCCCGGTTTGTTTCTGCATTTCCAGTTTTCAATAAGTTAGTCTATACACCAACCAACTCAAGCGTCTGTATCCTATCAATGTTTAACACTTGGGGGCAATCAATGTCATATCCTATGGTCTCCCATGTATCTTAGATGGATCATATCTAGTCAAAGTCCTTTGAAGCTTCATGTGAGTCAGTGAGTCAGTCTTGTCTCCAGAAAGGATTTTGCATCTACAACAACGTAATCAAACATCAAAACAAACTGAAAACAATCTGTGCTTCATGCTCTTATCTCCTTGTATGCTTACTGATTCGCATTGAGATTTTTGCATATTGTTTCCCTTCGAGCTCTTCGATGATGTCCTTTATAGGATTTAGAGAGTGATGACTAGGGGCATAATCTTTTCTTTGTTTTCTACTTGTATGTGAAAATCTAACAACATTGGAAATTCCGGATTGAAATGGTGTCCGACTATAAGAGCCTCTATCTTGAATTGGATGGTCATGCGTACCTCGACCATTGATACCCAGAAAATTCAAGGAAGTTTGATCTAACTATTGTCTTTTTGAGTAAGTTCTTTCTCCTACTGTGGAACGTGATCTTGCCTAAGGATGTGAATGATAACGGGTCACTACGGGTAATTCACATTGGATTTAGAATGATCTCTTGACTGTTTGATGTGTTTGCAATGCAAGGCGTATTTAGGTCATCACGACATTCATGTTTTGATGCTTGTACAAATTGCTATATCAAAATGGACATGATATTCAGGTCATCTTGGCATTTATGCCTTGGTGCTTATATCTAATCCGACATTCCAAAAATAAAATTGATATTCATATATCCATGGTTGTTGACCAGTGGGTGTTGTATTGGTTCTTGAGTGTTACAAATCAATATTCATATGTCTATGGTTTCATGGCTAGTGGACATTGTATTGATTTATTCGGTTACCTAAAATTTCAATGATGATAACAAATCGACATATGATCAGTGACTAGGTCCTAGGTCTTAGGTTGCATTTCATATTGCATGCTTCTTTGCATTTTTCATCTTTGCATGATCTCACAATGACTAAACAAACTTCAAAGCTTAAACAATTCTTCATATCAATTCTTCAAATCTAACAAGAGCTGAATCTCACATGAAGGTTCCTCCAATGAAATAGCAAGTAGAATCTTTTTTCGGGATCAAAATTCAAATCTGAGATCATTCATATTATTAATTTATTGCATAATCAACCTTCAATCATCACAAAAATTCATAATTTAACTTAACTGATTATCTTACATCAAACTATCAAAATTTGAACTTGGTCAACTATGGTCAACTCATGGTTTAACCTAGTCAAACTTGGTCTATTGGACCTCCAAACGATGCAGAATGTGTTCTTGAATGTGTTTCACCACACTTCTCAAATCAATTAACATGCTTCTAAACTATAACGCTGACTTTTCTTGTCAGATTTCAATTTTAATCCCGAAGGGGGCATGGTATTGCACATCATTCAAAGTCTGTCAATCAAATCTATCAATATCTTTCATCAGTAATCAAGACAAACAATCACATCTAGTTACTGATTCATAAAAAAAAAAGACCTCATCGCTCGGGGCAAATCTATCATCACTTGGGGCATATCAGATTCATCGATCCATATCAATCTGGTATTCTCTTAATCTTGTAATCTGTATCAGTTTTTGCAACCATCAGATCATAGTGTTATTTCCTTGGTTCTTCGGCAACTGAAGGGTTTGGATGTGATACCTACTAGTTCTGCTAAGACAATCGAGTCTAGAACGGGTCACTCACTTCTTTGCAATCCTAAGGTTTGGAATCAGGCGTTTTGACACTTTTTCGCAATCATCAGTTCATCACTACTATAGTGAACATTATCTTTGGTCATTCAGGACCTATTATCTCCATATCAATTCAATATCAATCAACTTCTATCTCATATCAATTATCAATTTCAAACATCAGTTTCATATCTCTATCAAACACAGACTATCTTTGAACCACTGCGCTTCGCACAATAATTCAAAGAGGGGCAAAATGTAATACCCCAAAAATGGGCTATATGTTCATTAACCTCCTACATCGACAAATCGAACAAAATCGACATCGAAGTCCTAACCTAAGGCACATCTAAACATCATCGAATCATAATTGATTATCTTAAATTCTGCATCGGGGAATATTCCTAGTAATATTCCTAATCATCATAATTATCTTTAATTTTATAATTATTTGGCAATAAATCACATTTATCCTAAAGTTTGATTAATTGAATATTTTCATATTTAATTAATTAGATTTAATATCTTGCCACTTAATTGTATAATTAAATTTAATTCTATCTATTATTAATTGTATTATTTAATTTTGACAATAAATCTAATATCATATGAATAATTGATTAAATTCTTATTTAATTAATTAAAGAAAGTTGTCATTATTTAATAATATAGTTTTTTATAAAAGTTTGATTAAATAATTGATTAACCCATAAATCAATTGTTTTATTTTTAAAAGCAGTTAAGTTGGAAATAAATCACTTTATTATTAAATTAATTCATAAATAAAACATGGACAATCATAAAAGCAAACAACTATCAATTATCAATTAAAGCTAAACTCTATTTTGAGTTAAAGCTTAGCTTTTGCATGTTTTTGTGAGTTAATTATCCTTTATTTAAAAATAACTCAAAAATCAACCTGAGTTATTTGAGTGATTTATGGATTTTTCTCATGCACCTCCAAAGCCCTGGATTTCTATAAAAACAAGGCTTTAGCTCATCTCTCAATCATCTCGCAAATTGCAAACTTACTCTACAGGAATCATAGCATATCAGATTTGGAGAATTTGCACAATTGGAGCTTGAAAGAATCAACTTGGGAATTCAAAGCTTTGTGAGATCAATTTCAATTGCATATTTTTCATATCATAGCATAGAATTTGATAGCTTTGCATATCATTGTTAGATAGATCAATTCATAGCATATCAATTTCATCTAGCATAGATTCATATCGGTTTTTATCATTCTTATTGCATAGAAAATATCAAAAATATAGATTAATTGCATTCAATTTCATATCCATCTTTTGCATTCAAATCCTTCATTTAGGTGTCGTCTAGGTCACTGATCTCGATTACAATCTGAGAACATCAATCTCGCACCTACTAGAAGGTAGTAAATCGCCTGGTTAGATTAGATTTCAATTTTGTACAATTTTGATTATAGCTAAACTCTAATGTTTTACTGAGTGTTGTGTTTACAGATCAGGTACAATTTTCACAAACACAACAATAGCTTTGATTCGCAATAAGCTTTGATTCTCCAAATTCCAATTCTTCAAAATAGTTGTGCAATTCGTAGATGATTTTAGCAGACTAAGCTCACAAAATTATGAGATGATTTGTGAAGAGCTGAGCCTTGATTCGCAATAATCTTTGATTCTCCAAATTCCAATTCTTCAAAATAGTTGTGCAATTCGTAGATGATTTTGGCAGAATAAGCTCGCAAAATTATGAGATGATTTGTGAAGAGATGAGCCTTGATTTTATAGAAATCCAGGGCTTTGGATGTGCATGAAAGAAAGCCATAAATCACTCAAATAACTCAGGTTGATTTTTGAGTTATTTTTAAATAAAGGATAACTAACTCACAAAAACATGAAAAAGCAGAGTTCAACTCAAAATAGAGTTTAGCTTTAATTGATAATTGATAGTTGTCTGCTTTTCTTGAATGTGCATGTTTTATTTATAAATTAATTTAATAATAAAGTGATTTATTTCCAACTTAACTGATTTTGAAAAAAATAAAACAATTGATTTATGGGTTAATCAATTATTTTAAACTTTTATTCCAAAAACAATATTATTAAAAATTGACAACTTGCTTTAATTAATTAAATAAGAATTTAATCAATTATTCATAGGATTTTGGATTTATTGTCAAAATTAAATAATACAATTTAGGAATAAATATAATTAAATTCAATTAAACAATTAAGTGGCAGAATTAAATTTAATTAATTAAATATTGAGAATATTCAATTAATTAAACTTTAGGATAAATAGGATTTATCGCCAAATAATCATTAAATTAAAGATAATTAGGATAATTAGGAATATTACCAAGAATATTCCCCGATGCAAAATTTGAGATAATCAATTAGGATTCGATGATGTTTAGATGTGCCTTTGGTTAGGAATTCGATGTCAATTTCATTCGATATGTCGATATAGGAGGTTAATGAACCTATAGCCCATTTTTTGGGTATTACACTAGGAAGGCCTTACATCCTGGCATGTATGATTCAAATTGATTATAATAATTGATAGGATCTGGCATTCTCTCTCACTCTTATTTTTTGTCGCTTCTGCATGTGTGTTGCAGGCTTGGATCATTAGGGTGTGCCATCCTTTGGCCCCTCTTGCTCCCTGCCTTGCATTAGGGGAGCTAATTTAGCTCTAGACCCCTACGTGGCTGGTATACTCATCCTCAGAGTATGCACCTTTGGACTTAAGCTTTTGGAGTGTATAGGAACCTTCGTGCAAGAGGGCACATGCTAAATGTTAGCAGAACTCGAGTTGCAAATTTTGAAGTGACAACCTGGTTTACGCGACGTGCATTAATGGTAGATTTTTGACCTTTAAAGTACATAGAAGTTATTTGATTTCTCATTGCATTCAAATTCAAAGTGATAAGAGAGTAGAAAGAGCCTTGGAAGTTGTTCTAATAGAGACTTGCTACAATTATCATTGCATTTGATCGGTTGCAAAACCCTAGCTCGTTGCGTTGATTCGAAAGACATCAAATTATCTCAAAGATCAGTTGGAAAGTGTTTATTAAGTAAGTCATGGCCACTCCCATAGTTTTTGATGTTTCTAAGAAGAAGAGATAAATATTCAAGAGGCATCCATTTAAATCCACCCTAGATGATTTAGAAGGAGCTTTCTCCCGTACGCATATGGGCATCATGCATGTGGAAGACATAAGGGCTTACATCTACTATAAGAAAGAACTTGTTGGACTAGATAGGTTAAGGGTGCACATGGATACCATGTTGAAATAGGATAAAACATTCATGGATGAATACACCAAATGGAATGATCACCCTATTGTTGAGTATGCTACGGCATATGAATTCTATGAGACAGAATGGATAAAGATCTTATTGAGCAGAATCCATGATGATCTATTTTGAATTGGAGATGTTCCAGTAAGAATCACAAGTGATCTGATACATGAGATGATACGCCTTTCTAGGATAGGTGCAGTCCTTCCAATGGGCAAGGGTGTTAAGAAAATGGTAGAGAAAGTATGTAAGTCAAGGAGCAATAGGTGCGGCATGACTATTAAGCTGATTGAGAAAGAAGACATCAAATTGATGTCAATGATACTAGGTTACAGATTTCATCACACCAACAAGGTGAATAATGTGTCTACGGGCACTATTCTAGCTGCCATCAGACTAGTAAAGGAAGATGGAGAATTCAAATTGTGTGAGATCTTGCATGCATAGTTGATAGATAACATCAAAGCTATCAAACATGACAAAACAAAGATATTTAGTTTTGTGTCCCTAGTCATCTATATGTACCTTCATATAGTTGGAAGAGTTTCATATTTGTATTTGGACAAGTCCATTCCAACAATTCCTCAAATATCCAACAAAGCATCCATAGAAACCACACTAAGAGACTATGTCACATTGGAATTGAAGACCTTTAGAGCTAAGATGCAGATGAGGTATAGGATTATAGAAATCATTGTAGAGAAATATAAGGATATAATATGCTTTATGGTGGAGACTGATACTGCATGTATGGAAGCTATTGAGCCTAGAACTAAGTGGATTCATCCACTTGGGTATGAGGTAGAGGAACAAGTTCTTGAAGCTTATGCATGGGTACTTCTATCAGCTCCCAAAGATCCTAATGAACCTAGGTGGGGAACCTATGAGGAAAAGACTAGAGAAGTTGATGCAAAACTTAATAGTGCAGCAACTAAAAGAATGGTTGCAAAGGTCACTTTTGAGATCTTGAGAATACATGGTGTGTCTCAAGCAGACCTTGATAAAGAAAGGGATGAAAAGATTTCCTTAGAATTGAAAGGCACAGCAGCAGACAAAGAACAAGAAGATCCTAAGTTGAAGAAGATGAAAATTGAATCAGATGATAGTTAGAAGGGTAAAGAAGATAATACTCCTTCTGTGCCCAAAGAAACCAGTGATTCCAATGCTCCTCCAGAGTATAAGCCTATAATCAAAAGGAATAAAGTAACCAGCACTAGTCATCCATCCTCGTGAGCATTAAGGAGCAAGAAAAACATTCAAGCACCTCCTAAGGTAGGATTCAAACCAAGCCTTAAAGTATTGAGCACTAGAATTGTTGATGAGGGAAGAATTGATCAAGTAGGGAAGTTTTATGAAACTTACAGTGAGATTGACAAATCAGAGATACATGAGATGATTGTCAAACATATGATAAAGTTCAAGAAGATAGTTCTTGAATTGAAAATATAAATTCTAGATAAGGAATGGGAAATAATGGACACCTTAAAAAGACAAGCCACTGAAGAAGATCTGAGAATAAGGGAAAAAATTCTTGATTCCACTCTTCCAGTATGTTCTATTGAAGAAAGGTCATTGTTACTAAATCTAGTGAAGCCGCACTTGAGGACAAAGATGAGAAATCTACACATTATGAACAAAGAATATGAGCTGATAACGAAGGAAATAGAGAAGGCAATTGAAAAGGTGTTATGAGAACAACACATAAAACCACCTACTGTGCCCATCACTCATGCACCTAGTAAGCAAGACAAAGAAGCAAAGACCTTTAATGTACCAGTGATAGGTCCTTAGGACTCAGTGCCCATAGTAGAAACTCAAACAGAGGTAGACAAGTCTATGCCCATCTTAGAATCACATGAAGGCAGCACTATTATCATAGATAATGTGGAGATAGCCATGGCGGCTACTGATAAGGATTTGGACAAGTTTGAGGAAGCATTTGTTAGTATTGAAGAAGCTAAAATCTTATGCAGCAATACACCTCCCACTCAGCAAGAAAAAGTACTCATAGAAGATGTATCTGATAAGAAAGAAGAAGAAGAGGTAGAAAAGAAAGAATAAGATACTTCTATTGATCTTGCAAAGGTAAAACTAGAAGTGATGGACAACACTCCCTCCTCGGCATTGTGGTCAAGTTTGACACCTGACACAAGTAGTTTGGACTCCTGGAAAGAAGAAGACCTGATTAAGTTCAGCGTCTTGGTTATGGAGAAGGCAAAAGAAAAACAAGTTATGAGGAATCCTCTCCTTGTGGAATCAGTGAATATTTTGAACAGTTTTCTTCTAGAGGATAAGAAAGTGCTAAAAGTACATTTAGTTGATGATGTGAGTTTAGTCCTCTCACAGTTCAAAAGCAATTTTTCTAGCCTAGAAGAATCTACGTCCATAGTAGCAGAAGAGAAGTACTTAAAGAGGAGACTGAATGAGTTGATGAGCAACTTTTCACTAGACTTGAATTCTCTTAATTCTAGTCAAGCTTCCTTTAAAGGATTTGTTGATGAAGGAAGAAGGATTATTGCAGCATGCATGGATCAAGACAAGCTAACTGATGATCATTTCAAGAAGATAAAAGAGAAAGAAGTAATGATTGAGTAGGTAAATAATTCAATGTCAAACACATCCAATGATGTGAACATGTGCAATAATGTCTATCAAGGATAGATAGACAAGACTGAGAAGGAAGAAAAAGAGATAACAAGGATAAGGTCCAGACAGACTCAGTTGAGGAATGGTCTTGCACCTTCTTTAGACATCCTTAATCAAAATATAAAGGAGATTGATGCCACCATGGTAACTTATGATCATGGTCCCATTAGTGACTTGGAGAAGATGGAGAAGCTTCAATATGCATTATGTGCCCATCTCCAGATAGTTAACTCTCTGATAACCTTTTGGAAGAAGGAGATCCAGAACCTTAAGATTGCATATCTGGATGTTTTCCCTTAGTGAGTATGTGTAGATATATTTTTTTGATGCACCTTTGTCATTAATGTCAAAGGGGGAGTTGTGTATAGAATATGGAGTATAATATAGGGAGATATAAGATTATGTATAAAAAATGTATAGAAGACAAAAAGTTTTTGTGTTAAGGGATAGTTAGCAACTTGGCCATATTCCTTTGTTTCCATCAATGAAAAAGGGGGATATTGTTGGAAATTTTTCTATCCTAAATGATATGACTTGATATAGTGTTTTCATTACAGAAACAAAGTCATATAGCAGTTTGGAGTCAGCGCACTTAGTGTAAAGATCAGAATTCAGTTAAGTGTTGAAGACTAGATAGTGTATAGAGTTCCTGTAGCTCAAAGCATCAGCACATGTGTGTACGGATGAATTATGGTATGTGCCCTGGAAGTTAAGATTGTTAGACTATACTTATGCTTAGTCTATGAGTGCATAAGTAGATATGCAAAGATGTGAAAGTTACAGTCAATTGAAGTTGCACAGCCAGTGTGTGCCAGCAGCGAACAGAGCATGGAGCCAATAGTTAGCATTTTGGTTTGTGATTATAATTTAATGTTGTAAAGGCCATGCACCCATTGTATTTAGGTTGACGACATGTTTATATGTATAATTATAAGCATGCTTAATCCAATTCATTTGGAAGCATTGTTTGTAATTAGTAATAGGGCTGACCTAATTGTTTTGTTTGTATGAGCGTATAAATATAAGATGCACCCATTGTATACAGCATGGAAGTTGTAATAGAGTTGTGATAAGCAGAGTAGAGATATGAAAAGATAACATAAGATGTATTAGATCTTTACTAGAGGTCAAAGAATCAATGCACCAAAAGAACTAATCTAACAAGTAGTGTCATAGTGATAGTTCACCTACAGATATAGTGTGTATTTGAAATTACAAGGTTGTAGCCTTCACCATTTGAACAGTGAGCTCTAGGACAGTGAGTCCACTCCCCTAACAAGGATCATTGTAAAAGACTCCTAACATAGTTTGACCCTCAACAAGGTCTATTGTACTTAAAGCTGTTAGGAATGAATGTTGAATGCTTGGCAGTCATTATGTAGTAGTTGTTGTTGCATTCATGACTGTGATTGTCATTGATGTCAACACAGTGATCTTTTGGAGACTTGCAGAGAAGCAGACAGTGTTTTGATTAGCGCACGTGGGATATTATAGTTGGAGATATGTGATGTTGAGGTTATACTCTTTGATATGTTATATGTCTATGGTTAAGAGCACAGATAGTAATTATTTTATTCATGAAAGTTATGAGCATTTTGGTGGAAGCAGTATTCAGGCAGTGTTCCTAAGTAGCGGTTTTTGAAAATCGGATGATATCTCCTAATCAAGATGGAATCTAGTTTTGCATAGTTAAAGGGAAGTTTTAGACACATTTTAGTGATGTGGCTCATAGTGCAAACCTCGAAGTCACATTAGTGAATATTTATTGTATTTGGAAGTCGACAGTTTTATGTAATTTTGGTGTAGCGTGTGGAATATTTTACTTTGTAATTGTGTGCCAACTCATTTGTAATTATTTGAGTGTGGTATAAAGGAAGGAATGTTTTTCCTTGTTTTAATATAGTATAATTGTTGATATTTGATGCGGTAAGCATGAAGTGAAGAAAAGAGCTAAGTATGAGAGCGAAATTATGAAGGAAGACATGCAAAGTATAGAGATCTGAGATTGAGATCTGGTGTAGCAGTGAGTGTGGTTTGGCACAATCAGAGAAGAGGTAACATATTATTCTATTGAATAATGAAAAGATTATTTGGACAGTGAGTTCAGTGATCTTACCCTGAAGTTTTTTGGGCAATGGGTCCTTTTGTCTTCCATAACTCTTAACAGGGTTAGAATCTTTTAACAGGGATTCAAAATCTCCTAACAGGATTTATATGTACTGAATGTATTTCATAAGAGTCCTACCAGAGTCCATCCTTTCACAAGGAACATTCATATTAGTGCATCTTTTATGGGCATCATTCCCACCGAGGTTTACTCTTTGATCAAGAGGTTCCCTAGTCAACATATCTTGTGTTCCCTAGTCAACATATCTTGTGTTATAGTGCAACCAACTTTTTATTTTCTAGGACTATGTGCGTGGTCAAAAAACATTTTGAGAAAATACACAAGTAGAATCTTTGAGTAGCATACTAAGTCACTATTCTTGTTCATGTGCAAAGTTCCTTTGTCCCTTGCTCATTGTTTGAAGACATTTGTTTGCTTGAACTCCTTGATAGCTATCTTATGTGCTTAATCAATGATAAAAATTGGTTGATGTGTTTACTTGATCTTTTAAAATGAACAAAATCTGAGTTCCCGAGTGATAAAAACTTCAAAAATCTCCCCAAAAGTGCTATGACATGTTGCTCAAATGAACTTAAATTATATCAAGTTGCACAAAATGACTCTTGGTCTTCTTTCTTCCACATCTCCCATGTCTTCCTAGTCTCCCATTTCCATTCAATCTCTTCTTCCTTTACACTTCTTCCTCTTCTTCCTAAACTCTTCCCATCTTCTTGATTCTTTTCCTCTTATTATCTAGTCTATCTTCTTCTATTCATCTCTTCTGTCACTTCCATGCTTGATTCCTCCTCTTCCAGAACCATGAATTTCAACTATCTTGTTATGGAACCTCTCTTGAAAATAGATGATCTCTAACTCATTGCTCAATTCAAAGAGTTTTATTCCTCCAATAGTCCTTCTAGATATGGCACAGGTGATAAACTTAAGACAAAAATAAAATAAAAATTGAATGAATCAGATGCCTTTGCTAGGATCATAGACATGATCATGTCACGACCTCCTTCTTCCAAACATTTTTCATCTTCTAAGTCTTATCATCCTTCCTCATCTTCCAAGTCTTACCATGACTCTTCTAGACATTATTCACATTCCTCATTATCCAAGTCTTTTTCCTCCGCTAGGTCTTCACTTTCCTCTTCTTCACAATCTCATTCCTCTTCTACTTCTCCCAAGAGTCTTACTCCTCATCTCAAGACATACCATGATGAGAAAAATAATAGCCCTTGTGATACCTCTTTCATGAAGAGTGACATGCCCATCTTTGATGACTATGATGATGGACAATGTAGTGATACCTATGACACCTCTATTCCTAAGAGTTGTCCTAGTCATGTGCTCGTGCTTACTGGAAATGGGTCATCACATTGGATAGATTGTGATGGTGATCCATATGATTCTGATTTTGAAAGAGACTTTGATGATTTTTATGAAAAATACCTAGATGATACATCCACTTCTATTGAGGAAGAGAAAGCTTTCCATGCTGATTATAAACATAAATACTATAAGAATCTCTCCTCTAAGAACTCTCATGCTGAAAATAAAGATTACACTCTCAAGCAAGATTATTTTAATGATGGGCCTTTATCTTTTGATGGTTCTCTTTCATCCCCTACTTCCTCCAATACCCATACATTTCCTAAAGCTTTCAAGTCTTTCAAATCTTTTACAAATCCTTCATCCAAAAAAGGTCCTAATACTTTCCATGTGGTTCCCTATAGTTATCCTCAAGGGCTACCTCTTAAAGAAACTCAAGCTAACCTTCACTTCTCTGCAAATACTTTCAATAATGCTAAACCTAAAGATCCTAAGCCTTTATATGCTAGAATGTCTACTTCAGCTAGTCCTTCACCATCTCTTCCAAAGTATTCCATACAATTCCAACATGCTTCCTTGTCCTTAAAAGTGGCTCCATGTCAAGAGGACTCTAAAAATGATTAAGAAAAGAACATAAAGAAAGATCAAGATCAAGAACCCTCCATGTCATCCAATCCTTTTCATGATGTCTCTTATCTATTTCATGGTTCTTTTCATCCCACATGCCCTTTCTCATTCATTCCACCATGTCTTAAGTCTTCTCCTAAGCAAGATCAAGCTACTACTTACACCGTTGAGCTTATTGACAATCAAAATAACCTTACTCCACTTGCGCTTTCCAAAGATGATACTTCCATTAAGGTTATTAAAAATAGTGTTGTTACTTCCAATGTTAAGCCTATCGAAAATCAAGAGAAAAATTATACGCTTATGCTATCCAAATTGTCAAAATCAAGGTCTTCCATCTTCTTGTTCTACCACTCCATGTTCGCTTCCACTTTCTACTCTTCCTAAGTCTTTTCAAGCTCTAAAAAATCTTATCAAAGAAGTTTCTCCTATTCAAGATGTTCATGATCCTATTGCAAATCCTAATGCTCACTCTAAAGATGCTCATGTCCTAGCTTGTCATATAGATGTTGATGAACTTATTGATTAGCCTTTTGTATCTTCCACATCCATCCTTGGACCTCCTCCACCAATACTAAGGGCTTCACATCTTCCTTCCATCTTGGGCCCTTATGTCCCTTCACTTTCCCCTCCTAATTCTCCTAATTCATCATCCATCTTGGTCCTTACATCCCTCCATCTCCTATCTTTCCTCAAGATCAACATAGATGCATAGCCTTGAATCATTTTCATCCACCCACCCATCTAAACAAGTCATATCCTCCTTCTTCCACAATTTCAAAGTCTTTTGGAAGTAACTTGAATGTTAAATACAAGAATCGATCAAAAAAGAAGATCACCATGTCTCCTCTAATTGACATGGAGACATAAAGTCAAAAGAGATATCTAAGAAGAAAACTACTAGACAAGTATGGGTTCCAAAATCCATCATTGAAGATATTCTCTCTAAATCATCAAAAACAAATGAAAAGCCTACGACTATATGGATTCCAAAGTCTCTCTTAAAAGAGTCTGATGTTGAGCAACAAGTGAAGTTGAAATTCAAGCTTCCAAAGGCTTCCACTTCATCTTCTTCCAAAAACATTCTTTCATTCCATGCACCTAAACCGCAACCTCTGCTATCTATTCACTGTATTCCTTCATTCATGTTTCCTCCATCCTCTCGCCACCCTTCAAGGTGTGCGTTGATGTTGATCTTTCCTTCCTTTCCATCTACCATTTCACAATCCTTCCATTCATTATCCTTCTACCTTCTATCCTTTTTCCTCATTTTCCTATTCCTCCTATCTTCCAACCTCACTCACTTTACATAAAACCTTATCCTCCATCTTTCTCTTCCATCTTCCTTTCCCTATCAATATCTTCAAGCATATCATTTTGAATCTTTGGCATATCATGGTTTATACTTTCAAGGAGCATTATCTAAAAAGCTTTCCTTCTTCCAAAAAACAAATCAAAAAATTCAAAAATTCAAAAAGAAAACAAAAAAAAAATTGAAAAAATTGAAAATGTGCCTTTGTGGAAACCTGGAAATAGGTGCCTTGTAGCAAAGTAAAGAGAAATAAATTCTTCCTATGGTGAAAACCACTCCCTTGTGGCATCTTGGATAAGCACCATGATGAAAACCTGGCAATTAGGCATCATGCATAGTTCTTCTACATATTTCATCCATTCCATCTTCTCTCTTTGATCTTGACAATGTTGACTTATACACAAACATTTGGCTATCTTGTGAGCTATCTTATGATGATATTTCTTTCATTGCATTCATGTTTAGCCTTCATATTTATTTTTCCTCCATTCATCCTAGCCGGTATTCTTTGTACCCTTTACCGAAAATGACATGCCCAGCACCCTTGCTTGTGACGATGAAGGCAAAGACAGTGAAGGAGAACAAGAGCAGTAAAACAAAATGCTATGAAGCCTCTTGACATGTCTACTCCTTTTGACTACATCCTTTCCTTCTTTTTCATTACGCCTTTGTGATTTATCTTATGCTGGCCTTTCATTGCTTGTTCAAATGTGCTTTACATGACAATTTTTCCCTAACTTGGGTACTCTTGAGGAGTTTTCCCTTGAGGATTTATTCCCTTCATTCTCCTTCATTCTCTTTTCTTCCATCTCTTCCACCACCTTACTAATCCCTCTTGTTCTCCACCTTGCTAGACATTGGGACAACATGATGTGATCTTTCTTTGGAGTTTGATGTCCATTCTGTCTGGGGGCATCCTTTGTACATACTTATTCATCCTGAAAAAATCCAAAAAAATGGTATATTGTCAAAAATTCTAAAAATTAGAAAATGTCCTAAAAAAATGATCATCTTAGTGAAAACCTAGCAATAGGCACTTTGATGTATCTCAAAAGAAAAATTTCAAAAATACGAAAAAATCAAAAAAGTTCAAAAAAAATAGAAAAAGTGCCTTGGCAGCAAAAATACAAAAAAATTATAAAAAGTGCTAAAAAAAGAAGAAAAAAAAAAGAAGGAAAAAATTGCAATAAAATCCAAGTGGTGAAAACCTTGAAATGAGTGCTACTTGAGGCCTTTGCACCCCTATTTCTTAGCACTCATCCTCGACACTTAGCCTTTCTCCATCATGCCTTGTCCTTGTTGTCTTGGTTTGGAATTGGTCTTTGTCTTTGTCTAGGGGGCATAACTGTGTTAGATTTGGTCTCTTGGATGCGTTAGTCTTTAGGACACCTCACAAACGGTGATTTTCAACACCTCCCCAACTGTGTTTTTCAACACAACCCCTGGCATCGAGTGTTTTTCAAAACTTCTCGGTTTGGTCTTACCTAGTTTTGTCATGTGATCTTACCTGCTTGCAAGCATTCAATCCTTATCCTTGGAACTCTGTATCAGTTAACACACTTAAATTTTTAAACACAACACTTAATGCTTGAGCTATGCCATGATATTTTCTTTGTGTCCTGACTGTTATTGATTTTCATTATGTGTCCTTGTCTAATAAGTCTCTCCAGGATGCATAGCTAGAGGACTTGGGACATGGGGCATGTTTTTATTTTCTTTCTGCTTGTGGGTGTGGTCTTCAAACTTTGGAAAGTCTCTTGTTGTTCCCTTGACACACTTAGAAGATTTGAGCCATCATCCTTGATAGTTTTTGCACAACCATTCTTATGGTCATCCCGGCATTTGTGCCTTGATGCGAGTGTGGTTTTGCTACATTAAATTGGGTAAGCTAACATTAAAGTCATCTTTACCTTTATGTCTTTGATGCTTATGTTAGAATCTTTCCACATTCCAATCTGATATAAATCACATTCATATCTGTTGGAAGTATAAGTGGGAGAGTAATACTAAGAGGGGGGGGTGAATCAGATATTACCTACTTTTATCCTTTTAATCTAATAAAACTTTATGCATGACATAAAAAAAACTTGATCATAGTAAGAAACAAAACATATAAAGTAGCATACATGAAATCACTCATAACACCATGATTTTGGTAACCCAGAAACCCTTGAAAGGTAAAACTGGGGTGGGGATGACACCCACAAATCTTCACTACTATAGTAATAAGTTTTGCATGTTAAGGCTTACAAAATGTGATCAAATCATGATCTACCTTGTGAAAGGTCTGCTCTATCAAAATCTAAAAGACTTGTATAGTCTACCTTATTAAAGGATTTATAAACTTACAATAAAGTAAGCACTCGGTAAAGAGATTTACAAAAAAGTCTGCTAAGACTACTCGATTAAGAGATTTACCCTAATACACTTGTCAAAATGTCTCAGTACCTGATCTTTCAGTTTGCACTAGTATGCAAATTACAGATCTCCTCTTTACTTTATATTTTGATCTCTTCTATCTGGTCTTTCTTGATTCTATCCTTTCACTACTTAGCTCAGTCACTGAACTCTGTCTAAATACTTCACTATTTTGAATATACTTCTCTGATCACCTTCTCATACTAATTCAATCTTATCTCTCCGATTCACACACTTCTCTTTGATTTAGATCTTTCCCTTATATAATTGTAGACACCTAAAAATCCTTTAGAAAATAAATTATTTTTATTTTCTGAAAAATCTCTGATGACATCATCATTTATTAATTAATTATTTATTTAATTAATTTATTTATTTTTATGTCATTAAATCCCTTTATCTTAATTAAAAATATTTAATTAAGAAATCCCTCCCAAAAATGTTTAAATCTTATTTAAACATTAATCCCCTATTTATTAATTATTTTAATTAATAAATTGACCAAAAATCCTCCAAAAAATAATTAATTTATTTTTTGACCAAAAGTTAGCCTTTTTTCCTAAGACCACTAACCTCTTCCAAAATCTTCTAATCCCTTCTTAATTTCGATTAAAAGGCTAATCCCACCTTTTCTAACCCTAATCTCAACTCAAAATATTTAATTAAGATTAAATATTTAATTTTCATATTTATTGAAAATATTTCAATAAATATTCCCAAAACTTAAGCTTTTGGAATGAATAAACTTTTATTCCATAAAACCAAGGAGAATTCTAGACTCTTCTAGAATCTTCTCAACCCAACCTCTTCACCCATCCTAATCCTAAAATCCCCTAATCCTAATCCTAATCCTCCCCCTAACCTTGTCACATTCCCTAAACAAGGTTAGCCAACTCCTAAGCTTGACCCAAAGTCAACAAACTTCTAGAGGCTTCTCTTACATGCATTAAGTGCATTTAAAGCCTCCTTATCCCTCTTACATGCATTTATGATGCATTTAAGAAGCCCCTCACCCCTTTCTTACACCCTTTGACCTTAGGCACATTTTCCAAATTGTGCACATTCCTCCCATCTTTCAACCCAATGCCCTTGTGACACTTGTCACAAGGAGGTGGCCTTGAACTAGCACAATCCATGTGCTCCCCTTTGAATGAATCTTGGCCTCTCTTAAGGATTTTGATCCTAGCCACTCATTCATCCTCCCAAAAGTCTATAAATAGTCTTCATTTCCAAGAGCAAAATATCCATTCACCTTTCATTTTATGCATTGTTATCATGTCCATTTAGCTCTAGACTTAGCATAAGCAATACTAATTGTTAGTTTCTTTTTATCATCTTCAAGCTTTCTTAAAGAACATCATAGCTTAGCAATAATGGATTAACATAGTTTCTTTTATTGTTCTGCATAGCATATAGCATCATATCACACCTATATTTGGTCTAAAATCAATCTTAGTATGCATTAGAATATGCTCCAAGTGCTTAGAGAGCACACCCACATCCCTCTAATTGAAGCGAATCAAACATTTGCTCTATAGCACTTGTTTTTTTAGCAACAATCTTGAGGTGGCTTTGGTTTTGTTTTCATGTCTTATGCTATTTTTTTAGTTCATGAATATGTTAGATTAGTCTAATGTTTGAATGTTTCAGCCTTTCAAGACAGGTAACAGGTTCAAAATCATAGTCTACATTCTGGCACACCTGGTGGGACCCACTTCACGGGTTCTTTGCAAACATTCTGATGGGTTTTAGACCATTTTCAGATTTTTCAAGCTTATAGGTGGATGGAGCACTTCGATCCCTTCTTCTTCTTCTTGTCTATATTCTTCTTCCTCTTCTTGTCTATATTCTTCTTCTATTCCATCTCCTTCTTCTTCTTCTTCTAGCAAGGAGGTCATGGCCATTTTTTTTCAAAAATAATAATAATATCCATAAGGAAGCAAAATCATACACACCTTATTTTAGTGCTTAAAATGAACCCCCAAATCATTCTTGAATGCATTAAGGACTAAAATTTGCAAAATTTGTTCTAACAAACAAAACAAAAAAATTAATCAAGGCATTTGCATCCTTGCAACATCAAGGATTTTTAACAATGCATTCATGCAAAGTAGGAATGATCATATCTTTTTGGGCATAAAAAGAACATCAAATCTGCATTCAAACGAGTCAAAACAAAATCTTGAATGAAGCTAAAAGGAAGAACTTAGGTCCTAAGTGTCATTGTCAATTTTAAAATCAAACTCAATCTTGAATGCACTAAAAGGAACAAACAACTCTATTCCCTCATCTGTTTCAGTTTTCAAAGCAAGCAAGCCAAATTCAATCTTGAGTGATCTAAGGGACAAAACAAAGCTTTTTCAAAGTTCTTAAATCAACTCGCTAATCAAATCTTGAATGCACAAAAGGAAATAACTTGCAAACGTTCAATTCATTTACATTTTGAGGAAAGGAACAAATCAAAATCTAATCACGAGTGTCTTCATTTCAAAGTTCAAACATCACTTAATCAAATTTGGGAAAATGAACAAAATCTGCTTGATGTGCATGTAGGAGTTTTTCAAATTTTGCATAATCCTTGTTAGAGTAAGCAACGTGGAACATTTGAACTTGGACAAGTTCACCTGTTCTACTTTTAGCGAGGCCTGTCCAAGGAGAAGCGCTTCCTCCTCGGAGAACGACCTCAAACCGGTATCCCCCCCGGCCGGTATACAAATAAGTGAATACCAAAAGAATCACTTACATCTCCTAATCGCCGGGCGTTCGTGCCAAACACGTGACTGGGGATGGTAAACATTCCTCTCCCCCAGCATAATTGGCAAGGCTCTTAAGTGAGTCACAGATGATCAGCATAACCGGGTATGGAGACACCACGGAATCATTAGCAACCTGATAAAATAGAGGCTACCCTATCTACATCCGAAAGTATCAAAATCCTTGTGCAAGGACCGATTCCAAGGGGTTTACCGGGTCGCCTCAAGATTACTCACCATTTGTATTCCCTTCTAGGGGATACCAAGCTGTGGGCAAGCGATTTTGATACTCACCTTCCTTAGGTAGATCTGTTTGAAGTGCTTGACAGTCAAAGACTCCGTGAAAACACTTGTTGAAACATACACTTTCAAAGCTTTGTCAGAGTAAGTTGCCTTTGTTTGTATCTCGCAGGGTTGCTTTGTCCCTTGCGGAGATTACTTTGACTTTAACTTTTGCCATTGGAAACCTTTGCCTCAAAATCAGAAGCCCTTTTTCCAAGTGATGCCCAGCAAGAACAAACATCCTAAAGCAAAGTTGCCCAAATCCCAAGCCTATCAAGAGCGAAAAGTTACCAAGAAGAAACTCAAGACCTATCAATCCATTATCCAAGCAACCCAAGCAGAAGAAAAGTCTCAAGCCAAACTTGAGAACATTGCCCATAACGCCCGCATCAAACAGTTCGCCTTCCGTTTCTGAGTTAACCATCACTTTGTCAACCTTGAGCCAGAAGATTAGCCAATCCTTGTTCATGTCTTGTTCCATCTTCAGATCTTGAAATCTTGTCTCCAACATGCCTTGCATCTTAGTTTCATCCTAGTTTCACCCTTTGCATCAGCATTAAAACCTTAGTTGCATTTCAGAACATCATAAAGTTGCATATGCATTCATCTTCCTACCAGCATTCTAGAATCAATCCTTGTCATTCGCATAGAGCATTGTCCCTTCAACCTTCGATACCTTTTCCACCAGCATCCCCCCATCAGCTTTCCATATCTTTGCAGCAGATCCACCATCCTTTGTTCCAAATCCAGAGATCCACCAACACTTAGTGTTCTACCTTTTGAGTTGTTCCTATCCTATATCCAAGATCAGAGACCATCATCCTCTTTTTTGGCACAACGTGTTGTCATAAAGAAATCAAACCTTGTCCTTGCATAGCCATCATCTCGAGCAAGAGATTGGAGTGTATTGATAAGAAACTTGTTGACCGAAGATCATCAGTCTATCTTAGGTTGACCCCATCATATCTCTGATCCTCCATTTGGGAAAAATAGCAGCTCATTTGTTGACCACTCAGTAATCTTTCACCAGCTTTCCATCAGCAACCTATCTTTCCTCCACCATCTTGATCCATATCAGTTCCATCCAGCTTCCATCATCGCCATCTTGATCCCTATCTTTGCATTTGCATCTTAGAAGTCATCATCTTTAGAAGTTCATCAACTTTGCATCCATCAACATCTTTTAGCCAAACATCTTGCATACATTTAGCACTTGCATCTCCATGCCTGTTGAGACCAGATCTCGGAAAAGAAGAAGCATGAATCCTTATCCACCAACAACCTCATCCGATCCCAACCTTTTCACTAACGCCATGATGACCTACAATCCCCAGATCCAAGCCAGTAACCCATGTGAAGATCCAAACATCCCTTCATCCCCATTGGCAAACCAAGCATTTGTGAATCCTCCAGAAAGCCCACCAGCAACCAATGCCCTTGTACCACAACATCAGCAAAGCAAGTTTGTTCACTACCTGCCAGAAAGTACCTCCATCCCACCATCTCTCTATCCACGCATCCCCATCAAAACTATCCAAGTTCCAGCACAAGCATACTCTCCATTCCCTAATCCTATCATGCAAACACCCCAAGAGCTTTCCACCATTCCCCTTTTCTTGCAAGGAAGCCTCACCAGTCCCGCAACACAAGCTGCAGCACCATCCGCTCCATCTCATACCCCTTTTGCTTCATCATCTGCTATGGCTGCCCAAGCCCAAATCCAACACTTAACCCAAAGTCAGCTTCCACCTCTCACACAAGCTTTTACACCACCGCCATCCACAAGTCAAGCAACGCCTTTCACCATCAAAGGAGCACCGTCACCCTTCACCCCCCAAGCACCTATACCTTCTTCTTTGGGGTTAGTGCAATCGCTCCCCATTCCAACCTCATCCTTCTCTTAGGTGTTTCCTTCATTTTCCTCTTCACAAGCATCCGCTCAACCACAACCTCAACAAGCTCCTTTCTCCCAACCATCATTCATGTCTCAAGCTCCCGTTGCTCCTACCATTCCATCATCCGCTGCAGTGCACCCTAACACAAGCTCTCAGTGGGGCCTTACACAAGAAGAAATGAAGGCATGGGGGATCCCATCTCAATCCCCTACATCTATGGTTGCAAGTCAACAAACCGCCTTCGCCCAAGCAGCACAGCAGCAACTACCCCAAACACCGCCGGCGTCAAGCTATTCATCCCAAATCCCAAATACCTTCCAGCAAGTTCCACCACCTCAACAGCCAACTTTCCCCAGCTATCTTACCCCATCACCCTTTGCTTCTAGCTTTCCCACATCTATTCCACCTTTAAGTAACGCAGGCATGCACCCAGCTTATATCGGTCAAACCCAAAGCCAACCTCAGCAACTACCACCATCATACCCACAAGCAGCATCGTTCCAACATCCTCCCCCACAGCAGCCACATGCCCCCTTTCAGCAAACAACCATCATTCCTCAACAACAGCAAGTCCCTTGCTATCAGCCTCAGCAACAAATCCCTATCATCCCCCAGCAACAACAAGTTCCCACCTATCAGTTACAACAACAAGTTCCAGATGACCACTATCAGCAAGCAGTCCCACAACAACCGCCAGTTCAACAACAGCAAGTAGCCCAACAACATCAAGCGGTCCCATATCAATATCCCCCTATGCCACACCAGCAATATCCCCAACAACCATTGCCCCAAAATCAGTTCCAAACCATTTATCCACAGCAAGCACCATATCTAGTTCCACAGCTTCCATCACAAGCAGAGGTTCCAGTTCCCTCGCCACTCAATGCTGAGTGGGAAGCAATGAAAAATGCTCTAAAAGAGCTACAAAGTGGAACAGAGAATAAAACCTACAAGTTCGAAGAGGTGTGCTCATATCCCTTCGATCGGTCCATAGCAACTATCCCTTTCCCCAAGCATTTTGAGATGCCTAAGTTCGACAAGTATCGATGGAAAGGAGATCCAGTAAACCATATCAAAGAGTTTTACATGGCGTGCCAAGAAGTGGCTTATAGTGATAACTATCTCCTGCGCCTGTTTCCCAAGAGCTTGGGAGGAACTGCTGTTGAGTGGTTTTACAAAATACCACATGGGACAATAAACACCTTTGCTGAACTCTCTGAGAAGTTCATCACACACTATGCCCATAATGTAGAGAATGAGTTGTCCTTGCTAGACCTATGCAACTCAAAGCAGAAAGATGGAGAAAGCCTTGCAGAATACTTGCAAAGATGGCAGAATCTTACAACCAGGTTATCATATCAGCCGCCAGAGAAGCATCTAACAAAGATCTTCATTGATAACCTACATCTAAAGCTATCCCATCACATGCGAATGAACTGTCTCCAGACATACCAAGACATCAAGAGCAAAGGCATAGGCATCGAGAAAGCTCTCCTAGACGAAGGCACTATTCGTCACTTCAAGGATGATTCCAAAAACAAACCCAACAATGATAAATCTCGTTACTGGAATCGTAACAAAAATGTTGTTACAGATGGAGCCACTGACACTAAGAATGTACAATTCGTTGTGGCTAGTCCTACACCAGCTCAAACATACCAACCGCCACAAGCGCCCATCTATCAGCAACCACCAGCTCCCGCATATTAAGCACCTATTTATCAGCAGCCTCCTCAAGCTCATCAACCACCTGTGCAACAGTATCAGCAGCAATACCAACAGCAACAGCCAGCACGTCAAGGCAATCCTGTTAACGCAGTTAACATTGCCCCAAGGCAGAACAAACCCAATAATCAGAACAATCCAAAGAGGACTTTCACACCTTTGGGTGAGCCTCTGGATCAGATCTTTTATCGGCTAGCCAAGGCAAATATGATCACATATCCGCCCATCCCACAGAAGGATGACAACGCACCAAAGTCTGATTGGTATAAAGAACATGAATACTGTGATTACCATCGTGTGAAGGGGCACACAACATTGAAGTGCATGCGGCTTAAGCACTACATCCAGGATCTCATCGATCGCAAGGAAATCCAAGTCGATGCACCAACTCAAGCTTCACCAAATGCCGGTTTGCAAATATATCAAAATGTGTTCCCTCAACACGATACCGGGAAGAATCAAGCCAACGCCAATCAGCCCCAAAATCATGGCAAAGGCAAGCAAGAAGATCACACAGCGGCCTACATCAACTATGACAAGTATGTCGGATGCATAACTCAAGTTGAGCCCATCCAAGATGAGCCCACCATCAATACCATCCACGTCAAAGGGCCGGATCGACAATGTGCTGCAACTACCCGCAGTGGTAGGATAACTGTTGCCGGTGCTCCTCCAAGGTCAGCTGCTCCTCCAAGGCCAACATCTACTGCATCCATAGCACAGTCTAACACCAGGCCATCATCAAATGCACGCGCAACACAGCATAATGCACCAAGTGCACAATACAATATCATAGAGCATCTTGGGAACATGCCAGCCCAAATATCTATCTTGGATTTGCTCCGCACATCACCCATCCATCAGGAGATCCTGGACAAAGCTCTAAAAGAAGGCCATGTCCCCACGGACATTAACACAAATCAGTTTGAAACTCTTGTGGGACACCTATCTGCAGCATGTGCCTTATCCTTCAAAGAATCTGATATACCAGATGCCGCTCCTGACCATACTCTCCCTCTCCGCATTGCTGTCATGGTTAGAGATTTCGCCATCAAACGAGTTCTAGTGGATAATGGCTCAGCCCTCAACTTGTGCACATTAAAAGTCATCAAGAAGATCAGGTTCACGGAGGCCAACATACAACATGAGCAAATCACTATCAAAGCATATGATAACTTGGAGCGTACCTCTGAAGGTACTATAACTTTGCCTATCTAGCTAGGCCCAGCAACGCAAGATACTCTCTGCCACGTTGTTGATCTTGACCTACTGTTCAATATCCTCCTTGGTCGTCCATGGATCCATTCCATTAAGGCCGTACCATCTACTTACCATCAGTGCATCAAGTTTCCACATCAAGGCACTGAGGTTACCATCCACGCTAACCCTAACCCCTTCGCATACTGCCTTGCGATGGAAGCATCTTTCCCTCATTCTACTCATTGTCCTGGAACCGATATTGGTACTTCTATTGCTAGCTCATCCCGATCCCATCGCGATCCAGAGACCATCCTTTCTTCCACCTTATCATCCATCAAGATCAACAACCAGGGTTGTGGCGAATACAGCCTCAGTGATGCATTTGCTGTAGGAGCTCTTCCACGTGATCCACATACTCAAGGGCGCCCAAGTTGTCAAAACAAGCATGTTAAGGAACATCATAAGCTCAAGCAGATAGGAAATATGACTTTTGAGTCTCATGGTACCATCAACAGCAAAGAAATGGATCCAGATATTAACAAATGGTTATACAAAGATCCCCCATCACGTGACACACAACTTCTTGAGTACTTCAAAGAGAAATATCCAATCCCCTTCAAAAATGTCACAGAACACTATAACTATCAAGGTGGTGGTCTAGGACCACAAGAGGACGGAAATTTGTTTCCTATCATACCATCCCAAAATCCAGAACAGCAAGGACTTGGCTTTAATACCTCTCGCCTGCTTGAACAAGAGCCCAATACCACAACTGAGGGCACTAACATGACCAACGTGAACTTTTCGAATAGCCAGGATGACCTTGTGGAAATCGAAGACATCCCCGAAGAGAAAGACATCCGATCCTATGACGATATCTTTGCCAACGACACCCTCCTGGGGACTTCTGTTCTCCAACAACTCTCCATTAACCTCATAGATCTTCCCCTCACAAACCCTGACCTCATAGATTGGGACCAACCAAGCATTGCACACATCGATGAGTTCCAAAGCGCACAAGCACTCCTAGAATTCATGGGGGCATCAGGTCCAGCAAGCAATCAAGATCCAACATCAACCTCTGTCTATCAGCTTCACCCAGAAGGATATTTTGGGGAAGAGGCAAGATTTAGTCACAAAAATGATAAAGCAAAAGAACATCATGATTCTTTATGTGAAAACCCTTCTGGGGCACATTCTGACTCCAAAACAGTAAAAATAAAGGGCGTATCTTCTAGTGAAAACTTGGCAATTCAAGCGCTAGAAGATGAAGCCTTACCTCTTCCCCCTATCCAAGATTATAGACCAGAGCAATCTCCAATCATCATAGAAGAGACCAAGCCAATCAACTTGGGAACAGAAGAATGTCCAAGGATCACCTACATTGCAGTCAACCTAACAGAAGGAGAAGAAATGGCTCTCAGCACCTTGCTCAAGGAATCAGTTATCAACTTTGCATGGTCATACGCCCACATGCCTGGGCTTGATCCAAACCTTGTTGTTCATCATCTATCAGTAGATCCAAATGTTAAGCCAGTGAAGCAGAAGCTAAGGAAAATGCATCCAAAGGTAGCATTACTAGTTAAAGCAGAGCTTGAGAAGCTCCTTCAAGCAAAAATCATCAGAGCAATTGACTACTCAGAATGGATCTCTAACATGGTGCCAGTCACAAAGCCTTCTGGCGACATCAGAATCTGTACTGATTTCAGGGACTTGAACAAGGCATGCCCTAAGGATGATTTCCCATTGCCAAACATAGACATGCTTGTAGACCTCACAGCGGGTCACGAAATGCTATCACTCATGGATGGCTTTTCTGGTTACAACCAGATTCATATAGCAGAAGCAGATCAACATAAAATAGCATTCACAACCCCATGGGGTACCTTCTGCTACAATATGATGCCCTTTGGGCTAAAGAATGCAGGAGCAACATATCAGCGAGCAATGACAGCGATCTTCCATGACATGATCCACAAGATCCTTGAAGACTATGTGGATGATATCCTTGCAAAATCCAAAACAAGGGATGAACACCTTAACATCTTAGAGCGTGTGTTTGATCGTCTGAATCATTATGGCTTAAAGCTTAATCCAAAGAAATGTGTCTTTGGTGTTACATCTGGAAGGCTCCTAGGTTTCATAGTATCGCGACGAGGCATAGAGATAGACCCCAAGAAGGTCAAAGCAATAACAGAGATGCCTCCACCAAGAACACTAAAACAGCTCAGAAGCCTACAAGGAAAGCTTCAATCAGTGCGTCGGTTCATTTCTCAGTTAGCAGACAAGTGCCAACCTTTTACGCATCTCCTATGCAAAGACACAAGCTTCAAATGGGATCCCATATGTCAAAGAAGCTTTGATAAGATCAAGGAGTATCTTGCCAATTCTCCAATCCTAGTACCACCAATTCCAGGACGCCCTCTCATACTCTACATCTCGGCAACCACTACAGCACTGGGGGCACTCTTAGCTCAGCATGATGATGACAACAAGGAGAGAGCCATCTATTACATCAGTCGCACTCTTGTCGGATATGAGCTTAATTATTCACCTATGGAAAAAGCATGCCTTGCAGTGGTCTTTACCACTCAAAAGCTTAGACATTACATGCTCAGTCACACAATCAAGCTCATTTCAAAGGTGGACCCCCTCAAATATCTACTATCAAAGACAACTCTCACAGGCCGTATGGCAAAATGGGTCATGATACTCAGTGAGTTTGACATCCAGTATATTGATCGCAAAGCAATCAAAGGGCAAGTCATTGCCGATCAACTAGTAGAAGCACCACTGGTGGATGCCTATCCACTAATCATGGAATTCCCTGATGAACACTTATGCATGATTGAAGAGCAGCCCATGTGGAAACTATACTTTGATGGCTCCTACACATCACATGGATCAGGGGTAGGAATCCTATTCGTCACACCTCAAGGTGACTACATCCCAAAATCATTCAAATTGGGATTCCCATGTACCAACAACATTGCAGAATATGAGGCACTCATCTTAGGTCTCAGAACAGCCATTCAGTGGAATATCATAGAATTACAAGTATTTGGAGATTCACAGTTGATTATCAAACAAGTCCTAGATGAATATCAAACAAAGGATGACAAGTTGCTACCTTACAAAGAGCTGGTGGACAAACTGCAAGAGCATTTCCTACATCTACAGTTCACACAGATCCCAAGACTTCAGAACAAAGCAGCGGACGCAATGGCAACCATTGGATCCTTGTTAGAAATCCCACGTGACGCATCACAATATGAATTCCTAGTCGAGCAGCTACATACGCCAGCTTATGAGAACGCTGATGCAGAAATGGTATGTGTCTTGGTTGGTCCCCAATCCCCATGGTACCACGACATCCATGCATATCTAAAAAATGGTATCATATCTCCCCATCTCACCAATAACCAACACCAAAACCTTATTCGCAGAGCTTCCCGCTACACTCTTGTAGCCAACACCCTATATTATCGTGGGTATCACAATGTCCTATCTAGATGTTTAGATTCAAATGAGGCCGTCCTGGCCTTACAAGAAGTTCACACTGGAATTTGCGGTGCCCACACGAGTGGCATGGTTCTAGCAAAGTAGCTGCTTAGAGTTGGATATTATTGGCCAACAATGGAACATGATGCATGTGATTTTGTCAAGAAATGTCTCCCATGTCAACAGCATGCCAATTTGATACATGCACCAGCACAAGATCTACAGCCTATTGCACCACCATGGCCTTTTTCATGTTGGGGCCTCGACCTCGTTGGCTTGATCACCCCCCTCTCTTCGGATGGACACAAGTATATCATAACAGCCATAGAGTACTTTACCAAATGGGTTGAAGCGATTCCACTCACCCTTACTACTGGCATCCAAATATCCAAGTTCATCCTCTATCATATCATTTGTCACTTCGGCATACCATCTACCATCTTCACAGACCATGGCACACCTTTTGAAAACCAGCATGTGGATGATCTATGTGCTAGACTCCACATCCATCACCATTTCTCCAGTCCATATTTCCCTCAAGGAAATGGCCAAGCTGAGGCAACTAACAAAACTATCTTGAAAATCTTCAAGAAGGTTGTCAATGATTCTAGTCATGACTGGCACCTCCAAATCAATCCCGCCCTTTGGGCCTACCACACTTCTTATCGCACTCCCACAGGCACCACCCCATACTCCCTTGTATATGGTGCTGAAGTTGTTCTACCGATCGAGGTTGAGCTCCCCTCATTGCGAGTCTCCATGAAGAACTACACCACTGATGAAGATTATCGTATAGCCCGTCTCACACAGCTAGACCTGTTAGATGAAAAGAGACAGCAAGCATATGATCACCTGGTGGCATACCAAAATCGACTCAAAAGGAGTTATAACAAAAAGGTCCATCCTAGACAATTCCAGGTCGGTGACATGGTCCTTAAAGAAAATCAGAAGGTCCTAGCAAATAGAGAAAAGAAAGGCAAGTTTGAGCCTACTTGGTTGGGCCCCTATGTTGTCACCGCATCCTTCGGCTTGGGAGCTTATCAGCTATCAACACCAGAAGGTGAGCCCTTGAATGATCCTATCAACATCATCCATCTGAAGAGGTTCTATGCCTGAACCTGATCCTGCATATATCAGAAAATCCAAAAACATTCAAAAAAGCAAAAAAAAGCAAAAAAGAAAAGAGAAAGAGAAAATGATCGTCCAAACGGTGAAAACTTGGCAATTCAAGTGCCTTGGACAAGTATGTTGGTGAAAACCTGGTAAACAGGCGCCAACATAGTAAACTGGGCTATTTATCTATTCAATTGTCCTTTCAGCTACCGTCCTCTTCCTCCATCCATAACAGATCTCCCAACAGTTCCATCTCCCCTATCCTCCAAGCATTCGGCTTCCATCTTCCTCCAACCCATCTGCAATCCATATCCTATTCCAAAGCTTTGTACCATATCTTGTACCATATCCTTATCCCTTTCCTATACAGCGCAATCCTTTCTGTAAATATCCTTCTTGTCTCCGTCCTAGTGAGAGTCCCACCGAGTGTGATCTTCCTATCCCCAATCCTGAGCTTCTGTACATATCCCTTGTGCATATCGTTCCTCCTTGTTGTACATAACCTTTGTCCGTCCTGCAGCAGCATTTGATCAAATATCTTGTCCCGTCCCCAGCCTCAGAAAACTTTTAGTCCCACTCGGGCCTTGTGCTTCAGCAACATCAATTGTCGACTTATCCTTGCTCATCCTGATTATTCCTTGAACTTCAGCTTTTGCCAGCGAACAACTACACTTATTCTCTCACCAACCCATGGGTCCTTGAGGATATATCGTTCCTCCTGTCTGACCTAATCTTCCATCCTGGTCCTTGAGGATATATCGTTCCTCCTGTCCGACCAATCTTCCCACCATCAATCAAATCACATCTCTCTCCTTGGCAAAGGATGTCTTTTTGGAGTTTTCATTTTGACCTTGGATTTTTTCCTTTGGGTCTTGTTAATCTTTTACAGCTTCTCATTGTTCTCTACTCAACGTCACCACGATCCTTTATATCATGGTGTGCTACGAATGAGGATAATCTGGGGCAAGGTCTTTTGATCTTTTGCTTCTGCCTGTGAGTCAGTCGTGTGTTTGTGGTTTCTTCAGCATCATTTCCACCATGCCTCCTTCGGGTTTCATGTGCTATGCTGGGGCAACCCTGCGTGTCTTTTTCACGTCAGTCCTATGCAACACTGGTGACAAGGCCTCGTGATCCCAGTATCCTTGGCAGGTCTCTAGCATTGCTATATTAAACTAGGTTGTGCTCTCCACATTTGCACTTGGAGCTTCCCCATCTCCCCTGCATCCTGCATCATATAGATTAATCTTGCATCCTCATGTAGCTGCATCCTGCATTTTGCATTCCATCTCATCTTGCATTCACTCATCTTTGCTCTTGGAAGCTTGGTTATTTATCTCCCCTTCTTCCTAGGTCCTTCCTTCTCTGTTTCCTTTCGAGAAAATTTTACAATATTTGCTCCTTGCGTTATTTTCTCGAGGGGGCACAATCCCTTATTCCTCTAAATTCTAGCCTTGGGCATCTTATTTTCTTGTCTTTGACGCCATGCCACTTGCGACATCGCATCAAAGAGGGGCAAAATGTAGACACCTAAAAATCCTTTAGAAAATAAATTATTTTTATTTTCTGAAAAATCCCTGATGACATCATCATTTATTAATTAATTATTTATTTAATTAATTAATTTATTTTTATGTCATTAAATCCCTTTATCTTAATTAAAAATATTTAATTAAGAAATCCCTCCCAAAAATGTTTAAATCTTATTTAAACATTAATCCCCTATTTATTAATTATTTTAATTAATAAATTGACCAAAAATCCCCCAAAAAATAATTAATTTATTTTTTGACCAAAAGTTAGCCTTTTTTCCTAAGACCACTAACCTCTTCCAAAATCTTCTAATCCCTTCTTAATTTCGATTAAAAGGCTAATCCCACCTTTTCTAACCCTAATCTCAACTCAAAATATTTAATTAAGATTAAATATTTAATTTTCATATTTATTGAAAATATTTCAATAAATATTCCCAAAACTTAAGCTTTTGGAATGAATAAACTTTTATTCCATAAAACCAAGGAGAATTCTAGACTCTTCTAGAATCTTCTCAACCCAACCTCTTCACCCATCCTAATCCTAAAATCCCCTAATCCTAATCCTAATCCTCCCCCTAACCTTGTCACATTCCCTAAACAAGGTTAGCCAACTCCTAAGCTTGACCCAAAGTCAACAAACTTCTAGAGGCTTCTCTTACATGCATTAAGTGCATTTAAAGCCTCCTTATCCCTCTTACATGCATTTATGATGCATTTAAGAAGCCCCTCACCCCTTTCTTACACCCTTTGACCTTAGGCACATTTCCCAAATTGTGCACATTCCTCCCATCTTTCAACCCAATGCCCTTGTGACACTTGTCACAAGGAGGTGGCCTTGAACTAGCACAATCCATGTGCTCCCCTTTGAATGAATCTTGGCCTCTCTTAAGGATTTTGATCCTAGCCACTCATTCATCCTCCCAAAAGTCTATAAATAGTCCTCATTTCCAAGAGCAAAATATCCATTCACCTTTCATTTTATGCATTGTTATCATGTCCATTTAGCTCTAGACTTAGCATAAGCAATACTAATTGTTAGTTTCTTTTTATCATCTTCAAGCTTTCTTAAAGAACATCATAGCTTAGCAATAATGGATTAACATAGTTTCTTTTATTGTTTTGCATAGCATATAGCATCATATCACACCTATATTTGGTCTAAAATCAATCTTAGTATGCATTAGAATATGCTCCAAGTGCTTAGAGAGCACACCCACATCCCTCTAATTGAAGCGAATCAAACATTTGCTCTATAGCACTTGTTTTTTTAGCAACAATCTTGAGGTGGCTTTGGTTTTGTTTTCATGTCTTATGCTATTTTTTTTAGTTCATGAATATGTTAGATTAGTCTAATGTTTGAATGTTTCAGCCTTTCAAGACAGGTAACAGGTTCAAAATCATAGTCTACAATAATAACAAAAACATTTTACCATTTCAAGATCTACGGTTCAGATTTATTTCTATTGCCGCCTAAACTATACAATTTTCTGATTGGCTCTAGGTTTTACATAGGGATCAATGATAATAATATGGATTCATAATTACCTCCATAATTACCTCATTAGACAAAATACAAAACATCATTATCACCAAAAATGGTTTACCTCGATCATTGTGCCATTCCAAACTTGTATGTCATTCCTGGCTAACTTGGCAAAAGTTATTCCTGGCACTCGGCATTAACTATACTCAACATCAATTGAACTTCTCTGTCACTTGGTAATCATTGATATATGTAACTTGGCAATAACTATACTCTCAGCATATTACAAACATAGTGACCATGACTTTACTCGGCAGTACTACTGCTTGGTAAGTATACAATACAAAACTCAGCCTTTACAAAATGACTCGGTCGCAATGATTACTGACCATCATTGCCTAGATATATGACTAAGTGTGAAACACTAATGGCCAACAAAACTATAGAGATCTACAATCTCCCCCTTTGACATTAGTGGCAAAAACACTTTGTCATGACATTCGTATTTACAATTACAAAAGTATGTTTGTACTAGCCTAATACTCCCCCTGAGATATATATACACATTCAAAATTTTGTTACTTGTCCCTATTTTTTCCTTGTGTGTACTCGTGTCATGATGATTCCCCCTTGTTTTTGACATGACTAATTTCTTCATCAGTAGGTAGCTCACAAATTTTCTCCAGAAAAGGTTTATGCAGCACCGTGATCATGCAGAGTGCCTCCGTCCAAGCAGTTGAAGCAAGGTTCAAAACTTTTGTCTGCACTTCTAAATCGGTAGCTAAACTAATGAGACTCTCAGTTGTGGACAAATGTGGATCACTCTAGATCAATGCTTTAGCCTTTGCTTACTTTCTCTGTATAGCCTCCAGATGCGGTGTCAAAATAGTTTGAATAGAGAGTAGGCAAGAACAAATCTTGCCATCATTAGCCATCAGCTCGGCTAACTTACCTTATGTCTGCATGATTTTTACATAATGTGTAGCACTGGTGTCTGCATCGAAGGTCAAGGATTGACTTGTAGCTTTAATCTCTTGCTTGAGAGTATCAAGAAATCATTGATTCTCATCTGTGAACAATTCAACATTACATATTTTGGCCAATAGAGACTGTCTGTTCACAACTAATCCCTCAGTCTCCTTTACCAAATTGGATAGCTCAACCTATTTTACTACTATCTTAGCAGATATTTTCTCTAGCATTTTGGTCTCAAACCACCATTCTAACCATTCAAATAACTTATCACTTGCATAGCTAACTTCATTATTGACTTTCTGAACAATGTGTACAAGTTGTTCCAATATGGGAATGGAACTATTTACATCTGATAAGTCATATACTTCATTAAATATATCTTTGATTTCATGAAGAACCTATTTTTGTTGATGCTCTCTTCGGAGTTCTTCTTGCCTGCTTTTTCTTGTCAGCAAATCTTTCATTATCTACAGTTGCCCATAAGAAAGGTTATTTGTATCCCATTTAGGAATGACAATGACTTCATCAATTGTTACCTCATCTTTTTCCTTTTGTGCTCTTGGTGGGGTGCTTCCACTCGGCATCTGTACAAGGGCTTTGATTGCCTCTTGCTCTTTTGGCTCTTGTTCTTCAATGAGTTTTCCTTTGACATTTTCTTCTCCTTTCTCCTTCTCCTCGGGAGGAGGACTAACAGCTTGTTCATCTAATTTGATTCCTTGTTCTTCTATGTTGTGTTCTTCCTTAGGAGGACTTTGAATTTTTTCTTATGCTTTGTCTTCTTCCTCAGTAGATTGAGTTAGTGGTACCAACTTGATGGGTTCCTCGGTAAGACTTGTACCGACTAACTTATCAACAGTAGCAACTCTAGGTAGTGTAGGATTATCATCATCAAAATGTGTGCTCGTGATGGTGGGATAATCTATGACTTGCAACAGTATAGTGTTGCTACCTGGCAGGGGTGTGTCAATTGCTTTCATGTTCTTTAAATTATCCTCAATTAAGAACGAGTTCTTAATGGGGCTCTCCTCCGGTATGTCAACAATGTGAACCTCAAAAGTATCATGTGATTTCACTTCCTTAGGAGTAACAGTCTCCATTTTATTTTGCTGGTTTTCAGGTTCAATAGCTATTGAAGTAGTAGCATCTTTTCCTTCATTCTTTTCTTCATCCTTTTCTTCATCCTGGTCAGGTAACAATCCAATCAATACCTTCCAAATTTTTAAACTTTCTTGCACAACATCTTCAACCTTGTGTTGAAGAATTAGATAGGCTCTAAGTTTAGGATCAAACTTGCCTCTGTATTGCTCAATTATATGTTTTATGTCTATAGGGGTGAGAGTGGATTCAACTGGTGCTAATGTACTCTCCCTTATTTCCTTCTCTATTTGTAGAGCATACTCCCATTTCTATGCAACCCTGTTGCATAATTCCTTTGGAATTCTATTTTCAATTTCAATTGGCAGCATCTTGAAAATGCATAACATTTCAAGAATAGCATCCTCAACCTTCTCTTTATCTCCAATGATCATTTTTCCAAACTTTAATCTTTTCACCTCATCCACTACTATTGTGCTAGTAATCTTAAGACATAATTCATCAACAGTGAGTTGATGTGTACCCTATTGTGTAGCCTTCCCCTTTATTCCTTCATCACTTTCGGTTTCTTCATCATCATCTTGTGTTAGAAAAAGTTTCCTTCTCGACTTCTTCATAGCCTTGGTCGGCACTACCTCAGGTTGAGAAAAATTTCACTTTGCAGATGCAGTAGGCATCTTAGGGGTCTTGATAGTAGTTCTTCTAGTTTGAGGCCTTAGTGATGGTGTCTCTGACACTTTACATTTCAACACTCTTCTCTTTGGTGGGGACTCAACAATTATTGGTTTCTTCTCTTCTTCTTCTTCTTTCTCACCACCACTAGTTGCACTCTTTTCATCTTCTCCCAATCCTTGGGTCAACTCTAGTGGTGCATCCTTCTCAAATTCTTTAACATATTCTTCCAGATTTTTCACTATCTTCTTTCTTTTCCTCTTAGTGGTGGCAGCCAATAATCCCAAAGAGATCTTGGATTTGGCTTCTTCAAATGTGCCAAAGTAAGGTGCCTTAGTATCAATTTCCTCAGCTAAGAGGGTTGTGATTGCATTAGTAGCTTCATCTATGTTGAGTTCATAGGGTAATGGCATTAACCATGAAACCCTAGGTAGGACTCCATGTGCATAGGTAAAGTCTGTGTCTACCAAAAAACATATATCCTTACTGTATTTCTCAATCAAAGACATAGGGACTCTAGTCCTATTCCTCATCTTCTTCTTAAACTTAATGAAATAATTATCCATTATCCCTTCAAAAATCATCACCAATCTAGTTTATAAAATCATTTATTTGAGAAGTGATGGGCTTCTTCTTATCCCATGTCACATCACCATGTGTAGGAAAACACTTCTTGACATAAAAGAATATATAGATCAATAGGGAACAAAACTTACACATAGAATTCTTCACCATCTAGATGGAGTTCAAGTTCTCAACAAGTTGAGTCAGATAGAGCTCGGCAAGGTCATATGTGTGCCCTTTCTTAATTATCTTCCATGCCTGGTCCAATACCATATAGGGAACGTTGTCCAACCGACTGGATTGATAGAACTTGTGTGAGATGAATCTAATAGTGAAGTCAATTTTTGGATAAATATTGGTAGAAATTGTCATTCTGCATTTGTTCCAAACTACCTGGGTGTTTTCTTGTATATCCTCTTTTCTAGCACATTTCATCATTCTTTTTTCGTCAATTGTAGGGTAGCTAGTGACTTTGTGCATCATTTCCTTTGTGATCTTCACCGGTCCATCTTCCAACCATAACTACATGTCATGTACTCAACCCAAAATGATCTTTATCCATTCCACTTTGAAATTTTGTGGGAAATTTAGGACATTCACTAACCCTTGATCGACAACAACCTTATGTTCCAGCTTTAGCACTCCATTGACACATAATTTTTCATATGCTTTCCTGATCTCATAATCACCAATTTCTCCAATTTTGCACATATAGCAAGACCTAACGTCATTCATTAATAACACATTTTCTAGAATAGAAGATAGGGCTCCATTCAAATCTCCTTTGACAGCACTTTTGGATATTGCCTTGAATACCCTCGATTTGCAAACTTTGTTCCTTACGAGTTGTACATTGAAAACTTCCATCCCTTGTTTCTTGACTAGTGTGGATGAAGATGATGTCATTTTAAACTGTAATTTTTGAAAAGAAAATATTTTCTTGGTAAAGTACCTTTTTGTCAATAACCCTATAGATGAATTTTGCCAATGGCACGCTAAGAAAATTCAAAATTGCTTAGCTTAATTTGGTTGCACAAACTCTAAATCACTCTTTGAAATCTCAAATAGCCAGGTGAAATGAAATTAATGACAACTTTCCACTTTATAGAATCTAAAAAAATAGGATTAGGGCCTCATAAATGCTCCGTATAGATTTAGGTAGATTACAGTTGTCTCAGCAAACTCACAAGCTCGGTCGATATAACCATTGTGATACAGCTCGGTGTACATAGCATTTCATCCATAGCAGGTGCTCGACATACATTGATAGCTCGGTCATTGACACTGATGCTCGGCATCAAAAATGAAATTTTCTATTTTGCTCACATATGTCCTAATGCATCTTTATCTATGTTGATGTGGACTTTTTCTCGCTTCTATGTTAGGAACTGATGAAAGATAAGGCTTTTGCAAGACTCAATTCCGAACATACCTTTCAAGCTTAATTAGAAGAAGTGTGATCACCTGATCCATTGCATTCAGTGATTGCAGATGTGCTAGCTTCGCTTGAGTTTACTTCTTCTTTCTTCATCCATGTCTTTTCCATTTGACTCTTCAGTTTCTCATGGATACCTTCATTCTGATTTTCATTTCTTGGCATAGGTGATCTACAATCTTTCTTTAAGTGACCAACCTTTTTATATTTGTAACAGACCATGCTTCCATTCATCTAGCTTTTAGATTTGCCTCTAAAGTGAGTCTTCATGCAATTTGATTCAATGTGTCCATATTTACCACAATAATGGCAACTATACCAAATGTTGTAATCCCAATTGTAATAGTTATGCTTTTTGACTGGCTTGGTTTGTTCATTTGATGACCACCTTGGTCTAGATCTGCATTCAAATGCTTTGTGTCCATATTTCTGACAATTGAAACAACTTCCTTGAAACTTGATGAGGTGAATGAATTTCTAGCTTTAGATCTACATTCATGTGCTTGATGTCCATGCTTCTTGCAGTTAAAACAATGTCCATTAAACTTAGGCTTAGAATCAAACTTACCATGTTTGCTTCTGCATATGTTGGCTATATGTCCTAGCTTTCCACAATGATGACAAGTGGGCTTGGTGTTCTTTGGTTTAGCAATCTTTTTTTCTCCACTCATGGATGATTCTCCTTCTTCAGTAGATGAATGTTCATTCAGTCCAAGTCCAGATCTATCACCGGATCTTCTAGGTGATCTTAACAGCTCTTCAAAATATTTTGCAGCTTCATTGGGTTTGTTCATCCTTTCATTGATTTCATTTTCATTTCTCAAATCATGTTTCAATTGATCATTTTCACACCTTAGTTGATGGATTTCCATATCTTTTCTACCCAATTCCTGATTAACCATCAGTAGCTAATTTACCATGTCTAGTTGATTATTAGTCAACCTTTGCATGTCACTTGTTCTTTCATCTAGCTTGATTGCAATTTGTCTTTTGTCTTCCTCAACCATTTTCTTATCATCTTCATCTTTCTTTTTCTATTCCACTAATTCACAAAGTCTGACAGATTGAATTTCTTGTTCTCTCCTTAGAGTTTTGATGTCATCATTTAGTATGGTATTTTTCTCCAGTAGTTCTTTTATAGCTTTATCACTCTCAGCAGAGTTACTATTGTCAAATAGTCCAGAGATGTCTTCCTCTTTGTACTATGGCTCATTTTGTTGAATTGCAATCTCTCTTCTCTTGCTCAAGGATTTCTTCAATTCTCCTCTGGCTGCTTCCAGTTGTTGTAATGCCAGTTGTACTTCAATATTTTGATTCTCTATGATCTTCCCCAATTTATAAACTTCCATTTTAAGATCTTTTTCCTCAAGTGGTTAGACTTCCTTAAGAGAAACCTTGCAGCTCTAATACCAATTGTTGGAAGTATAAGTGGGAAAGTAATACTAAGAGGGGGGGGTGAATCAGATATTACCTACTTTTATCCTTTTAATCTGATAAAACTTTATGCATGACATAAACAAAACTTGATCATAGTAAGCAACAAAATATATAAAGCAGCATACATGAAATCACTCATAACACCATGATTTTGGTAACCCAGAAACCCTTGAAAGGTAAAAGTGGGGTGGGGATGACACCCACAAATCTTCACTACTGCAGTAATAAGTTTTGCCTCTTAAGGCTTACAAAATGTGATCAAATCATGATCTACCCTGTGAAAGGTCTACTCTGTCAAAAGATAAAAGACTTGTATAGTCTACCTTGTTAAAGGATTTATAAACTTACAATAAAGTAAGCACTTGGTAAAGAGATTTACAAAAAAGTCTGCTAAGACTACTCAGTTAAGAGATTTACCCTAATACACTCATCAAAATGTCTCAGTATCTGATCTTTCGGTTTGCACTAGTATGCAGATTATAGATCTCCTCTTTACTTTATACTTTGATCTCTTCTATTTGATCTTTCTTGATTCTTTCCTTTCACTGCTTAGCTCGGTCACTAAACTTTGTCTGAATACTTCACTATTCTGAATATACTTCTCTGATCATCTTCTCATACTAATTCAATCTTATCTCTTTGATTCACACACTTCTCTCTGATTTAGATCTTGCCCTTATATAATAACAAAAACATTTTACCGTTTCAAGATCTACGGTTCAGATTTATTTCTATTGCCACCTAAACTATACAATTTTCTGATTTCTAGGTTTTACATAGGGATCAATGATAATAATATGGATGCGTAATTACCTCCATAATTACCTCATTAGACAAAATACAAAACATCATTATCACCAAAAATGGTTTACCTTGATCATTGTGCCATTCCAAACTTGTATGTCATTCCTAGCTAACTCGGCAAAAGTTATTCCTGGCACTTAGCATTAACTGTACTCAGCATCGGTTGAACTTCTCTGTCACTTGGTAATCATTGATATATGTAACTTGGAAATAACTATACTCTCGGCATATTACAAACATAGTGACCATGACTTTACTCGGTAGTACTACTGCTTGGTAAGTATACAATACAAAACTCGGCCTTTACAAAATGACTCGGTCACAGTGATGACCAACCATCATTGCCTAGATATATGACTAAGTGCGAAACACTAATGGTCAACAAAACTATAGAGATCTACAATATCTTCATAGTTGCACTTGTGACTAGTGATGATTGTGTGATTTTTTGATGTTCGTTCATAATGGCCCAATGATGAAAATAAGTTCCTTAACATTCTATAATGAATGATGAACACAAAATCCTATGTTACAGTTTCTCTATTGCAAGTACACCTTTGCATTTTCACGTAGCTTGCATTGTTAGATTTCATGTTAATTTGTATTTTTAGGCTGCATTATGTGTTTGAGAGGGTTTCCTTCATCTTTCTTTTAGACTTTTAATCAACTGTGATCATGTAACATATTCATTTCCTTATCTTCTTTCGTGATCTCAATTGAAATTTCCTATCTTAAACAGTTGATTGATTTTGGGGCATTCTCTTTCTTGAGGCAAATTCCCTTTCTTCCCTCCAGTTCTTTTCACCTCTTCCAAACTTCTATCTTCCATTCACTTTCACCCCACTTCTTTTCTTCTAATTCAACCTTGGGGCATAATCTTTCATGCTTTATGATCTACCTTGGTTCTGTGATCCTTATATCTTTCATCTTACATCAAGAACCTTATCTTTAGTTCGATTTGATCAAATTTATCAATTTACTATTTCTCCTCTATCTCATTTCAATTTTGATCACGAGGGGGCAGTACCTATCAAACTTCAATCCTTGATTCAGCTTTATCAATCATATCAATTGCTTCACTTGGGGCAACCTTGCTTGAGACTAGACAATTACCTATTTACAGGGGTATTGGCCTTGTCTTTTTCAATCAGCTTATCTTTGTCCTGATGTGTTCCCATCCATCAATCACACATCTGGATTGTTTTGTGATCCCAAATTGATCTCACATTTCAACTTCATTCTTTGACTACATGTTTTCCCATGAAGATCACGCATTAGTCAAAAAGGGGAAAATGTATGCACCCTAAAATGGTCGCCTAGACTTTGGGCCCCCATTCATCAATTTATCAATTTCTTGAATCAATACTTTGTAATATTTTCAATTTAAATCAATTTCCTTGATCAAATCATAATTAATTCAAATATTTCAATATTTCCTAAGGTTTGATCATTTTATCTTAAGTTTTATTTAATTAAGAGAACATGCTCCCTTTTAATTAAATAAAAAAAAATCTTTTAATTAAAAATAAAATCACTTTATCCTAAGCCACATTTAATTAAAAGAACAAATCTCTTTTAAATAAATACAAAAATCTTTTAATTAAATAATGGAGACCACTTTGCTAAAAATAATAAATAAATAATAAAATAAAAAGGAAAAGAAAAGTCTTTTTGTCTACACATTGAATGCACACTTTCCAAGATGAGTGGAATCTCCTTTTGCCTCTTAATCTCTTCCACACATCTTTTTGCCTCTTAACCATGTCTATTGATTTTGCCTCTTGAGAATCTTGAGCACATGGATCAACCAAGATTTAATCTCCACCACTGCTCATTTCTTTTTGCCTCTTAATCTTGACCATCCATTCATTTCTAAAATCCTTTATAAGGAGCCCTCTCCTTCTCATTTATGCATGCAGATTTTAGAGATCAAGATTTATGTTATTGTTATGTAGGTTTGGAGAGTGATTTTGGAGGAGAATTTGAGCACTTGAGCTTGGATATTGCAACTTCTCTTTTCTTGTCTTCTTCTATCATGCCCCGTGGCAATCCATTTAGATTAATCTTTCATGTGCATGTTAGATTAGATTCATATTTACTTTCATAGAATAATCTTGCATAAGCATTTCCTTTCATAGATTAGTTTGTTTTCATCCATTGTTATCATATAGAATAGCTTTCATTTGTATTTGCATGCATACTTGATGATCATGGAGACTAGCATTCTTTATTTTCCTCTTTGAATCTCTCATTTTATGGTGTACTTGCATGGGCACAAACTAGGTCTAATATGAGGCCCTCCATCATAAACCCTTGCACTCCATGAATAGAGAGCTATGAGCCACCATTTGGGACCTCATTCTTGAGAAATCTTGGATATAATGACTCATAGAAGTGTGTCAACATTTTAGCACACAATTGGTACCTCTAAGCATTGAATGTTTCTTCACTTGGGAAGGTATAACCAATAATCTTGGCCTTCTTGCCAAATAACTCCTACCATTCCTCCTTCATCTGTTCAATCTCTCTTTTCAGGTACTCAAACCAAGACCTGGCCTTTTCCAAAACCTCAATTCTCTGGACAAACAAAATTGTACTCTCAAGAGTTAGAATATTGTTCATTCTAATTGATATTTCATCATCTAACTCACTTGTCCATTTTGAAAATTCCTTTAATTTACCTTTCCTTCTAAAGATACTAGGAACCAACTCGCAGCTGACAACAGTAAATTCTTTCTTCAAAAGATTGGATTTTCTCTCCAAGTTGTCCCTACTAATTTGGAACTCTACCAAACCCTTCAAAAATTTATGTAGAGGTTTTATTACTGGATCTAGATTATCTTGACCCTTGGACAAAGAATAAAATAATTTTAGGCTACCATGCCTATCTATCCACTTAACCTAAATTGGCTTTAAAATAGCCTATTCTTCAATCAAAGAATTGAGAATGGAATCCAATCTCTTCCCAAAGATGTAAAGAATCTTTGGCTCAACGCTTTGAGAAAATTGCAACACTATCTCCCTGATCTTTTCTTCATATTTCTGGTCAGTTGTACTCTTGACCCTCCTATAATTGTAATACCCCAAAAATGGGATATAAGTTCATTAACCTCCTACATCTTCAATTCAAACGAAATTGACATCAAAGTCCTAACCTAAGGCACATCTAAACATCATCGAATCTAATTGATTATCTTAAATTCTGCATCAAGAAATATTCCTAGTAATATTCCTAATCATCATAATTATCTTTAATTTTATAATTATTTGGCAATAAATCACATTTATTCTAAAGCTTGATTAATTGAATATTTTTATATTTAATTAATTAGATTTAATATCTTGCCACTTAATTGTGTAATTAAATTTAATTCTATCTATTATTAATTGTATTATTTAATTTTGACAATAAATCCAAATATCCTATGAATAATTGATTAAATTTTTATTTAATTAATTAAAGCAAGTTGTCATTATTTAATAATATAGTTTTTAATAAAAGTTTGATTAAATAATTGATTAACCCATAAATCAATTGTTTTATTTTTAAAAGCAGTTAAGTTGGAAATAAATCACTTTATTATTAAATTAATTCATAAATAAAACATGCACAATCATAAAAGCAAACTATCAATTATCAATTAAAGCTAAACTCTATTTTGAGTTAAAACTTAGCTTTTGCATATTTTTGTGAGTTAATTATTCTTTATTTAAAAATAACTCAAAAATCAACCTGAGTTATTTGAGTGATTTATGGTTTTTTCTCATGCACCTCCAAAGCCCTGGATTTCTATAAAACCAAGGCTCAGCTCTTCATAACTCATCTCTCAATCATCTCTCAAATTTGCATCCAAGCATCTCATATTTTTGCACAATCACGCTGGAGAATTGGAATTGGGAGAATCAAAGCTCTTGCGAATCAACATCTTTGTGAGATCAATCTTTTTTTTTGCATATCATTCTTAGATAGTTTTATATCAAGTTTTTCATATAGATTAGTTTTATATCAAGTTTATCATTCTTATTGCATAGAAAATATCAAAAATATAGATTAATTGCATTCAATTTCATATCCATCTTTTGTATTCAAATCCTTCATTTAGGTGTCGTCTAGGTCACTGATCTCGATTACAATTTGAGAACATCAATCTCGCACCTATTAGAAGGCAGTAAATCGCTTGCTTAGATAGTTTTCAATTTTGCACGATTTTGATTATCACTAACCTCTAATGTTTTACTGAGTGTTGTGTCTACAAATCAGATACAATTTTCACACACACATTTTTGGCACCCACCGTGAGGCAACCCACCTTTGCATGCTGGTTTTGATTTTTTTTGGGAGTTAAAACCCCAAAGTTTCAAAGATTTAATTTTATCTCCCAAACGGCTTGGATTTTTGGTCTAAAATTGTTTTTGCAGATTGGAGACATATCAGGGAAGCTTTGAAAAAAAATTTAGAATTTTTTGAATTATTTTGAATTTTTAATAATTTTTTTTTTATTTTTCATAAAAAATTAATTTTTGGTGCAAATCAAAATATTTTTTGGAAATTTTTACATTTTTAGAAATCTCTTCAAATTATACAAGGGGTATATTATTTTTGTTTAAAATTTGGATGCAATTTAATAGCTCAAATAGTCAATTTGCAAAAACTAGTCTATTTTGATAAAATGGGTCTCTAGGGCACAAATGAAGAAATTTTTCTAAAATTTTTTCATTTTTGGAAATCTCTCTATTTTTTAGAAGGGGTCTCTATTCTAAATTTCTATTTTTGTGGTCAAAATCATATCAAAAAAATCAGATCTTGTTGACTAGGTCAAATGTAGTGCAAAAAAATTAAAATTTTATGATGGGTATGCACTTATTTTTCATATGATTCAATGCATGATATGAGTTGTCATTTGGAATAATTTCTAGTTATTATTGCTCCTAATAGTTTATTTTTAGATCTAACCCTAGGGTTTTCATAAGTTGAATATACCTTGCATATCTTGTTTGCTTGTTGGCTTGTTGGAGAGTTCGTCACTTGCTTGCATGGAAAAGTTCAACAAAAATTGCTAAAAATTAGGTAGAATCTACTAAGCGCATTGCGAGGATCATGAGGTATTCTCCTTATTATGAAAATATTTTGATTTGGACTTAAAATAAATCTCTTATGTGTCAAGCTTGTGTGCATCTTTTCATGCTTTTGATCTATTTCTACACACTTGCATAATTTGATACTAGGTTGTGATTCCTTAAAGATTCATTAAGTAGTCTTAGAATACTTGTGATTGATCTTGATTGCTATCTTGGGTTATTGGACTTGCTAATCCATCGGCCCCTCATTTCCGCCCTGTGGTTGCAATCTCAGCACCATAAAGGGGAGGGGTCAACAAGATAGAAGTGTTAAGTGTTCCACTTGGAAACCCTTTGGTGCTTTTAGGAACTCACTTGTTTTCTAAGTTGGGGACTCATTTTCAACTTGTGTGAGGTGTTAAGTGTTCCACCTTGTGGACTCATCTCATATTCACTATAAGCGTTAAGTGTTCCTCTTTCTACTTTTTAGATGCTTTTGGTAGATTTGCTTTCGGGAATATATCTATGCTCACATAGTAATTAGGCCCTATGAACACTATTCGTGATTCTTGAGAGATTGGATTCCTAGAGAAATCTTTCTTGATGATAGAATCCTTGTAGGTAGGGAGGATACTTAGTGTGTTTCACATTCAACTTGGTTAGTGCATCTTCTCTTATTGATCGACACATTCTCTCTCCGGAGAGGTTGATAGATCACGTAGGGTTGATATCACGAGCTTTGGTGAATCAAAATTGGTTAGTGTGTCTTCTCTTATTGATTGATACATTCTCTCCTCAGAGAGGTTGATAGATCACGTGGAGTTGATATAACAGACCTTGGTGGAACAAAACTTTGTCTTAGCGTGTCAGATTAATCTGCTTGCTTTGTTTGGGTTAAAAGTGAAGAGGTGTCAAAACCTTGAATCTGGAGCCAAGTCCCCTTGTGGTATAAATATGTGAGTCACCTTTAGAGAGGGTTAACCATAGTAGACAATCCCTTCATAGGGCAAACTGCATTGACGGAACCTCAAGCGGTAATAGCCATTTTCACCGTGATAGTGACAGCCGCTATATAAATGTCCTTGTGGAAGAAATCTCCATGGGTATGGTTCATTGTTGGGTTGTCAGATCTCCCTAGCAGCTCTTGAAGATTAAGTTCTCAAACTGTGTCAAAACCCTGGTGCGCTAGGATTGGAGTTCACCCCTTTGAATCATAAAAGTTGCAGAGTCAAACCATTACTAAAAACCCTAGAGAGGCCAATTTTTCACTTTCAGGTATATGTGTGTTATTGCAAAACTTTTCAGAACATACACAATTAGTACTCTCAGGGATTAGCACAATTTGGTCACTTGATTGTTCATGCGCAAGGTTGCTTTTGCCCTTGTTCATTGTTTTCAGATGTGCTTGGAATCACTTGCTTGCTATTCTGCATGCTTGTTTATCTACTTGGCTATTAAAAATGATCAAATCTGGTATAACCTTCAAAATTTGGACAATACAATTTGCAAACAATCCAGAACTGAAGACCTTAAATTTTGCAAAAATTGACGTAAATTCTTTCTGGAGTCAAAAGTCATTTCAGAAAGTCAAAAGTCATATGAGTTTTGTCAAGTGTCATTTCAGTATTGCCCATCTGTCGTACGATTGAGAACCCAGTGTCGTACGAGTTTTCAAACCAGCAAATCCAAGGAAGTCAAAATCCTGTTAGCAACTGTCATATGATATTTACAACTGTCGTTTCATTGCTACCCAACTGTCATATGAGTTTTACAACTGTCATTTCATTTCTACCCAACTATTGTACGAGTTTAGCAACTGTCGTTTCATAGACTACCCAGTGTCGTACGAGTCTTCTGAGTGTCATTTGGAAAAATTTGAGAGAGTTGTCAAAAATTGTCAAATTGCAAGATATCCAATGTTTCTAGCCTAGTTCCAGAATCTATCAAAAATATCACTATGTCAGGAATAGAGCAGTAGCTATTGAAAATAAGTACACATGTCTCAAAGAATCAGTACACATGAGGAAGAAATTCTGATCGCCGCTATGATGAAGCAGCTGCATGCTATGCAAGTTGAACTTAACAATCTTAAGAAAGAAAAGGAACCTAAAGAGTTCTCCATGGAATCTCTATACTCTTTTCCATTTGATAAAGACTTGTACATGTCACCATGCCCTCAGAAAAAATGTGAGCAACGTGACAACCTTTATGATACCTCTTCCATGGAAAGTGACACATCTAGCTTTGGAGACTATGATGACTATGACGACAGACAATGTAATGATACCTATGACACCTATGTTCCTAAGAGTCCTCGTCGTTCATTTCTACTTACTACAAATGGGCCATCACATTGGATAGATCGTGATGGTGATCCATATGATTCTAATTTTGAAAGAGATTTTGATGGCTTTTGTGGACAATACCTTGATGATGATCCATCTACTACTGCTGAGGACTATAAAATACATCATGCTAGCTTGAAATGTCAATACTATAAGGATCTCTCCTCTAAGAACTCTCAGGCTGAAAATAAAGATTACACTCTCAAGCAAGATCATGTTAATGTTGAACCTTTGTCTAGTGATGGTTCCCTTCCATCCCCTACTTCCTCCAATACCCGTACATTTCCTAAAGCTTCCGAGTCTTTCAAATCTTTCACAGAACCTTCATCCAACACAAGCCCTGATACTTTTCATGTGGTTCCCTATAGTTATCCTCCAGGGCTACCTCTTAAAGAAACTCAAGCTAACCTTCACTTGGCTACAAAGACTTTCAATAATGATAAACCTAAAGAGCCTAAGCCTTCATATGCTATAATCCCTACTTCAGCTAGTCCTCCACCATCTCTTCCAAAGTCATCCATACAATCCCAACATGCTTTCTTGTCCTTAGAAGTGGCTCCATGTCAAGAGGACTCTAAAAATGATGAAGAAAAGAACATAAAGAAAGATCAAGATCAAGAACCCTCCATTTCATCCACTCCTTTTCCCGATGTCTCTTATCCGCTTCATGGTTCTTTTGATCCTATACACCCTTTTTCATGCATTCCACCATGTCTTAAGTCTTCTCCTAAGCAAGATCAAGCTACTACTTACACTATTGAGCTTATTGGCAATCAAAATAACCTTACTACACTTGCATTTTCCAAAGATGATACTTCCATTAAGGTTGTTAAAAATAGTGTTGTTACTTCCAATGTTAAGCCTATTGAAAATCAAAAGAAAAATTATGCACTTGTGCTATCCAAAGATCCTTGTCAAGATCAAAGTCTTCCATCTTCTTATTCTACCACTCCATGTTCACTTCCACTTTCTACTCTTCCTAAGTCTTTACAAGCTTTGAACAATCCTATCAAAGAAGGTTCTCATATTCAAGATGTCCATGATTCTATTGAAAATTCTAATGCTCACTCTAAAGATGTTGATATCTTTGGTTGTCATATAGATGCTGATAAACTTATTGATTATCCTTTTGCATCTTCCACTTCCATCCTTGGACCTCTTCCACCACTACTAAGGGCTTCATGCCTTCCTTCCATCTTGGGTCCTTATGTCCCTTCACTTTCCCCTCCTAACTCTCCTAATTTGCCATCCATCTTGGGTCCTTACATACCTCCATCTCCCATCTTTCCTCAAGATCAACATAGATGCACACCCTTGAATCCTTTTCATCCATCCACCCATATAAACTAGTCATATCCTCCTTCTTCCACAAGTCCCAAGTCTTTTAGAAGTAACTTGAATGTTCAATACAAGAAAAAGAAGCAATACAAGAATCCATCAAAAAAAGATCACCATGTCTCCTCTAATAGACATGGAAACATAAAGTCAAAAGAGATATCTAAGAAAAAAATTACAAGACAAGTATGGGTTCCAAAATCCATCATTCAAGATATTCTCTCTAGATCATCAAAAGGAAATTAAAATCCTACGACTATATGGATTCCAAAATCTCTCTTGAAAGAGTCTGGTGTTGAGCAAAAAGTGAAGTTGACATTCAAGCTTCCAAAGGCTTCCACTACATCTCCTTCCAAAAATATTCTTCCATTTCATGCGCCCAAACCTCAACCTCTTCTATCCATTCACCATATTCCTTCACGTATTCTTTCATTCATGTTTCCTCCACCCTCTTGCCACCCTTCAAGGTGTGTGTTTACATTGATCTTGCCTTCCTTTCCATCTACCCTTTCACAATCCTTCCATTCATTATCCTTCTACCTTCTATCATTTTTCCTCATTTACCTATTCCTCCTATCTTCCAACCTCACTCGCTTTACATAAAACCTTATCCTCCATTTTTCTCTTCCATATTCCTTTCCCTATCAGCATCTTTGAGCATATCATTTTGAATCCTTGGCATATCATGGTTTATCCTTTCAAGGAGCATTATCTAAAAAGCTTGCCTTCTTCCAAAAAAAGAAATGAAAAATAAAATAAAATTGAAAATGTGCCTTGGTGAAAACCTGGAAACAGGCACCTTAGTAGCAAAAGTAAAGAGAAATAAATTCATCCTATGGTGAAAACCACTCCCTTGTGGCACCTTGGATAAGTACGATGATGAAAACATGGCAATCAGGCATTATGCATAGTTCTTCTACATATTTCATCCATTCTGTCTTCTCTCTTTGATCTTGACAATGTTGATCTATACACGAACATTTGACTATTTTGTGAGCTATCTTACGATGATCTTGCTTTCATTCCTTCCATGTTTAGCCTTCATATCCATCTTTCTCCATTCATTTTCACCTATCGCTATCCTTTTCCCCTTTGGTCTTGATCTAATAAAAATAAAAATAAAGAGTAAAACACGGTGCTATGAAGCCTCTTGACATGTCTACTCCTTTGGACTACATCTTGTCCTTCTTTGGCATTACACTTTTGTGACTTATCCTATACTAGCCTTTCACTACTTATCCAAATATGCTTTCCATGACAATTTTTCCTTAGCTTGAGTATTCTTGAGGAGTTTTCCCTTGAGGATTTCTTCCCTTCATTCTCCTTCATTCTCTTGTCTTCTATCTCTTCCACTAGCTTGCCAATCCCTCTTGTTCTCCACCTTGCTAGACATTGGGACTGCATGATATGATCTTGCTTGGGAGTTTGCAATAGAAAAATATGCTATCAAGTATACCCAGTATCAAAACCAGTATCAGAACAATTATCAGAATCATTATCAAAATCAGTATTAGAACCAGTATCAGAATCATTATCAGAATCAGTATCAGAATTAATATCAAATTCAATATTAGAACCAGTATCAGAACAATTATCAGAATCAGTATCAGAATCAGTATCAGAACTAGTATCAGAACAATTATCAGAATAATTATCAGAATCAGTATCAGAATCAGTATCAGAACAAGTATCAGAACCAGTATCAAAATAATTATCAGAATCAATATCAGAATCAGTATCAGAACAAGTATCAGAACACCTACCGGAGCTACACCTTTCGCTTTAGTTTATGGGTCTGAAGTGGTACTGCCTATTGAGGTTGAAATCCCATCACTCTAAATCAGAATGCATGGACTTGTCACCGACGATGACTACAGAGTGTCTAGGTTACAAGAACTTGAATTACTAGATGAACGCAGGCAAGCAGCATATGATCATCTCAGAGTATATCAGAAGAGAATGTCTAGAGGCTACAACAAGAAAGTCAGGCACAGAGAATTTCAGGTGGGTGATCTAGTCTTGAGAGAAAATCCTAAAAATCAATCTCATCGAGAATGCAAAGGGAAGTTCGAACCCAACTGGCTGGGTCCCTTTGTCATCACTGCTACTTTTGGCTCTTGTGCCTATCAACTCTCAATGATTGAAGGAGAACAGCTCCGAGAACCAATCAACGTTCTCCATCTAAAGAAATTCTACGCCTAAGGCATTCAATATATGGTAAAATGTCCTAAAAAAATCTTAAAAATCAGAAAATGTCCTGAAAAAATTTAAAAAAATTGAAAAAATGAAAAATTCAAAAAAAATTGAAAAAATGAAAAATACAAAAAAAATGAAAAAGAAGAAAAAGTGCCTTGGTGAAAACCTGGAAACAGGCGCCTTGGTAGCAAAAATAGAATCTCTACCAAGATGGTGAAAACCTGGCAAACGGGTGCCACTTGTTCCAAATGCTCCACCTATCAGCACAAACTTGGTCTTTCCCAGCTTTCAGTCTTGCTTTAGTTTGTACATATCTCCTGGTTTGTTTTCGCATTTCCAATTTTCAATAAGTCGGTCTGTACACCAATCGGCTCAAGCGTCTGTATCCTATCAATGTTCAACTTGGGGGCAATCAATGTCATATCCTATGGCCTCCAATGTATCTTAGACGTGTCATATCCAGTCAGAGTCCTTTGAAGCTTCAAGTTGAGTCTGTCTGTCTATCTCGTCTCCAGAAAGGATTTTGCATCTACAACATGGCAATCAAACATCAAAACTCAACTGAAAATAATCTATGTTTTTTACATGCTTTTATCTCCTTGTATGCTTACTGATTCGCATTGAGATTTTTGCATATTGTGTCCCTTCGAGCTCTTCGATGATGTCTTTTATAGGATTTAGAGGGTGATGACTGGGGGCATAATCTTTTCTTTGTCTTCTGCTTGTATGTGAAAATCTAACAACTTTGGAAATTTTGGATTAAAATGGTGTCCGACTGTAAGAGCCTCTATCTCGAATTGGATGGCCATGCGTACCTCGACCATTGATACCCAAAAAATTCAAGGAAGTTTGATCTAACTATTGTCTTTTTGAGTAAGTTCTTTCTCCTACTGTGGAACATGATCCTGCCTAAGGAGGTGAATGATAAAGGGTCACTACGGGTAATTCACAGTGGATCTAGAATGATCTCTTGATTGTTTGATGTGTTTGCAATGCAAGGCGTACTCAGGTCATCACGATGTTTATGTTTTGATGCTTGTACAAATTGCTATATCAAAATGGACATGATATTCAGGTCATCCTGGCATTTGTGCCTTGGTGCTTATATCTGATCCAACATTCCGAAAACAAATCAATATTCATATGTCCATGGTTGTATAACCAGTGGGTGTTGTATTGATTCTTGCGAATACAAATCGATATTCATATGTCTATGGTTTCATGGCTAGTGGGCATTGTATTGATTTATCCGATTACCTAAAAGTTCAATGATGATAACAAATCGACATATGATCAGTGACTAGGTCCTAGGTCTTAGGTTGCATTTCATTTTGCATGTCTCATTTCATTTTGCATATCTCATTGCATTTTGCATGTTTGCATGATCTCACAATGATTAAATGAACTTCAATGCTTAAATGATTCTTCAAATCACATCTTCAAGTCTAACAAGAGCTGAATCTCACACGAAGGTTCCTCCAATGAAATAGCAAGTAGAATTCTTTTTCGGGATCAAAATTCAAATCTGAGATCGTTCATATTATTAACTACTTGCATATTCGACCTTCAATCATCACAGAAATCCAGTATTCAACTTAACTGATTATCTAACATCAAACTATCAAAATTTCAACTTGGTCAACCATGATCAACTCATGGTCAAACCTAGTCAACCTTGGTCTCCAGGACCTCTAAACAATGCAGAATGCACTCTTGAACGTGTATAACCACTTTTACCATCAATCAACATGCTTCTGAGCTCTCAACGTTGACTTTTCTTGTCAGATTTCAATTTTAATCCCGAAGGGGGCATGGTATTGCACATCAATTCAAAGTCTGTAAATCAAAATTCTATCGATCAAGTCTATCAATATCTTTCATCAGTGATCAAGACAAACAATCACGTCTAGTTACTGATTCATCAAAAGTCCTCATCGCTCGGGGCAAATCTATCATCACTTGGGGCATATCAAATTCATCGATCCATATCAATCTGGTATTATCCTAATCTTGTAAACTGTATCAGTTTTTGCAACCATCAGATCATAGTGTTCTTTCCTTGGTTCTTCGGCAACTAAAGGGTTTGGATGTGATACCTGCTAGTTCTGCTAAGACAATCGAGTCTAGAACGGGTCACTCACTTCTTTGCAATCCTAAGGTTTGGAATCAGGCGTTTTGACACTTTTTCGCAATCATAGGTTCATTTGCTGCTACAATGAACATTATCTTTGGTCATTCAGGACCTATTATCTCCATATCAATTCAATATCAATCAGCTTCTATCTCATATCAATTATCAATTTCAAACATCAGTTTCATATCTCTATCAAACACAGACTATCTTTGAACCACTGCGCTTCACACAGTAATTCAAAGAGGGGCAAAATGTAATACCCCAAAAATGGGCTATAAGTTCATTAACCTCCTACATCTTCAATTCGAATGAAATCAACATCAAAGTCCTAACCTAAGGCACATCTAAACATCATCGAATCTAATTGATTATCTTAAATTCTGCATCAGGAAATATTCCTAGTAATATTCCTAATCATCATAATTATCTTTAATTTTATAATTATTTGGCAATAAATCACATTTATCCTAAAGCTTGATTAATTGAATATTTTTATATTTAATTAATTAGATTTAATATCTTGCCACTAATTGTGTAATTGAATTTAATTCTATCTATTATTAATTGTATTATTTAATTTTGACAATAAATCCAAATATCCTATGAATAATTGATTAAATTTTTATTTAATTAATTAAAGCAAGTTGTCATTATTTAATAATATAGTTTTTAATAAAAATTTGATTAAATAATTGATTAACCCATAAATCAATTGTTTTATTTTTAAAAGCAGTTAAGTTGGAAATAAATCACTTTATTATTAAATTAATTCATAAATAAAACATGCACAATCATAAAAGCAAACAACTATCAATTATCAATTAAAGCTAAACTCTATTTTAAGTTAAAACTTAGCTTTTGCATATTTTTGTGAGTTAATTATTCTTTATTTAAAAATAACTCAAAAATCAACCTGAGTTATTTGAGTGATTTATGGCTTTTTCTCATGCACCTCCAAAGCCCTGGATTTCTATAAAACCAAGGCTTAGCTCTTCATAACTCATCTCTCAATCATCTCTCAAATTTGCATCCAAGCATCTCATATTTTTGCACAATCATGCTGGAGAATTGGAATTGGGAGAATCAAAGCTCTTGCAAATCAACATCTTTATGAGATCAATCTTTTTTTTTGCATATCATTCTTAGATAGTTTTATATCAAGTTTTTCATATAGATTAGTTTTATATCAAGTTTTTCATTCTTATTGCATAGAAAATATCAAAAATATAGATTAATTGCATTCAATTTCATATCCATCTTTTGCATTCAAATCCTTCATTTAGGTGTCGTCTAGGTTATTGATCTCGATTACAATCTGAGAACATCAATCTCGCACCTATTAGAAGGCAGTAAATCGCTTGGTTAGATAGTTTTCAATTTTGCATGATTTTGATTATCACTAACCTCTAATGTTTTACTAAGTGTTGTGTCTACAGATCAGGTACAATTTTCACACACACAATAATGATCTCTTTCCTCTATCATACTTTCTATGATTTCCTTTAACCTTTCCCTTTCCTCATCCAATCTTTGTTTCTCTTAGCTAACTCATGCATCAATATTTAGTTCAAGGAATGGGGATGGAGGGAACTTAATTATTTGAATTGAGGAAGAGGGAACTAAAGGCTAGTTTACAAGAAACATCTGAGGAGACTATGATCAAGTGGCCATGTCATTTGTACAATTATTTTATCTTTTTCAATTACCACTACCTTCAAATCATTATAGGCCTTGAGGAGGACCTCAAACTTTATTCTTTGTTCCTCTTTTTTGTGTGCCTCCTTTTCTGTAACCTTGAGATTAAACTTTTCAATTTCCAATACTACATTAGAGGCTTCCACTATTGAAGTATCCCCTACTCTCTTTACTAGTAGATTTCAAGAGTACTCAGTGGAGTATGCTTCATTTCTTTTTCTACTTTCCTCCCTCTTGAGGGACCACATCACAATGGTAGCATGATCATCATTAAAAACTACTCCCTTAGTAATTTGTTCTTCCTCCTCTATGGTATAATGCATAGTTGTTATTTTATTCCTAATATCATCAAAGGCCACTACATCAGCAATATCCCACTCGGGGATAATCAACACTCCTGTAGTTTGCACCATAGCCCTGCCTTCTTCTAAGGATGTCTTTTCAAATTTCTTCATTAATGCCCCCTTTATTTCTATTTCTATTTCATTTATATCCCTATCAGGGAAATTCCTTTTCTTTTTTTCACATAATTCTTTGTATTGATTAATATGAATTCTCTACAAGAATTGGAGGAATGCCCTAGCCTTGACAAAATTTTCATCTGATAAGAAACTCTCACTAGCCTTCTTAATTATAGGGTCTAATTCTTTACTTGAGAATTTAGACATGGTTGTTAGGATTTGATAACCATCAAATCTTCCCAAGAACACCTGCATGCAAAGACTGCTACAAGAATGAAGACAGAAGAGAGACAGAAAGCTATGGCGGCCAATAGGCCAGAGACAGGAAAATCATCTTGACAGAAATAAGCTTCTATTGACAAAAATGAAATTACAAAACAATCTCCTTATGAATTACAAAGCGGTGAATCCTTATAAAGGATACCGAAACCCTAAAAGGGAAACTTCTAAGAAAAGGAAACTTTCCTAAGTCTAACTTAAGTTAAGAGTAGAGAACTAATAATTAACTGATTTAATTATTAGCAATACTCGACTACTCTAACACCCCCCCTTAAGTGTAACTTAGGGAGAAGCAAAAAAAGCTAAACTACTGCAAAAAGCAGGAAAGATGGGTCCCGGCAACTAGGCCTGATCAGGTACCCAAAACATAAAGCAAAAGATGTCCCAGAGAAAGGAACAAGAAAGAGCATGAAGCATCTCTGAAGCATGAAGCTGCAAACACTGTCAGAAGAATACTGCTGGAACCCCCACTGAAATAGTGCATGACCAGGTAGAGAAGACAAAGTCTGAAGAGCTGATCAATCAAAGAGGTGACCTCCAAAATAGGAATGAATGAGTGTCTATATAGTAGATGATCCATCTCACCGAAATGCATAGGTGCCTAGCCACTGCATCCGCCTAGTACATAGGAATAAAAACTGAATACGTAGATCACTCAACCAAACCAAGGAAGCAATAGAGCCAACAGGTGAACCCCCCCATAATGCTGAATGGGGTGACAGGAACACTGAAATGCAATGCCAGAAACATCTGCAAGAAGAAGAAATAGGAACACCTATGTGCAAAAAAAGGTACAAGCACAGGATAAAGGGCGGTGTCATAGACACAGTCTACATGGGCTAATGTCGTGGAAGGTACGCTCACTTGACAAGAGTGGATGCGCCTATAGTGGCGAATGCATCAGAATCCCCCCATGGCACTTTATAACTAAGTGCGAATACTAAAACTGAACCAGGTGAAAAAGATCCCAGAAATGTAGAAGAGGGCACTTTATCTCAGTGCGTTTACAAAACAAAGATACATCAGAAAGAGCATGCAAGCTCAGAAGTCAGAAAGAAGAGTGCACTAAGAAACCAGAAGAAGAGATCCCCGGACCTGTAGAACCAAGCACACCACCAGAGGGCATAAACTGCATAACTCAGAGGAGTGAAAACCTGGAGTAGAATCTAGAAAAATAACCTCTGCCACTGAATAGGACACTGAACCAGCTTTTCGACGATATCTCGTTTGCTGAAAAAGGAGTCCGGATGAGCCAGATATGACTCCCGGAAGGCAAAAAGAGACATCAAACAACAACAGCAAAAAAAGATATCGAAATGGTGGAACCAAAAACCTTAACCTCCACCATCAAAAATTTCTCGGAAAGAGCTTTCCGACGGTATATGGAAGTCAGAAAAAGACCCCCGTATGCTCCCTGTAGAGTGAAAAAGACCCAGATACCCCCAAAAAGGCAAGAAAAGAGCCCCAGGGGCTAAAAAAAATGAGGCCCATGGGCACATGGCGCACGCAGGGGGCTGAAGCCGGAACCCTTGGTCACTCATGTGACCGCCGCTGAGAACAAAAGGGGCCAGCGGGGCTTAAAACCCGTCAGGCGGCGCGGCGGTGGAGCCGGGAGGAGCTGGCGGAGGCCGCGAAGGAGCCGAGCGGAGCGGTGGCCAGGCCGGTGGCAGGGGACACTGCGGGCGGTGCTGGTGCCGGCGGTGGGTGGGTCGGCGGAGCGGAGGGCGCGGGCGCGGGCGGCAGGGCCGAGGGCGGCGGAGGTCGCAGACTGGCGGCGCGGTGGCCGCTGGTGGTGCGGCGGAGGAGACCTGGTGGCGGTGGGGAAAAGCGCAGCCGGGGGCGGCACGTTGTTGAAATAAACTACGCGCGGAATAAAACCATAGAAAAAACATTAAAAAACCATGTGTTTTTTTAAAAAAATTTCGATTTCCGTGCTCGTACGGCCCGTAGGAGGCTGAAAAAATTCCCCAGAGGCCCCGGTGTCCAAATCGGACGAGCTTTATATGGATTCTGGGGTTTTTGGGCCTTCTGGACGCAATGGAAGTGTCCGTTTGGGCCCAAAATGCCTCCAAAAATAGAGACCCCCCCCCGAACCACTAAAAAAAGCCAAGAAAGCTTCTGAAACCCTTTGTGCTTCAATAAAACAGGAACAGTGAACCGCAGATCAGCTCTGATACCATGTTAGGATTTGATAACCATCAAATCTTCCCAAGAACACCTGCATGCAAAGACTGCTACAAGAATGAAGATAGAAGAGAGACAGAAAGCTATGGCAGCCAATAGGCCAGAGACAGGAAAATCATCTTGATAGAAATAAGCTTCTATTGACAAAAATGAAATTACAAAACAATCTCCTTATGAATTACAAAGCGGTGAATCCTTATAAAGGATACCGAAACCCTAAAAGGGAAACTTCTAAGAAAAGGAAACTTTCCTAAGTCTAACTTAAGCTAAGAGTAGAGAACTAATAATTAACTGATTTAATTATTAGCAATACTCGACTACTCTAACAATGGTGAGGTCCATTTCTACTCTTTTGGGAGCCTCTGGCATCCCCTCTTGAATCTCTTCACTAGTTACAAAAAATTTTCTAGCACTACTCATCTACATTAGTTTCTCAACAACTCCTTGCTCATCCAAATGTAGTGGGGACTAAGATGGTGAATATACGTCTCCTCTAGGTTGGGCCTCTTCCTCTTGTCTTTGCCTCTTAGGAGAAGGTTTCACCTTAGGTATATCACCTATGGGTCTTTTCCCTCTGGAAATAGAGGGCACATCTTTACTCTTTTGTTGCATAAGCAATACCACATTCTAACCTAATCTCTGTTGTATGATATATATTCCCTAAGGAACAAGCTTGGCATAAGCCAGGTGACTTAAAATTATTTTGGCCTTTGTTGGATCAAATTGGTTCACAACATCCTTTTTTCTCATTTAGGTCTTGCATAATTGATGCAGGATCATCTTGGGTCTTAATAAATCTTGCATCACAAAACATATTTCCTATTCTTGTACCTATCTATTGTTTGTTTTGTAGTTGTTGTTGCTATTGGTTTCTTGCCTTGTGAATTTAATGTAGTGTTGTGGACCTAATCTTGAGCATTCTCCTAAGAGTGCACGTCCTAATTCATTTGGATCTAGAAGTTATCACCATTTTCCTCGGGTATCAATCTTATGCCAATTTCGCTTATGAAACTGTGGTATTTCATCTTACGCAGTTCCATGCAGGGAAATTGGATCTTGCATGGTTGAGGATTTGTTCTTGGATCATGTGTGGACATAAATGTAACTTTGCATCATGTTTTTCTTTTTCTTTCTTTAGTTTTGGTTTCTCCTCCTAAGTGGACCTGTATTGTAATTAAATGCCTAACTGGCTGACTTATGGCTTTTCTAGCTATATATTTGGAGCTTGGGTTGATGTAGGGGGGTAGCTAGGTAGCAGTTCTAGATAGAGGATAGTAGAAAAGAATAAGATAATATGCAAGCTATGATTCTGATTTCATAATTTCATTGTATAAGGCTGAAACCTGGAAGGCCTCACAGCCGGGAATGTTGAAAGATTTAATATAATTGCACCAGTTTTGTTACTAGTTTCTTGTCTCATATCCATTGTGTTTTCACTGATTTCATGTGCATTATATATTTCTTATGTGTGTAACTCTTCGCGGGGAATGTTTGTGGGTTTAAGTAGTCTCAATTATCCCTGATTCTTCCTTTAGCCACCCTGCCCTTGCATCAAGTGGTACCCTTGCATCAATTGGTATCAAAGAAAGTTCTTTCTTGTGGATTGGATCATGGAGAGCCTTATTAGATTGGTTGTAGGGTGTCGGATTTGAGATCTAACCTATAACTTGTAGAAGGTTATGATCTTGCTGGAACCTAATTGTTAAGATGGTTTGTGGTAGAGGAAATGATAATGCTATCATGGATATGTTGAGCTAGATTGCAACTAGGCTTGAAGCTATAGAGATAGCCCAGAGAAGAGGCACACATCTTGAAGATATTAGTGATGAGGAAGAAGCAACACCTAATCCTGAACCTGAAGTTGAACAAGATGAGGAAAGACTCTTGAGATTTTTGTCTAAGGCAAACTCCAGACCTACTATTGAAGTCACTTGCTATGATGGAAGACTTGAGACCGATGTACTTTTGGATTAGATCTCTGAGATGGATAAATATTTTGAGTATGAAGGTACTCCTGATAATAAGAAGGTTAAGATAGCATTCACAAACTTGAAAGGGCATGCATCTCTTTGGTGGGATCATTTACAAACTAAGAGATAGAAGAGAGAAAAAGAAAAGATCAAGACATGGATGAAGATGCTTGGAAAGATGAAGAAGAAGTTTCTTCCAACTGACTACCAAGTTATTTTGATGAGAAAAATGCAAAATTTGAGACAAAAGGACATGAGTGTGAAAGAATATACTAAGGAATTTTACAAATTAGATATCAGTTCTAGACATGTGGATGATGAAGTTGAGAAAGTGGCTAGATACCTAAATGGTTTGAGGACATTAATTCAAGATGAGATCAATTATGTTAAAATAGATAGTGCGGAAGAAGCATACCAATTTTCTTTGAAAGTAGAAGATAGATTGACAAAGAGACATGAACAAAGATAGAGAGAAAGAGGTGGTAGATTTTAGAGACGTAGAGGTAGATCTTATGGAGAAAGTAGCAGATCTAACAATGCAGTATAAGATAAAGGATGGAAAGATGAACCTACTGGTAGAAGAGATAATTACTCTAGAGGTAGCTACACTAGTTACTCTAGGAATAAAAATAGTAGGAAAAGAGAAGAGAAATCTTGGTTTAGAGGTACTTGTTACAAATGTGGTGAAGAAGGACATAGAGCTTTTGAATGTACTAACTCTGGAAAGAAGACTGTAGGTAATGGAAAAATAATTTGTCTTGTGAAAAAGTTGATGAAATTTCTAATGAACCTGAACATGGTGAGAACTTGATCCTAAGAAGGATCTTGTGGAATGAAGGAGCTGTTGAGGAACCTATTTTGTGGAAAAGTTTGTTCAGAACCAGATGTAAGATCACTGATAAATATTGCAAGGTAATCATTGATAGTGGAAGTTCTGATAATTTGGCATCTAAAGAGATGGTTAACAAGTTGTAGTTGCAAAGATTGAGACATCCTAAGCCTTACCATATTTCTTGGATCTAGAAGGAGAATAAACTACTTGTAAGTGAACAATGCCTTGTTAAATTCAAAATTGGGAATTATCATGATGAGGTCTTGTGTGATATTATGCCTATGGATTGTTGTCATAATCTTCTAGGTAGACCTTGGTAGTTTAATAGGAAAGCTTTTCATGATGGTAGATTGAATCAATATACTATTTGGATGGATGGGAAGAAACAAGTATTATTGCCTTTACTAGAGAAGTTTGATGAAGGTCATTGTACTACAGTCAGAGTATGCTTGGTTGAGGGTAAAAATTTTGCAAGAGAAATGAAAGAATAGAATGTTTGTTTTTCTTTGTTTCCAAGGAAAACTAAGAAACAAGATGAGTTAGAACATGCACCTAAGGTTAAACCTTTGTTGACTGAATTTCATAACATCATTTCTGATAATGTACCTGATGGTTTACCATCTATGAGAAGTATAAGTCATTGTATGGATTTGATACCTGGAGCTAGTTTGCCTAATAAAGCACCACATAGGTTGACACCTAATGAAAAGACTGAGTTGAATAGACAAGTGAAAGAATTGCTTGAAAGAGGTTTGATTAGGGAAAGTATGAGTCCTTGTGCAATACCTATTATGTTAGCACTAAAAAAGAATGGAGAATGGAGAACGCGCACTGATTCTAGAGCTATAAACAAGATAACAGTAAAGTATGGGTTTCCTTTGCCTAGGATGGATGACATAATGGATAGTTTGAATGGAGAAAAGTATTTCACAAAGGTTGATTTGAAGAGTGTATATCATCAGATTAGGATTAGACAAGGGGATGAATGGAAAACTACTTTTAAGACTAATGAAGGTTTGTATGAATGGTTGGTTATGCCTTTTGGTTTGACTAATGCACCTAGTACTTTCATGAGGCTGATGAATGAAGTTTTGAAAAGATTCTTGGGTAAGTTTGTGATTGTATATCTTGATGACATTTTGATATTCAGTAAGAGTAAGGAAGAACATCTTGAGCATATCAGACAAGTATTGCAGAGATTAAAAGAAGAAAAGTTGTTGCTTAATTTGAAGAAATGTTCATTTATGAAAGAGGAGATTGTGTATCTTGGTTTCATAATTTCAACTGATGGATTGAAGATGGACCCTGAGAAAGTAAGAGCTATACTTGATTGGCCTACACCAAAGAATGTTGGAGAGGTAAGATCATTCAATAGATTGGCAAGTTTTTATAGGAAGTTTATCAAAAAATTTAGTTCTATTTGTAATGCTATGAATGAAACTATAAGAGGAGATAAAAGGGATTTAAAATGGACATATGGAGCACAAAAGAGTTTTGAAATATTGAAACAAAGAATTGCAGAATTACCTACACTTGCTTTGCCTAATTTTAGTAAAGTTTTTCAAGTTGAATGTGATGCTAGTAGAAGTGCAATTGGATCTATTTTGAGTCAAGAAGGAAGACCTATAGCTTTGTTTAGTGAGAATTTGAATGATGCTAAGAGAAAATATTTAGTTTATGGCCAGGAATTCTATGCTATTATTCAAGCTTTAAAGAAATGGAGACATTATTTGATGCCTAAAGATTTTGTGTTGTATACTAACCATAAAGCTTTGTAGTATTTGGGAAGTCAAAATAAATTGAATCAGAGACATATGAAGTGGATTGAGTTCTTCCAAAAACTTTTCCTTTTCTTTGAAACATAAGAGTGGATAGTTAAATAAGGTTGTTGATGCCTTGAGCTAAAGAAGAAGTTTGCTGACAGAGATGAAAGTTGAGGTACTTGGTTTTGATGATTTGAAGTGTTTGTATGAGACTGACATTGATTTTGTAGAATGTTGGAAATCTTGTAAGGAACAAATAATAAATGACAAATGGATTGATTATTTCATTTAAGAAGACATGTTGTTTAAGGGAGTTCAGTTATGCATACCTAGAGGATCTATGAAAGAAAACATAATGAAGGAGAAACATAGTGGTGGACTTGCTGGACATTTTGGGATTGATAAGACTGTGAAATTGATTTCAGAGAGATACTTTTAGCTGCAGATTTATAGAGATGTATAGAGAATGGTTAGAGGTTGCAGAATTTTCCAAACAACAAAAGGAACTAGTTAGAATTTGGGATTGTATACACCTTTGTCTGTACCTGATAGACCTTGGGAAGATGTGAGTATGGACTTTGTTCTTGGATTTCCTAGAACTCAAAGAGGTAATGATTCTATTTCAGCAGTGGTTGACAGAATTTATAAGATGGCTCATTTCATACCTTGTAAGAAGACATCTAATGCATTACATGTAGCTGAATTATTCTTCAAGGAAGTAGTAAGATTGAATGGTTTGTCAAAAACTATTGTTTCAGATAGAGATACTAAGGTTACTAGTTACTTTTGGAGAACACTTTGGAAAAAGATGAATATAGAATTGAAGTTTAGTTCTTCATTTCACCCTCAAATAGATGGATAGATTAAAGTTGTGAACAGAAGTTTGGGAAACTTGTTGAGATGTTTAGTTGGAGATAAGCCTACTAATTGGGATTTAGTTTTGGCACAAGTAGAGTTTGCATATAATAATTCTGTGAATAGAAGTACTAAGAGAACACCATTTGAGATTGTTACTAGATTTCATCCTAAGTGAACCACAGAGTTGAGAGATTTACCTACTGAGTCCAGAAGAAGTGCTGAAGTTGATGATTTTGTCGTATACATGAGAACTTTTCATGATGAAGTAAAAAGGAATTTGGAAGACAGTAATCTGAAATATAAATAGAGAGCAAATAAGAGAAGGAGACATAAATATTTTGAAGTTGGAGATGAGTTTATGATTTATTTGAAGAAGAATATATTTCCAGTTGGTACCTACAACAAGCTGAAAATGAAGAATTTTGGACCTTGTAAGATTTTGAAGAAGTTTGACAATGGAAATGCTTATGAAGTGGAATTACTAGAGGACATGGACATATCACCTATATTCAACATTGCTGATATCTTTGAGTAATTTGAATCAAATGATGAGACTAAAGATGATCTAGATTATCCTAAGAAGAATAAAGACAACATTGAGAAGATCTTGAATAGTAGAGTAAGCAAGAGTACAAGAGGAAAAGACTACATGGAATACCTAGTTCAGTGGAAAGACAAGAAAGTTGAATATAGTTCATGGATTACACAAGCTGAGTTGGACCTTTATGATTCAAGTCAAAACATGAGAAGTGCCTTATTTGGACATTAGTTCTTTTGTTACCTCAAGTGTTTGATGTAGGAGCATCTTGGGTCTTGAGCAATCTTGCATCACCAAAAATATTTCATGTTCTTGTACCTATCTATTATTTGTTTTGTAGCTATTATTGCTATTGGTTTCTTGCCTTGTGAAGTTAATGTAGTGTTGTGGACCTAATCTTGAGCATTCTCCTTAGAGCACACATCCTAATTCATTTGGATCTGGAAGTTATCACCATTTTCCTCGGGCATCAATTTTCCACCAATTTCACTTATGAGATGTTTGGTATTTCATCTTGCATGGTTTCGTGTGGGGAAATTGGATCTTGCATGGTTGAGGATCTATTCTTGGATCATATGTGGACCTAAATGCAACTTCTCATCATGTTTTGTTATTTCTTGCTTTAGTTTTGGTTTATGCTCCTAAGTGGACCTATATTGTAATTAAATGCCTGATTGGCCGACTTGTGGCTTTGTTGGCTATATATTTGGAGCTTGGGTTGATGTAGGGGGGCAGCTAGGCAACTATTCTAGATAGAGGATAGTAGAAAAGAAGAAGATAATATGTGAGTTATGATTCTGATTTCATAATTTCATTGTATAAGGCTGAAACCCGGAAGGCCTCACAGTTGAGCATGTTCAAAGATTTAATATAATTGCACCAGTGTTGTTACCAGTTGCTTGTCTCATATCCATTGTTTGTTCACTGATTTCATGTGCATTATAGATTGCTTCCATGTGTAACTATTCACAGGGCATGTTTGTGGGTTTAAGCAGTCTCAATTATCCCTGATTCTACCTTTAGCCACCCTGTCCTTGTGTCAAGTGGTACCCTTACATCAATAATCCCTTCAAAATGCTCCATTAGGGCCTCAATTTTTATAGCCCAATGCTGGAAAGCCTTCAATGGGTCATAGATCTTGTCAAAAAATTGGACAAAGTCTAATGTCTTCTTGTAAACCAACCATTTTTATTTCTTTATCTCTTGTTCCTATAATTTGAACTCATTTATTATTATATCTTCAAGAAAATTAAATTGGTATTCCATGGACACACACCTGGTTCTTTTTTTGAACATCCCATTGATAAATCCTTTATTGTCTACACACCTAGCAAAAGCAATAGCTAACATGTAGGGCTGCAATACCTTATTCAAATGCACCCAGCCACCTTTGCAATTATGAATTGGTGGACAATGGTAATAGTGGGAAAGATAGTTCCCCTATTCCTCCCTGTCAAAGCTACTTCTTGCAACCCACCAAGTTGCCTTAAAATTTATGCCAAGCCAACCTTCAAGGGGAACTGATATGGCAATACATATGGTGTGCCCCTGAATCCTTATACTCTAAAAATTGTAGACACTAGATATAATATAATATCACCCCAATTATGCAATATGGTGATGTCCTTTGCATACTATTTGGGCCTAATCAGTGTCAATTACCCCTTCAGAATTCTAGGGTTCTCCAAAAATATCAATTCTCTAAGCCTAGAGGCAAAATTTCTATCAAAGATGATGAAACTAGCATCAACATAGTCCCATGACAACTTAGTGCTCCACAATTGAACATGCAATATCTCACCATCTCTCTTCTTTACTATCTCCATGGTTTGACTGAAATAATCCACACCCTTGTATAAGAACATGTGCATGAGCATGGAATGTTGGAGATTTTCCAGCAAGCCAGAGTGTTGATTGTATGTTTGTCATTGATGAAAACATATGATAAGAAGCATGTGTGGAAGCCTGATGGAGAGATCCATGATTATATGGTTCCTAGATATGCTATCAACATGATATCATAGACATGGAGGTTGATTCTAAGTGAAGACAGTAATATAATAGTCTGTATCAGTAAGTGTTCCTGATAGGTCCCAGGAAGAGTTATGTATGTGATTTACAGTATGGTTGTAATGGAGCCTTGTGCATTTGTATTTATGTTGAAGACATGTTAGTGAAGCTATGTTCATGGATGTAGAGTCAAATATGTAGTACAGGTTGAGTTATGAAGTCTCTAGTTGACAGTTACAGTTTCTTGATTTTATCTGGAGAAGCCGACAGTGTTCATATTGATGTAATAGTTGTGCCTATCAGTTTGATATGCATGCTTGAATTACTATTTGGATAAGATTTAACAATGTTTGTTTAAGAGTGCATGACATAATTCAGCATGAGAAGAAAGTAGCAGTTAAATTGGTGGAGCCGACAGTGTGAAGCGACGCGTCTACTCATATTGAGTTGGGCGGTCCCATTTTGTGTTGCGTACTTAGTATAGCTGACTGAGATGTTATTGGAGAGTTGTATTGTTTCTCTAATAATATTTCAAGATGGTTCTAATAGGCTGACTTGATTATATCATTTAGAGGAAGATATATATAGGAAGTCATTTGTGATTGCTAAGTATGGCAGACAGTTGAAAGAAAAGAACATAGCAGAGAGTGTGAAGTATTGTGCCATCATTAGAAGGTCTATGTGACAAAGAAGAAAGTGTATTCTATTCATTAGAACTGATCAAGACAGCAGGTCTACCTTTCAATTCACCAAAGATCTAGATATAGTGTGTATCTATTAAACAGAAGGTTGCAGCCTTCACCCCTTTGAGCAGTGTGCTCTCGGACAGTGTGTCCTCACCCCTAATAGGGTTAATTGTAAAAGAATCTTAACAGAGTCTTGACCAAGTTACTGTACTTAATGCATTGTAAAGATCAACACCTAATAGGGTTGTAAGATCTTCTAATAGGAATCATAATACTCTAGTGTAGTTTATAGTGGGTGTTAATTCCCACTGGGTTTTTTACCTATTTGGGTTTCCCCGTAACCAAATTTGTGGTGTTATGTCAAGTTTTCTTTCATTGTGTTTATGCTTAATGTTCTTCTGTACTTAATTGGACAAAGAATTGAATCTTGTAGATAACTGATTCACCCCCCCCCCCCCCCACTCTTAGTTATCTCTTGGGACTATTCCTAACAATTGGTATCAGAGACAAGTGCCTCAGAGAGAAATTTTAATAGCTTGAGGTTGATCAGATGGCAGTCTTTAGAAAATAAAGTCCTAAGTTTGATGGAGAGAACTATCTTGATTGGAAGAATAAAATGATGACACATTTACAGTGCATTTCTTTTGACATTTTTGAAGTAGCTACCAAAGAAGTTAAGATTCCCTCTCTAGTAGATCTTGCAAAGGAAGATGCAACTCTCAAGTAGAAGGAGATGTTCACTCAAAATTCTATTGCCAAAGATGCCCTTATCAGTGCATTGTCTGACAGTGAATTTTCAGAGATCAAGAAACTAGACAAAGCCTACAAAATTTCAAACTATCTAGAAGACATGTTTGAAGGAGACATCCAAGTGAAGAATATGTGCAAAAAGAAATGGAATATAAAGTACAATAAATTGGAGATGCTACCTGAAGAGAACATTAGATCCTATAATCAAAGGATTAATGAAGCAGTTGCTGGAATCAGAAACCATGGTGGAGAAATTTCAGAAGAAGACATAATGGATAAGTTGATGACTACCTTGACACCAGAATATGAGAGAAAGATAAACATCCTTGATGAGACTATGTAGTTTTCACAAAACTTCAAAAGAGAGACCTTAATTAGAAAGATTGTAGCATTTGAAATATCAAGTTTGAAGACAGAGCCTAAAAGTGAAACAACCTTCAAAGCCTCAATCCATGGTAAGAAATCCTTAAACACTTCTAGTAATTTTTATGATGATGATGAAGAGAAAGCATGAGATGATTTCTAAGAGAGCAAAGAAAGGAAAAGGAAAATATGAAGGTCAGTTACCATTCAAATGTTTTTCATGTAATAAGATTAGTCACTTTGCATCTAAGTGTCCTACAAGAGTTAAGAAGTTCAAACCTAAATACAAGCCTAAGTATACAAAAGAATGTTACTATGTTGAAGATGGAGTATTAGATGAAGATTCAGTAGAAGATGAAATTGGATTCATTTATCTTGAAGATATGGAGAAAATGTTTGATGAAATGGAGCTTGAAGATGAAAAGAAAGAACAAGAATTAGCACTAATTTCACAAGCAGACATCAGGACAGATTGGATCATTGACAGTGGTTGCTCACATCACATGACAGGAGACAAGGATAGATTTGTACATTTGGATAGGCACAAAGGTGGCATGGTTAGATTTAGAGACAACATTCCTAAACCTATCATAGGTAGAGGAGCTATCACCTTGGATGGAAAGAACAGCACTGATGATGTTCTTTATGTTGATGGTTTGCAGCATAACCTACTAAGTGTTGGACAGTTATTTGACAAAGGATATCATTTGTAATTCAAAGACAACAAGTGCATCATTAAGAACAAGGAGAAATGATTGCATCAGGTTCAAAGAATAAAGGTAATTTTTTTTAGCTTAATCTTGAAGCAAGTTGTCTTATTGCAAAAGTAGATGATAGTTGGCTATGGCATAAAAGACTGTCACATCAATTTTGACAACATAATAAAGATAAGTAATGTAGAGGCAATAAGAGACCTTCCTAGCATTGAAAAACCAATTGATACAATATGTAGGGAATGTGTAATGGGAAAGCATGTGAGGAATTCATTCAAAAGCAAGCACAATTCGGCAGAGAACAAATTGGATCTAGTGCATACAAATCTATGTGGACCAACTCAAACAAGATCATGCTATCGTAAAAGGTATTTTATTTTATTTGTTGATGATTATTCTAGAATGATGTGGGTTGCATTCTTAAAGGATAAATCTAAAGCATTTAAGAAGTTCAAAATATTCAAAGCTAAGGTGGAAAATGAATCAGGATTGAAGATAAAATGTTTGAGATCGGATAGAGGAGGAGAATTCACCTATGACAGATTTTATGAGTATTGTGAAGAACATGGGATAAAGAGACAGCTAATTACACCTAGAACCCCTCAACAAAATGGAATTTTAGAAAGGAGGAATAGAATCATACTTGACATAGCATGCACCATCATGATTGAAGGAAAGGTCGCACACACCTATTTGAGAAATGCGGTCAATACTAAAATCTATACAATCAATATAATTCAATTGAGGCCAAGCACAAACAAGACACCTTATGAGCTATGGTTTGGGAATGTTCCTACAGTAAAATACTTCATAATCTTTGGAAGAAAGTGCTACATCAAGAGAGATGAAGCCATAGGAAAATTTGATGCAAGAAGTGATGAAGGTATTTTTCTTGGTTACTCTACTAAAAGAAAAGCTTATAGATGTTTTAATTTGAGATTGAAGATGATCATTGAAAGTTCTCATGTTAAGATTGATGAGAAGTTTATGATTCAAGAAAGACATCATGATTATGCACCTATGATTGAAGAAGAACCTAAACCTACCACTAGAGAAACAGTTGTTGATGAAATGTTTGACAGCATTGATGTATTATTCAATGACCCTGAAACAAGTGAAGAAGAATCACAGAAGTTAGATGAGAGATTCACACCTAATGTTCCTAAATTCACATCTAGATATCATTCAAAGGAAGACATCATTGGAGATTAGAATAGTAAAGTCATGACAAGATCAAAAGCAAAGAGTTCCATAGAAAATGAAGAGGTAGGTTTACTATCATAGATTAAACCCTTAAGTGTTGAAGATGCATGTAATGATTTAGATTGGCATGAAGAAATGAAAGAAGAGCTAGATCAGATAATTAAGAATGATACATGGGAACTAGTCCCTAGACCTAGTGATAAGAATGTGATTGGAACCAAGTGGATATTCAGAAATAAGATGAATGAAGATGGAACAGTGGTAAGAAAAAAAGCAAGACTAGTATGCAAAGGATATGCACAAAGAGAAGGAATTGATTATTCAAATACATTTTCCCTTGTAAGAAGATTGGAAGCCATAAAGTTGTTTCTAGCCTATGCTACATTCAAATACTTTAAGGTATGCCAGATGGATGTCAAGTTAGCATTCCTAAATGGAGATTTGAAGGAAGAAGTATACATAGAGTAGCCTGAAGGATTTAGCTTATCAGACAGACCTAATATGGTATGCAGATTGAAGAAAGCCCTCTATGGACTTAAGCAAGCCCCTAGAGCATGGTATGAAAGACTTGATGGTTACTTGACTAAGATTGGATTCAAGAAAGGAGTAGCAAATTGTAACTTATTCATGAGAGAAACACTTGATGGACTATTATTAGTTTCTATATTTGTTGATGACATTATCTTTGGTGGGAATGACAAGCTTAGTGTAGAATTTGCTAAGGAGATGCAGAGAGAATTTTAAATGAGCATGATTGGACCTATCAAGTACTTTTTGGGACTAAATGTGTTGCAGACAGACAAAGGTATTTTCATTAATCAGTCTAAGTATGTGAAAGAGATATTGAAGAAGTTTAAGATGGATGATTACAAGCTAGTAAGTCCCCTATGATAACAAGATGCAAGCTTTCAAAAGAAGATGATTCAGCAGTAGTAGATATGACCTTGTATAAGTCTATGATTGGTAAACTAATCTATCTTACTGAATCTAGACCTGATATTTCCAATGCAGTTGGTATTGTTGGAAGATTTGTAGAAGATCCTAAACAAAGTCATCTTATGGAAGTAAAGAGGATATTCAGATACTTGAGAGGAACTATAGACTATGGTTTATAGTATCCTTATTTATAAAATGTAGAGCTTCATGTGTATACAGATGCAAATTGGGCAGGTTGCGTGGATGATAGAAAGAGCACATCTGGACAAGTAGTGTTTCTTGGAGATAGACTTGTTACTTGGACAAGTAAGAAGTAGAATTGTATCTCTCAGTCAATAGCAGAAGTAGAGTATGTTGCAGTAGCATTAAATTTCTCTACAATTGTTTGGCTCAAGCAGATGATAAAAGATTTTAGAATTCAGATTGATTATCCTATTATTATTCATTGTGATAACACTAGCACTATCAATATGTCAAATAACCCTATGATCCATGCAAAGACAAAATGCATTGAGATAAAATATCACTTCCTAAGAGAGAAAGTAGCAAAGAAAGAAGTAAAGTTGGACTATGTGAGCACAAAAGATCAGCTCTAGTAGACATATTCATAAAGCCTTTACCTAAGGATACTTTTGAGTATCTCAAGGAGAAGCTGGGAGTAATTTCCTTCTGTTAGGGATTTTTCTTGTAGGATCAGACTGACTTTGAACTTAGGCTTCTTGAGGTTGATTCAAACAAGAGAAAGACCTAATTACTGAGGATTGGATAAGATCCTCCTTCATTTTTTGAGCTCCACATACTCAGGCAGGTATTACCTTTTAATGATAACTAATTACATAGTGTTTATATGAGTGGACACTGATCTGCTTTTAATTCTTCTTAGTGCATCAATCTATAGAATACTCTACATATGACCATGATCAATTTGATGCAAAGTTTAACTAGGCAAAACATGATTGTAAATAAAGCAAAGATCAATGATTTAAGGATTTTCATCCTTCTTCCTTTTAAGGAGGGACAACCTAAATGATTCTCTCTTCAAGGAATCAAAAAATATGAACTGTGTGTCTTCAAGGACAGTCCTATCTATTTTGTGCAATAAACATGAAATGAAAAATGAGCTGGTCAATGATGTGAAAGTTTTAATTTTTTCTCTGAAGATCTATGAAAGATAAAACCATAAGAAACAAACACCAAACTAATGCCTTATCTAATGGGAAAAAGAAATCCAAACGCAAATCAACCAGATAATTTTAAAAGAAATACAATAGTATGCCTTGCACACCAGCCACAAATCCAAATAGATTACCTTAAAAACTATTCTGTTAACCAAATATTGTTATTATCAGAATCCATACAGATATATCTACTCCTCAAGATGAACTATGAGAACTTTTAATTCTTTCCTTGAAAGAAACTCATAAATCAATCGAGCAAGTTGCTTTACAACTGGTATATTTTAAATGCCTAACATGTAAAACATACAAGAGCACAATATAAAGGTAGAGAGACAACCACAGTATATGGCAGAAGTTGCAGTGTATTTGTATTAAAACCAACTTGCCAATTTCATTCACAATTCCATCACTCAGAAGATCGGACACAAAGCTTGGAAATCTACTTCAAAGAAATTTTGTTCAAATTTTTCTATATCTTTCCGACATACCCCAAAAAATGAGTCTTTTTCTCTATATATCCCTCTCAACCACCTTGGAATTCCCCTATGAATGGGAATGCAACAAGCATTGGATGGCTAGGGCAAGGGTTAGGGTTTTCACCCACCAAACCAATTGGATTTAATCAAAATTTATTACATTAGAGGAAAACCAGGCAACCTTGAGAGATCAGATCCAAGATTGATCTTCATTTATGAAAATTCTTAGAGCAGTGTACCAAAGATCATTGAATCCACCATGTTTATCAATCTGATCACTCACCTGCAACATGCCTCGAGAAACTCTTACCCATTCCTTCATGGTACAATCCTTCTGCAATCAATCATCCAACTCTCTGGTCCACACTATAGCAGTTGACAAAATCACATCTACCAGATCCAGTCACTCAAGCATTGAATACTAGTCCCTTCTGTCGCTAAAAAACCCTTTTAAATTTTTGAAAATTTGGTGGTAACGGTTAATCAACTAGATTTAAAACACAACTGTCAATTTTATCTCTTCCTGGTAGATCAGGTGGCCCCTATTTATTTCCGCAACAGTCAACAAGCCACTTGAAAAGTCTTTCACCACATCACTAGCACCGTAGCCAATAAGAAACAAGCACATCGACATGACATGGTAATCGAACCCACCACTTACATCGCATCCCTCAGACAAGATCAAATGGTTGTCATTATACCACAAGCTTAAACATCATGCATCTCACCCCAGTGGTATAACGACAACTGCTAGATCTTTCTATACATTAACCATCCAGGAAAGTAGGCCCCACTTACAACTGCCAACTCACTGTCCTCGACCAATTGGATAAATTGGACACCTCAGCATCATCTAACATCAAATCCACCTAGATCATCTAAAGTCTGACTCATCTTCATCTGGTGATCACATGACCATAAGCCATCTCATAACCTATCTTTAAACTCAGGCTTATCTAGAGAATAAGCGACTGAAGAAAACTCAGAGTCACTAGATACTTTCTTAACCATGGGTTTCATTGCGAGAACAAGTGAACACAAGTCTTCGTTGAGTCGCTGAAAATTTTTTACCATTATCTTTTTATTATGAGAATCAGCAACCAAAGAGGACCATACTTTGACATTTCTTTATTCGCCAAGTCATTGAATACTTTGAAGCTTCACTAACTAATTCTGAGATCTTGCGAACACACATTCGCCCAATCACTAAATATTTTGAGCACTACCATCCCTTTCCTGAGATTCAGCGACAAGAGGAAACTTTAAACCTTTGCCAAATTTTTTTGTCAAAGCCGCCAAACTTTTCAGAGATCACGCGACAAAAGGAAAATATAACTGTTTGCCAAGTTGCTGAAGGTTAACGTGAAACTACCAGGAAACAAGCAAATAAGAGACTACATGGTCGTGAGGTCACTAAATGAGGAGGGTAACCACTAGGCCCAAACACAATGTTGATCTTGACCTAACCACTGACCATTTGGAGAATGTACGATTGAGGAGACATGAAACCACCTGCTAGGTCGCCAGATGCCATTCCTAACTGCTGAGATCACGTGACAAACCACCCACCAAGTCACTAGGTGTTAATGGGGAACTGCCAGGAAACAAGAGACTATGCGACCAATGCATTCACCCAATCGCTAGTTGAAGACTTAACTATGACAATGAATTGGGAGATTCAGCGACCAAAGAGAAACATGACCAAGGGATTACATAGTCATTGGTTCTTTGAAAGACTTACAGACAAGGAAATGTATTGTGCGATTCAGCAAAGACTAGGAAAATGACCATGTGTAGAAAGGGGACTTAAGTGACCCAAAAAAGTAACAAAGAAATAAAAGGCTGATGATTCAAACTAGGGCTTTTTGATTTTCAGGATATTTAGACCTAGAAAACCCTAAAGACTGTAAAAATTTTCAAAAACATCATATCTTTTGGGGCAAAAAACAAAAACTGAGATTTTTAACCAACACCTTCCTTGAATCAAATTAGAATTTGCAAGAGTGCATCAGTCCTTAGTGACTGATGAATGGTTGATTACTCTACTTCAGGAGTAGTACCAGTGCTTAATTTTTTAGTGCTCTTTGCCATTGATGTCAAAGGGGGAGTAAGCATATAGTCATGAAAAACAAAATAGTAAGAGGCTACAATAGTTGATATTCAGAGGATTCATCCTTAAGGAAGTTTTGATGAGGAAATGGAGAATGTTATAAAAGAATTGTAGAAAGGGGGAGTGAGTATTTAGCAAGAAGAAAACAAAATAGTAAGAGATGGATGATTCATCCTTGGGGGAGTTTTGTTGATGAAATGGAGAATATTATAAAATTATTGTACATTTGGATTGGTGGTGTTTTTCATTCCATATGTTTCCATCAATACCAAAGGGGGAGATTGTTGGAGATTTTCCAACAAGCTAGAGTGTTGACTGTATGTTTGACATTGATGACAACATATGATAAGTTGCATACATGGAAGCCTGATGGAGAGATTCATGAGTATATGGTTCCTAGATATTCTATCATCATGATATCATAGATGCAGAGATTGATTCTAAGTGAAGACAATAATACAATAGTTTGTATCAGTAAGTGTTCCTAACATGTCCCAGGAAGAGTTATGTATGTGATTTATAGTATGGTTGTAATGGACCCGTGCACATTTTTATTTAGGTTGTAGACATGTCATTGAAGCTATGTTCATGGATGTAGAGTTAGATATGTAGTACAAGTTGAGTTGTGAAGTCTCCAGTTGACAGTTACAGTTTCCTGAGTTTATCTGGAGAAGCTGACAGTGTTCATATTGATGTAATATTTATGCCTATTAGTTTGATATGTGTGCTTGAATTAGTGTTTGGAGAAGAGTTAACAATGTTTTTTTAAGAGTGCATGATGTAATTCAGCATGAGAAGAAAGTATCAATTAAATTGGTGGAGACAGTGTGAAGTGACATGTCTACTCATATTGAGTTGGGCGGTCCCATTTTCTATTGCATGCTTAGTATAGCCAACTGAGATGTTATTAGAGAGTTGTATTATTTCTCTAATATTATTTCAATATGGTTCTAATAGGCTGACTTGATTATATAATTTAGAGGAAGATATTTATAGGCAGTCATTTGTGATTGCTAAGTATGGTAGATAGTTGAAAGAAAAGAATAGAGCAAAGAGTGTGAAGTATTGTGCCATCAATAGAAGGTCCATGTGACAAAGAAGAAAGTGTATGCTATTCATTGGAACTGATCAAGATAGTAGGTCTACCTCATAGTTCACCAAAGATCTATATATAGTGTGTATTTATTAAATAGAAGGTTGAAGCCTTCACCCCTTTGAGCAGTTTGCTCCCGTACAGTGTGTCCTCACCCCTAATAGGGTTAATTGTAAAAGACTCCTAATAGGGTCCAACCCTTGACCAGGTCACTATACTTAATGCATTGTAAAGATCAACTCCTAATAGGGTTGTAAGATCTTCTAACAGGGATCATAATACTCTAGTGTAGTTTATAGTGAGTGCTAATTCCCACTGGGGTTTTTACCTATTTGGGTTTCTCCGTAACCAAAATTGTGGTGTTGTGTCAAGTGTTCTTATATTGTGTTTATGTTTAATGTTCTTCTGTACTTAATTGGATAAAGAATTGAATCTTGTAGATAATTGATTCACACCCCCCCCCCCCTCTCAATTATCTGTTGGGACTATTCCTAACATGGAATACTAGCCAAATGGCATATCAACCTTCATATTCTAAATGCCAACCAAACCATGATGAATTATATCAAAAACATAAGGGGAAAAGTCAAAAATAACTACAAGATGGGGGTGCAATATGTGAACCATAATAAACATATAGTGTATTGGCATGTGTGTTTCCTCATCCTCACCAAATATATAAGCTAGTGACTTATACATGGCTCTATCTCTCAAACTGAAAAGATCTAACCTGATTGGCTCAGGAGTACTTGGGCCAACCACACACAAACTGCCAATTTTGTCAAAGAATTCTCTCAAAGGTCCCATCCTAAAATAGTCCCTTTTTACATTGTAGATTTTCCTAAAATTATCAAAATATATCTCCTCCAAGAGCACAAAAGAGTCACACAATGAAAACACATCTATTATATCATCTATAGTTATGCTTATCATAACATGCCCATCTACATCCTTGACCACTCTTCCCACTGAGTCTTAACACTTTGCCACTTGTACGAGGATATCAGTATCCATGAAAACAACAGGCATAATTAACTTGCCAACATCAAATTGCCATATATTACTGTTTGGAGTATATGCATTTCTCTATGAATATGTAGTTTTAAGAAGGGTCAACCCAGTCATTCCAACATTTGGGTCCCTTGTCCACATGCCCTTATCATACAATGCTTTGCCTATCTATGTCCTAGGGTTCTTGGGAACCATCTCCTTTATTTTTGAGGAGTCATTTGTAGATGCAAGCAATAGCTCAAACAAATCATCATAAACAACCATCTCCTTGTAATCAATTTTTCCTTTCAACTCTCTATGTGGTGCCATATTAAACAACTAGGGTTCTAAGTAAATAACCTTTTGTAGAATGATAACACAACTAGAACCTTAACCCCTTTAAAATTAGAATTTACTGGCACCACAGTTGCAAACATAAATAGTTAAATAGTATAGTAGAATTCACCTACCACCTTTAAAAAATTCTTGCAATCTAAAACGCAAAGAAAATAGCCTTTTGTTTGAGAGCTCAAAGATAACATGTCATTTGAAATGAACATTTTTGCCTTCTACCTTTGCCAGCACTCTACATTTACTTCACATGATACACCATTAAACCATTGATTCTTGAAAATTTGGCACTACAACGTTCATGAGCACTTCATACCTTTAGTCTCAAAATTTAAAACTGGGTCGTCAGTCCTTACTTTCCTAGCTCATCAGATGGTTGTTGCGAAGCTAACCAGTGAAGACATAACTGTTACCCTGGGTGAAACCACTAACCAATCAAAACATTTCATTTTAAACCATGCGTCAAGCCTAGGTTCACTTTAACTTTCATCAGATAGGACACATGTTGACAAAGTGTGATCCCATGATCACTATCCTTCAATCACTTTTCCTTCAAGGCTTCACACCTATCATCGATTTGTCTTTCATCTATCAGTTCTTTAACACTTTATAATCCTGTAGACCCACTTACAAATTAGGACATGCATTAAACAGGTGTGATCTTGCAATGGTTAAAGATCCTCCATTATATCTTCACTGGATAACACCTACCATTAGATCTTTCTACAGATGGAAAGCTTTATCACTTTGGAAAACTTTGGTCCCACTACATATGACATCACCCATGGACATGTGTCAACAAAGCATGATCCCATGATGAATAAACCTTTCCCAACTTATGATCAAGGCTTCACACCTATCATTAGATCAAAACAAATCCTACGCTCTACATTAAAAGGTACTTCTGGCCCCACTGAAACTATTTCCTCATCCACATGCTCATCGGATCGATGTCGCAATCTCGCAATGAATAAAATTCAATAACAAATATTTCAAGGCATCATGCCTATCGTTAAACTTTCTTGGATCTAACTAAATCTTACACTGCTTACTAACTAGGCCCATCTGGCACTAACCGTCGAACTAACCTTAACCAGGTGATTTAATAGATACTTTTAAAATATGTGGTCCCACTGACAACTACAGACAGGTGACATTCAAGCATGATCCCATGATGGTAAAATATATGTAGCTTGAGGATTAAGGGATCATGCAAACTATTAGATCACAAAAGATCTAATGGTCATGACATAAAGAGGTAACACCTAAACTATTTTCACCCCCATCAATCTACCACTTGATTAAAAAGATCAGACAAGTAAGTTATAAAAGATGCAAATTTAATAGAAAGTACCAAGAACACAAGGGAGACATTTGATTTTTCAACATATTAGGACCCTTAATCGACACTTTTAAAAGCACATTCATAAATCCATACTTAAGTGACCGAAAAAGTAATGGGAAATTAGAACAAATAACAAGGATCTAGGGCTTTAGCACGACAAGAACCTAGGATTATAAAAATGCATAGATCTTTGAAGATTTTTCTCACCAAGGGCTAAAAATTTAAACAGTCCTAACAGTGGCTCTAGTTGGAGATGTCTACCTCTTGCAAGTATAGAAAGGGCCTCAAAATCTCATGGTTACATAGACCACTACAACTAAAACACACGTGACTGAAAGAAAACACACCTATATACAAAATGTACAAGAAACCCTACTCTATTGCTCATGGATGAAAATACTTCAAGAGAAGTAAAACTTTAAGAATTGTCCATGAACAGGAAATTCTAAAGTATCTCCAGTTAAATCCTTCAAGACATATGAATTTGTCCCCATCTACTTTCAATAAGATATGGACCTAACCAGATAGGGTAAAACTTTTCATGCTTTCCTTTATCTTCCAACTTGGAATTCCACATTAAAACTAGGTCTCCAATTTCAAAACTCCTTTGGGTGGTTCTTTTATCATATAGATTCTTGCATTGTATTTTCAATTTAACATTCCTTTCATGTGCATCCCTCCTTACCTCATCTAGTTGTATCAGATCATACATTCTTACTCTCATTTCATCATCCAAATCTTCATCATAGGCTTGAATAAATTGATACATCGGCAATAAATTATTTTGAGGCAATCTAGCATTTATTCCATAAATTAAATCAAAAGGGGCACATCCTATTGCCTTTTTTTACAGTTACCCTATCAGCCCACAATGCTAACTACAACTTTGAATCTCAACCCTTCTTATTTTTATCAAACACCCTCTTGAGGATCTTAATCAAACTTTTGTTACTAGATTCTACCTGGCCATTTCCCTATGGATGATAAGGGGTTGAGTATGAAATTTGTATCCCATATAGCTGACATAAGGCATTAAACTCCTCTGATCTAAAACACATAGCATTTTCAACTACAATAACCTTTGGGCAACCAAATCTGGTAAGAATATTTTGCATCATAAAATCTTGATGCAAGGGCATTCTAGGGTACTCGGTGAATCTGCATGGAGGTGTGTTGTTTTGGTTTTATGTTACTCAGTCGTAGCTTTGACCGTGGATCTCGGTCATTGAAGGGGGCTTGGTCACTAAAGGGAGCTTGGTGAAGCTTCTAGCACTCGGCAGAACTTGTACTCGGTGATGCTTATGGTGCTCGGATGATGTGCTTTCTCGGTGATGCCTAGCTAGCTCAGTTGTTTCTCTGGCACTCAGTAGTCCTAGTTTACCAACTAGAGTTCTTGGTGATTTGGTTGGCTGACTTGGTGCATTTATTGTTGGTATCTTTTGTTGTATTCTCCTATGTAGATCTAGAGGCTGACATGGAGAATTAAATGTTTGTAAGGCTATTTATGAGCTGACTTTTGTTGCATTTATTATTTATTTGTAATGAGAGCCAACTTGGGCTTAGGAGTTAATTATGTCATCCAGCTAACTTGTGGTTGAAGATTAGTATTTAAGGAGTGTTTGGGGTAGTTGTTTAGGCATGATATGAAGAGATAGAAGTGTAGATCTAGATCCCGCAAGGTCTTGAAGATCAAATTGTTATCTAATAGTTTGTAATAGCAAAGCTAGTGGTTTGCATGCTTGGAGACAAGGAGATTTATTGGTGGCTTGTGAGCTCAAGTCTAGATCTACCTTAGGGTTTCTATCAATTACTAATTTGTTTTAGAACTAGAATAGCTAGAGGGGGCTTGGATCTTTATTGATCTTGCAAAGCTGTTTCTTTATTGTAATTGACCCTAACCCAGAAGGCCTTACAGTCAAGAATGTTGATGAAAATTCTATTGAAAATATTGTTTTATTGTGTTATTCTGCATTGTGGTGATTGGCTGCTTGTGGGGAATGTCCTTAATTGGACCCTCCTTGTCTACCCTGTGTTAGGTGGTATTAGAGCTTGAAGATCTTGAGTGTGTAAACCAGTTGAGGTTGTTTTGCACTAGGACCTTGTTGGTGACTTATTGCTTGGGATTTTTGAAAATCTTGAAGGATGCCTCTGAGAATATTGGACCCTAGAGAAATTATAGATCTCTATGATGTTGTGGAATTTAAGATTATAGAGAAGGTGAAATCTGATTTTAGATTTGAGATGGAACCAATGAAGAATGACATGATCGCTAAGATCATGAGAGCTATTAATGGTGTGCCGAGGAATCTTGGTACTGATGATGGTTATGAGGAAGCTATTGAACACTTTAAAGCTGTTGGAACTAGTGGAGATGACTGAAGAGATAGATCTAGTGAACATAGAACTAGTTGGTTGCATAGATCTGGAGCTTGATTAAGTACTAGTTACCGAATGGAAATTCCTACTTTCTCTGGTAATTTGAAACCTAAGGACTTGATTGATTGGATTGGAGAATTGGAAGATTACTTTGAGCTTGAAAAAATTGAAGATCCTCTTCGAGTAAGATTGGCACAGACTAATTTGAATGGGCATGCTGCTCTTTGGTGAAAAGAATTACAAAGAGATAGAGAAGAGGAAGGTGAAATGAAGATCAATCGGTGGAGGTTGATGGTGACTAAATTTAAAGCTAAGTTCCTACCTGTCGACTATGAGCTTGGCTTGTATAAGAAGTTGCAGAATCTGAATCAAAAAGATTTGACTGTGGAAGACTATACTGAGGAGTTCTATAAGTTGGCTATTCAGTCTGGACATAGAGAACTTGGTAAAGAAAAGGTAGCTCGGTATGTGAATGGTTTGAGATTCAATATTCAGGATGAGCTCAATATGCTAAATATTGATTTGGTTGAAGATGCTTATCAGTATGCTCTGAAGGCAAAAGATAAGTTGAAAAGGAGACAACATAGTAATCCCTGAGGGAAGGAAAATATTGATCACTTGATGAAGGATAAACCGACTGCTAAAGATGAATAGAAACCTATGGAATTAAAGAAGAGATAGGTAGAGTTATCTTTAAGGGTACTTGTTATAACTATGGTGAAGAAGGACACCATTCTTTTGAGTGTACATAGAAGAAGCTGTTAGAGTAATCATACTTTATGCTTATTAATTAAATCACTTTGGTTTAATTAATTAAGTCATTTATTACTCTATTTACTTAAGCTATCTTTTAGGTGCATTATAATTAATATATTTATTAATTATAATGTGCAACCTAGCTTTATTTTTTGCTTTATAGCTTTAGGGTTTTATTGTTCACCTATATGGTTGAACCCTTTGTACTTTCTTTTTAGGAATTCACTTATTGGATCATAATAGAGATTGCTCTTTGCATGTCCATAAGATGTCTCTGGCTTTTTGGCCTCCATGATTTTTCTTGCTTCTGTGCTTTGCTTCTTCCATGTGACAGGGTTATGCATGCAGGTGTTCTTGGGAGATTAGTATTTCACCTAATCTAACATGGTATCAGAGCCATCTTGCTGCTCGATGTTCATGTTTTGTTGAAGTGTTTCAGAAGCAGGAGGTTTTCAATGGTTTCAGAAGTTTTTTTTGTGGATCTGGGGGGGAGCCAAAATTTGGCTCACCTTGGGCAAAAACGGACACCACCATTGTGTCCGGAAGGCCCAAGAACCCCTAAATCCATATAAAACTTGTCCATTTTGGACACAGTGGCATCTGAGGCAAAAAAATTTTGCATACCAAGGCCGTACGGCCCTGGCACGCACTCCGAGACGGCGATTTTCAAAAAAATTATTAAAATTTTTTTTAAGGGGCGGCCTCCCGGGCGCCACCCAGCGGCCACCCGGGCGCCACCCCGCGGCTCCTCCGCCACCCCGCTGGCCTCCTCAGCCGGCCCCGCTCCGCGGCTCGCCCAGCCGCCGCCCGCGCCCGCGCCCGTGCCGCCGCCGCCCTTCACGGCCTCCGCTCCGTCGGCCCCCGCCGCCCGCACCCGCGCCCTCCGCTCCGCCGGCCTGCCCACCGCCGGCACCAGCACCAGCCCCTGGTCGCCCACATGACCCGGGGTTTCCTGATTCAGCCCCCAGGCCCTCTGCTGACGTCAGCATGATGTCAGCAGATATGCTTTTTAATTTTTTTTTAAAAAAATTTTGCATATTTTTTTAGGGCTCTATTTTAAGGGTAATTGGGCTTTTTTTGCCATATCTTCTTCATCTGGAGGCGTATTTGGGAGTTTTTTATATCATCGGAAAGCTCTTTCCGAGACGAACGCAATTATGGAAGTTTCTTTTCAAGTTTTTTGCCTCATTTTTCGTACCATGCCTTCGAAGGCAGGACTGCTTTTTTGCCTTCCTGGAGCACCTGATGCTTTTTTTGGCATAACTTGCTCATACAGAGGAGTTAGTGGGCGAACGAGACATCATCGGAAAGATGATTCTAAGACGGTCGTTTTATACGAAGAGCTTTTTTCTAGATTCTTCTTCCATTTTTCGCACCAGGCTGTTAAATTCAGAGGTTTTCTTTTTCAGGTGCCTGCCAGAGCACCTGTCACTGTTTTTGCCGTAACTTGAGCATACGATGGCGTTTTTTGCCAAACAAGATATCGACGGAAAGCTGGTTCTGAGACCTTTCTGTTTTTTTTAGTTTGGTTGTTTGATTTTGCTGTTTGCAGGGGTTTTCTGCCAGTAAAAGTCACGGGTACTTTTTGCATTCCGGACACTATATCTCTCACATCCGGGCTCAGTTTTCAGCAAACTTGGTATTTTCGAAAAGCTGGTTCAGTGTGCTATTCAGTGGCAGAGGTTATTTTTCCAGATTCTACTCTAGGTTTTCACTCCTCTGCGTTTGGCAGTTTATGCCCTCTGGTGGAGTGCTTGGTTCTACAGGTCCGGGGATCTCTTCTTCTGAGTTCATAGCTCACTCTTCTTTCTGTCTTCTGAGCATTGTATGCTTCTCTTCTATTGCATTCTTTTTTCTATAAACGCACTGAGATAAAGTGCCTACTTTTACATATCTGGGATCTTGTACTCCTTGTGTTTGTTTGTACTCGCACTCAGTTATAAAGTGCCATGGGGGGATTCTGATGCATTTGCCACTATAGGCGCATCCACTCTTGTCAAGTGAGCATACCTTCCACGACATTAGCCCATGTAGACTGTGTCTATGACACCGCCCTTTATCCTGTGCTTGTACCTTCTTTTGCACATAGGTGTTCCTGTTTCTTCTTCTTGCAGATGTTTCTGGCATTGCATTTCAGTGTTCCTGTCACCCCGTTCAGCATTATGGGGGGGTTCACCTGTTGGCTCTATTGCTTCCTTGGTTCGGTTGAGTGATCTACGTATTCAGTTTTTGTTCCTATGTACTAGGCGGATGTAGTGGCTAGGCACCTATGCATTTCGGTGAGATGGTTCATCTACTATATAGACACTCATTCATTCCTATTTTGGAGGTCACCTCTTTGATTGATCAGCTCTTCAGACTTTGTCTTCTCTACCTGGTCATGCACTTCAGTGGGGGTTCCAGCAGTTTCTTCTGACAGTGTTTGCAGCTTCATGCTTCGGAGATGCTTCATGCTCTTTCTTGTTCCTTTCTTTGGGACATTCCCTAGATTGGAGGCTTTGTTTCCTTCATCTAGTTTATTTTCTTGTACTGGGTACCTGATCAGGCCTTGTTGCCGGGACCCATTTTCTGCTTTCATAGCTGTGCTAGGTTAGCTTCCCTCTTGAGCTACGCTTAAGGGGGGGTGTTAGAGTAATCATACTTTATGCTTATTAATTAAATCACTTTGGTTTAATTAATTAAGTCATTTATTACTCTATTTACTTAAGCTATCTTTTAGGTGCATTATAATTAATATATTTATTAATTATAATGTGCAACCTAGCTTTATTTTTTGCTTTATAGCTTTAGGGTTTTATTGTTCACCTATATGGTTGAACCCTTTGTACTTTCTTTTTAGGAATTCACTTATTGGATCATAATAGAGATTGCTCTTTGCATGTCCATAAGATGTCTCTGGCTTTTTGGCCTCCATGATTTTTCTTGCTTCTGTGCTTTGCTTCTTCCATGTGACAAGGTTATGCATGCAGGTGTTCTTGGGAGATTAGTATTTCACCTAATCTAACAGAAGCTTAGTGACTGACGGACTACTGTGGTAAATAAGAACATTCAGAATGAACTTGAATCTGAGAACTTGCTACTTCGGAGAACATTGCTTGGTGCAAAAGAGGAACCTTGTTAAAGGAGTAATTTGTTCAAGAATCGGTGCAAGTCTAGATGTAAACTTTGTGATGTAATTGTTGATAGTGGTAGTAATGATAACCTTGTTGCTAAGGACATGGTTTAGAAACTTGGTTTGAATAGAATGAAGCATCCTCATCCTAATAGGATTGGCTGGTTACAAAATGATAATTCTCTAGAAGTGAGGGAGTAGTGCTTTGTTGATTTTTAGATTGGCCAATATAAGGACCTTGTGTTATGTGATATTGTGGAGATGAATAGTTGTCATATATTGCTCAGTAGACCTTGGCAATATTATTGTAGAGCTATGTATCATTTTGTGAAGAATTTATTTACTATTGAGAAGGATGACAGGAAGTTTTCCCTGATGCCTTTGCTGGATACAACACTCAGTAAGAGGAATCTAAGTATTGGTAGCCAAGTTGAGTTGGTGGATCCTAAGAGGAATGATGATCAATATGGAGAAAAGGCTTTTGTTTTATCAAGGAAAGGCTTGAAAAGATAGAGGAAATAGAAGTGGAAGAGTATGCAAGGTGAAAAGTTGGAGGACTTGTATGTGAAGAACTAGTTAGGGGTTTATGTGCTGAATCCTAGAAGATGTTCTTCTAGCATATGAGAACATCTTTTCAAACCTGGGGTGTCTGATGTAGGGGAATTCTAGGGTACTTAGTGAATCTACATGGAAGTGTGTTGTTTTTGTTTTATGTTACTCGGTTGTAGCTTTGACCGGGGATCTCGGTCATTAAAGGGGGCCTGTCACTAAAGGGAACTCAGTGAAGCTTCTGGCGCTCAACAAAACTTGTACTCAGCAATGCTTATGGTGCTCGGTCAATGTGCTTTCTAGGTGATGCCTAGCTAGCTTAGTTGTTTCTCTGGCACTCGGTAGTCCTAGTTTATCGACTGGAGTTCTTGGTGATTTGGTTGGCCAACTTGGTGCATTTATTGTTGGTATCTTTTGTTGTATTCTCCTATGTAGATCTAGAGGTCGACATGGAGAATTAAATGTTTTTAAGGATATTTATGAGCTGACTATTGTTGCATTTAATATTTGTTTGTAATGAGAGCCAACTTGGGCTTAGGAGTTAATTATGTCATCCAACTAACTTGTGGCTGAAGATTAGTATTTAAGGAGCGTTTGGGGTAGTTGTTTAGGCATGAGATGAGGAGATAGAAGTGTAGATTTGGATCTCATGAGGTCTTGAAGATTAGATTGTTATCTGATAGTTTTTAATAGTAGAGCTAGTGGTTTGCATGCTTGGAGACAAGGAGATTTCTTGGTGGCTTTTGAGCTCATGTTTAGGTCTACCTTAGGGTTTCCATCAGTTGTTGATTTATTTTAGAACTGGACTAGCTAGAGGGGGCTTGGATCTTTGTTGATCTTGCAAAACTATTTCTTGGTTGTAATTATCCCTTGATGAACTACAACTAATTTAGAACCAGAATGAAGAATCTATAATTTGAGATTACTGAGGAGTTGATGATTAGATATGCAAGATGATTAAATCAGTATTATGTTGTCATTGATGTCAACTAGCTTGACAATACTTATCTTGTAAGTTACTATACCAACACATCTGAAGGAAGGTGAAAGAGATGAAGAATAGAAATATCTACATGACAAAGATGTATATGATAGATGAGGATAAGGAATACACTGAGTAACTTGTTGATGAGTCTATGACTTGATGAAATTGACTTTATTATGTTGCATTCATCTATGATGAAGAATAGAGCTGAAAGATACAAAGCAGTGTTGTCGGTAAATAAAGAATTTTAGTATACACCAATGAAGTGTAATGTATATCGAGCGTAGTGTTAACCGAGCTTGTGTTCACTGACACATTTCTTTGTTAACTAAGAAAAATAGAAAGGAATTAAATGATCAGTTTAGCCATTAAAGTGATGAGTTGTAAAGTGTATGAAATTGAGGTAATAGATAATGTTTGTTATGAAGATCGACGGCTAACATAAATCAAAAAGGATCCAATGGAGAAGATTGAAATGTGTTACTAACACATCATCTGAGGGAGCTTAAAGAGGAAAAATCTATGAATATGATTAAGTGGAAAAATCTAATGGAGGAAAAGAAAATGATTTACTCATCTATATAAGAGACATTGGTTTCATTATGAAAAATATGTCAGAAGAAGATACTGCAAAATTATCATGTGGAGAAGTTTTCATGCATTCTGATCATACTGGTTAATAAGAACCGACCTGCAGAATAGTTACCGAGCTACAGAGAGTTATTACCAATGGATAGTAAGTTAATATAGTATTGAATCTAAAGTTTTATATTGGTCATAAATATTTGAATGAGCTAAACATTGATTTGTAAACTGCAAACTGAAGTTGTATTTAGGCAAATCATCTAATGTTACATATTTAACCATTGTACACAGTCAAATCTCTTAACCAAGTGGACTATGAAATTCTTTTGATGTTTCATTCATAGAGTGAACATTGTTATCTTGTCAACCCCAAAGTGACTGCTGGTTGGATGATAACTTCTGGTCTAAAATCCTCTAACTAGGTCACACCTAACAGTGTGTTTGTAACCTTTAACAAGGTTGGGTCTTCACTGACCTCACTTTAAAAGAGTGAACAATTTTGGGTTGCCGGTCCCAGGTGGTTTTTCCCTTTACAGGGTTTCCACATTAAATCTCTTGTGTTATGTGTTGATTGTGATATTTATTTGTTATCATACTTTGTGTATTACATGTTAGATTTAATTGGTAATTATTACAAAGTTTAGACTAAAAATCGGTAAATACACAGACAGTGAAAGTATTTTATGTTTACTGACTTGCAGAAGTAGTAGAATTGTTTTGGATTATACATTTTGAATTGGGATACTGGATAACTGATTCACCCCCCTCTCAGTTATTCTAACAATTGGTATCAGAGCATTGGTTGCTTAGAACAAAGTTTTAAAGGACTTCAGCAAAAAGGTCTCAAGATGTATAAGAGGGAAGTGCCAAAGCTAAATAAAGATAAATTCACTGTATGGCAAAGCTGGATGAAGTTGCACATATCTATAATTGGTAATTCTGCACTAGAACTGATGGAGAATGGCTACATTGAACTAACACCAGGTCCCCTAACTCTTGATCAACTGAAGGATAGGCATGAACACAATATTACTATGATGGAACTTGTTGATGCCTGTACCGATGTTGAATTTAATGACATCAAGAAATGTGATACTGCTAAGAAGATGTGGGACAAACTGACTCTAATATACAGTGGAGATGCAAATGTCAAGAGAGCCAGAGCAGAAAGCCTAAGAGGTCAATTTGATGATATGAAGATGAAAGAAGGTGAGAACATTGTGCAATATACAAATAGAATAAAAGAGGTAGTACATGCTATTAGAGCATCTGACAGAGTTATTGATGATGAAACAGTGATAAGAAAGATTCTTAGAACTTTGATGCCAGTTTATGCGATCAAGATCTCTACAATTCATGAAACAAGGGCTACATCCAACCTCACCCTTCACACTCTAATCAGTAAACTTACAACCTTTGAATTGAATAACTTTGACAACACTGTTGTACCTTATGTTGAATCTTCTTTCATGTCCTCTTTGAATATTGGTAAGTCTAGTAGCAAGAATGATAAGAATAATGACAATGATAGCAATACCGATGATGAACTTGATGAGCTTGAAATCTTATGGCTAGAAGATTGCCCAAAGGTAAGGGAAGATATAGAGGCAAGTTACCTCTAGCATGTTTTAATTGTAAAGAAGTTGGCCACGTTGCTACTAAATGTTTGAATAAGAAAGATGATGATAGATCCAAAGACCAATCTGAAGGAAGCTATGGGAGAAGAGCCAACAGAGGCTACCGACACAACAATAGAGATAATTGAGATAGCTATGACAAAGGGAAAAAGGTATGTTACATAGCTAAAGAATTTGAATCTGAATCTGACACTGATGATGATGTAGAAGTAGTATTTGTTTCTATGAAAGATGATTCAGAAGAAGAAGAGAAACATGAAGAGACAGCACTGATCTCTAAAGTAAGTAGAAATGATACATGGATCATAAACAGTGGCTGTACACATCATATGACTGGTGATATAGAAAAATTTGATCTAATTGATGAATATGATGGTGGATCTATTAGAATGGGAAATGATGCACCTTTTATGGTGAGAGGTAAAGGTTCACTGATGATTAATGATAGAATAAAATGTGAGAATGCATACTAGGTAGATGGACTAAACTACAATTTGATAAGTGTGGCACAGCTGAACAACTCAGGTCGCTGACTTGCTTTTGAGAGCAGAAAGGTAAGAATCTATCATGATGGAGGAAGACTTGTTGGAACTGGTACACAATCCAGAGGTAATCTATTTTATCTTCATATTGATCAATCTTCTTGTTTATTAATGAAAGATGAAGATGCATGGTTATCGCATAAGAGGTTATGTCATGTGAATTTTGATAACATGGTCAAGATTAGTAAGAAGAAAAGAGTTAGAGGATTCCCTAACTTGTCAAAATTGGATCATGCTATGTGTCATGAATGTTAGAAAGGTAAGATGACTAAGTCCAGTTTTAAAAGAAAAGACTACTCAACAAAGAAGATACTTGAATTAGTTCATACTGACCTATGTGGTCCTATGAGAACTCAAAGCTATTATGGTGATAGATACTTTATTCTTTTTGTCGATTACTATACTAGACTGATGACTATTATGTTCCTAAAAGAGAAGTCTAAAGCTTTTAAGTTGTTTAAATGGTATAAGGCGAAGGTAGAAAAAGAGACTGGAAAAGAAATTAAATGCTTAAGATCTAATAGAGGAGGTGAATTTATCTCTGATGAATTTACTAATTTCTTTAATGAGAATGGTATTAAGAGACAGGTCTCTACACCGAGAACATCTCAGCAGAATGGGATTGCTGAAAGAAGGAATAGGTCAATCATTGACTGTGCTAGAAAACTAATGCTACAAAAGAATGTTGCTTAAACATATTGGAGGGAAGCTGTCAACACAATTGTATATGTGCTTAACTGAGTACAACTAAAGAAGGACACCAACCAGACACCTTATGAGCTATGGTTTGGACACAAGCCTACTGTAAGTTATTTCAAAAAATTTGGAAGCAAATGTTTTATTCTGAAAGATGAGAGAAATGGGAAATTTGATTCTAAAGGTGATGAAGGAATATTCTTAGGATATTCTACTAAGAGTAAAGCATACAAATGTTTGAATAAGGTTACAAATAAGATGATTGAAAGTACTAATGTTCGTGTTGATGAGTATGATGACATAAACATAGAAGAAAGAAAGGAACTAGAAGAATATGGTAGATTCACTTACATTGAACTTCCTGACTATCTACCGAAGTCGCAACCAGTGATAATCGGCTAGCAAGAAAATAACCCTGAGGAATAGGAAAGGGAAACCGACAAACAAGATGGTGCTATCGAGCAAGAAAATGAACCTGAATAGGATGAACAAGAAAGAAGAAACCAAGTACTATCTAGTTTTGTCAGAAGACATCATCTTGAGACACAAATTATTGGAAATAGACAAGCTGGAATGCAAATAAGAAGCAAAACAAGACAAGGTATATGTCTAGTTTGTGAATTTGAACCAAAGAATGTGAAAGTTGCATTAGAAAATGAAGAATGGGTTAATGCAATGAAGGAGGAAATAGAACAAATAGAGAAAAACAAAACCTGGTCCTTAGTACCCTGACCTAAAGATAAGAATGTTATCGGTACTAAATGGATATTTAGAAACAAACTGAATGAAAATGGTGACATGACAAGAAGTAAAGTGAGATTGGTATGCAAGGGATATGCATAGGAAGAAGGGATTGATTATGGTGAAACATTTTCACCTATTGCTAGATTGGAAGGAATTAGAATGTTACTTGCATATGTTGCACACAAGAAATTTAAGGTTTATCAAATGGATGTCAAATCAGCATTTCTGAATGGTATACTTGAAGAAGAGCTCTACATAGAACAACCTAAAGGATTTGTTGATCTAGATAGTAGAAACATGGTATGTAGATTACACAAAGCTTTATATGGTTTGAAGCAAGCACTGAGAGCATGGTATGAAAGATTGCACACTTACTTGTTAAGTATTGGATTTGTAAGGACTAGTGAAAATAGCAATTTGTATATGAAAGGTGATACTGATGACACTATTATTATTGCTAAAATTTTTGTTGATGATATTATTTTGGGAGGTCAAGATCATGTATGTAAATCTTTTGCTGATGACATGAGGAATGAGTTTGAAATGTCTATGTTCAGAGAGATTAAATTATTTCTTGGATTACAAGTGATACAATAGAATGATGGGATATTCATCACATAGTCCAAGTACATAAAGTCTTCAAGACATTTGGCATGGAAGATGCTAAACCTGTGGGAACAGTGATGGCTACTAGAAGTAAATTGACAAAGGAAGATGAAACTACCGAGGTAAACTAGACACTTTACTGATCCATGATTGGTAAGCTTATGTATGTAGTTCACAGTAGACCAGATATAGCACATGTTGTGGGAATTTTTGCTAAATATTTTGCTAATCCTAGAGAATCACACATGATTGCTACTAAAAGAATCTTAAGATTTCTGAAAAAGATAGAGGATTATGGATTATGGTATCCTAACAAAGGTAAGTTTGAGTTGAAGGTTTATACTGATGCTGATTGGGCTGGAAATGTGGATGATAGAAAAAGTACCACCGGAGGAGCATTTTTTTTGGTGAAAGACTTGTAACCTGGACAAGTAAAAAGTAGGCTTGTATTTCTCAGTCTATAGCTGAAGCAGAGTATGTTTCTGCTACTACTAATTGCTCAAACGTTGCATATATTAAGCAAGTGTTGGAAGGAATGAATGAGGTAATCACTGACCCGGTGATCATATACTGTGACAACACAAGTTCTATTAATATTTCAAAGAATCATGTGATACACTCTAAGATAAAGCATATATCAATTAAGTATCACTACTTAAGAGAACAAGTGCAAGAGAAGCATGTAAAGTTAGAATTTGTTACATCTAAAGAACAATTTGCAGACATTTTTACAAAGCCCCTACCGAAGGACACTTTTGAATATTTGAGGACTAGACTTGGGGTCCATCCCCTGTCTATCGATCACTAATGTGATCTGGATGTTGCATCAGCCTAATCTTATGAGAAGATCATTCATGTTGATGCAGCATAGTTCACACTTTGGATTTTGTTCAAGGTTGTGATTAAGTTTGAAGAACTGAAACAGATTGGGATATCAGTATACTAAGATATAGAGGAAGTATTGGACACCAGAGAGTTACTTAGCTACTATAGAGCTGATTATTTATTTATTTCTTTGGCATTGTTGTCAAAGGGAGAGATAAATAATATGAAAATAGAAGGAGACACCGATGAGAACTATCTAAGGGAGAGATAATATGAAAGGAACTTGAGAATTGAAAAGGTTATATCTACAGAATGACAAAGCTATATTTTATAATGATGTTTTAGTAACGTAGTGATTAAACATATTAAGCTAGGGAGAGCTTGCACTACATAGCATTTGATCACAAAGTTGTAGAAGACATGTTTGGTATGTGTATGGTACATTTCATATTACTTGAGTTGCCATTGATGCCAAAGGGAGAGATTGATGAACTACAACTGATTTAGAACCAGAATGAAGAATCTATAATTTGAGATTACTGAGGAGTTGATGATTAGATATGCAAGGTGATTAAATCAGTATTATGTTGTCATTGATGTCAACTAGCTTGACAATACTTATCTTGTAAGTTACTATACCGACACATCTAAAGGAAGGTGAAAGAGATGAAGAATAGAAATATCTACATAAGGAAGATGTATATGACAGATGAGGATAAGGAATACACTGAGTAACTTTTTGATGAGTCTATGACTTGATGAAATTGACTTTATTATGTTATATTCATCTATGATGAAGAATAGAGTTGAAAGACACAAAGCATTGTTGTCGGTAAATAAAGCATTTTAGTATACACCGATGAAGTGTAGTGTATACCAAGCGCAATGTTAACTGAGCTTGTGTTCACCAATGCATTTCTTTGTTAATCGAGCAAAATAGAAAGGAATTAAATGATCAGTTTAGCCATTAAAGTGATGATCTATAAAGTGTATGAAATCGAGGTAACAAATAAGGTTTGTTATGAAGATTGATGGCTAACATAAATCAAGAAGGATCCAATGGAGTAGATTGAAACATGTTACTGACACATCAGCCGAGGGAGCTTAAAGTGGAAAAATCTATGAATATGATTAAGTGGTAAAATCTGATGGAGGAAAACAAAATGATTTACTCGTCTATATAAGATACATTGGTTTCATTATGAAAAATATGTCAAAAGAAGAAGATACTGCAGAATTATCACGTGGAGAAGTTTTCATGCATTTTGATCATATTGGTTAATAAGAACCGAGCTACAGAATAGTTACCGAGCTATAGAGAGTTATTACCAATGGATAGTAAGTTAATATATTATTGAATCTGAAGTGTTATATTGGTCAGAAATATTTGAATGAGCTAAACATTGATCTGTAAACTACAAATTGAAGTTGTATTTAGGCAGATCATCTATTGTCATATTTAAGCATTTTACACAATCAAATCTCTTAACCAAGTGGACTATGAAAGTCTTTTGATGTTTCATTCATAGAGTGAATATTTTTATCCTATCAACCCCAGAGTGACTGCTGGTTGGATGATAACTTCTGGTCTAAAATCCTCTAACAAGGTCACACCTAATAGTGTGTTTGTAACCTTTAACAGGATTGGGTCTTCACTGACCTCACTTTAGAAGAGTGAACAATTTCGGGTTGCCAGTCCCAGGTGGTTTTTCCCTTTACAGGGTTTCCACGTTAAATCTCTTATGTTATGTGTTGATTGCGATATTTATTTGTTATCATACTTTGCATATTACATGTTAGATTTAATCGGTAATTATTACAAAGTTTAGACTGACAATCGGTAAATACACAAACAGTGAAAGTATTTTATGTTTACCGACTTGCAGAAGTAGTAGAATTGTTTTGGATTATACATTTTGAATTGGGATACTAGATAACTGATTCACCCACCTCTCAGTTATTCTAACATCCCTAACCCAGAAGGCCTTACAACCGGGCATGTTAATGAAAATTCTATTGAAAACATTGTTTTGTTGTGTTATTCTACATTGTGGTATTTGGTTTCTTGTGGGGATTGTCCTTAATTGGACCCTCCTTGTCTACCCTGCGTCAAATTTGTCACATCCTTACTAGTAGCTCTTCTAGTAGGGACAACTTCTACCCACTTGGTGAAATAGTCTGTTGCTACCAATATCAAGGAATATCCTCCACTAGATTTTTTTGGAATCTCTCCAATGAAATCCATACCCCATTTTTGAAATGGTGCATGCACTGTAATAGGTTTGAGCGGTAGGTTCCCATTAAACTTTAACTTACCAGCAAACTTTTGGCAAGCATCACATCTCTTGAAAAACTGATGAGTATCTTTAAAAATTGTAGGCCACCAATATCTAGACCTAATAATCTTATGGGATGTAGTCTTAGCCATGTAATGGCCCCTGCAAACACCATTGTGCATTTCTTCTAACAAGGCTCTGTATTTATTATGGTCCACGCACTTAAGAAACACTCCTTCATTACTTCTCCACTATAGCTGACCACTGACAATAGCATACCTAACAGCATGCAACTTGATAGTCCTTTTCTTAATGTCATCCATTTTAGGGGAAAAGATTATTTTTTGTAAGTAACCAATGATATCCTTGTACCAATCACAACAATCCATATCACAAATATATGGCCTATGTTCTTCTTCTAGCATATTTATATAGTTGGCAACCAAGTTGCTTTGAGCCATTAGCTTTACAAGACCTAGGCCTCTTACCAACTTTTTAATCTAAATGTCAATTTTGAACTCTTAGATCCTATTGATCCATCTACATCTCCTCCCTGAGGCCTCTTGTTGAACTAATATATCGTTGACTACAGCATTAGGCACATATGCAACCACAGTTGCTCCCATAAGATAACATCTAAAATCTTTGACAACCCTAACCAGAGCATATGCCTATTTTTCAATAATATCATATTTCAATTCCGCTACTTGTAAGGATTTGCTAAAAAATGAAATGGGTTGTTCATGTCCTGCATTCTTTTATAACAATACTGTCGCAACAATGTGATAAGAAGCAAAAGAGAAAATCTACATGGGCTTACTATAATCAGGTATCCTTAAGATAGGAGCATTCTTGATAACTTGTTTAATATTCTAAAAATCTCTAGTTTCTTATTCAATCCACTCAACTTTTTCTCCTTTCTTCAACATTTTGGAGATGGGGATACTAGTTTCAGCAAAATTTGTAATAAATATCCTTAAAAAATTCACTTGACCAAAAAAGGATTGAATACCTTTAACATTCTTGGGTTGGGAAAGCCTATCTATAGCTACAACCCTTTCAATGTCAATTCTCACTCCATCCTTAGACACAATATGTCCTAAAATTTTGCCTTTTGTAGCACCAAATGCTCACTTCTTTGGATTCAATGAAACCCCATACTCCAAAGCTCTAATAAAAACCTTCTCAAAATATTCACAATGTTGATCCTCCCTAGTTGAATATGTTGTGAGATCATCCTCATATACTACCAAGAATATATTTATAAAATATACAAATCCCACATACATGGCTCTCTGGAAAGTTGCACCAGCATTTGTCAGACCAAATGGCATTCTGACATAAACATATGTTCCCCATGGGGTGGTAAATGCAGTCTTAAATTGTTCAAATTCCTTGACCATCACCTAATTGTACCCTAAGAAACCATCCATCATGGACATCAACTCTAATCCAATGACTCTTTGTAGCATATTTTCCATGTTAGGCAACCCATAATTGTCTTTTAAAGAATTTATGTTCAGGTTCCTAAAGTCAACACAAAGTCTAATATCACCATTTTTCTTTCTCACTTGATCCAAATTGGACACCCAAGAAGAATATCTAATAGGCTTAATTATCCTAGCATCTATCATTTTCTTCAACTCATCCTGCATTTTAGGTGCCATAGTGGGGTTCACAGGCCTCAGTTTTTATCTAAAAGACTTGGTGCCTTCCTTCAATAGAATCTAATGTTGGAACAAATCTTCTTTGTAGGCCTTCAAGTCATCATAAGACCATACAAAAATATGTCTAAATTTTTTGAGAAGATTAATTAACATCTTACAGACCTCGGGAGACAACTTCCTGCCAATATAAACATTTTTTGGTGCTATAGTTGTTCCCAAATTTATCTCCTCCAAATCTTCCAACTTATTTACAACTTTGGTAGAATGGGCCTTATCTTTATTGTCAAATGCTCTTTCAAGAGAAATTAGCCCTTTAGGAACCTTATTTGATTTTAAATTCAATACTTATTTTCCAAAAATAATTTCTTTTCCATTATTAGTGTCTACATAAGTACTTAAATCCATTTCACCAAAATGGGACTCACGTTGTAAGAACCTTAATATGTCTAAGTCATCAAAAAAAACTTGCCAATTTTTAATATTATCTGGGATAAAAGGCCTAGACTGAACCTTAATTTTGGATATCCCTGTGAAGGTAATATCTTTTGGCCTTAAAGCTATATTTTCTAGTAAGTCATCCATTATGTTTTGGCTCCTATCCATCCAATCAGTACCAAATGCATGGAAATTCTCAATTTCATCCCAAACAGCATTTCGATATTGTTTTAATCTCTGATTTTTTGATGCATATCTTTATCTAATCTAAGAAATTACTAACTCAGAATCACCAATTACTTTAAGGCTTGTTATTCCATGCTTTGATGCTAATCTTAATCCAATTAATAAGGCCTCATATTCTGCAACATTATTTGTACAAGTAAACAATAGAGTGAAGGAAAACTTAAAGGTTTTACCATTTGGAGATATTTGCAGCACTCATGGTCCAACTCCTTCCTTTGAACTTGCTCCATAAAAATATAAGGTCCATAAATCATTATGGTCTATTAAGTTGTCTCTTTTCTTATCTAAAAGGATGGGCTAAACCTTTTCTTCCATCGCTTTCTCTTGAACTTGGAAAGAACCAATGTCAGTGTCTAGAAAACAACTTATACTATATTCTTCATTTTTCTCAATCATATGAGGAGTTCTAGTTTCCCTAGACACCTTAACACTTTCCCCTTCAATATCAAATGTAGAAAATGGTAGATCACATTGGATACTTCCTCCCATAGAATCACTCCACTTCCTAGATAATAACATCTCATATTGAGGAGGGATATCCACCACTAAGACACTCATAGGCAATTGTTTATTAGGATATGCTACTAACATATAAGGTAGAGCTTTAATGGTGCCAATGACTGGTACTTATCTTGAATCCATAGCTTGACACCTCCCATGAGGTGTATCAATCTTTAATCCCATTGACTTCATGACTTCTACAGGCATGACAGTATTTCATGCCCCAGAATCAATCATACAATTCTTCAATATTTTTTCATTAATTATCAATGTCAAAAAGAAAGGATCTACCATCCTTGATGCGATACTAATAACATTTGTATCTAAGTAAATTTGTGGGATCTTTGAGACAATTTTCTCACTTTTACTATCAGGTTTGTCATCCAAGGATGCTACTTCATCATTTTCATCAGATTTTCAGAGATTTATGGAAGTGACACCATTTACCCATTCCAGGGCTTTCTCCTTGTGTTCTCTAATTCTCATCATTTCCAATAATGGAACCTTGATAGTGATCTGTGAAAGAAACTTACTCATGTTAATAGGCATATATTTTTGACCTAATATGTCCTGCTTCTTAGCAATAGTATCTTTATCTTCCACTTGAACAGTAAAGCTAGGTTGCTTCTTGTGTTGTGGCTTACTATTATTTTGTGGAGAAGGAAAAACTATCTCTGGTGCCTTTTTTTTTTACTTTATACATAGTACTAGGACCAATGGGCTTAGCATTCTTCTTTATTTTAATTTTGTTGACAACATTAGCAACTTTTTCTTTTTCTTGTGGTTGCTTAGTGTCCACCTCTTATTTCTTGATAAACATGCCAGCCGGCCTGCCATTAGCGTTACCAACTGTCATATTCCTTATATTATAATTTCTCTTTGCTTGAGTAACCATGTCTATGGTAATTTGAGCAATTTCCTCATTTGAGGGTCACCTTAATATAACTAGCTCTTCACCCTTTACTACACTGCATCCAACATCATCAAATTCCTTATCCACTTCATCAAAGAAAACCTACTGATGGTACACCTCACTTCTAGCTTGTGAACAAAATACATCTTGATTTTTTATTTTATCAGCAGAATCAACCTCATCCCAAAGGTGTGAAGAAGTCATTACACAACCACTATCATCATATTTCTCAGTATGTTCTTTATTTTGAGATATGTTCAAAGAAAGAACACAGTGTTTTGGGCTATGTGGAGATTGACAAGAAATACACCAAGGAATATCATCACTCATATTGATTGAACTCCTTTGTAGGGGATCAGGGGTTTTATCATTAGGCTTGTCCTTCTTTTTTGAAATAATGGGCTTTCCATCCTTCCATTGGGTATTATAGGGATAATTTTGCATTCTTGGCTACCTGCTAAAATTGTTAAAAGTTGGCTTGTCATTACTTGCAGCCTTAATATTTTTATTTTCACTAGGCTTTAGGTCCTTTAAAGCATTTAAAATCTGTTTGAGATTATCATCTTCTTTAGGTTTTAAATTTGAAGATCTTCCTGGTTCTTTCCTATTTGACACCTGTGGCTTCCAATCCTCTCTTCTACCCAACTTCCCTGATATTCTTCTGTTACTTTCTATATTAATAGCCAATTTGTAAGCCTCCCCAATATTTCTAGAGTTTTTATCCCTTAAGAGGTATCCCATCTTAGCATCAAAGGCATTTAAATATGTTATAAGATATATCTTATCATCAAGCCTAATAACATGTAAGAGCTTATGCATAGCTTTTTGGAATCTTACATTGAATTCAATAACATCCCCATTTTGATTTTTCTTGATATTATTGAATTCATTCAACATGAAACCCTCATTTGTCTTATCACCATATTGTTCTTTAAAACAATTTTTGAAATCATCCCAAGACCCTATGCTGGCATGTGGTAACCCTCTGAACCAGTCCCTAGCATCTTTACTTAAAGATTGAACAAATAGTTTCATAATTACAACATCAAGTTCAACATTGTAATCATCCATCATATTCACAAATTTCTTCAAATGTTCCTCACATGTGATAACAATATTTCCAATAAAATTAGGGAGCTTTTCTCTAAGTTCATCAAGGATTACATTAGGATAACCAAGGATACCATAGAAAGTAAGTTATTTGTACCTTTCAAGATGAATGAGTCCTCCCTAGGATGGGCCAACACCCTGAGATGTGGATGCCTTTGTGTTTGATGTAGCAGAAACTCTAGCAGTAGCTCATGGTAGGACAGTTGTTGCTTTTTTTGTAGTATTCCTAATATTTCCACCATGTGCTAAGGAATAAGCAACAACATTTGAAAGCCTTGAATTTTGTCTAAGAAACTCAATTTTATTTTTCATCTCTATGGCAGTAGTTTCTAGTTCTTCTTTCTCAAGTTCTTTAGCCAATATTTCTTTCTCTCTTGTGGCCTTCTCAAGATCAGCATCCAACCTTGATACCTAATCTGTGGGATGTTTTCCATTGATAGGTTCATTGATTGTAATCCCAACAGCCTTTTATTTACCTTTATCCTTGGATTTTCTAATTTCACACACTTCTTGGATAATGGGTTGTTCTTTGGTTTTTTCAGGTATTGGGACATAATTTATTGCTTCCACATTTAACAATTGCATCTTTAATTTTTCATCTCTCATCATAGCTTGTCTTATTTTATCTTCCTTCTCTTTTCCTCTTTGTTTTCTAATATTAGTTTGTTCATGGATCCTTCTCTCCAACTCATAAACCTCCTCAAAGATTTCTTCAGATTCTGGGAGAGTGGTTTTAGAGTCTGAACCTTCAACATGAATTTCATCTTGTTTATCTTCTGGGACATGAAGACCCTGAGGTAATGAAGTACCAAGGGTAAAAGGAGGGTAAATGTCTTTTCTACTTCTACGCTTACTTCTTAACCTCATATCATGTCCATGGGGTTCACTTGGGATTACTCTTTTATTATATCGTGACCTTTTGCCTCCTCTTTCTGAGGGAGAGTAGTAATCCTCATATTGTCCCAATCCAAGATCCACAGCCTCTTCATATTCTAATGCTTTCCCTTCCTGACTGGGCTGGATTGGATTTTCTTGTCTTGTGTTTCCCTTTTGTTTCCAAGTATGAGACATATCTTTATTGTTTCTTTCCTTCCTTGTTTGACCAGGTCTAGAAGTAGTTGGAAGCCCTTCTTCCAATTTATCTTCTGGATGTTATTTCCTCCAAGACCTAGTATTTCTATAACTCATTCTGAAAAAGTATTAATGAAATAATTTTTTGACAAGCACTACTGCAAAGATTCTTTGAGTTGCCACCCAACTAAGTTGGGAATTCTAAAACACTGATTCTTCAATAATTGTTAGAATAACTGAGAGGGGGGTGAATTAGTTATCTAGTGTCCCAATTCAAAATGTATAATTCAAAACAACTTCTTCAATTTCTACTCCTCAGTAAACAATAATTACTTTCACTGTCTGTGCTTTTATCGATTACCAGTCTAATACTATAATAGTTACCAATCAAACCTAACATGTAACATGCAAAGTATGATAATAAACAAATATCACAATCAACACATAACACAAGAGATTTAACATGGAAACCCTATAAAGGGAAAAACCACCTGGGACCGGCAACCCAAAATTGTTCACTCTTTTGAAGTGAGGTCAGTTAAGACCCAACCCTGTTAAAGGTTTACAAACACACTGTCAGGTGTGACCTTGTTAGAGGATTTTAGACTAGAAGTTATCATCCAACCAAAATTCACTATGGGGTTGACAAGATAAAAATGTTCATTCTATGAATGATACATCATAAGACTTTTAGAGTCCACTCAGTTAAGAGATTTTGACTATATACAATGGTTAAATATGTAACAGTAAATGATTTGCTTTAATACAACTTCAATTGCAAATTACAGATCAATATTCACTCCATACAAATCCTTCTGATTAATATTTCACTTCAGATTCAATATTGTATCAACTTACTGTCCGTCGGTAATTACTCTTTGTAGCTCGGTAATTGTTCTATAGCTCAATTCTTACTTAACCAGTACGATTAGAATCCATGAAAACCTTGTTCACGTGATATTCTTGCAATTTCTACTTCTTTCAGCATCATTCCATAATGAAATTCTAGTCTCTTATATAGACGAGTAAATTGTTTTCTTCTCCTCCATCAAATTTTGTCGCTTAACCACATTCATAGATTTTTTTGCTTCAAACTTTCTTGGCTGATGTGTCAATAACATGTTTCAATATGCTCCATTAGATCTTCCTTTAATTTTGTTAACCGTTGATCTTCATAACAGACATTATATGTTATCACTGAAATCGAGGTACTTTACAGCTCATCAATCCTATCAGCTAAACTAATCATTTAGTTCATTCTGTTCTACTCAATTAACAAAGAAATGCATCGATGAACACTACTCAGTTAATACTATGATCGGTATACACTACACTCCATCGGTGTATACTAGAATTGCTTCATTTACTGACAACATTGTTTTGTGTCTTTTAGCTCTATACTTCATCATAGATGAATGAAACATAATAAATTCAATATCATCAAGTCATAGACTCATCAACAAGTTACTCAATGTGTTCCTTATCCTCATCTGTCATCTACATCTTTCCCCATGTAGATTTTTCTATTCTTCATCTCTTTCACCTTTCTTCAGATGTCTCGGTATAGTAACTTACAAGATAAGTGTTGTCAAACTAGTTGACATCAATGACAACATAATACTAATTTAATCATATTACATATCTAATCAGCAACTCTTCAGTGATCTTTAATCATGGATTCTTCAATCAGATTCCAAATCAGTTGTAGTCCAACAATCTCTCCCTTTGGCATTGATGGCAACTCGAGTAATATGAAATGTACCATACACATACCAAACATATATTCTACAACTTTGTGAACAAAATGTTGTAAGTCAAAATAGACTTAATATGTTTAATCACTATGTTACTAAATAGCATTAGATAATACAGCTTTACCATTCTATAGTTGTGATCTTTTCAGTTCTCTTTTTAGTTCTCCTATTCCTGCTTCTATTCTCTGTAACTGATCTTCAATACTCTATCTCATTCAGATTGTCTCTCCCTTAGATAATTCTCATCGATACTTATCCCTTTTCATATTATTTATCTCTCCCTTTGACAGCAATGCCAAAGAAACAAATAAACAAACAATTATGTCCTCCTCTGTATCTTTGTATACTGATATTCTAATTGGTTCAAGTTCTCCAAACTTAATCACAACCTTGAACATGATTCAAAGTGTGAATTATGCCTCATCAACATCAATAATCTTCTAATAAAAGTAGGTTGATGCAACAACTAGATCACCTTAGTGACCGATAGACAGGGGATGGGCCCCAAGTCTAGTCCTCAAGTATTCAAATGTGTCCTTTGGAAGAGGCTTTGTAAAAATATCTGCAAGTTGTTCTTTAGATGTGACAAATTCTAACTTCACTTTCTTCTCTTGCACTTGTTCTCTTAAGTAATGATACTTAATAGTTATATGCTTTGTCTTAGAGTGCATCACAGGATTCTTTGAAATATTAATAACACTAGTGTTGTCACAATATATAATCACCAGGTCAGTGATTACCTCATTCATCCCTTCCAACACTTGCTTGATATATGCAATGTTTGAGCAGTTAGTAGCAGTACCAACATACTCTTCTTCAGCTGTAGACTGAGAAATACAAGCCTGCTTTTTACTTGTCTAGGTTATAAGTCTTTCACCAAAGAAAAATGCTCGTCTAGTGGTTCTTTTTCTATCATCCACATTTCCAGCCCAATCAGCATTGGTGTAAACTTTCAATTCAAACTTCCCTTCCTTAGGATACCATAATCCATAATTCTCTATTTTCTTCAGGTATCTTAAGATCCTTTTTGTATCTATCATGTTTGATTCTCTAGGATTAGCAAAAAATCTTGCAACAATACCTACAGCATGTGCTATATCTGGTCTACGATGAACTACGTACATTAACTTACCAATCATGGATCGGTAAAGTGTCTAGTTTACCTCTATAGTTTCATCCTCCTTTGTCAATTTGCATCTAGTAGCCATCAGTGTTCCCACGGGTTTAGCATCTTCCATGCCAAATGTCTTCAGCACTTCCTTTATGTATTTAGATTGTGTGATGAATATTCCATCACTCTATTGAATCACTTGTAGTCCAAGAAAGAACTTAATCTCTTTGAACATAGACATTTCAAATTCCTTTTGCATTTCATTAGCAAATGTCTTGCATACAAGATCTGAGCCTCCAAAAATAATATCATCAACAAATATTTCAGCAATGATAATAGTATCATCAATATCACCTTTCATATACAGATTGTTGTTTTCACTTGTTCTAACAAATCCAATACTTAACAAGTAAGTATGCAGTCCTTCATACCATGCTCTAGGTGCTTGCTTCAATCCATATAAAGCTTTATGTAATCTACATACCATGTCTTTATTGTTGGGATCAACAAATCCTTCAAGTTGTTCGATGTAGACCTCTTCTTCAAGTATACCATTCAAAAATGCTAACTTCACATCCATTTGATAGACTTTGAATTTCTTGTGTGCAGCATATGCAAGTAGCATTCTAACTCCTTCCAATCTAGCAATAGGTGCAAATGTTTCACCATAGTGAATGCCTTCTTCCTGTGCATATCCCTTGCATACCAATCTAGCTTTATTTCTTGTGAATTCATCATTTTCATTCAATTTATTCTTGAATATCCACTTAGTACCGATAACATTCTTATCTTTAGGTCGGGGTACTAAGGACCAAGTTTTTTTATTCTCTATTTTCTCTATTTCCTCCTTCATTGCATTAACCCATTCTTCATTCTCTAATGCAAATTTCACATTTTTAGGTTTAAATTCACAAACTAGACATATACTGATGCAGGAGCATCCTGGGTGTAAGAGCAATCTTGCATCACCCAAAAATATTTCTATTTTTATATTCAATAAGGGCTATTTTAGTGCAGAGCTGCTATTTATGGAAAGTTACTATTTTTTGGTAATTTTTGCATGTGCTCAGAATGATCTGATTTCTTTCTTGGAGGTTCATTTTGTTCATGTAAGTCTGCCAGTAAAGTTTCATTGCCAGATCAAGTGTATATTGGAAGATATTGAAGATTTTCAGTATTGGCAGCAGGGTACAGAAACTTTGAACTCAGTTTTGAAGGCTTTAGAGGCCCCGAATGAGGTCAAAAATTTGGGTGATGGGTGCTTGCGCTGGTCAAGCCTGTAGAGCGCTTCGTGGCATTTCTGAAATGGGGTTATAATAGTCAATCGAGTCAACTGGTGATGACTTATGATCTCCGGAAGTCGGGTCACCTGAAATGGCAGAAAATAATTTTCCTTCAAAATTTTTGTTCGGGTTTCAAAAGTTATTTTGAGCTGACTTTGATGTAATAAATTGAAAAATAAAATAATTCTAAGTTTGGTCGGCCCTTAGGGCTAAATTTCTGGAACCTTCTCGGGCGGTGGAAATTGCCTATATAAGGAAGGCTGTATTATTGTCTTAGGCAGTTCAGAATAGTTCTGGGTAATAGTTCGAGGCTTTGTCCTACAGAATATTGTAAGGGAATGCCCATGTGGCTTTTCATATTGTAATTCTGAAAGTTTGTAATTCCACATTTGTGGAGATAATAAGAAGCCAATTTTATGTTCTTGCATATTACTGTTGTTGTTTCTCTATTTCTGTTATGTGTTTGTGGTATTAAGGGGAGCACCCTTCATCATATACCTTGTCTTGTTTTGCTTCTAGTTTGCATTCCAGCATGTCTATCTCCAATGATTTGTGTCTCAGGATGATGTCATCTGACAAAACTAGCCAGAACTTGATTTCTCCTTTCTTGCTCATCCTATTCAAAGTCATTTCCTTGCTCGGTAGCTTCATCTTGTTCATCGGTTTGTGTTTCCTGTTGTCCTGTATTATTTCCCTGCTGACCAATTGTCACAGCTTGTGGCATCAGTAGATACTCTGGATGTTCAATGTAAGTTAATATACCATAGTCTTTCGGTTCCTTTGTACTTTCCTCTGTGTTCTTGTCATCAAAATCATCAACATGAACATTAGTACTTTCAGCTATCTTTTTTGTAACCTTATTCAAACATTTATATACTTTATTTGTAGAGGAATATCCCAGAAATATCCCTTCATCTCCTTTAGAATCAAATTTTCCATTTCTTTCATCTTTCAAAATAAAGCATTTACTTCCAAAAATCTTGAAATAACTTACAGTAGGTTTGTGTCCAAACCATAGCTCATAAGCTATTTGGTTGGTGTCCTTCTTTAGTTGTACTCAATTAAGAACATACACAACTATACTGACAGCTTCCCTCCAATATGTCTATGCAACACTCTTTTGTATCATCAATGTTCTAGCACAGTAAATTATAGACATGTTCCTTCTTTCAGCAATGCCATTTTGCTGAGGTGTCCTCGGTGCAGAGACCTATCTTTTAATTCCATGCTCATTACAGAAATTAGTAAATTCATCAGAGATAAATTTACCTCCTCTATCAGATCTTAAGCATTTTATTTCTTTTCTAGTCTCTTTCTCTACCTTAGCTTTATACCACTTAAACATTTTAAAGGCTTCATATTTCTCTTTTAGGAACATAACAATCATCAGTCTAATATAGTCATCCACAAAAAGAATAAAATATCTATCACCAGAACAACTCTGACTTCTCATAGGACCACATAGGTCAGTATGAACCAACTCAAGTATCTTCTTTGTTGAGTAGTCTTTACTTTTAAAACTAGACTTAGTCATCTTACCTTTCTGACATTCATGGCACATGGCATGATCAGGTTTTTCCAAGTTAGGAAATCCTCTAACACTTTTCTTTTTACTAATCTTGATCATGTTGTCAAAGTTCACATGGCATAACCTTTTGTGCCACAACCAAGCATCTTCATCCTTTATTAACAAACAAGAAGATTGATCCATATCAAGATAGAATAAATTACCTCTGGATTGTGTACCAGTTCTGACAAGTCTTCCTTCATCATCATAGATCTTCACCTTTTTTCTCTCAAAAGCCAGTAGGTGCCCTGAATTGTTTAGCTGAGCCACACTTAATAGATTATAGTTCAATCCATCTACCCAGTATGCATTTTCACATTGTATTTTGTCATTGATCATCAGTGAACCTTTACCTCTTACCATACAAGGTGCATCATTTCCCATTCTCATAGATCCTCCATTATATTCAACAAGATGATCAAACTTCTCTACATCACCAGTCATATGATGTGTACAGCCACTATCTATTATCCATGTATCATTTTTGCTTACTTTAGAGATCAATTTTGTCTCTTCATGTTTCTCTTCTTCCTTTGAGTCATCTTTCATTACAACAAATACAACTTCTATGTCATCATCAGAATCATATTTAGTTTCAATATCTTTGGCTATGTAACATACCTTTTTTCCTTTATCATCTTGGTTGTCTCTGTTGTTGTGTCAGTAGCCTCTATTGACTCTTCTCCCATAGCTTCCTTCAGATCGGTCTTTAGATATATCATCATCTTTCTTCTGAGGACATCTAGCAGTGATGTGACCAACTTCTTTATAGTTAAAACATGCCAAAGGTAGCTTACCTCTATACCTTCATTTTCCTTTGGGAAATCTTCTGGCCATAAGAGCTTCAAGCTCATCAAGTTCATCATCAGTATTACCATCACTATCATAATTCTTACTATTCATGCTAGACTTTCCAATCTTCAAAGAAGACATGAAAGTGGATTCAACAGAAGGAACAACATTATTATCAAAGTTGTTTAATTCAAAGGTTGTAAGTTTACCAATCAGAGTGTCAAGAGTAAGGTTGGATGTAGCTCTTGTTTCATGAATTGCAGAGATCCTAATTGCATAAACTGGTAGCAAAGTTCTGAGAATCTTGCTTATCACTATTTCATCATCAATCACTCCATCAGATGCTCTAATAGCATGTACCACCTCTTTTAGTCTATTTGAGTATTGTACAATGTTCTCACCTTCTTTCATTCTCATATCATCAAATCTGCCTCTTAGGCTTTCAGCTCAGACTCTTTTGACATTCAGATATCCATTGTATATCAGATTTAACTTGTCCCACATCTTCTTAGCATTATCACAACCCTTGATGTCTTCAAATTCGGCATCAGTACAGGCAGCAACAAGTTCCATCATAGTGATATTGTGTTCATGCATGTCCTTTAGTTGATCAAGAGTTAAGGAACCAGTGGGCAGTTGTATGTAGCCATTCTCCATCAGATCTAATGCAGAATTCCCAATTCCAGATAGGTGCAGCTTCATCTATCTTTTCCATACTGAGAAGTTATCTTTGTTTAGCTTTGGAACTTCCCTCTTATACATCTTGAGACCTTTGTGCTTAAGTCGTTAAAACTCTATTCTAAGCAACCACAGCTCTGATACCAATTGTTAGAATAACTGAGAGGGGGGTGAATCAGTTATCCAGTGTCCCAATTCAAAATGTATAATTCAAAACAACTTCTTCAATTTCTACTCCTTGGTAAATAATAATTACTTTCACTGTCTGTGCTTTTACTGATTACCAGTCTAATACTATAGTAGTTACCGATCAAATCTAAAATGTAAAATGCAAAGTATGATAACAAATGAATATCACAATCAACACATAACACAAGAGATTTAACATGGAAACCCTGTAAAGGGAAAAACCACCTAGGACCGGAAACCCAAAATTATTCACTCTTTTGAAGTGAGGATTGTTAAGACCCAACCCTGTTAAAGGTTTACAAACACACTGTCAGGTGTGCCCTTGTTAGAGGATTTTAGACTAGAAGTCATCATCCAACTAGCATTCACTATGGGGTTGATAGGATAACAATGTTCATTCTATGAATGATACATCATAAGACTTTCAAAGTCCACTCGGTTAAGAGATTTTGACTATATACAATGGTGAAATATGTAACAGTAAATGATCTACTTTAATACAACTTCAATTAAAGATTACAGATCAATATTCACTCCATACAAATCCTTCTGATCAATATTTCACTTTAGATTCAATACTGTATCAACTTACTGTCCGTCGGTAATTGCTCTTTGTAGCTCGGTAATTATTTTGTAGCTTGGTTCTTACTTAACCAGTATGATCAGAATGCATGAAAACCTTGTTCACGTGATATTCCTACAATTTCTACTTCTTCTAGCATCATTCCATAATTAAATTCTAGTCTCTTATATAGACGAGTAAATCATTTTCTTCTCCTCCATCAGATTTTTCCGCTTAACCACATTCATAGATTTTTCTGCTTCAAACTTTCTCAGTTGATGTGTCAATAACATGTTTCAATCTACTCCATTAGATCTTCCTTTAATTTTGTTAGTTGTCGATCTTCATAATGGACATTATCTTTTATCACTAAAATCAAGGTACTTACAGCTCATCAATCCTATCAGCTAAACTAATCATTTAGTTCATTCTATTCTGCTTGGTTAACAAAGAAATGCGTCGGTGAACACTACTCGATTAATACTGTGATTGGTATACACTACACTCTGTCGGTGTATACTAGAATTGCTTCATTTCCCGACAACACTACTTTGTGTCTTTCAGCTCCATACTTCATCATAGATGAATGCAACATAATAAAGTCAATATCATCAAGTCATAGACTCATCAACAAGTTACTCAATGTGTTACTTATCCTCATCTATCATGTACATCTTTCCCATGTAGATTTCTCTGTTCTTCATCTCTTTCACCTTTCTTCAGATGTCTCGGTATAGTAACTTACAAGATAAGTGTTGTCAAACTAGTTGACATCAATGACAACATAATATTGATTTAATCATATTACATATCTAATCAGCAACTCCTCAGTGATCTTTAATCATGGATTCTTCAATCAGATTCCAAATCAGTTATAGTCCAACAAATAATATGTATAATAAATAGTCTTGTAAAACAAATGACAAACAAAGGGAAAGAGTAACTCTATGTCATCAATGGTAACTTACTGGTTTTAAAATAACCAAGCCAGGAGTCTAGCTCAACTTGGAACCTACATTATTTATGATTGGTTATAACAAGTCCCTAATAGACTCACCATCTTGTTGATGTTTCAAAATGACTTACGCTCTAAGGCTACCAATAGACCCTGATATTAATGTTAAGAAGTGGTTAGTTCCAAATATATAGGGATCTTTAAGGTAACTGGACCAACTATAGGGACAAGACTTCCCTCTGCACTTTTGGCTCTACAAAATCAAGGCGGGTGCACCTAATCCAGTGAATACAATACTCTTACAACACCAAAACTAGATTCAACACAATAGATAGATAACAAGAAAGTACTAAATGATAACCAAGCATTCATTAACTCTCTACTGTTATGAAAGAACATCTAACCTCTCAACCATAATAATTTAAGACTTTAATTGGTTTTTACTTCAAATTTGCAGATTATAACAACTTTGATCAATATGTACCAATAGGAGATATACTTACTCAGAACAGTGCCTTATCCATTTGGACAGTAATTCTAAACAAAAAGGATACAAAGACCAGAAAGAATCAGATATTCATATCCATAAATACATCCACCCAAACCCTCACTACTTACTAAAAATCCTTATTCAAATCAAGATGAATCTATATCCCACCTAGAGTAATAATTAATCTAATCCTTGATCAGAACTCAGGAATGAAAACATATACATAAATAGTTATGTAATGAATTGGAAAATTCAAAACTCTTAACATAAACAGTTATGTAATGAATTGGAAAATTCATAACTCATAAGATTTGACACAAACGAGATATAAGAACTAGATTTTTGTATTAAGTATGATGAACCATGTCTTTGTATACAATTTATACTTAGAATACAAGCCTCTTCAATAATGGCAAACACTTGCAACTTTATATCCTCTATTGATAAAAATTGATACAAAAAGTTACAATGCTGACTGAAACTAGGGTTTTTACAAACTATTCTCTATTAACACCTAACTCTCTCAACTCCCTTCAAATGATCATGACAAATCCTTTTTATATACAAGTATTGCAACAAGCATCCAATCATTTAGGGTAAAAAAAATTTACCCCCAAAGGGTTTACAACTACCACGCAGGGTTTATAATAAATGAACAAAATCTAATTTGGGAAACCCCTTTTGCAAAAATATCTAGACAAATCAGCCACTTCTTTGAGTCTTCATTTATCTCCTCAATCCATTCAATTAATCTGATCTTATTCACCTCTAAGAAGCCTTTTGCACTTAATGCATCCTGACTCTTACCAACCAAAACTTCAAACTATGAGCCTTTGCTTATTTTAAGAAGTTGGTGGAGTGCTATCTTTGTCAACATGAGGGATGTACTAGTACCTCCAAGCATTGAATGTTTCTTCACTTGGGAAGGTCTAACCAATTGTATCATCTTAAAATGGAAGCACTTCCATGATAAGAGTTTTTAGCCCTCTGAATAAGTGGTCTGGGGTCATGTTAAGCACCTTGATTAGGTCTTTGCATGTATTTGGCTTTTTCCCCTATTCTGCTTTCCTGTACACCTAATTTTCACTTCATATCTGCATTTCCTAGCATTCTAGGTCAGGATCCTGAGGTTTTTGACCACTAGGTCAAAGTTGACTTTATGGAGTCAAAGTCAACCTTGACCCTGACCTAGTCAGGATTGACCTCGACCCTAACCTGGTCAAATTCAAGCTTGTCCTTGACCCTGTGTGTGTGAAAATTGTACCTGATCTATAGACACAACACTTCAGTAAAACATTAGAGGTTAGCAAAAATGAAATCATCCAATGAATTGAAAGCTAAACTAACCAAGCGATTTACTATCTTCTAATAGGTGCGAGTATGATGTTCTCAGATTGCAATTGAGATCAGTGACATAGACGACACCTAAATGAAGGATTTGAATGCAAAACTCATATGAAATATGAATGCAATTAATCTATTTTTTTGGTATTTTCTATGCAATAAGATGAAAAATGATATGAATCTGTGCTAATATGAAAATTGATCTATGATATGCTAAATGATCTAACAATGATATGAAAATGAATTTAAATGAATGTTAAAAAAAAACAAATTGATCTCACAATAGCCTTGATTTGTAATAAGCTTTGATTCTCCGTCCTCCAATTCGACAGCGCGAGGATGCAAAAATATGAGATTCTGTGGATTTGAGAGATGATTTGTGAAGAGCTAAAGCCTTGATTTTATAGAAATCCAGGGCTTTGGAGGTGCATGGGAAAAAAAGCCATAAATCACTCAAATAACTCAGGTTGATTTTTGAGTTATTTTTAAATAAAGGATATTTAACTCACAAAAACATGCAAAAGCAGAGTTTAACTCAAAATAGAGTTTAGCTTTAATTGATAATTGATAGTTGTCTACTTTTCTGATTGTGCATGTTTTATTTATGAATTAATTTAATAATAAAGTGATTTATTCTCAACTTAACTGATTTTTGAAATAAAACAATTGATTTATGGATTAATCAATCATTTAATCAAACTTTTATTCAAAAATAATATCATCAAATATGACAACTTGCTTTAATTAATTAAATAAGAATTTAATCAATTAATGATAGGAATTTTGATTTATTGTCAAATTTAAATAATAATAATTAGGAATAAATATAATTAAATTCAATTAAATAATTAAGTGGCAGAATTAAACTTAATTAATTAAATATTGAGAATATTCAATTAATTAAACTTTAGGATAAATAGGATTTATCGCCAAATAATCATTAAATCAAAGATAATTATGATGATTAGGAATATTACTAGGAATATTCCCTGATGAAGAATTTAAGATAATCAATTAGGATTCGATGATGTGCCGATGTGCCTTTGGTTAGGACTTTGATGTTGATTTCATTCGATTTGAGGATGTAGGAGGTTAATGAACATATAGCCCATTTTTGGGGTATTACATTTTGCCCCTCTTTGAATTACTGTGCAAAGCGCAGTGGTTCAAAGATAGTCTGTGTATGATAAAGATATGAAACTGATTCAAAAGATATGATGATTGAAAGATTTGAAGATATTAGGTCCTGAATGACCAAAGATAATGTTCACTATAGCAGCGATGAACTGATGATTGCGAAAGAGTGTCAAAACGCCTGATTTCGAAGCTTAAGATTGCAAAGAAGTGAGTGACCGATTCCAGACTCGATTGTCTTAGTAGAACCATGACGTAGGTATCACATCTAACCCCTTCAGTTATCGAAGAACCAAGGAAATAACACTGATGAACCGATGGTTGAAAAAAGCTGATACAGATTACAAGATTAGGAGGATACCAGATTGATATGGATCGATGAATCTGATATGCCCCAAGTGATGATAGATTTTCCCCAAGCAATAAGGACTTTTGATGATTCAGCTAGACATGGTTATTGTCTTGATTACTGAGGAAAGATTGATAGAATTTTTATAGACTTGAATGATGTGCAATACCATGCCCCCTTCGAGATTAAAATCAAAATCTAACAATAAAAGTCAATGTTAAATGGTTTAGAAGCATGTTAATTGATTTGAAAAGTGGTTATACACATCTGGGAATGCATTTTGCATCGTTTAGAGGTCCAGATGACCAAGTTTGAAAAGGTTAAACCATGAGTTGACCATAGTTGACCAAGTTGAAATTTTGATAGTTTGATGTAAGATAATTAGTTAAGTTGAATATTAGATTTCTGTGATAATTGAAGGTTGATTATGCAAGTAGTTAATAATATGAATGATCTCAGATTTTGATTTTGATCCCGAAAAAGGATTCTACCTGCTCTTTTGTTGGAGGAACCTTTGTGTGAGATTCAGCTCTTGTTAGATTTGTAGATGCGAGTGGAGAATTGTTTAAGCATTGAAGTTCGTTTAGCCATTGTGAGATCATGCAACATGCAAAATGCAAAGATACATGCAAAATGAAATGCAACCTAAGACCTAGGACCTAGTCACTGATCATGTGTCAATTTGTTATCATCATTGAACTTTTAGGTAACCAGATAAATCAATACAATGCCCACTAGCTATGAAACCATAGACATATGAATATCGATTTGTATGCTCAAAAATCAATACAACACCCACTGGTCACCAACCATGGATATATGAATATTGATTTTATTTTTAGAATGTCAGATTAGATATAAGCACCAAGGCATAAATGCTAGGATGACCTGAATATCATGTCCATTTTGATATAGCAATTTGTATAAGCATCAAAACATAAATGTTATAATGACCTGAATACGCCTTGCATTTCAAACACATCAAACAGTCAAGAGATCATTCTAAATCCAGTGTGAATTACCCGTAGTGACCCTTTATCATTCACATCCTTAGGCAAGATCGTGTTTCACAGTAGGAGAAAGAACTCACTCAAAAAGAAAATAGTTAGATCAAACTTCCTTGAATTTTCTAGGTATCAATGGTCGAGGTACGCATGGCCATCCAATTCAAGATAGAGGCTCTTACAGTCGGACACCATTTCAATCCAAAATTTCCAAAGTTGTTAGATTTTCAAATTAAATCAAAAAACAAAGAAAATATTATTCCCCCAATCATCACTCTCTAAATCCTATAAAGGACATCATCGAAGAGCTTGTGGGAACACAATAATGCAAAAATCTCAATGTGAATCAATAAGCATACAAGGAGATAAAAGCATGAAAAGCACAGATTGTTTTCAGTTTGTGTTTGATTGTTGTTGTAGATGCAAAATCCTTTCTGGAGACGAGACAGACTTGACTGACTCAAATGAAGCTTCAAAGGACTCTGACTGGATATGATACATCTAAGATATATTGGAGGCCATAGGATATAACATTGATTGCCCCCAAGTGTTAAGCATTGATAGGATACAAACGCTTGAGCTGAGTGGTGTATAGACTGACTTATTGAAAATTGGAAATGTAGAAATAAACCAGGATATATGTACAAACTAAAGCAAGACTGAAAGCTGGGAAAGACCAAGATTGCACTAATAGATGGAGCATTTTGAAACAAGTGGTGCCCATTTGCCAGGTTTTCACCATCTTGGCAGAGATTCTATTTTTGCTACCAAGGTGCCTGTTTCCAGGTTTCACCAAGGCACTTTTTCTTTTTCTCATTTTTTTTGTATTTTTCATTTTTCAATTTTTTTTGAATTTTTGATATTTTCTAATTTTTTTGTGAATCATCAAGGCGCCTATTGCTAGGTTTTCACCAAGATGTTCATTTTTTCAGGACATTTTACCATAGACTGAATGCCTTAGGCGTAGAATTTCTTCAAATGGAGAACGTTGATTGGTTCTCAGAGCTATTCTCCTTCAGTCATTGAGAGTTGATAGGCACTAGAGCCAAAAGTAGCAGTGATTACAAAGGGACCCAGCCAGTTGGGTTCAAACTTCCCCTTGTGTTCTCGATGGGATTGATTTTTAGGATTTTCTCTCAAGACTAGATCACCAACTTGAAATTCTTTGTGTCTGACTTTCTTGTTGTAGCCTCTAGACATTCTCTTCTGATATACTCTGAGATGATCCTAAGTTGCTTGTCTGCGCTCATCTAGTAGTTCAAGTTCTTGCAACCTAGACACTCTGTAGTCATCATCAATTACTAGACCATGCATTATGATTCTTAGCGATGGGATTTTGACCTCAATAGGTAGTACCGCTTCAGACCCATAAACTAAATCAAAAGGTGTAGCCCCAGTAGGTGTTCTGATACTTGTTCTATAGGCCTAGAGATCTAGATTGATCATGAGATGCCAGTCTCTTCCTATTTTATTAACTATTCGATGCAAGATTTTCAATAGATTTTTGTTAGAGGCCTCAGCTTGGCCATTCCCTTGAGGATAGTAGATAGAAGACCAATGTTGTGTGATCTTGAATTTGGCACATAGATCATCTAGGTCTTTGTTCTTGAATTTTCCACCATTATCTGTGATTATGGAATGAGGTATCCCATATCTGCATATGATATAGTTCAATATGAACATAGATATTTTCTTTCTAGTTGCTTGTGTCAAAGGGACTGCTTCTACCCATTTTGTAAAATAATCTATAGTTGTGATTATATGGGTATGTCCATTAGAAGAATGAGGATGAATCATCCCGATAAGATCAAATGCCCATTAATGGAAATGCCATTGTGTAGTAAAGGGGATTAGATCCCTCCCTAGGGCATGAATTAAGTTTCCATGTACTTGACACTTTTGACAATTCTTAGCAAATTTGATAGACTCTTTCTCCATTTCAGGCCAATAGTACCTAGCCCTAATAATTTTTTGAGCTAGTGTTAAACCGTTCGAGTGTGACCCATAAATACCATCATGGACTTCCTCTAATGCATGTTGAGACTCTTTCCGTTCTAAACATCTAAGTAGTGTACCATCTACACCTCATTTGTACAGGTCGTGACCAATGATGACATATTGGGAGGCATTACGAATAAGATATCTCTCTTCATGGTGGTTGAAGGTATCGGGAATGATTTGGTCTTTGAGATAGGAAAATAGGTTTTTGTATCTAGATGAATCATGACCTACAATAGTGCAAATCATGCAGGTTTTGGGGGAATCATATGCAGGATAAGATAGTGCTTCCACCAGGAACTCGTAGTGTAGCTCATGTTCAGGTTGTTGTAATAAAGTAGATAATGTTGCCATTGCATCGGCAGCCTTGTTCTTCGTTCTAGGAATTTGCTCAAATGTGATAGATATGAAATATTTCTTAAAATCATCTACCATTCTCTTGTAAGGAATGAGCTTTTCATCTTTAGTTTGGTACACATCATTGACTTGATGAATAACAAGTTGAGAGTCTTCATGAATGTGTAGCTCTGTTACTCTCCATTCAATTGCTATTTTCATACCATTCAAAAGGGCTTCATATTCTGCAATATTGTTTATGCAGGGGAACTTTAGTCTGAATGCTTTTGGGATGGAGTATCCTTGAGGAGTTATGAACAATATGCCTGCTCTAGATCCATTCTATGTATAGGAGCCATCAAAGAACAATTTCCATTCTCTAGAAGACAAGTGCATAATAGAGGAGTCTGGAAATTCCATTTGCATTGGTGTGTCATCAAACATGGGTGCATTTGCTAGTTGATCAGCAATAACTTGACCTTTTATAGCTTTTCTTTCAACATATTCAATGTCAAATTCTCTTAGAAGCATGAGCCATTTAGCCAGTCTACCTGTGAGGGAAGCCTTGCTGAGTAGGTATTTTAGTGGATCAATTTTTGCTACTAGATGTGTGGTATGAGCTAACATATAGTGTCTCAATTTCTGTGATGTAAAGATCATAGGGAGACAAGCTTTCTCAATCATAGAACAGTTCTTTTCATATGCCACCAATGTTCTGCTTATATAATAAATGGCTCTTTCCTTTTTCTCTTCATCATGTTGCGTTAGCAATGCTCCCAGTGATGTGGCTGTTGCGGAGACATATAAGATCAATGGCTTCCCATGAATAGGAGGCATCAAGATAGGTGGATTTGATAGATACTTCTTGATATGGTTAAAGTTGTTCTCACATTATTCATTCCATGCAAAGGTCACACCTTTATGTAATGTTTTTGTAAAAGGCTATGATATGTCCACTAGCTGTGATATGAATCTTCTGATAGATTAAACTCTTCCTTGCAATGTCCTCATTTGACTAATATTCATGGGAGGTTGCATCTCTATTATAGCCTTGACTTTAGTTGGATCAACTTCAATGCCCTTCTTTGAAACTATGTATCCTAAGAGCTTTCCAGAAGCGACACCAAAAGCACACTTCTTAGGATTTAGTCAGAGACTAAACTTTTCCATTCTGTCTAGGATCATGCTCAAGTATTTTAGATGTTTAGTTCTGATCATAGATTTTGCTAATGTGTCGTCAACATAATCTTCCATGGTTCGATGCATCATGTCATGGAAAATAGATGTCATTTCTCTTTGATATGTAGCACCAGCATTTTTAAGCCCAAATGGCATGACATTCCAACAGAAGGTCCCCCATGCACATGTGAAAGCAGTTTTCTCTTGATCCTCTAGAGAAATTTTTATTTGATTATATCCAGAGAAACCATCCATTAAGGAATAAATCTCAAAACCTGCAGTCATGTCCACTATCATATCAATGTTAGGTAGTGGAAAATCATCCTTAGGGCATGCTCTATTCACATCTCTAAAGTCTGTGCACACTCTGATTGACCCATCTGGTTTAGAAATAGGTACAATATTAGAGATCCACTCTACATAGCCAATAACTCGGATGAATCTAGCATTTAGGAGCTTCTCTAATTTAGCTTTTACCAAGAGTGCAACATGAGGATGCATCTTTCTCAATTTTTGCTTGACAGGTTTGACATTTGGAGCTATAGATAAATGATGCATTATAAGATTAGGATCCAATCCTGGCATATCTAAATATTTCCATGCAAAGTTGATCTTCTTCTCTGTTAGGAATGTTGTAAATTTTTGCTTCTCTTCTTCTGATAATGATTGTGCTACATGTACCAATTGTGGTTCCTCTGTTGTACCCAAATTGATGGATTGAGTGGGCTCAATTAGAACTGGAGATCTATCCTATAAATGACTTGGAAGGACATAAAATATCTCATCCTTAGGCACCTCAGAGAGGTTTTCACCTTTGGATACATCTTTTATTTTTACTTTTGTAGGTTTTGAGACTGCCATAAAGTGGTTTTCACCCTCAAAACTCTTTTTCTTTTTCTTTTTATTCTTATTTTTCTGACTAAGATATTTGATGTCTAACTCGGTCATGTTGATGCTCAATTCACTAATGGAAGTACTCATAGGCTCAATTGCATTTAGGTAGCAAGCAAGGACATAGTCATTCGGGAAGGTATAAATACCATGGCTCGGATTTGTGGAGGTTTGATCAATAAGTTCTAGATATTGGATAGTCAAAGTAGGGAAAGATTGGGAGATAGTGTTTACGGATATGGATCTTTCATCATTGGTCCTAACCTGATGCTCGAGTTCAAAGGTGATATTACAACTTAAGACATTCAATTTGAGAATAGGCTCAATGTCATCATGGGAGTTCAATTCAACCATAGGTAGATCAGACTCGATAGGTTCATCATTTCACTCTAGACTCACATTGGGATTAGGTACATATTGGTGAATAACATCAACATGTTTCTTTGTAATAAGCTCATCTTCATCTAGTTCTACAATGGCTCCCCATTCATAGTCATTTGATTCAACTTTTGATTCAGGATCTCTAGGAAATCTTAGAACATGAGTAAAGTCAGGGTGAATACCCCAACAAGAGTTACCCTCAGATTTTGATTTGAATTCATACTCATGGGAATCTATCTCATAATCACTACCACTTCCCTCTTCTTGATTGTTTTAGAGATTAGTTGGTTCTTGTGTTGCAACTATCTCTTGATTGATAGTAGGTTCTTGTGTTTCTACCACATTAATTCTTTTGATTAGATCATGTTTATCATCAAGAAGGTCTTTAATTTCCTTAGGAAATTTTTCATAGGGGATGAGTTTTGAGCTATCTAAATCACTATCTGATGGTTCTATTTCTTCTTTCTTAAGAAGAGGTTCTCCTGGTGCGATCTGCTCTATGACATGGGAACAATTACCTTTGAGGTGATATGGTTTCTTCTTAAATCCTAAGCCAACTTTGTTTTTATTTTCTCTACTAGTATGTGGGAGAGGTACCTCAAGACCTTTTCCTCTAATTCCTAGAGGTCCTTTACCTGAATATCCCATCTTAGCTATTAATTTATCTCCTGGACCATACAACTTAGAAGGGAGTTTGGATACTGTAGATTCACTAGTTTGAACAACTTGAGATTCAAGTTCGTCTCTGTATAGCCATGATAGCACAGCTTCATCCTCTTCAAATTCTTGCTTGGATACTTGTTCTACTACAAAATTCTTTTTATATGCTTCAATAGGTTCTTTAGAGTCTAGTTTGGATTGTTTCAAAGATTGCCCATAAGACTTAGGCGAGATAGGGAGAGATGTCAAGATAAGACTAGCTTGATAGTATATTCTCCCATACTATTTTCTTTGATATTAACCTCTTTTGCAAGATCTTCCATTTTAGATGTGGATGCTTCTTTAGTTGGTTCAATGGAAGATTCTTTGTTATTAGGTACAAGCTTATCTACACTTTCCTTCAAGGTGTTGCAAGTTGTATTCAGATCTGCGGGGATAGTAACCTCTACTCCTTCATAAGGAAACTTCAAACATTGATGGTATGTAGAAGGAATAGCTTGCATTTCATGTATCCATGGTCTCCCTAGAAGGATGTTGTAGGCCAAAGGTAGATCAAGCACTTGACAGATGGTATCTTTGATAACTGGACCCACTCTGATAGGTAAGATAATGGTGCCTTTAGAAGATCTTTCTTGTTCATCATAGGCTTTGATAGTTATTTTTTTTCTAGGATCAATAGCCAATTCTGAAAATCCCAATTGTGTGATCAAGCTGTAAGAACAAATGTTTAGGCCAGTGCCCCCATCTATCAACACACATTTGACTCTACGGTTCTGGATCAAGACTTCTATATGCAAAGGCTGATTATGTGGGTGACTCAAGGAGTTGTCATCTTCCTCTGAAAAGGAGATATATTGTAGAGATGTAAGATGTCCAACCATAGTCTGGAACCTGTCTAAATCAAGGTCATCAGGAACATTGGAACCGAGCAAAGCTTTATCGAGAATGGCTCTATGAGTTGGAGATATTCGAAGCAACTCAAACATGGAGATTTTTGCATTAGTGTGTTGGAGTTGTTGGACAATGCTATAAGATGTATGCCTTATATCCTTTGGATTGGAAGATTTGGAAGCAGCCTTCTGTTTAGAAGCAGATGAAAGATTGAAGGGCACCTTAGGGACATTTGATGAATCTGGGATTTGTCCTTTTAGATGCGTTTGAGCTTGTGATCAAGTAACTATGTTAGTTGAGGAATGATCTATGTCTCTTTGTACAATTGTGATGACATTGCAACTTTCAAAGAGACATGGTTCAACCATATTGATGACAGCATTATTTCTAGGGTAGGCATAGTTGACTTTTGCCCCCATATTAGGCTGAGAAGTTGAAACTTCTTGACCATGTTTTGGAAATGGTTGTGTGAATGTTGTATGATTGTTATTGCTCATGGGATTTTCAATTGTGATGTCTCCACTATTGATTAGATCTTGAATGGTATGCTTCAAGTGGTAGCAATTATTAGTTTTGTGACCTTTACTCTGATGGAAATCACAGAATTCATTTCCTCTCCACCATTTCGGTTTGGGGTCCTGATCATTTGGTCAGATTGGTGGTAAAGAGATGATGTTATTAGCTAGTAGAGTTTTCATAGCTGATTCTAAAGACTCTCCCAGAGGAGTAAACTTTCAATGTTTATCCCATCTTTTGTATTCTGGCTTCTCTGGAGATGGTTCAGAAGACTTTTTCTCTAAAGCTTTAATGGCTTGAGTGCCAAGAGTGAGATTGTAGGTTGGTGCCTTTGATGGGGCACAGACAGTGTCAACAATGCCATCTGTGATGATGCCCTTATTCTTGTTCCAATTTTTGTTCTTGTCTTTAGAACTAGATCCTGATTCGTACTTGTCTTTTTGAAGTGTGATTTCTCCTTTTTTCACAAGCACTTTTTTTATTTTGATAGCATTATCCACCATCTTATCAAAAGATGTATGATCTTACATTTGCAGAGGATAATTGATTTCAGGAACAAGATTATTGATGAAGATTTCCAATTTTTCTATTTTTGGAATAGGTCTAGCATATAGAGAGAACTTCTTCCTCCATCTCTTGAGAAATGTTAGGAATGGTTCCCCTGGGTATTGTTTGAGATTACAGATATCGATCATGGTGATCGGGTGCTGAATATTGTAGGAGTATTGTTGATAAAACAATTTGATCAACTCCTCAAAAGTTTTGATAGTAGAAGGAAATTTTGAAAACCAATGAATGGATGCTCCTCCCAAAGATCTAGGAAAGAGGTGCATAAGGTAGGTCGGTTCATGCATGAACTCCATTGATTTTGTACAAAATTCCCTGACATGATCTTGAGGGTCAAAGTGCCCGTCATATTTATCATACATCAGCATCTCCACTCTTTTTGGAAATGGTGGCATGTACAATTCTTTGTCAAATGGAAAAGGACATAGAGCCTCCATGGAGAACTCTTTAGGTTCCTTCTCTTTCTTGAGATTGTTAAGTTAAGTTCAACTTGTATAGCATGCATTTGTTTCATCATTGCCGTGAGTGGATTCTCTTCCTCATGTGTAATGATGTCTTCAACATTAAATTTGGGAGGAAGTTTAGCTCCTTGATGAGCTAATTGTAAAAAGTATGCTTCTCTATCTTCTTTCAAGAAATGCTTCATCATTCATTTGAAGTTATCATCATTTTGATATTGAGCAATTTCTTCAGGTGTGGGTTCCTGATCTGCACCATGTTGAGATTGAGCTCTATGAGAGCCAAAATTTGTCCCTACTTGAGACATGGTAGGAGTTTGTCGACTCCTTGGATTAGATTGGTGAGGGGTATGTTGAGTACCTCCATGAGTTGATGGAGGAGGTATGTAACCAGATTTTAATCGATAATTGCCAAGACCATCGTCCTTGTAAAGACCAGAATTGATGAGTTGCTTAAGAGTTGGAGTTTGGAGAGTGGTGATAGATTTCTTGTGAGAGGAAGCTCTAGTCTCCACCATTAACCTTAAGTGAAACAAAATAATAAGATCCAGATAATCAAAGAATGAATTGAATCAAGATGATCAGATGATGCAACCTTGTCAAGGTTTGATTGATTTGAAGATTTGATTAGACGTGGATGAAGGATACTATGCCCTGGATGTATGGGTAGGTTCCCAAAAGATAGCGAACAAGATATCACAACACTTAGTCATTTTGATGATTGATTGATTGAAGATTGATAGTTATGACAAGGTTTTGACATGAGATGATAAAGACTCAAATTGATTAAATAGATTCTTTAGGAAAATGATTGGATTCTCAATAGCTACTGCTCTGTTCCAGACACAGTGATTCATTCGATAGATTCTGAAATTAGGCTGAAAAAGCTAAATATCTGGCAATTCTGACAATTTTTTGACAACTCTTAACAATTTTCCATAAATGACACTCTGCAGACTCGTACAACAGTGGGTATGCTATGAAATGATAGTTGCAAAACTTGTACGACAATGAGTAGCCACTAAAATGACACTTGAAAATCTCATACGACAGTTGCAAGATTTTGACTTTGAGAATTTGCTGGCATGAAAACTCGTACGACACTGGGTACTCAATCATACGACATATGGGTTGTAATGAAATGACACTTTGAGAAAACTCGTATGACTTTCTGACCTGCTGAGATGACTTTTGACTCCAGAAAAGGATTTTACTTCAAATTTTGCAAATTTTGAGTTTTCAGATTTGAATTGTTTGCAAATTTCAATGTCTAGATTTGAGGATTGTAACAGATTTGTCTGTTTTCAATAACTAGATAGATAAACAAGCACGCAAAATAGCAAGCAAGTGATTTCAAGCATGTCTGAAAATAATGAACAAGGGAAAAAGCAACCTTGTGCATGAACAATCAAGTGACTTATTCATTCTAATCCTCAGAAGTGCTAATTATGTATGTTCCAAAATGTTTTGCAATGATGCACATATACCCTAAAAAATTGGCCTCACTAGGGTTTTTAGTAATGGTTTGACTCTGCAACTTTTATGATCCAAAGGGGTGAACTCCAATCCCGGCGCACCAGGGTTTTGACATAGTCTGAGAACTTAATCTTCAGGAGCTGCTAGGGAGATCTGACAACCCAACAATGAACCACACCTATGGAGATTTCCTCCACAAGGACATTTATATAGCGGCTGTCACTACCACGGTGAAAATGGCTATTACCGCTTGAGGTTCCGGCAACACAATTTTCCCTATGAAGGGAGTGTCCGCTATGGTTAACCCTCTCTAAAGATGACTCATAGTAGTATACCACAAGGGGACTTGGCTCCAGATCCAAGGGTTTGATGCCTTTTCACTTTTAACCCAAATAAAGTAGGCAAATAAATCTGACACGCTAAGACAAAGATTATCTCACCAAGGTCTATGATATCAACCCCACGTGATCTATCAACCCCTCTGGAGAGAGAATGTATCAATCAATAAGGGAAGACACACAGACCCAGTAGAATGTGAGATGCACTAAGTATCCTCCCTACCTACAAGGATTCTATCATCAAGAAGGATTTCACTGGGAATCCAATCTCTCAAGAACCACAAATAGTGTTCATAGGGCCTAATTACTATGTTTTCACAGATATATTTTCGAAAGTAAATCTACTGAAAGTACTCAAAAGCAGAAAGAGGAACACTTAACGCTTAAAGTGAATATGAGGTGAGTCCACAAGGTGGAACAATTAACCCCTCACACAAGATAAAAATGAGTCCACAACTTAGAAAACAAGTGAGTTCTAAAAAGCACAAAAGGGTTGCCTAGTGGAACAATTAACGCTTCTCTCCTGTAGACCCCTCCCCTTTATGGCGCTGAGATTGCAACCATGGGGTGGAATGAAGGGCCGACAGATTTAGTGAGTCCAATAACCCAAGATAGCAATCTAGATCAATCATAAGTATCTAAGACTGCTAAATAAATACCTAAGGTGTCACAACCTAATATCAATTATGCAAGTGTGTAAAATAAAAGCATGAAAAGAAGTACTCAAGCTAGACACATGAGAGATTTATTTTAAGTCCAAACTAAGTGTTATAGAGATTGTAGTGACTCACCTTAGGTCCAAAGATCAGCAATGTAGAATTTAGCACAAATCTGAAAGTACAAAATCAAGACAAATCAATAGCAAACCGTAAGCGTTAGAAATCAATAATCTAAAATTACAAATCTACAAATAGCTGATCAAATGGAAAAATTTGAAAATGAAACCAACATGCTTGGATTTGGCTCAGAAAGAGATTTCCAATGATATATCACACTTAAACTTTCAATACCATATGTGAAAATTTCACAAAAATGGGTGCCAGTTTTCCAAAGTGGCACGGATTTTGAAAATGCCAAAATTTTCAAAAAAAGCAAATCAGAAAATAGAAAGCAGGTGTGATCAAAATAGGCATAGGCGTGACCGAAATGAGCATAGGCGTGACTTAAATGTGCATAGGAGTGACTGAAATGTGCACAGGCATGACTGAAACATGCATAGGCGTGACTGAAATGTGCACAAGCGTGACTAAAATGTGCACAGGCGCGTCTAAAATGTGCACAAGTGTGACTTAAATGTGCATAGGCATGACTGAAATGTGCACAGGCATGATCAAATTTTGTGTAGGCATGAACAGATTGCTTGTAGGCGTGAACAGATTGCCTGTAAGCGGCGTCAGATTTTTCGTAGGCGGTTTTTTTCCTGTTTGCGCAAAAATGATGAAAAAGTGACGCTGAAAATATATAAAATTAGATAAAAATGAAGAGAATGAGGCTCAAGGCCCCACAGTGGGCGCCAGAAATGTGTGTGTGAAAATTGTACCTGATCTGTAGACACAACACTTCAGTAAAACATTAAAGGTTAGCAAAAATGAAATCGTGCAATGAATTGAAAGCTAAACTAACCAGGTGATTTACTGTCTTCTAATAGGTGTGAGTATGATGTTCTCAGATTGCAATCAAGATCAGTGACCTAGACGACACCTAAATGAAGGATTTGAATGCAAAACTGATATGAAATATGAATGCAATTAATCTATTTTTTGGTATTTTCTACGCAATAAGATGAAAAATGATATGAATCTGTGCTAATATGAAAATTGATCTATGATATGCTAAATGATCTAACAATGATATGAAAAAGAATCTAAATGAATGTTATAAAAAAAACAAATTGATCTCACAATAGCCTTGATTTGTAATAAGCTTTGATTCTCCGTCCTCTAATTCGACAATGCGAGGATGCAAAAATATGAGATTCTATGGATTTGAGAGATGATTTGTGAAGAGCTAAAGCCTTGATTTTATAGAAATCCAGGGCTTTGGAGGTGCATGGGAAAAAAAGCCATAAATCACTCAAATAACTCAGGTTGATTTTTGAGTTATTTTTAAATAAAGGATATTTAACTCACAAAAACATGCAAAAGAAGAGTTTAACTCAAAATAGAGTTTAACTTTAATTGATAATTGATAGTTGTCTGCTTTTTTTATTTTGCATGTTTTATTTATGAATTAATTTAATAATAAAGTGATTTATTCTCAACTTAACTGATTTTTGAAATAAAACAATTGATTTATGGATTAATCAATCATTTAATCAAACTTTTATTCAAAAATAATATCATCAAATATGACAACTTGCTTTAATTAATTAAATAAGAATTTAATCAATTAATGATAGGAATTTTGATTTATTGTCAAATTTAAATAATAATAATTAGGAATAAATATAATTAAATTCAATTAAATAATTAAGTGGCAGAATTAAACTTAATTAATTAAATATTGAGAATATTCAATTAATTAAACTTTAGGATAAATAGGATTTATCGCCAAATAATCATTAAATCAAAGATAATTATGATGATTAGGAATATTACTAGGAATATTCCCTGATGCGGAATTTAAGATAATCAATTAGGATTCGATGATGTGCCGATGTGCCTTTGGTTAGGACTTTGATGTCGATTTCATTCGATTTGAGGATGTAGGAGGTTAATGAACATGTAGCCCATTTTTGGGGTATTACAGACCCCCTATCCAGATTTCAAATTTCCTTGATTTTCGGGTGTCGGGTTTCAGGGATCTTTGTTTTCCCACCTCCGAGTCGGCCACTTCGGGTTTCGGAATGGTAAATCCTTAAATTGCATTTAATCTAGGTATATTTTTTAAAGGTTAGGACCTAATTGAGATTTAATTCTCCAAGGTGGACCCTCTAGAGGATTGTGCCCTAGTTCACTATAAAAGGAGGCCTTCCTCTCTCATTTTCATCATCAAGTTTTGTGAGAACAAATCTCTCAAGAAATTTCATGAGTGAGCTCTCAAGTGCAAGCAATTGAATTCAAGCAATCAAGCAAGCCTTCAAGCATTCAAGTGTTCAAGCATTCATCCATCAAGGAGATCCATTGTTAGCCATTGAAGGATTCAATCTCTTTGGAGCCCCCTTGAAGATCCATCCTTCTACATTCATCCAAGCCTCCTCATATGCAAAGATCAATTCAAGATTGGTGTTGAAGATCAAATTCCATTGATTTGAGACATCCTACATTCATTTTACATCCATTGAAGCATTCCTACTTGTGTATTTGAGGATTCGAATCCTCTACAAGGACTTCAACATAAGCGAGGTGAATTGTTTCATTTACTTTGTTTATGCATACTACATTTCAATTCAATTTCAAGGTTAATTCCTAAATTGGGGTTTGACCAAGGCAAACGCCCCATACAAACAAGAACCCCCTTTTTCTTGTAGGTACAGGTGCAAAATTTTAGATCTGAGATCGGATTTGGATACCCTTTTCGGCAAACTTCAGAGATCTGCAAACAAAGTTAGAATCAACCTTCAAATAAAGAATCTAGCCTTTGACCTTTTATGAGGGTCAAAGACTACCTACTATCAAAAAGATAAAAGATTTTTGGGTTTTCTTCATCTCGGCATTTCCAATCCGAAACAGGTTGCAGAATTGCCTGAAAGTACACACAGACATCAAAAATTGGCATTTTCCATATTTGCCCTATTTTGAGGTTAGTACTTGTATTTCAATTATTTCAGATTTCAAACACAATTCTACCATAAGGAAATATAGGGTTTTTCTCTCTCTTTCATATTATCCATAGATTGATTCGATTGTGTATTAACCTTTTGGTTGATCAAATTGGATCTCTCCTTTGGGAATTTGGATTTAGGAGTGGATCTCATATTTCCCCCATACATTACATTAAATATAGGTGATTCCATTTTACCGTCTATTCATTTTGGTGAACCCGACATACTTACTCTCCTTTCTTTTGTGGAATTGGATGCCCTATTGCATTTTGTGGCATTATATTTCCTTTTATCTTGTTAGTATTAGATTTATCTTTTGTGTTAGATCTTGCATGCTAATTAGATTTCCAAAATACAAAAATATTCATGCTTTATGTGGTTTTAGTTTAGTTCATTTGCATTGCATTGGTTTATGAGCTTTACTACTATTAGTCCTACTTATAATATTCTGGTTAGAAGAAGTCGTAGACTCATGGGTGCCTTTGATCTTAAATCTTCCTCTCCTTTCCTTAGGGTCCCGGATGATAATTTGATTCTTCATGATTCCAATCCTACTATGTGTATGCACCCTAAAATGGTCGCCTAGACTTTGGACCCCATTTCTGCAATTTGTTAAATCCCTGAATCAATATTTTCAAAAATTAATATTTTTCAAATATATCAATTTCCTTGATCAAATCATAATCAATTCAATATTTCCTAAGGTTTGAGCCTTATTTAATTTAAAAGAAAATAAAAATAAAAATCTTATTTAATTAAGAGAATAAATCCCTTTTAATTAATTAAAAATCTCTTTTAATTAAATAATAAAATCACTTTATTCTAAGCCTTTCTTTAATTAAAAGGAATTTCCTCCCCTTTTATTTAAATAAAAAATCTCCACTTTTCTTCTTATCCTATGTTGCACAAATAAAGCATTTAATTCTTATTTATAAAGAAAAATAAAATAAAAAATAAAAGAAAAGCACTTTTTGTCTCAGGTGGACATAAATTAAATGCTCAACATAAAGTAAATGCTTCTAATTTTCTTATTGGAGGATATTTGTGCACAAGGATCAAGCTTCTTTTTTTCTCCACCGTTGATTAAATCTTTTGCCTCTTAATCTCCATGGTCCATTTATTTTTCACTTCCTATAAAAGAAGGGCTCTCTTCCTCATTTGCACACACAATACATACTTGAATTATTATGCTACAGGTTTTCTAAGTCATTGAAGCTTTTGGAGATATTCTTGCATCAAGTTTTGAAGATTTGGAGCATCATTGGCATTCATCTTGCATCTACATCACATCCTAGCTTGCATCATAGTTGCATCATCATGGTATCATTCCCTTTCATGTTTTAGATTAATCTCACATAGTTTAATTAGAGGGTTTGTAACTCTTTCATTTCCATTTTCATAGCTTAATTGCATCTTCATTCTCATAAGATTAATTTGCATTCTCATATAGATTTGCATAGCATTGCATTCATTTAGAATCTCTCATTGTGTGGTTGACTAGCAAGGTCATGAGTTTATAGCTCTAGCTGAGAGCAATTTTACAAATCTTGCAACTCCATGCATAAAGAGCTATGGATCGATTTGTGAGGGCTCATTCTTGAGTTTTCTTGCATGTAAGGATTCATAGAAGTGTGAAAACATTTTAGCACACACTATGGAGCAAAACTCTTCTCACGCATCTCATGATGAGGATGACACTTTAAGAGTTCCTCCTGAACAAGTTCAAAATTTTTCAACTAAACTTGATAAAATGGGTAATTGGCTTATTCAAGAGAGCCATAATCAAGATTATATTCAAGCTATAGAGGCTCTTAAGAAAGTTCTTCATGATAGTGATCAAGGTGTTAACCTCTTGCGTGGTATTACTCATCTTGTGCATTCAAATGTTAAACCTTTAGCTCAAGAAGCTCAAGATTTAGGGTCGTTTCCTCCTATCACTAGTGTAGAACCTCCTTCTAATCCTTTACCTAGTATTCCTACCTATACTCCTTCTTTGGTGACTGTGGTGGTTCCCTCTATTCCTATGAGTGTTCCTCCTGTGTCCCTTCCTACATCACAACCTTCATATCATAATGTTCCTTTTACTTATTCCAATCCACTTCCAACTATAGTTCCTAGTGCTCCTCCAGTTGTGTCTTCTATTCCTATAGCTTCTTACACTTTACCTAGTGTGTCTAATGTTGCTACTCCTACTATTTCCTCTAATGATTCAACAATCATCAATTTGGCTCAAATTGTGTCATCCTTACAACAACTTGCTTCCTTAACTCAAAACAAGTTTAGCATCCCTACATGTGACATAGGAAGTCCTTTGTCCTTGGATATTATGTGTACTCCTATTCCTCAACAAGTCGATATGCCTCATCTTGAGAATTATAATGAAAAAGGAGATCATGTTCATCATGTTAAAACATTCCAAATCCTTTGTAGTGATTATGCTCATGATCATAGGATTTTAGCCAAACTGTTTGCTAGAATCTTCCATGACAAGGCCTTACAATGGTATTTTTCCTTGCCTCCTTATTCTATTGATTCCTTTCCAAAACTTGCTAATGCCTTTATTCAACAATTTCAAAACAACATTGGCCTGCAAGTGTCTTTGACTAATTTGATGCATTGTAAACAAAGTTCTAAAGAAAAATTAACTGAATTTATTGGTAGATTTAAGTATTTGCATGCTCAAATTTCCTATCCTGTTCCTGATATTGATATTCAACTATGTTTATTTCAAATTTGCAAAAGGATAATAGAGATAAGATTCTGCTTACTAAATTTACCTCTTTTCAACAACTTTGTGCAGCACTTAATCATTATCAATTACAAGAGAGTCAATTTGAGAGCAACACTCCAATGGCTCTTGTTCTAGTTGATAAGAGTGATGCTTCTCCTAATCCAAACAAATTTAAAAAATTCAACAACTATGTCAAGATAAACAAACAAGCGAATGCAATTGTTGATCAAGTTGTTGTTGCATCTCACAATGCCACTTCTACATCCACTTCTTTTTTATTAAATCATATATTTACTCCTCTTTCCGAACCTTTACATGCTATTATGAATAGGTTGTGAACTACTAATATGATTACTTTACCTCCTATTCAACCTCTTTTACCTGTTACAATTGCTTCTAAATCTTTTGATCAAAATGCTTTTTGTCAATATCATCATCAGAATGTTCATGATACTAAGAAATGTTATTATTTAAAACATAAGGTTCAACACTTAATTGACTCTAGTGCCTTATCTATTGATAATCTTGATGGTAGTGGGAACAAATTTTTCTCTCCTCCTAATCAAAACCTTCAAATCTATACAAATCATTTACCTACACATGATACTAATACAATTGCTCAACCATCTGCTATGGAAATTATGTATGATTCAAAGATGGATGATCTCAATCATGTTGTTAATCAAGTGGAGCATGTTGGTCAATCTGTATCTCAACCTCAACCTCAACCCCAGATTCAATCTCAAGTTCAATCTCAACCTCGACCAAAACCTAAACCTAAACTAAAAACTCAACCTAAACCTTGACAACAACCTAAGAATAAAAGACCTCAAGAACTTTTGATTACCTTTGATAACTCTGAGACTATTAAAGCTCCTGATGGTCCCCTTTACATTTATGCTAGGATTTCTTAGAAACCTACTCATGGTTGTTTTGTTGATCCTACATCCTTAGTCATTGTTATAACTGAAGAAAATATTTTTATGAAAATCTTACAACGTGATTCTTATGATACATCAAATGTGTGGATTCAAACTTGTAATGGTTTTCTTTATCCATCATTTGGTTCTATTACTTTACCGGTTGAACTTTGTGGAAAAATTGTGAACACTACCTTTGTTGTGGTTCCTACTTCTGATCAATTTCAAGTTAAGCTAGGTTTTCCTTGGTTGAATGCCATGCTTGTTGTTGCTTCATCTATCCATAAGTGTCTTAAGTTCATTCATGATGAAGAAGTGAAGATGATTAATCATAGTTTTTATCAACCTTCTAGGCCCAGAGATTGTGCTTCTCTTGATTTCTTTTTGCCTTCATTACCTAATTCATGTCCTCCTCGACCTGATAATCTTTTTCATTCATATCAAGCTTATAAATATTGTAAGATTCTTGAATCAAGCATTCCTCCTATGGATCTTAATCACAGTCTTTTGCCTACACCTTCTATACCTCCTTTAACTATAGCTTCTAGTTCTGTTAATCAAGTTCCTTCTATCACTCTTCCTAAAGAACCTATCAAAGATCCTATGATTGTTCCTCCTATTGTTGATAATCCTATTGATCTTCCTAAAGAACCTGTGAAGGATCCTGTGATTGTTCCTCCTAGTTCTCAACCTATTTCAAATAAATCAAAACGTAATCGATCTGCTAATGAATGTCATAAGAAGCATCGTGCTCATGCTAAAGCTCATAATTCTATTCTTCAAAGATCTCTACCTTCTTCGGATAAATCTATGCATGATGTGTTAGAAAAAGTTGTTACTCATAATGATGTTAATATGCATAATTATGATGATTCTATTTGTATTTTAGATCCTATTTTGATTAATTTGGATGAAGAAGATACTCTTGATGACACTAATTATGTTAATGATGAATATGAGACTATTGACATTGATATTGATTTACCTAATATGCTTTCATCACAATTAACTCTTACACCTAGTTTCAAACATTATGATTCTCAAGAGGATCCTTGTTTGGAATTGGCTATCATTCCTACTATGTTGGATATAGTCCCTCTTGTGAGTTACCCACCTTCCCTAAATGATATACAATGAGATGGGGAGAGTAGGCAGCATGCTTGATCGGCTTGTCCTTTCTGGTAGCTTTGTTGTGTGTTTGCCTATTTTACTATGCTTCTCCCGTAATGTGTTTGCTAAATGTTGTTAGATTCTTTTATATGATCCTTGTTACTCAATTGGTACAAGGTGATGAAGGAATCAAAACTGTTGTTCAAATTCCTCTATATGTATCTCTAGTCTTCTATGTGTTGTTCAATGTTATGTTGTAATTGTGCTATTGTTCATAAATGTTTCCTTGTGTAATTTTCTTGGATTCGGGATATGGTAGTACTAATTCTTTTTGGTCTCCATTTCATGGTCTGAAAAGATTATCCTTTGTATATCTTATGTGATCTTTCCTCCTTTGTTATTGTTAGGTGCAGAATTTCAGATCTGAGATCAGATTTGGATACCCTTTTCAGTGAACTTCTGAGATCTGTGAACAAAGTCAAAATCAACCTTCAAATAAAGAATCTAGCCTTTGACCTTTTATGAGGGTCAAAGACTACCTGCTGTCAGAAATATAAAATATTTTTGGGTTTTCTTCGTCTCAGCATTTCCAGTCTGAAACAGGTTGCAGAATTGCCCGAAAGTACACATAGACATCAAAAATTGTCATTTTCCAAATTTGCCCTATTTTGAGGTTAGTAGTTGTATTTCAATTATTTCAAATTCCAAACACAATTCTACCATAGGGAAATATGGGGTTTTTATCTCTCTTTCATATTCTCCATAGATTGATTCAATTGTGTATTAACCTTTGGTTGATCAAATTGGATCTCTCCTTTGGGAATTTGGATTTAGGAGTGGATCTCATATTTCCCCCATACATTACATTAAATAGAGGTGATTCCATTTTACCATCTATTCACCAATAATCGTGGCCTTCTTGCCAACTAACTCATGTCATTCCTCCATCTGTTCAATCTCTCTTTTTAGGTACTCAAACCGAGACCTGGCCTTTTCCAAAACCTTAATTGTCTGGACAAACAAAATTGTACTCTCAAGAGTTAGAATACTGTTCATTCTAATTGATATTTCATCATCTAACTCACTTGTCCATTTTGACAATTCCTTTAATTTACCTTTTGTGTTAAAGATACCATGAACCAACTCACAGCTAACAGCAGTAAATTATTTCTTTAAAAGATTGGATTTTCTCTCCAAGTTGTCCCTTCTGATCTAGAACTCTACCAAACCCTTCACAAATTTATGTAGAGGTTTTATTGCTCATTCTAGATTATCTCAACCCTTGGACAAAGAATAAAATAATCTTAGGCTACCATGCCTGTCTATCCACTTATCCAAAATTGGCTTTACAATAGTATTTTCTTCAATCAAAGAATTAAGAATGGAATTCAATCTCTTCCCAGAGATGTAAAGAATATTTTGCCCAAGGCTTTGAGAAAATTTCAACACTGTCTCCCTAATATTTTCTTCATATTTCTAGTTATTTGTACCCTTGACCCTCCTATAATGATCTCTTTCCTCTGTCAGACTTTCTCTGATTTCCTTTAACCTTTCCCTTTCCTCATCTAATCTATGTTTCTCCTAGTTGACTCATGCATCAATATCTAGCTCAGGGAATGGGGATGGAGGGAACTCAATTATGGGACTTGAGGAAGAGGGAACTGAAGGTTGGTTTGGAAGAAACATCTGAGGAGACCTATGATCAAGTGGCCTTGTCATTTGTGCAATTATTTTATCTTTTTTAATTACCACTACCTTTGGATCATTATAGGCCTTGAGGAGGACCTCAAACTTTATTCTTTGTTCCTCTTTCTATTGTGCCTCCTTTTCTGCAACCTTGAGATTAAATTTTATAATTTCCAATACTACATTGGAGGCTTCCACTATTTAAGTATACCCTACTCTCTTTACCAGTATATTTCCAGAGTACTCAGTGGGGTATGCTTCATTTCTTTTTTTACTTTCCTCCCTCTTGAGGGACTACATCACAAGGGCAGCATGATCATCATTAAAAACTACTCCCTTAGTAGCATGTTCTTCCTCCTCTATGGTAGAATGCACAGTGGTTTTTTTCTTCCTAACAACATCAAAGACCACTGCATCAACAATATCCCACTCAGGGAGAATCAACACTCCTACAATTTGCACCATAGCCCCGCCTTCTTCTAGGGACATCTTTTCAAATTTCTTCATTAATTCCCTCTTTATTTTAGTTTCTATTTGATTTGTATTCCTATCAGGGAAATCCTCTTTCTTATTTTTACATAATTCTTTGTATTGATTAATATGCTTTCTCCACAAGAATTGGAGGAATGCCCTAGCCTTGACAAAATTGTCATCTAACAAGAAACTCTCATTGGTCTACTTAATTATAGGGTCTAATTCTTTACCTAATAATTTAGACATAATGAGGTCCATTTCTTCTCTTTTGGGAGCCTCTGGCATCCCCTCTTAAATCTCTTCACTCATTAAAAATATATATCCAACACTACTCATCTGCATTAGTTTCTCAGCAACTCCTTGCTCATCCAAATGTAGTGGGTACTGAGATGGTGAATATACATCTCCTCTAGGTTGGGCCTCTTCTTCTTGTCTTTGCCTCTTAGGAGCTAGTTTCACATTAGGTATATCACCTTTGGGTCTTTTCCCTCTAGAAATAGAGGGCACATCTTTACTCATTTGTTGCATAGGCAACACCACATTGTAACCTGACCTCTATTGTATGATATATATTCCCTAAGGAACAAGCTTGGCATAAGATGACTAACTTAAAATTCTTTTGGCCTTTGCTGGATCAAATTGGATCATAGCATCCTTTTTCTCATTTATGGCCTGCACAATCCCTTCAAAATTCTTCGTTAAGGCCTCAATTTTCCTAGCCCAAGGCTAGAAATCCTTCAATGGGTCATAACTCTTGTCAAAAAATTGGAGAAAGTACAATGTCTTCTTGTAAACCAACCATTTTTCTTTCTTTATCTTTTGTTCTTGTAATTTGAAATCATTTCTTATTATATCTTCAAGAAAATTAAATTTGTGTTCCATGGAGACACACCCGGTTCTTTCTTTGAACATCCCATTGATAAATCCTTCATTATCTGCACACATGGCAACATTAGTAGCTAACATGTAGGGCCTGCAATACCTTATTCAAATGCACCTAGCCACCCTTGGTAATTATAAATTGGTGGGCAATGGTAATAGTGGGAAATATAGTTCCCCTATTCCTCCCTGTAAAAGCTACTTCCTGCAACCCACAAAGTTTATTTTAATTTTTTGCTAGCCCAACCTTCAAGGGGACCTGATATGGAAACACATATGGTGTGCCCTTGATTCCATATACTCTAAAAACTATAGACATTGGATACAATATAATATAACCCCAATTGTGCACTATGGTGATGTCCTTTGCATACTGTTTGAGCCTGATCAATGTTAATAACCCCTTTGGAATTCTAGGGTTCTCCAAAAATATGACTTCTCTAAGGGCCCATTTGGTACACAAAATATGGGCCCTAATTCTAGAATACCATTTTTCGAACACAGTCTTCCATGTTTGTGTCCAACTAAATAAGTTGGAATTGGAATTTTGGAATTCCAATTTTGTCCAAAAAATGGGCATTCCATCTTACACTTGAAAAGGTGGAATTAGAATTTGAGCTCTAATTCCACTTTTGGTATGCTAATTTATAATTTTTGTCGGGTCCGCATGGGCTCCATAATCTTTGACATCCGCATGCATGCCTTTTTCCACCGAAATTCATTCATTGTTCGCAATCATTTTCATTTGCTACTCTGAATGAATGGTGTTTCAGGTCCTATTGTGTTGCTCATGCACAACTTTCTCGACCTGTGGTATTCTTGGCAGCACTAGATGAAGGTATTATGGCTTGTTGCCTTGGCCGCCATTGCTAACTTTTACCCAAAATGGAATCTGCTATAAATATCACAGGAATCTACTATATAATAATTTACCTGAATTTGATCACCTATCAGAATGACCAATAGGGTTTCATTCCTATGGTTGAGCTTTGTCTTTTTTCCATTGCCACACCATTTTTAATTGTTGCAATATGACATAGCTTTTGAAAGGTTTTACAGTTGAATTAAGATTCATTTTAGGGCAGGGCATGAATGTTGCATTTGCAAGAAAGAAAAACTTTTGAATGATAGATCTATCTGTAGATTTATCCAGTCATCTTCTCATTCATCTTCCAGGTGTACCAAACAGTGCCAATATATATTCTAGATATCATTTTGAGAATATGTATCTTCCAGAATTGTAGCATATTGTAGAATTGACTATATCTGGCATTCTGTATTCCATGCACCAAACCGGCCCTAAGCTTAGAGGAAAAATTTCTATCAAAGAAGATGAAACTAGCATCAGCACGGTCCTGTGACAACTCAGTGCTCCATAATTGAATAGGCAATAGCTCACCATCTCTCTTTTGTACTATCTCCCTGGTTTGATTGAAATAATCCACACCCTTGTATAGGATTATGTGCATGAGCATGGAATACTAGCCAAATGGCCTATCAACCTTCATGTTCTGAATGCCAACCAAACCATGATGAATCAGATCAACAACATAAGGTGCAAAGTCAAAAATAACTGCAAGATAGGGGTGCAATATGTGAGCCATCATAAACATATAGTGTATTGGCATGTGTGTTTCCTCATCCTCACCAAATATATAAGCTAGTGACTTATACATGGCTCTAGCTCTCAAGATGAAAAGATCTAACCTGATTGGCTCAGGAGTAATTAGGCCAACCACACACAAACTGCCAATTTTTTCAAAGAATTATCTCAAAGGTCCCATCCTGAAATAGTCCCTCTATGCATTGTAGATTTTCTTAAAATTATCAAAATCTATCTCCTCCAAGAGCACAGAAGAGTCATACAATAAAATACATCTCTTATCTCATCTACAATTATGCTTATCATAACATGCCCATCTACACCCCTGACCACTCTTGCCATCGGGTCATAGCACTTCTCCACTTGCAGGAGGATATTAGTATCCATGAAAACACTAGGCACAATTAACTTGCCAACATCAAATTTCCATATATTACTATTTGGAGTATATGCATTTCTCTATGAATATGCAGTCTTAAAAAGGCTCATTCCAACATTTGGGTCCCTTATCCACATGCCCTTATCATACAATCATTTGCCTATCTGTGTCCTAGGGTTCTTGGTAACCATATCCTTTAGTTTTGAGGAGTCATTTGTAGATGGAGGCAATAGCTCAAACAAATCATCATAAACGGCCCTCTCCTTGTAAACAATTTTTCCTTTCAAGTCTCTACGTGGTGTCATCTTAAACAACTAGGGTTCTGAGAAAATAACCTTATGCAGAATGATAACACAACTAGAACCTTAACCCCTTTAAATTTTTAATTTACTAGCAACACAGTTGCAAATGTAAATAGTCAAACAGTATAGCAAAATTCACCTACCACCTTTCAAAAATGCTTGGAATCTGAAATGCGGAGAAAATTGCCTTTTGTCTGAGAGCTCAGAGATAATGTGCCATTTGAAATGAACATTTTCTCCTTATACCTTTTCCAGCACTCTGCATTTACTTCACATGATACACCATTAAACCATCAATTCTTGAAAATCTGGCGCTACAATATTCACTGAGCACTTCATACCTTTAGTCTCAAAATTTAAAATTGGGTCATTGATCCTTACTTTCCTAGCTCATCGGACAGCTGTCATGAAGCTGACTAGTGAAGACATAATTTTTACCCTGGGTGAAACCACCAACCAATCAAAAAAATTCATTTTAAACCATGTGTCAAGCCCAAGTTCACTTTAACTTTCATTGGGCAGGACACATGTTGATAAAGCATGATCCTATGATCACTATCCTTCAATCACTTTTCCTTCAAGACTTCACGCCTGTAATACCCCAAAAATGGGCTATAAGTTCATTAACCTCCTACATCGACAAATCGAATAAAATCGACATCGAAGTCCTAACCTAAGGCACATCTGAACATCATCAAATCTAATTGATTATCTTAAAATTCTACATCGGGGAATATTCCTAGCAATATTCCTAATCATCATAATTATCTTTAATTTTATAATTATTTGGCAATAAATCACATTTATCCTAAAGTTTGATTAATTGAATATTTTCATATTTAATTAATTAGATTTAATATTTGCCACTTAATTGTGTAATTAAATTTAATTATATCTATTATTAATTGTATTATTTAATTTTGACAATAAATCTAATATCATATGAATAATTGATTAAATTTTTATTTAATTAATTAAAGCAAGTTGTCATTATTTAATAATATAGTTTTTAATAAAAGTTTGATTAAATAATTGATTAACCCATAAATCAATTGTTTTATTTTTAAAAGCAGTTAAGTTGGAAATAAATCACTTTATTATTAAATTAATTCATAAATAAAACATGCACAATCATAAAAGCAAACAACTATCAATTATCAATTAAAGCTAAACTCTATTTTGAGTTAAAGCTTAGCTTTTGCATGTTTTTGTGAGTTAATTATCCTTTATTTAAAAATAACTCAAAAATCAACCTGAGTTATTTGAGTGATTTATGGCTTTTTCCCATGCACCTCCAAAGCCCTGGATTTCTATAAAAACAAGGCTCATCTCTTCATAATTCATCTCTCATTCATCTCTCAAATTTGCATCCAAGCATCTCATATTTTGCACAATCACGCTGGAGAATTGGAATTGAAGAATCAAAGCTCTTGCGAATCGACATCTTTGTGAGATCAATCTTATTTTTGCATTCATATTGCATATCATTGTTAGATTAGCATTGCATATCAATTTTCAATAGCATTCATAGCATATCAATTTCATCTAGCATAGATTCATATCAAGTTTTCATTCTTATTGCATAGAAAATCCAAAAAAATAGATTAATTGCATTCAATCTCATATCTAGATCAATTGCATTCAAATCCTTCATTTAGGTGTCGTCTAGGTCACTGATCTCGATTACAATCTGAGAACATCAATCTCGCACCTATTAGAAGGCAGTAAATCACTTGGTTAGATTAGTTTTCAATTTTGCATGATTTGATTATAGCTAACCTCTAATGTTTTACTGAGTGTTGTGTCTACAGATCAGGTACAAAATTCACACACACAACGCCTATCATTGATTTGTCTTTCATCTATCAGTTCTTTAACACTTTATAATCCTATGGACCCACTTAAAAATTAGGACATGCATCAAACAGGCATGATCCTGCAATGGTTAAAGATCCTCTATTATTTCTTCACAGGATAATGCCTACCATTAGATCTTTCTGTAGATGGAAATCTTTATCCCTTTGGAGAGCTTTGGTCCCACTAACATATGACATCACCCATCGACATGTGTCAATAAAGCGTGATCCCGTGAAGAACAAACCTTTCGCAACTTATGATCAAGGCTTCACCCCTATTGTCAAATCAAAACAAATCCTATGCTCTGTATTAAAAGGTACTTTCGGCCCCACCGAAACTGTTTCCTCATCCACATGCTCATCAAACACCTATCATGACCCTGCGATGAATAAAAGTTGATCACAAATCTTTTAAGGCATCATGCCTACCATTGATCTTTCTTGGATCTAATAGAATCTTACACTGCTTACTAACCGGGCCCATCTAGCACTAACCATTGAAATAACCTTAACCAGGTAGTTTAATAAATAGTTTTAAAATATGTGGTCTCACTAACAACTGCAGATAGGTGGCACTCAGGTGTGATCCCATGATGGTAAAAGATTTGCAGCTTGAGGATTAAGGGATCACTCCAACCATTAGATCAGAAAAGATCTAATAGTCATGACATAAAGAGGTAACACCTAAAGTATTTTCACTACCATCGCTCCACCGCTTGATTAAAAAGATCAGACGAGTAAGATATAAAAGATGCAAATTTAATAAAAAGTACCAAGAATGCGAGGGGGACATTTGATTTTTCAACATATTAGGACCCTTAATCGACACTTTTAAAAGCACATGCATAAATCTAGACTTAAGTGACCAAAAAATTAATGGTAAATTAGAACAAATAACAAGGATATAGGGCTTTAGCATGACAAGAACCTAGGGTTATAAAAATGCATAGATCTTTCAAGATTTTTCTCACTAGGGGCTAAAAATTTAAACAGTCCTAACACATTCTTTCATCTTATTCAAACTATATTTTCTATCAAATCTATTTATCTTCTAATCCAATCCATTTCTTCCCATTCTAGTCAATCTCATCTTATCCAATCATCTTCTCTTCCAATTCCATTCTATCCAATCCTCTCATCCAAATAAATTAGAAAATAAAAGAACAACTTAAAAAATTAAAAAATCCATATAATCCAAAAGATCCCAAATCAGTCCAATCAAGTGCAATCAATACTAAGCCATGTAATCCAATCTTGAAATCTAGCACATTAATCTTTAATCAAACCATCATATAAAACAAATAATTTGATAATCAATTGATTAATTTCAAATCCAATCATCATCATGAAATGTATCCTTCCAAATCCTTGAGGCCTTGTCCTCCCAATCACTCAATCAATCAATCAATTGGTTTTTAGCTTGTCTAGGGGTAATATGTTGGTTTGCTTTTGGTTTGTTGTACATGATTTTTTGTTGCTTGTATTTATTAATATTTTTTGCATATATCATGGTATTTGCATCCTATTGTCACCAGGCCATTATGGTCTTCCATATCATGGCGTCAAAAGGCATATGGTTGTATTTGACCTTTTTTATCACGTACTTGGCACATGGTCATCTTGGTTCCTCATACCTTGGTTCATAACGTCAAGAACAATATCAAAATAGGATATGCTCTCCCATGTTGACACAATGATAATCTACATTTAGGTTCATTTTGCATTGGAGGCCTTCTTTTATTCACTTCCTCTACCCTCACCCTTCCTTTTCGAGAAAATTGTCAAAATTAATTTTTTGCTCAATTTTCTTGAGGGGGAACATCCCCTCTTCACCCTCTTCCCTTCGTTTCTTAGGCACGACTCTTGGGGCATCTTATTTTCTTCTTCTTTGATCCAATGTCGATTTCAACACCGCATCAAAGAGGGGCAAAATGTAGACACCTAAGATTGTCCATTCACACTAATGTTAATCTTTTTTAATATTTTTCCTTAACATTATAGTTGATTTTATTAATTGACTATAATTGTTATATTCTTCTATTTATTTAATTTAATTTAATTTAATTAAATAAATCCATTTTTCCTTTGTATTTAAATTTTATTTAAATACTATAATATATTTAATTTAATTTAATATATTATCCCTCCATTTCCCTTTATAAAATAAATTTTATTTATTTTATTCCTCCACTAGCCTATAGTTCTTCTAAACCATGATTAAATTAAACTTATTTTAATTTAATTTATTTTCCCTTTTCCTATGGTTACTTTTTTTTAATATTCCTCTAATCTTGATTAAAAGGTGGATTACCTCTAAACATCTGCACAATCACCTTTTCCAAGGTAGCCACCTGTTTATCTTTTTTCTCCACCAATCATTTTTAAATTTCTATTTCCCTCTAAAAGTGAAGTTTGACTTTTGCATCTTTTTCCACTTCACCTTTTTCAAACTCTATATAACATCCTTTTGCCTCTTAATCCTAGCCACTCATTTCATTTTGCCTCTTCATCTTAGCCACTTCCCTTTTGCCTCTTAATCTTGGCTATCCATTCTTTTTTCTCTTAATCTACACCATCCAATTCTTTTTATTTTTTATAAAAAGATGTCTCACTACTCATTTTAGGTCTAGGTTCTTTTTCTTCTTAATCTCTTAGCTCTTGCATCTTCTATCATTCTTAATCATTCTATTTCTTTTCTTCATTGCAATCTAATCTTGTTCTTAAATTTTAATCTTGTTGCATCTTTAGCATAGTTTCTTAATCATGTTGCATTCATCTTATATCTTAATCTTGTTGCATTATCATAGATCTTAATCTTATTTGCATTATCATAGTCTTGAATTAATCTTACATCAATCTTAATCTTTATCATTTTTGAAGCTTGGGGCAAGTTCCTCATACTTGTTATCAACTCCTTCACCATCATCTAGCTTGCATCTCATAGTTTTGCATTTAGATTTTATTTCATTTGTGTTGGGAGAGCATACCCACAAATAATCTCAAAGAGAAAATCAAACAAGGCTTTGGATGCTCTTGTTTTAGCTCATCGGAGGTTGTAATGAAGATTACTTATTTTTCATTTGAAATGACTAACATCTAATGTGATTTTGTTTGGTGTTTTGGTATTTTTCATTTGCAAAAAATAGGTCCATATTTTCATTGCATACAGCGTGTTTGTGCATTCATTCTAGAATAATTTAGCAATCAATCATTCATGTCTTGTGTGTGAGTGTGTTTATGCATTTTGTTTGAAAAAAAAAATAGTAGTCAAAAGACTAAAACTTTCTTGAATTTTGCAAACAGAAGTACAAAACACTAGAGATGTGCATTTGTTAAACTTTGTTGCACATTTGATTCACTGCACTGCGCATTCATCACTGTCACTATGCATATATTCAAACTTGTTCTGGATTTGTGTAAAACTATTACACATGCATAAAACTATCTTATGCATTTGTTCATGTGCATTCATAACAAAGGCTTGTTGTACAGACCTTGGCATTTTCAAACATACTTTTTCAGATACCCAATTTTGTCCTCTTCTTGATTATAGAAAAACATTTGATCTAGACAACACCTTGATACCTAGTTTGACCATTTTCTTTAATATTCATTATGACTCTATTCATCCATAGTCTTCAAAATCACTATTTAGTGTTGATACCTACTACTTTGAACATCAGATTGATCTTTGTGAGTTTCCTATCAGGATTTATCATCCTTACCTAAGAACTTACTTAGATTTTATCCCTTGATTCTCTTTGTCATATTATACTAAGTTACATACCTCCTATAGACTTAGATTATCAATTATCACACTCATCTCAACACTTTAGGGTCTCTTTTCACATGTGTCTTGTCAATACATATCTATTTATTCATCAAAACTTTCATCACATCATCATCCTTCATCTTTTTATGGTTCAAACTCGATCTCAAAAACTCAAAGAACCCATCAATCCAGAATCTAGAGACAAGATGGTAAGAGCTAGTAGTGATGAGAACCCTTGGTCTAGATTTTCTACAAAGAACACAATTGAGGAAGAACCAATAGATGAATAATTAAGAGAATCCATGCAAGATCCTAGGTTCCACAAGGTCATGGAAAGAATCTTAGACATGTACAAAGAAAAATACTTCCTCATGCTTACTCAATAAGAAGTTAGACTACCCATTGATTTTGATGTCTCTACTCTCAAAGAACCCCCTATGACAAATAATCAAGAAAGACCTAGTGGTTCTCAAGAGACACATGCTCATGGAGCTATGGAAGACAAACAACATAGTGCTTCCCACAATACACAAGGATCTACATTATCTTTGGACCATGTTTTACAACAAATCTAGATACTTCAACAATAGATTCATGACATTAAAATTAGATCTTCAACTAAAAAATATTCCTTAGATGATATATGTCCTTATCCTTTTGACAAGAATTTAGCAATGATTCCATTCCCTCCTCATTTTGAGGTGCCTAAATTTGACAAATACAAAGGGAATTCAGATCCACAAGACCACATACATGAGTTTTGTGTTGCTTGTATTGAAGTCACTCATAATGACACTTATCTTATGTGACTATTTCCACGTAGTTTAGGAGGGCAAGCTATGGAATGGTTCTCCAAATTACCCCCAGGCATCAAATCATTCAATGAACTTATTGACAAATTTGTGACTCATTATTCATACAACATCAAACATGAGGTCACTATGCTTGATCTTTGCAATGCACAATAAAAGAATGGAGAACCTTTCCTCACATTTTTGCAAAGATAGCATCAGCTATTTTCTAAATATCCATGAACAATTCTTGAACAAGAAAAGATGGGATATCTTTGTGCATAACCTTACACCAGAAATGAGTTATAGGTTACAATTGCAATTTCCTCCAAGTTTTAACAAACTCATTGAAAATGGAGTCAAAATTGAGGAAGCTATGGTTAGAAAAGTTGGGATTAAGCTCTACACTAAAGATAATGTTGGATCTTCAAGCTTGAATCCCAATAATAACAACAATGGCAAATCAAAATTTTGGAACAAGAACAAGAACATTGTCAATGATGGGATTGTTGATAACCGACATGTTAAACCAACACAACCTATCCTAAATCTCACAAGCAAAGCTAATGCTACTCAACCTACTCAAAGTAATCAAACTACAACACAAAATACCATCAATAATCCATCAAATTCAATATTACATTTTATGCCACACAAAATAACTTTTACTCCTTTAGGTGAGTCTCTTGAATCTGCACTAAGGAAATTGATCACAAAGAAACTCATTGTACTTCCTAAAATTAGAGACTATGAACCAAGGGTGAAACCTTCTTGGTGGAATGATAATGATTATTGTAAATTTCATAGAGGGAAAGGTCATAAAACTAATTATTGTCAAAAACTTAAACATGTGATACAAGACTTGATAGAAAGTGGTGAAATAAGTGTTGATGGACATACCTCAAATGAGTCACATACGAATTTTAAAGATCTACTTCCTGAACATGAGAAAGGAAGTTATTCCAATATTAAGGGTGATAACCAAGCCAAATACAATACAACATCCTATAAGTATGTTAATCACATCTCAGAATGTCATCCTTCTTAGTATTATGCCAATGTGATTACTATCAAAGAAAAGTTTGAGAGTCAACCAGTTAATGTCACAACTCGAGCCCAATCCAAGGTTACTTTACAAGGTGTCTCATCCAAACCATCCACTTCGTAAAATAAGTCTATCTATGTTCCAAAGTCTACACCCAATTTTTCAAATAAATGTAATCTTTTGGATCAATTGAAGAAAACACCTACCCAAATATCTATATTAGATATTTTATGCTTGTCACCATCTCATAAAGATATTCTTGAGAAAGCTCTCCTAAAAACTCATGTCCCTACAAATCTAGATCAGGCTCAATTCCAACCTATGGTGGGACATTTGACCACTCCACATTACCTATCTTTTATTGACCATGATGATCTATCCATTAATTAACCACATAATGCTCCACTCCATATAGAATTCCTTGTCCAAAATCATAAAATCAAAAGAGTTCTAATAGATGGAGGAGCTGGCTTGAATATATGCACTTTGAAACTAGTCCTTACATTGGAATTTTCTAGAAATGTTGTAGATCCAAAGAAGAAAATCACAATCAAAGCTTATGATGAAGAGGAGAGGTCATCCAAGAGATCCATGGTTCTACCTATTAGAGTAGGTCATTAATCAAATATGTTCTTTGCCAAGTTCTTGATATGGAACTTGCATATAAAATTATTTTGGGACAACCCTGGATTCATTCTATGCAAGTTGTACTGTCAACTTATCATCAGTGTCTAAAATTTATCTACAATGGTCAAGAAATAACTATCAAAAGAGATCCCAATCCTTTTCAATATTGTAACACTGTGAAGATAGCACCTGAATCTTTGGTACATTACAATCCTGCTGGATCTTTTGCAACAATGTCTATTGATCCAAGTAATATAGCATCAACATCTAAAGCTAGTGGTATCAAAATAGACATAAAAGAACAAATTATGGAGGAATACAATTTGGGTCAAACATTTTGTACTACAAAGTTATCCTTATCTCCTAAGTCATATGTGAAATCTTTGATTATTAAACAACAATAAGAAGTTCCTTCTACAACTGTTTATGACAAATTTATAAGTGGGGCACTATATCCAAAGAAGTGGCTGAGCGTAATGCTAATCATTTGCTTAATCAACACATGAATGAGGAAGATGTAAAAAATGCATATATATCACCTGATGTATATGGTAAAGGATATACTTTATTACAAAAGATGGGATATCAAGGTAGTGGACCTATAGGATTGTAGAGAGATGGTGTCATAAAACCAATTTTGAAAAATACAAACTATCAAAAGGATACAATAGGGTTAGGTTATAAAGGAGAAGGACCAAAGGAACCTAAAGGTAAAGAAAAGATCACATCTTTCAATAAAGTTTCTAATTCTTCTAGATTAGGATTCTGAAAGGATGGAAAGTATGTGGATAAGGAAAAACAAAGGAGAGCAACAGAAATCATTGATAAACTTAGGGATAATCAAGGACAAGATGATGATACTGAATCTAATAATTATGAATGGGATTCATTATCTGACTATATTAAAGATATAGGAGTTGATGTTGTTCATACCTATAGTGACGCATACTATGAGGGAGAGAGTTCAAGGACTGAATCACTAGGATTAGTCCCACATAGTACTACTCCTAACAATAATGAGGAAAGTGATAATTATCTTGTGAGAGATAATTCAGACGAGAGTATGGAAATAGACCTTGCCAATACTATCATAAACTTTAACAATTTCTCTATAAATACCATTACCGCCTTTGAAATTGACCCAAATGATCCATTACCACTTTTCCATCCTAAGCTTATAGATTGGGAATCCCCCAATAATTTAGAACTTGAAATTTTCCATAATGATGATGCATTATCTTGGAATCAGATATCATCTACCACCAGGCAATCATAAGATGGTATTTCCAATTGAACTCAATGACATGACTTATTTTGGAGAGCGTTCCAATCCTTTCCGTCATAAAATATAAAAATTATAAATAGATCTAATGGTGAAAACCACTAAGTGGCAATATTAGATCCAAGAAAAGTAAAAAGAAAAGATGCATCTGAGGATGAAAACCTCTCTGAGGCACTCGAAGATGGAAGGATTGACACTCTCCCCAATTATATGTATCGAGATAAATCTACAATACTTATTGAACCAACAGTGCCTCTCAACATTGGAGTGGAGGAGTCCAAGCATATTCTTCAAGTAATAGCATCTTTAATAGAGTCTAAAAAGGGAAACTTTTTGTAATTTTCCAAGGAAAGAAAAATCAACTTTGTCTAGTCTTATGCTGACATGTTGGGATTAGATCCTAATAGTATTATGCATCACTTGTCTATTACACCATGGATTAAACTAGTCAAGCAGAAACTCAGAAAAATGCATCCTCATATTGCACTCTTAATAAAAGCAAAATTGAAGAAGCTCCTAGATGTTGGATTCATTCGAGCCATTGATTATGCCAAGTGGATTTCAAATATTGTACCAGTATCAAAGCCAGACAAGTCTATTAGGATTTGTATAGATTTTTGAGATCTGAATAAGTTTGTCCTAAGGATGACTTCACATTTCCTAACATTGATATCATAGTTGATTTTACAGCTATTCATGAGATGTTATCCTTAATGGATGGTTTTTTAGGCTATAACAAGATCAAGATTGCACCAGAAGACCAGGAGAAAATTGCTTTCACATGTCCTTGGGGCACATACTATTGGAATGTCATGTCTTTTGGGCTCAAGAATGTTGGAGCAACTTATCAGTGGGCCATGACCATAATCTTCCATGACATGATGCATACTATAATGGAAGATTATGTAGATGATATCCTAGAAAATTCTAAAACTAGAGAAGATCATTTGAGAGTGCTAGATAGGATATTCACCCAGATGAAAAATTATGAGATCATACTCAATCCAAAGAAGTGTGCATTTGGGATTGCATCAAGAAAATTTTTAGGGTATATTGTCTCGGCTAAAGGAATAGAAGTTGATCCAAAGAAAGTCAAGGAAATCATGCAGATGTCTTCCCCTACAAATATCAGTCAGTTAAGGTCTTTACAAGGATGGCTCCAATCAATCAGAAGATTTGTTTCTCAACTGGCAGACATAATTCATCCTTTCCAACACATGTTACATAAAGATATCTCATTTAAGTGGGATGATAAGTGTGAAGAAGTCTTTGACAAGATTAAGCAATATTTGACAAATCCACCTACTCTTATGTCACCAATTCTTGGTAGGCCACTTTTTCTTTATATTTCAGATGCAGAAGTTTCGTTAGGTGCTCTTTTATCCCTACAAGATCATGAGGGTAAAGAAAAAGCTATATATTACATTAGTCTTACTCTAGTGGGATATGAGCTCAATTATTCTCCAATTAAATGAGCATATTTGGTTGTGGTATTTTCTTCACAAAAATGGCGACACTGCATGTTATCTCATTCTATCAAGCTTATTGCAAAGATAGATCCTTTAAAATATCTTTTGAGCAAAATAGCACTGACAAGAAGATTGGCTAAGTGGGTTATGTTGCTTAGTGAATTTGATAACGAGTATGTAGATATGAAGGCTATTAAAGGACAAGTAATTGCAGATCAATTGGATGATGCACCATTGGTAGATGATCATCCTATACATACAGAATTTCTAGATGCAAACATTTTGACATTATCTACACAGACATGGAAATTATATTTTGATGGATCATACACTCAACATGGTTCAAGGGCTGGATTGTTATTTATTACACCACAAGGGTATAAAATTCCAAAGTCTTACAAGTTACTTTTTCCTTCTACAAATAATGTAGTTGAGTATGAAGCATTGATGGTAGGACTAAAGATGGCTTTACAATGGAAGGTTATAGAATTGAATGTCTATGGAGACTCCTAGTTGATTATTAATCAAGTAAATGATGATTATCAGACTAAGGATGATAATTTATTGCTATATAAACGTATGGTGGATGACTTTAAGCAGTATTTTTCTATAATCACCTTTGAGAAAATTCTAAGACACGATAACAAGGCTGTAGATTTTATGGCTACAATTGCTTCTCTTTTTGACGTGGAAGCTACAAAAGCTCATTTTGAGTTCTTTGTGGAATCTTTGACTTATCCCACATATGATGATCCTGATACAAGTATCATATGTCATATTATTGGACAAGATTCCCCAACTTATGGGAAGATATATACCTACCTTAAATATAATACCATTCCACCTGACCTATCTAGAAACCAAAAGCGTACCTTTGTCTACCAAGCCTCCCATTATATCCTAATTTTTGATACCCTGTATCGGCGAGGTCTTGACGGTACTCTCTTACATTGTCTTGAACATGGTGAAACTCAAACTGCCTTGTGAGATGTCCATGAGGGTATTTGTGGTACACATTTAAGTGGTCCTTCCTTGGCTAAGAAGCTCATGCGTATGGGTTACTATTGGCCTACTATGGAGACAGATTCCTTTCACTTTGCTAGAAAATGTAAGAAATTTCAAATACATTGGAATCTTATTCATGCACCAGCACATGAGCTCCATCCTTTTACAACCACATTTCCATTTATTCATGGGGACTTGACCTTATGGGTGCAATTCACCCTCCATCTTCTAATGACCATAAGTATATTATCACTGCAACTGAGTATTTTACCAAATGGATTGAAGTTTTTCCCTTGATCACTATCATTGGAAAACATATATCCATGTTTATCCTTAATTATATCATTTTCAAATATGGTGTCCCTATGCATCTTATTACTAATCATGGGAAGCAATTCCAAAATTAGGACATGGGTGAACTATGTGAAAATTTTCACATCATCCATCACTACTCCACCATTTACTACCCTCGGGGAAATGGCCAAGCTGAGGCATCTAATAAAACCATTGTTAAAATACTTCAAAATACTATCAATGACAATGGTTGTGACTGGCATATCCAATTAAATCCCACCTTATGGGCTTATCATACCTCTATCTGTACTCCTACTGGAGTCACATTGTATTCTCTTGTTTATGGTTCTGAGGTTGTCCTACCCCTTGAGGTCAAGTTACCTTCTTTGTGAGTATCATTGAAAGATTTGATTCCAGTTGAAGAATATAGAGTATCAAGGTTAAGTGAACTAGAATTATTGGATGAGCGAAGACAAAGAGCCTTTGACCATTTGAAGGTTTATCAACAAAGGATGTCTTGACAATATAAAAACAAAGTAAAGCCTAGAGATTTTCATGTGGGTGATCTGGTTCTTCATGAAAATCCTAAAAATCAGTAGCATCGTGAGAAGAAGGGGAAGTTTGAACCCAATTGGTTGGGTCCTTTATGATTATAGTAGTCTATGGCTCAAGGGCTTATCAGCTATCTACATCTAAGGGTGATCTCCTGGATGATCCCCTCTATAGTATGCACCTCAAGAAGTTCTATTCTTAAAATCCCAATGCAAGAGATATAAAAAAATTTTAAAAAAACATAAAAATATATAAAAATTAAAAAAATCAAAAGAAAACTACAATAAAAACATGTGGTGAAAACTTGGAAACATGCACCATTTGTGACAAGTTAGCTCCTCTCTCTATTAGGATTCTTCTAGTGTCTTGTCCAATGTATATATCCATAATAAAATGGCTAGTCCATAACATCCCATCCAATGTATAAATTCATAATAAAAACCCCCATCATAGCTTGGTCTCATGTCTAGGTCTTCATCTTAGTTTGTGTGTCTTCCTTCACCCATAATAAGTTAGTTCATCACCTAGCTGGGGGCATGTCCTCAACCTAGTTTTGGGAAGTGGATCTATGACAGTCATGACTCGTAGAGGATAACAAGGAGTGTATTCATTAGAAAAACAAACATAATCAAATGCTCTTACACAATGATATCTTGATAATGAATCATAACCTATGATATATCTTTCACACAAATGTGGTTTCTTACCTATACATTTGACTAGTTCAAACATTATCCAATTAAATCCAAAACTTAACATCTTTTGGCAAGAAATGTATTTTCATGGAAAGCATGTTAGAATGATTGTTATAGGTTATGCGTTCATATTTTGATTTCATTATTATCATGTTTTCTATGTTATTTTGAGATGTCCTTGACATGCATTTAAAACTCCCATATGTCATTGACTAAAATAACTAGGATGGGGCATGATATTTTTATTTGATTATTGTTTGTGGGGTATTTTATGATGAAGTCAAAGGAACAAGTAATTGGGGTGTTTGTGTGTTAGTGCCTTCTGTAGAAACTAAGAAACATAGTTTCACAAAATGCCAAGATGGTATCAGAGCTTCCCTGCTACTGCCTAGTCTGAGGTTTTTTGGAGCTGCATTTGAAGACGAAAGCCACAGTTTTTCTGGTTCTCTTTCAATTATTTTTTATTGGATCTGGGGGGTCTCTTTTTTTTTGGAGCACTTTGGGCTAAAACCAAACTCACAGTTGCATTCAGAAGGCCCAAAAACCCCTATTTCCATATAAAATTTGATCTATTTGGCCTCTAGGGCTTTTGGGTGAATTTTTCAGCCTCCAAGGGCCATACAGACACATTTTTCGAGAAAAAAATTTTAAAAAAAAGGTTTACTGCTTGGTTTTTAATGTGCCACCACCGCGCCACCGGTGCCTAGCTGGACGCCACCACACCACCAGCTGCCACCGCGCCACCAGCGCCCAGCCGACCACCAGCACTCGGCCGCCGCCCAACCTCCGCCCGGCCGCCTACAGCAGGTGACGTCACCTGCTGATGTCACTTGCTGGCATTTTTCTGGCGCCGAATTTATTTTTTGGTGAATTTTCCAAATTTTTTGATGACCCAAAAATTTTGGGGATGACATCATGCTGACATCAACGACAGGCCCGTGACGGTCATACAGCCGTCAACTTTTTTGTCGTCACTAGTTTTTTCCAGAGAGCTTGCATTTTGAGGGTACTTGGGCATTTTTGCTCCTACAGGGCTCATACGGAATCAAAAATTGACATATGATATATCACCGGAAAGGTCTTTCCAAGACGGACACAATGATGTTGGTTTGGTTTGCTAATTCCACCATTTGAGTTCTTTTTTTTTGGCGTCAAAGTTGAGGCTTTTGTTTTCCTCCTTCTCTGCATCTGGAGTCCAGGTTTTCTCCTACTTTTTTTGTGCTTTCAGTTATTTGTTGTACGGGGAAGTTGATTTATACATTGTGGGGGGGGTGTTTTTCCTTTCTGTAATTTACTTCGGAAAAGACCCTTCTACTTCTGTCTCCTCTCAATGTCGGATCCCTCTGTGGCCCAGCTTACACCGCATAATTATCATACTTGGAAAGCACACATGACCAAGCTTCTTATGTCACGTGGCTTATGGTCATGTCTGGATGAGAACAAGCCTATCCTGCAGTGGCCCTTTGAGATTCTTCAGCACAGAAACAAAATGGATGAAGCCATGGGTTTGATTGCACTGAACATCTCCGATAGTCTCCTGTTTCACCTGGAAGGTTTGACCTCTCCTAGGGCTATTTGGGGCAAGTTTTCCACCTTGTTTGGTACAGTGAACGAATTCAGGAAGCTTCATCTTGATGCAAAGTTGACCTCTTTGACTCTTTTTGATTTCCCCACTATAGAGGACTTCTTGATGAAGTTCAAGTCTCTACGTATAGTTTTGCAAGGATGTGGGAAAATCAAGACTGATGATAAGTGTATCTATTTGATACTCTCAAAGTTGCGAGGACAATTTTAGATCTTTTCTTCCACTTTCTACTCCACCATGGATGCTTTGGGTACCAGACACACCATGCCTTCATTTGAGACATTTTGTGATCAGTTGACATGGGAACAGGCAAAGATCCAACAGATGGATGCTTCTGGCTCTTCAAGCCAAGCATTGGTTGCTCAGTCTTCACAGGGGAAACCAAAATAGAAAGCTAAACCAAAGCAAGATTCAGCAGGCAATGAGTCTTCCTCCAAACCTGCACAGAAAACTGATTCAAAACCTCCAACCAACTCTTCAAAGGGTAAATCTTCTTCGAAGTCTGCTGAGTCTACCTCCAAGACTAAGAAGAAATCAGTTGAGACCTGTAGCTTTTGTGGCAAGGATGGACATCTCGTTTCTAGGTGTTGCAAATGTTTGGAGGCTTTAGAGGAAGCCATGTAGGAGCATCACATTTCAGCCCCTCAGTCCACATCCTCCCCTGCAGGGAAAGGTCATGCTCTTACTGCACGAGCAACGACCTCTGGGCCCACTTGGATTCTTGATTTCGGTGCCTCTCATCACATGACTCACACTCAGTAGTTGGTTACCTCACTTGCTCCTTGTGATACTTCACAGATTGTTGTTGGAAACTCATCTCACCTCTCTTTTTTGGGTGCTGGTTCTGTTGCATTAGCTGGGGGTTCTCTTCAGGATGTTCTTCTTGTCCCTGACATTTCGACAAACCTATTGTCTATCTATCAAATTTGCCACTCTGGCTCTGGTAAGATAGTTGAGTTCTCACCGCATGATGTGGTTATTTGGGACTTACATGATTCTGATATGATTGTGGCTATTGGGAGAGTTGACACTACATCCCACCTATACAGATTTGATGGATTTGAGTCTTCTGATGGTACAGGTTCTTGTCTTATCGCACATGCAGATTCAGTGAGCAGACTTTGGCATGAGCATTTAGGTCATGTCAATTATAGATATCTTCAGCAGATGAGCACACAGGCACTTGTTCTTAGGCTTCCACAGATTACTTGCACTGATGGGGTTTGCCAAGGTTTTGCTCTTGGCAAGCAACATAGAGATCATTTTCCTCATGGACGTGCTACTCGTGCTTTGGCACCATTGGAGTTGATTCATAGTGACCTCATGTCATTTCCTACTCCTTTTTCTAGTGCCAGATATGTGCTTACTTTCATTGATGACTTCTCTAGGCGCACATGGGTGTACTTCTTGAAGTACAAATCTGATGTCTTTGATTCTTTCTGAGTCTTTAAAACATTTGTGGAGAAGCAATCTGGTCTTTCTATTCGGCGACTATGCACAGATAATGGGGGGGAGTATGTGAACCAAGCTTTCAGGGATTTTTGCTCTGAACATGGTCTTCAGCATCAGTTTTCAGTGCCCTACACCCCTCAGCAGAATGGTGTGGCTGAAAGAAAGAATAGAACACTTCGGGAGATGGCTAATTGTATGATACAGTCCAGGTCCATGGATTCATCTTTTTGGGTAGAGGCAATCAATTGTGCCAACTATATTCAGAATCAGATGCCTCACAAGGCAGTTTGACATATGACTCCTGAGGAGGCTTGGTCTCATGTCAAGCCTAATGTATCTTCATTTTGAGTTTTTGGTAGTGAAGCATGGGCTTTTGTGCCTATTGCTCAGAGGAGAGCTATGGAGCAGAAGAGTTGACATCTCATTTTTGTTGGCTATTGCGAGGATGTTAAGGCATACAGGTTGTTTGATCCTACCACCAGAGAGGTCCTATTTCGATGGGATGTCCAGTTTGATGAGCACCTTCCTATAGTAGATACCTAGCTCCCCGAGTCTACTTCACTTACCACTACTCCCTCATCACTTCCAGTCTCTTTTCAGGATGATGAGGATGATGATCTTGGTGATCCCCATTTACCTCCACCACAAGATCCTCCACATATGCCTAGATGGGCTCGTATTATAGTTGATGCTGCAGGATCTCTAGCTGGTGACCCTTCCACTTCCCGTCGCACCCGGTCTCATACTGCGGGTTCTAGTCTTCTAAGTCATGCCATTTGTGATGATCCTCAGACATTTGCAGCAGCGACAGGACATACTAAGTGGGACATTGCTATGGAGGAGGAGTATTCTTCTTTGATGAAGAATCACACTTGGGATCTTTGTTCTCTTCCTAAGGGAAGAAAACTAGTGCGATGCAAGTGGTTGTATCATACTAAGTTTGATGCTGATGGTTCTATTGATAAGTATAAGGCACATCTTGTTGTGAAGGGTTTTTCACAGGTTGAGGGTATTGATTACACTGAGACATTTGCCCCTGTCGCCAAGATGAATTCTATCCGCCTTGTCTTATCCCTCGCAGCTTCTCAGGGATGGCCCATTTTTCAGATGGATGTGAAGAGTGCATTCTTGCACGATGATCTCACTAAGGAGATTTACATGGAGTAGCCTCCATGATTTGTGCAAGATTCCTCCTTGGTTTCCAGACTTTGGTGTTCTTTGTATGGTCTCAAACAGGCCCCTCGGGCTTGGTATGAGAAAATGGACTCTTTCTTGCTTTCCACAGGATTCACCCGATGCCATTCTGATCCTACAGTCTACATTCAACATCTTGAGGATGAGGTTTTGATCCTTGTACTCTATGTCGATGATCTTCTCATCACTGGTAGCTCATCTTCTATGATTCGGGATGTTCAACGAGCATTAATGGAGCAGTTTGAGATGACTGATCTTGGTCTGTTACACTACTTCCTTGGTCTTTAGATTGTTCAGTCTTCTGTTGGGATCTTTGTTTACCAGTAGAAGTATGCTCTTGACATGCTTCAGCGCTTTGATATGCTTGATTGCAAACCAGCTCTCACACCTTTTCAGTCTGGTGTTACCTTGTCTACCTCTTGCACTTCACCTTCAGTGGATCCTACATTGTATCGGCAGTTGGTTGGCAGTTTGTTGTACCTGACACACACTCATCCTGATCTCTCCTTTGCAGCTGGTCTAGTCTCTTGATTCTCCCATGAGCCTCATGAGAGTCATTGGCAAGCTACCAAGCATATTTTGAGATACATTCAGGGCACTCTTATGTATGGCATTCATTACACATCAAGGGTTCCTCACATTGTTGGCTTCACTGACTTAGATTGGGCTGGTGATGTTGATGATCGGAAGTCTACTTCTGGCTTTGTTTTTTGTCTTGGCTCTGGTCCTATCACATGGTCGTGCAAGAAGTAGCATGCTCATGCACTATCATCTACAGAGGCTGAGTATAGAGCAGTAGTGCATGCTAGTCAGGAGATTTTATGGCTTCGACAGTTGATGACTGAGTTTGGGTTTCCTCCTGATCGTCCCACCATTCTGTGGTGTGACAATCAAAGTGCTATTCACATTTCCCGCAACCCGGTGGAGCATCAGTGCACTAAACACATTAAGCTTCATATGCATTTCATCCATCAGTAGATTCATGATGGTGTTCTCTCTTTGGAGTACATTCCCACTGACGCGCAGGTTGTTGATATCTTAACTAAACCTTTTGCATCTCCACGCTATCTTCAGTTGCGTTCTATGCTTAGGGTGACAGAAATTGTCCTTGGGGGGTCTTCTTGAGGCCTACTTTCCTTCATGTTTTTTTTTTAGCATGTTTTTTCTATCTCTTTTTGGAGAGGGGTTTTTCCCATTGGGTTTTCTCCTTTTTCTTCAGTTCATAGAGATTTCCTTGTTCTGGGTACCTGATCAGGCCTTGTTGCTAGGACCCTTTTTTCCTACTTTCATAGTTGTGCTAGGTTAGCTTACCTCTTGAGCTTCGCTTAAGGGGGGGTGTTAGAGTATCTATTTATCTTCACTTATTAATTAAATCATTTTGATTTAATTATTAAGTTGTCTACGTACTCTACTTTCACTTAAGCTTTCTTTTAGGTGCATATAATTAATATTTTATATTAATTATATTGCGCAACCTAGCTTTTTTCCTTTTTAGGGTTTTTGTTCACCTTATAGGTTGAACTCTTGTAATTATGTTTTTCATCTTGGAATACAATTTTCTCTCACACCACTGAGATTTCCAAGCTCTTGCTTTTTTGTCTTCTCTGGCTTCCTTTCAGCAACAGGTATATGCACCTAAAAGAAAGCTTAAGTGAAAGTAGAGTACGTAGACAACTTAATAATTAAATCAAAATGATTTAATTAATAAGTGAAGATAAATAGATACTCTAACACCTTCATCAATTTAATACGCATTGACTCATACAATTTATGTTGATATGAAAATGCTATTAATAATGACGTGCCACACATACCTCGACTCCAAATATTTGTTCCCTGATGGAGGGGGAATATTCCTTATCTATTGACCATGCAAGTGAAACTCAGGTCATCTTGGTTTAATTATACCTAGATGCTTGTCAAGCTTGCTATATTAAACTCCATGTAAGAAGTGCTCAAGTCATCTTGGTTTAATTATACCATGATGCTTGCATTTTCTTACAACATAATGAGCTCAATGATGATAGGCAAATTTCCATTACCGTGATCTAAGATGTTTCATTAATTTATAGAGATATTCATTTCGTATTTCATTTTGCATTTCATTAAGATCCTCTTGCATAAAGTGCTCCTTTTACAAGGTTTTTGTAAGACTTCTTGCTTATTGGCTTATCTGGTTTCTTTGTCTAGTATTCTCATGTCAGACGTATTGTTATTAAAATTGAGGACATTTGGCATCAAAAACATAGGTTTCATGTTTTACTATTCAGTTTTTATCATTTATCAACTCATCATAATCAATTATGCATTGTTCATTTCATATGTTTCATTATCATTGTAATCACTTGAAAATGGACAAGACTAAATCGAGTGAGCAACCAAGGCAAAATCAAAGCAATAAAATCAAATCAAGCTAAAATCAAAAAAAAATTGCAATTAAGCCATAATCCAAATTTAATTGAAAATCAAAAGTCATTAAATCAATTTAAATCTAATACATCATGATAAATCAATTAATTTTGCAATTAATCTAATTAATGGAATAGTTCAATTTAAATCAAATCAACCCATTTAAGGGGTACACATGGCAAAAAAAAAAAAAAAAATCAATTATTAAAATCCCTATTTCCCCTCAACACCACATGGGAGGAAAATACATCAACCAATAGGATTCAAGGATCAAACTCACATGGATTAAGCTCACATCAAATCTCAATCACACATAAGATGAGAGCATCTTGGTCATCCATTTTGTCTCTTTGTCCCAAGCTTTGAGGACAATCCATTTAAATTATCTCCAAAGGTGGAACCATGGATCCAACCCCAACTCAACCTTGATCAAGCCAACTCCACCCCCTACCCTTGCCCAAAATCTATAAGAGCAAGGCATAAATCACTCAATTATCATCCAAACATTTGACAATATGATCAAACCTCTTGCATTTTTTAGCTAAGAAGGAAAATATAGTGTTAATTAAGGCTTAATTTCTTTTGGAATTGAATTCTTAGTTTGCTTATCACTTCATTCTCATTTTAGAGTTGTCACTAATTGAGGCTTGCTGAGAGCTTTGCATTAGCAAATCTAAATAGAGGTCCATAGAGTGCTATGTTGGGCCATTTTTTTGTCATAGCCAAAATTTAATAAGAATGATCTATTCCTGCAAAACCCTAAGGAAGTTATCATGTCCTGCTACTCTGCTTGTTTTGATGTGCGAAGAAAATCTATCATGTTTCATGGCCTACAAAGTTAGCCAAGGGTAGTTTATGGTGTCATCAAGTTTTAGTCAAAAGCGCATGTGCTCAATTGAAAAAACCAATGAGATATTACCATTTTAAGGTGAAGAACTAGGGTTTATCCATGTACAAAGGGTTTCAAAAAATGACTAAGTCTAAAAAACCCTACCCTCATTCTATTTTGATGTTACTTTTGTTGGAAACTGCAATTCAAGCAATTGTTGTATTGTCATTGATGTCAAACCTTAACTGGTAAGACTATTGCTATTTAAGAAAGTACTATATCTATTTGAGTGTTGCTAAGGGGATAGGCAAGGTTGGTAACAATAGCACCTAAGGAAAGGTTGAGTTATCTTGATACTTCAATGAGTACTTGATTATGTGGTACAATGATAAGACAATGTATTGTTTATCTTAGTAAGAATGAAGACTAAACTGGTAGGCTTAACCGAGCATAAGTGAAGAAATCTAGTTTAAGTCGAGTATTGTTTGTGTCGACCGAGCTAGTGAATGCTAAGTAAAAATAGTGTTGACCAAACACCAGTTAATTGTCGAGGAAGACAGTGTTAGCCGAGGGAACAGTTTATGTGGTGACCGAGCTTTCTAGAGAAGATCAAGAAGTTGGACACAATATTAACCGAGCGTCAGTATTTTGCATTTGTTGAAGAATTCAGATTTCTATCCGACATCATTGAATTCTTGAATTATGTAAAATGTGTTGACTTTATTTATTGATTGTATGAAAGCATTTAATGCACTGTAAAATGTTTTATTGTAAATCTTTAAGAGATTCGAGATATTTCAAAGATAAGCTGAAGAACATAATGTAGGACAGATTTAATGAATCTGACCTAACCCTAAGATCTACGAAGGAGATTAAGCGGCAAAAGTTGTATTGACCTAATAGAGGTAGTATTAAGGAAACCTAAGCAAGAGGTTGAATAGGCAGATGAAAAGAAGTGAATGCTGGAAGTATTGTTATTGACTGTCTAAGCAGAAAAGGCTAAAGGAGAAGTGTTGTGATCACTTGAAGGGTTCCGAGAAGATCATTGATGGAGATGGAAAAGGTGCACAGTCAGTAAGCTAGCATATGTGTATGGAATTGGATCTGATATTTGCAAAGTGAGTTGTATATTTCTCAGATCAATATTACTACTACTTTCTAACCATTGTAATAGTCAAAATCATTTTAATAGAGGTTGACCTAACAGTCATAGGTATAAATCCTTGAACAAGGTTTCATTCTAATGGAGTGTATGTAAGTCCTATAACAAGGTGCACTTTTAACAAAGTGGTTGAAATCTTTTAATCGGGTCACACCTAACAGTGTGTTTATAACCTTTGACAGGGTTGGCTTTTCACCAAGCTCACTTTAGAAGAGTGAACATAATAGTAACATGTTACAAAGTGGTTTTTCCCAAATTGGGTTTCCACTATAAATCCTGGTGTTGATACTTGTGTGAATGTTTTGGTTTGAACATTTCTATGTTTTACAAGTTAGATGCTATTGGATAAGTGGACTGCAATGTTATATGTTTCTGTTATGCAATCAGTAATGACCGAGTAGGTGTTGGTTATTAGATATGATTTGTTGAAGAGTTTGAAAGATTTTTTTATACATCTGGACCTGAGAACAACTGATTCACCCCCCCTCTCTATTGTTCTAAATCATATTAACAACTTTTTATCAATCATTTAAGTCCTAAATAAAGCATGTGCTTTATTTTACCATCGGGCGGGGCCATGTTCCTTAGTTCTTTTTACCTAGGCCGGTGCCCACTTTAATTTTTCCTAAGTGTAAGTCTCAATGGTTTAATATTTCCCTAGGTCCTAAGTGATTATTTTTCCTAATTTTTGGCATTTGATTAAAGGCTTAATCACCTTTTAATCCAAGGATTATCACACATCTGCAAAGCTTAATCTTCCCCTTTGAGATGATGTGACAACTGTCGATCTTACTTACCATGCAGCACTTATGTCAAGTGGGTCCCTTGCCAAGTGTGCACAAGTGTTCATTTTTTACTGGTCCAATGTGATGGTGATGTGGATCCTATCAGGTGGGGCCTTTTTCTTTTGGTTTTTTTCTTTATCATTGATCAATCTTCATCATGTGGTTGCTACATCTTCACATTGCTTCCCTAATGTTAGCTTGTCCTTTTCATGATCTTGCAACCGACTGCCACCTGTTTGATGGGCCTAGTTCCTTAAAGCTACAGTTTGATCAAGATCAACGGTTGTCGTATGTCTACAAAGTGAAGATTCATCTATTGCGATGTTGTGACGGTCGTCTGATCTTCCAGCGGGTATATGAACGATGATGCGGTGGGTCCAATGCCAAGTGTTGCTAACGTGCTCTATTTTTATTGGACATTGGGGCTAGTTATGTGGATCATGTCAGTGGGGCCAGGATGTTAAGGATTTTAAGTCACCATCGATCTTCCTTGATCTGACGGTTGTTGCATTTATGTGAAGGAGAGATGCACGAGGTTTTATTTATCACAATGTTGCGACAATCGTTAGATCTTTCTTTAGTGAAGATCGACGGTCATGTTTTAAAGACCAATTGAAGGCTTAGTTGACTGTTGCAATTTAACAAGAGTCACCCGATGTGCTAGGAAAATATAAGATCAACGATCATGTTTTAAACTTGGATTGATTAACCATTGCAGCCAGGATTTGAATTTTTTAAAGGGTTTTGCTAGGTTTTTTTGAGTCAGTGAACCAGAGGCAACAAGAAAGAATCAGTTTGATTTTTCAAGGATAGTTGCAGGTAATAAAGTGAAAAAACAAGATATCAGGTAGCCGCCCAAATCAAAATTATTTCCCAAAATGCCATACCAGTTTAAAATAGAGGACTATTACTTTGAGAAAGGTTGTTGAGATTCTTGTTTGTTCAAATAGGAAGAGGTTGATTAAGTTATTTTGATAACACCTGGCAAATTTAAAGCTATTTTTGGAGACTATTACAGAAGACTTGGTGATCAAACTAACCTACAAATATGATGCCTACAACTGATTGCAATTTTGGTGCATTTTATGTCTTTTGTCCTATCTCTGGTATTAGGGTTTGTTCCTAAGTCATATGAAGCTTGTTGCATCCTTTTCTCAAGAATTCCAGGATGGTCTGTCTATATATAGTGAAGTCTATGAATTTTTTAGGGTGATGAATTTCTCAATGTAATAGGAGTTTTTGGTTTTAGTGTTTTGATTCTAAGGAATCTCAGTTTCTAAATGTATTGATACAAAATATTGGTTAATGCAAATATACTAAAGTTCCATGTATATTGTTTGTTGTCTTCATATGTGAGCTTGATTTCTTCATGTATTTAATCTACAAGGCATTTTAGGTACATCTTTCTACAAGGTAGATAGTGGGATTGAATCTTGAGTGAGGTCTCAAAGATTTCAGTGTTTATGCATGAATGTGATGATATAATATATGCATAAAAGGATAATATGTAAGGAATTTTATCTGGGGTTTGGGACTATTTGAGTTAAGAATTTTTTATGTAAATGTATGTTTATTGACTCTGATGCCCTAGGATTTGGCACTGGTCATTGCTTAGTTTGCACTATTTTCACCATCAATCAAAATATAAATGATGATTTACTTTAAAGTTTTGTGAGAGTTATATATTTAGATCTGTATGAAGCATACAGATTACATTTGTGATATTTGAAGAATTCAATCTGATAGGCAATACCTGCTTGTAGCTGTATGCAAATCAGATGTCTAATACTAGAAATGACAAATTAACTAACTAGAAGCTAATAAATCTATCTAATGCAACACAATGAAGAATGAAAAGTAATCATAAATGATGAAACTAAATCAATTACCTTCACCTACCATGCAGCTTATCTCCATTGCTCTCCTAGCCTTGATTTCTTGAGGATGTCGAGCTCTCAGATTTCCAAATGAAGCCTTTTCCCAAGATGCCACCAAAGTGTGGAGATTTGATGATGAATGCAAAATAGCTCAAAGCTTGATTATGCAACTAATGGATGGAATGATGATAATATGGATGCTTGATTGCTCTTAGAATGCTTGAATGCTTAAAATGCTTGATTGCCAATTACCTATTAGCTCACAAAGGGGAAATGAGGCTCCTTTTATAGAGTTTTGGAGGATCTAATGTTGGAAACTATAATTGAAACAATTGTTGTATTGTCATTGATGTCAAACCTTAATTGGTAAGACTGTTGCTACTTAGGAAAGTACTATATCTATTGTATTATTGTGAAGGATTGGGGCAAGGTTGGTAACAATAGCACATAGGGAAAGGTTGAGTTATCTTGATATTATAAAGTGTACTTGACTATGTTGTACAATGATGAGACAATGTATTTTTTATACTAGTAAGACTGAAGACTAAACTAGTAGGCTTGACCGAGAAAAAAAAATGGAGAAATCATGTTTAAGCTGAGTAATGTTAGTGTCGACCAAGTCAGTGTATGTCGAGCAAAATTCTAGTGTCGACTGAACAACAGTTAATTGTCGAGGAAGACAGTATAAGCCAAGGAAACATTTTTAGTAATGACCGAGCTTTCTACATGAAGACCGAGTAGTTGATCATAGTATTGACTGAGCATCAGCATTTTTATATTTGAAGAGAATTTAGTTTTGGAGCCGACATTGTTGAATTCTTGGATTATGTAAAACATGTTGACTTTATTTATTGATTGTTTGAAATCATTAAATGCACTATACAAAATTTTATTGTAAATCCTTAACAGATTTGAGATGATTCTAAAAATCAAGCCAAAGAACATGAAGTGGGTAGATTAAATGAATCTGACCTAACCCTAAGATCTACGAATGAGATTGAGTGGCATAAGATGAGTTAACCAAATTGAGGAAAGTATTAAGGGAACCTAAGTATTGGATATGTGTGTGCATGGGTGAAAAAGAGAATGCTGGAAGATCAGTAAATTTTTATTGACTGTATAAGCAGAAAAGGCTGAAGGAGAATTGTGGTGGTTGCTTGAAGAAAAGTTCCGAGCAGATCAAAGATGGAGATGGAAAAGTTTCAAAGTCAGTAAACTAGCATTAGTGTATAGAATCAGATCTGATATTTGCAAAGTGAGTTGTATGTTTTTCAAATCAATATTTCTACTCCTTTTAGCCATTGTAATAGTCAAAATCCTTTTAACAGAGGTTGACCTAACAGTCATATGTTAAACCCTTTGAACAAGGTTGCATTCTAATCGAGTGTATGTAAGTCCTATAACAAGGCTCACTTTTAACAAGGTGATTGAAATCCTTTAACCGAGTCACACCTAACAGTGTGTATTGTAACCTTTGACAAGGTTGGCTTTTAATTGAGCTCACTTCAGAAGAGTGAAAATAATAGTAGCATGTTACAAAGTGCTTTTTCCCACATTGGGTTTCCACTATAAATCTTTGTGTTAATACTTGTGTGAATGTTTTGATTTAAACATTTTTGTGTTTTACAAGTTAAGTTACAGCTGGGTAATAGATTGCAATATTATATGTTTCTATTATTGAATCAGTGATGACCGAGTTTGTTTTGGTTATTGGATCTGATTTAAGGAAAAAAAATTTAAGTTTGTCTTATACATCAGGACCTGAGAACAACTGATTCACCCCCCCTCTTTGTTATTCTAAATCATATTAACAATTGGTATCAGAGCTAATTTTCTTATTATTAGTGTTTACAAAAATCAAGTTTAAAGGGACTTGAAGCAAATGATCAGGATGTATAAGAAGGAGGTACCGAAGATGAATAAGGAAAACTTCCCTGCATGGAAAAGCTTGATGAAGCTGCATCTAGCCGGTATTGGTGACTCTAAAAAGTACTACATTGAGAATGGATATGTCTCACATGTCGCACCTTTGACTGCCAAAGAAATGAGAGCTAAGCAAGAACATAATCAGGCAATGCTGGAAATTGCATCTGCCCTAAGCTATCTAGAATTTGAGGACATTAAGGATTGCACAACTACTAAGGAGATGTGGGACATGTTAAGAATGAATTTTGAATCCTTTGGTAGTCATTTTGTAGCAGTGGTTGTTGCATTCATGGCTATGATTGTCATTGATGTCAACACAGTGTTATTCTAGATTTTAGTAGAGAAGCAGGCATAGCTTTGTTTTGCACACATGTTATATTGTAGATTGAGTTATGCATAGTTGATGGTAAGTTCTTTGGTGTGTTATTAACCTATGGTTAATAGTGTAAAAAGAAATTCATTTATTCATGAAAGTTATAAGCATTTTGGTGGAAGCAGTATTCAGGCAGTATTCCTGAGTAGCGATTTTTGGTAATTGGAGGATATCTCCTAACCGGGATAGAATCTGATTATGCGTAGTTAAAGGGAAGTTTGAGACTCATTGGTGGTGATGTGGTTCATAGCACAAACTTTGAGGTCACACAATTGGAAAGTTATTGTATCTGGAAGCCGACAATTTTTATGTAATTTTGATGTAGCGTGTTGAAATTATTATTTTGTATTTGGATGCCGACTCATTTGTAATTATTTGAGTGTGGTATAAAGGAAGGAATGTTTTCCTTGTTATGAAAGGATTTTAATAGTTGTGATATGAAATTGTGAAAGTTGTGATGCGAATGTATGCATGAAGTGAAGAAAAGAGCTAATTCAGTGATGAAGGAAGACTTGTGAAGTACAGAGATCTGGATTTGTGATCTTGTGTAGTAGAGAGTGTAGTTTTGGCACAGTGTGAAGGAGGTAACATATTTCATATTATTCTATTGAATAATCCTAAGATCTATTGGACAGTGAGTTCAGAGATCTTGCCTTGAAGCTGTTTGGGCAATGGGTCCTTTTGTCTTCCATAACTCCTAACAGGGTTAGAATCTTTTAACAGGGATTCAAAATCTCCTAACAGAGATTCATATGTACTGAATTTATTTCATAAGACTCCTAATAGGGTCCATCCTTTCACAAGGAACTTTCATATTAGTGCATCATTTTGTGGGCATCATTCCAATCGGGGTTTACTCTTTGATCAAGAGGTTCCCTAGTTAACATATCTTGTGTTATTGTGTCATTGTGTATGATTATCTTTCTATGCTTGGTTATTGCATTGATTATATGGTTTAAAGCTGTTGAAGTTGATATTGAAGTTGATAAAAATGGTTTAGTTATCAGATAATTGATTCACCCCCCCCCCTCTCAGTTATCTTGGTGGTCGTTACTTTCTAACAGGACACTCTTGCAAGGATCTATGGTGGTGACTTAAATGTACTAAAAGAAAAGGCCGAGAGTCTTAGAGGTAAGTTTGATGAAATGAGAATGCAATAAGGTGAGAACATTACACAATATTGTGGTAGAATAAAAGAAGTTGTGAATGCTATTAGAGGAGCAAATGGGGTTATTGATGATGAAACTATAATTGGGAAAGTACTAAGAACCCTGCGTCCTATATATGCTATTAAGATCTTAGCTATTTAGGAATATAGATGCAACTCTACTAATGTGCTTACTTTGGAAAGTTTGGTTGGTAAGTTGACTACTTTTGAACTCTCTAACTATGATAATTTCACTGTTGGAAGCATTGGTAATGTTGAATCTGCTTTCAAGTCACAACTAGTTCTGAACAAGCCAAAGAAAGAAAAAGAAAGATCAATCAATGAAAGTGAAAGTGAAAGTGAAAGTGAAAGTGATAGTGAAAGTGATAGTGACACTTCTAATGAAGAACTGGAAGATCTAGAAGCTCTTATGGCTAGAAGATTGAGGAGAGGAAAAGGAAAGTATAAAGGTAAACTCCCTATTATATGTTTTGCATGTAATAAAGTTGGTCATATAGCTGCTAGATGTCCTGACAGGAAGCATAAAGATGATGAAAGAAAAAGAAAACACAAAGATAAAAGAGATGATAGAAGCTACCGAAGGAACAAGGACTACAAAGGAAAAGGTAAGAAATCTTGTTACATTGCTAAAGAAGAAACTGACACTGATAGTGATGATTTTGAAATTGAGGTAGTCTATGTTGCAATGAAAGATGAATCTGATGAGGATGAGAAAAATGCATTGATATCCTATGTGAACAAGAATGATAAATGGATTATTGATAGTAGTTTTTCACATCACATGACTGGTGACAAAAATAAGTTTGAGACCTTACATCATTATAGAGGTAAAAGTGTAAAATTTGGTAATGATGCACCATGTCCTATTAGAGGAAAAGGTTTGATTAAACTAACTGATAAGATATCTTTTGAAAATGCATATTGGGTTGAAGGTCTTAATTATAATTTGTTAAGTGTTGCTCAGCTCAATAAAACTGGTTACCAAGTGAAATTTCATCACAAGAAAGCTAAAATATTTGATACCACTAGAGAACTAATTGGAAGTGGAGATCAGACTAGATGTAATTTGTTCTATCTTGACCTATCTGAAGAAACATGTATAATTGCACAACTTGATGATATTTGGTTATGGCATAAAAGGCTATGTCATGTTAACTTTGACAATCTGGTAGAGATAAGTAAGAAGAAAAAGGTAAGAGGTCTACCTAGATTCAAGAAACCTGAGAATGTGTTATGCAAGGAATGCCAGTTAAGAAAAATGACAAATTCAAGTTTTAAGAGAAAAACCTTTACTTCTAAAAACATTTTAGATTTGGTTCATACTGACCTTTGTGGACCTATGGGTGTACAAAGTTACTGTGGTGCTAGATATTTTATCTTGTTTGTTGATGATCATACTAGGCTGATGCATGTAATGTTTCTAAAAGAAAAATTTGAAGCCTTTCAACTCTTTAAGTGGTATCTAGATAAGGTTGAGAAGGAGATAGGTAGGAACCTAAAATGTCTTATATTTGACCGAGGTGGAGAATTTACATCAAATGAATTCAATCTATTTTTCAATGATAGAGGAATTAAAAGATAGATGTCTGCACCTAGAACACCTCTACAGAATGGTATAGCAAAAATAAGAAATAGATCTATCTTGGATTGTGCAAGGACATTGTTGATTGAAAATAATGTGGCACAAAAATACTGGAAAGAAGCTATAAGCACTGCTATCTACACTCTTAACCGGGTATAGATCAAGAAAGGTACAAATCTGACACCCTGTGAATTATGGTATGGGCATGCATTGAGTGTTAAATACTTTAGAATCTTTGGAAGTAAGTGCTATATATTAAAAAACACTAGGAATGGAAAGTTTGATGCTAAGAGTGATGAAGGCATATTCCTAGGATATTCCACAAAAAGTAAATCTTATAAGTGTTTGAACTCTAACACTAACAAAATTGTGGAAAGTGTGAATGTCAAAATTGATGAGTATGCAGAAAGAAATGAAGCTAACAGCAAAAGAGAACCAGAAGATTATAGATCTTTTGTGTACATTAAGGAAGAAGAAGAGGCAAGTAACATACTTTCACCTGATGTCGAGTCTAGGGTAAGCAATGCCGAGTGATAGACAGATGTCACCGAGCTTCAGGAAAATAGTGCTGAAAGAGAACAAGAACATGTCGAGCTATAAGAAAATGCTGTTGAGTATCAGGAAGAGGTTACCGAGCATTCAAAAGTTGAATCTGACAATCTTGTTGGGGAACCTAATGAAATAGAGGAGAGAAGAGTTGAACCTATTTTGGAAAAATATGTAAGAAGATATCACAAGCCTGAATAAATAATTGGAGACAAAAATACTAGAATTCAGACCAGAAGTAAGACTAAGGATCCAATATGCCTACTATGTGAACTAGAGAGGCATTGGAGAATGAAGACTGGATACAAGCAATGAATGAAGAGATTGACCAGATTGAGAAGAATGATACTTGGACTCTGGTGCCGAGACTTGAAAACAAAAATGTTATGGGAACAAAGTGGGTGTTTCGAAATAAGATGAATGAAAATGGTGAAATAACTAGGAACAAAGCTAGGCTGGTATGCAAAGGCTATGCACAAGAAGAAGGAATAGATTATGGGGAGACATTTGCCCCTGTAGCTAGATTGGAAGGAGTAAGGACTCTACTTGCATATGCTACTTATAAATATTTCAAGGTATATCAAATGGATGTCAAGTCTGCATTTTTAAATGGTATACTAGAAGAAGTTTACATAGAATAGCCAGAAGGTTTTATTGATCCAAACAGAAGACACATGGTGTGCAAATTGAACAAAGCGCTATATGGATTGAAACAAGCTCCCAGAGCATGGTATGAGAGGTTGCACAATTACTTGATACAGATTGTATTTTCAAGAACAAATGACACAAGAAATCTGTACATGAAAGATGAAGAAGGTAAAGGTATCCTATTGGCAAAAAAATTTGTGGATGACATTATTTTTGGTGGACAAGATGCATTATGTAAAAGATTTTCAAATTAAATGCAAACTAAATTTGAAATGAGCATGTTTGGTGAGATCAAATTCTTTGTTGGTTTACAAGTATATCAAAGGAAGAAAGGAATTTTCATTACACAGTCTAAATATGTTAATGAAATACTAAAAAAATTTGGGATGGAAGATGCTAAACCAGTGAGTACTCCTATGGTTATTGGACAAAAATTATCTAAGAATGATGATGTTGCAGAAGTGAATCAGACTTTGTATAGATCCATGATTGGAAAATTGCAATATGGTGTACATAGTAGACCAGATATTGCACTAGCTATTGGGATTGTGGCAAGATTCTCTGCCAATCCTAAGGAAACACACATGATGGCTATGAAAAGAATTATGAGATACTTGAAAGGAACTGCTGACTATGGTCTATATTATAAGAAGAATGACAAATTTGAACTCAGAGTTTATACAGATGTTGATTGGGCAGGAAATGTAGATGACAGAAAGAGTACTAGTGGTGGAGCTTTTTTTCTTGGACAGAGATTAGTCTCCTGGATGAGCAAGAAACAAAATTGCATTTCCCAATCTACTATCAAGGCTGAGTATGTTGCTACTGCAATAAAAAATTCAAATTTGGTATGGATAAAATAATTGTTGATAGGCATGAAAGAAGAAATCACTGAACCTGTTGTTATTTTCTATGACAACACAAGTGCTATCAATATTTCTAAGAATCCAGTGATGCACACTAATACCAAGCACATAGCAATCAAGTATCACTGCTTGAGAGAATTAGTACAAGATAAAGAAGTTTGAATGGAATATGTGAATACAAAAAAACAATTAGTAGACATATTCACTAAAGCTTTACCCAAAGAAGCTCGTGAGTATTTGAGAAGTCAATTAGGGGTCCTTCCCCTAACTAAGGCTGCCTATTCAAGCTAGGAGCATTGCATCAAATATGCTACAGTAGAATATTTGACAAATTGATGCAAAAGATTGTCACACTTTAGGGCTGGCCTAGAGTTGTGAAAAGGAGCAAAGACAAGGAATCAATCATAAGCAAGGTGACAAAGGGAGAAACACTAAGCTGCAAAAATATTATCTACATCTGACGGATGTATGTTTTAGTTGTTGCTTTGTAATTTTTGTCAAAGAGGGAGATGAACTGATATGATAACACATGATATGGAAAAGTAAGGGTGATGAACTAAAATGAAGGATCATGATAGAGGGAGATCTAAATATTTCTGATGGTCACAGAAGTGAGGCCTATAGGATTCTGAATCAGAATGAAGCTAAGGATATTACAAATAATTCTCTGATGAACAGATAAGTTTTTGGATTGGTTGGCAATCCATGTGTTATTCAGGTGATATCATATGGTGTTGCCATCAATGCCAAAGAGGGAGATTGTTGGAAACTGCAATTAAAACAATTGTTGTATTGTCATTGATGTCAAACCTTAATTGGTAAGACTGTTGCTACTTAGGAAAGTACTATATCTATTGTATTTTTGTGAAGGATTGGGGCAAGGTTGGTAACAATAGCACCTAGGGAAACATTGAGTTATCTTGATATTACAAAGTGTACTTGAGTATGTTGTACACTGATGAGACAATGTATTTTTTATACTAGTAAGAATGAAGACTAAACTGGTAGGATTGATCGAGCAAAAAAAAGGAGAAATGTTAGTGTCGATCGAGTCAGTGTATGCCGAGCAAAATTCTAGTGTCGACCGAACAATAATTAATTGTCGAAGAAGACAGTATAAGCCGAGGAAACATTTTTAGTAATGACCAAGCTTTCTACATGAAGACCAAGTAGTTGATCATAGTATTGACTGAGCATCAGCATTTTTATATTTGAAGAGAATTTGGTTTTGGAGCCGACATTGTTGAATTCTTGGACTATGTAAAATGTGTTGACTTTATTTATTGATTGTTTGAAAGCATTAAATGCATTGTAAAACATTTTATTGTAAATCTTTAAGAGATTTGAGATGATTCTAGAAATGAAGCCGAAGAACATGAAGCAAGTAGATTCAATGAATCTGACGTAACCCTAAGATCTACGAATGAGATTGAGTGGCATAAGATGAGTTAACCTAATTGAGGAAAGTATTAAGGGAACTTGAGTATTGGATATGCATGTGCATGGGTGAAAAAGAGAATGCTGGAAGATCAGTAAAGTTTTATTGACTGTATAAGCAGAAAAGGCTGAAGGAGAATTGTGGTGGTTGCTTGAAGAAAAGTTCTGAGTAGATCAAAGATGGAGATGGCAAAGTTTCAAAGTCAGTAAACTAGCATTAGTGTACAGAATCAGATCTGATATTTGCAAAGTGAGTTGTATGTTTTTCAAATCAATATTGCTGCTACTTTCTAGCCATTGTAACAGTCAAAATCCTTTTAACAGAGGTTGACCTAACAATCATATGTTAAATTATTTGAACAAGGTTGCATTCTAATTGAGTGTATGTAAGTCCTATAACAAGGCTCACTTTTAACAAGGTGATTGAAATCCTTTAACCGGGTCACACCTAACAGTGTGTATTGTAACCTTTGACAGGGTTGGCTTTTAACCGAGCTCACTTCAGAAGAGTGAAAACAATAGTAGCATGTTACAAAGTGGTTTTTCCCACATTGGGTTTCCACTATAAATCTTTGTGTTAATACTTGTGTGAATTTTTTGGTTTAAACATTTCTATGTTTTACAAGTTAAGTTATAGCTGGGTAGTGGACTGCAATGTTATATGTTTCTATTATTGAATCAGTGATGACCGAGTTTTTTTTGGTTATTGGATCTGATTTAAAGAAAACTTTTTTAAGTTTGTCTTATACATCAGGACCTGAGAACAACTGATTCACCCCCCCCCTCTTTGTTGTTCTAAATCATATTAACATCTAAGCCTAGGTGGCACAATCCTACAGTGGAGAATGAAAGGTGGAAGATCCTAGGGCTAGGATTGACTTGGTTGAAGGAGTTGAGAGAAAGGGGGATGTAGTTGGAATGTGAGAGGAAGAATAGGGATGATGTTCCTCTCACATTGACATGGAGGAAAACAAAGTGGAAGGGAAGACACATGTCAAGTGTCTCACAAAGACCAAAGAGAGGAAGAGGGAAGAACTTTTTCCTCATGAGGACTCTTGGCACAAGTGTCCCATGAATCACCTTTGACCCTTAGAGGTGGCTTGAGAAGCCCCTTAGGAATAGGGCATGTCTCTTAACTTGGTTTAAGAGAGGACATGTGGTCATGAGACCAAGTCCTATGAGGCCACATAGCCCTTAAGAATAGTACATGGGTGGGTGAGGATAATTACCAATAAATAATTAATAATTATTATTTATTTTAGCCAAAGTGATGTGTCAGGTGACTAGGTAAGTGAGGTGGACTAGGGGACTTTGTCATATTTAGGTGATTATATATTTAATTAAATCACTTTAATAAGACTAATTAGAAGACTTAGGATAGAGAAATAGACTATAGTGAATTTACTAAATAAATTGAATAATCTATTTAATAAATAGAGTAGATAATTATTAATTAAATAATAAATATTTAATTAATTTATCAAGTCAATATCAATTAAATAATAAATATTTAATTAATTAATGAAGCCATTTTTAAGTGTATACATTTTGCCCCTCTATGAAATAATCTGCATGTCACATTGTTTCAAAGAAAATTTTAGGCATTTTGCCCCTGCCCCAGACAATGTCTCAGACGACCTATGCATGCCCCCTCGAGAGATTGATTGACAAAAAAGATAATTTGAATTTTATTATGTTTATTTTTAGCTTTCTCAAGTTGGATAATCAATCTCATGAAAGATTTGGAAGAAAAGACGGGTGAAAATGGGGTGAAACGGAAGAAAAATAGGAGATAGGGTCCACACACCAAGCACATCGGGTCCACAAGCTATAAATAGGGAAAAGGGGTCCATAATAGGCTCATTGTGCACACTTGTCATTCAAAAATTAGAGTGTGAGAGAGAGAAGAGCAGAGCTGCCAGGATGTCGTTCCCACTGTCAGATCATCACTTCAAGAGGGCCAGACACTTCCAGCAACCACCCAATTCGGGAGAGCCGGTAGGTGATTCGATCCTCTTTGTGAATTCATAATTTTGGCATGTTAGAGTAGGATTTGTATCATGTTTAGGTTAGATTTAATGTTAGGAAAAATTTGAAAATTTTCTTGTTCAAGTGCGGAAAACAAATGTGCAGTTTTGGTGCACATATGCATAGCAATTCACCATGTTTGCACAGCAAACTAGTATTTCTATGCATATGTGTTGTAGAATTGTGCATATGTGTAGAATTAAGAATTAGGCTATGTAAATAGGAATTAAATCCGTGCATATGTATATTTTTCACATTTGTCAACAAAATTTGTACAAGTGTAGAATAAAATTGTGCAAATGTTAGGGGATGTTGCACATGCATTTTTCTATGTTGCGCATTTGTTTTGGATGATATAATTTGGTCAAATTAGATAGTCAATTAGGTCAAACTTGATGTCAATGAGCCGATTTGATCTGTCAGTGGTTAAATTTGATCAATTTGGTCAAGATAGGCAACATCGTAGCATGGTCGCTAGTTAACCAATCTTGATGTTAGATAATTGATAAAATCATCTATTGAAACACGTGATAAAACATGTTTGTAGTTGATATAATAGGATAGATAGATGTTTAGATCAGTTTATCAAAATGTGCAGCCCCAACCAATCACAAATCATAACACGGATTTGTAGTTGGTTAGGGCCACACATTGCAGTGGATGATGGATGATGGGACCTAATTTGCTTGGGGTGTCTGCCTTTTAGCCCATTTGTACCATGATCTTCATCAGGTGGTATACCATAGGGGTGCATCATTATCAACAAGCATCACATTGCTCCATGTATGGGCATGGGAGCATATTGTCGTTACATGGCTAGTAGTGATTAGATTCTGTGGCACAAGATAGCCGTATAGTCATTTGTATTCATCAGTTTTGTCTCAAGCAAAATTGGGACACTTAGAGTTATGGCGGTACATGTTTGACACACTAGACATAGTCACATGGAGACCTTACCTAGGGTGTGAACCCTGGGATGATGAGAAACAACTGGGTTTTTGTTTTGAGTCACAATGGTTGATAGGGCGGATGCCCTAAATTATTGAGAGACAGTTGGTCAGCCAGGTTTTGCATCAGTTTGGCAAGATCTAGGGCATGCCATGGGGAGTCACAAAGTTTTCTCAAACACATCAAGAGAGATGTGACTGGGGGCCCATGGTTTCTTTTGATATAGCTAGATAGGAGTTTCTGGACATGCCATTCTAGGCATGGATGATGAGATAGGGGGTCGTTGACCCAGGGATGATTGTTGATCTAGAACAGTACCTCAAGGATTTTCCTATACCACACTTGACAGATCTGGTGGCGAGGCCACCAGAGAGGGATCTAGTAGAGAGACATCATGGGAGACGTTGAGGGTGAGATAAGAGAGGATGAGGGAGAGGAGGTGGAGGTGATGGTGGAGATGGTGATGGAGGAGATGGAGGGAGAGGTGATAGAGCTAGACCCTGGATGAGAGGTAGTGGTGTGAGATAGAGGGGTTTGATGCCACCTCTGGATAGATAGGGATGGAGACAGTCTCCAACATAGCTAGCAGTAGGAGCTCCACCACATGTACCAGTAGTATAGGTATAGATACCAGCTACCCTAGTACAGGGACCAGCTACACAGGTACAAATACTGATATAGGCAAGGCAGGGACAGGATGAGGCAGATGTTTTATTAGCCCGGGTCAGAGTGGTACAGGGTGGACAGATCCATGATGATGTATAGGATGAGCAGGATGTATATAGATGTCAGATGTGGATGCTCAGAAGGAGCTAGCAGGGATGGACATCAAGGGAGAGGATCCCTATTTATAGAGAGATGCTACGGAGGAGGAGGATACAGATATTGACTCATTTCTAGTCCAACTAGAAATGACACAGGTGTAGGTAGACCAGGTCCCTGGACTAGAGAGATGGATAGAGAGACTAGAGAGCTAGATGGGAGTGCTGAGACATGAGTTGGATGTGGCCATAGAGAGACTCAGGGAGTCAGAGATGTTATTAGATGAGCTACAGCGGACAAAAGATTTGGGTCCTCATGGAGATAGTCTGAGAGCCATGATATGTACCGAGAAGGAGATATCCTACTGGTGAGAGGCCTATAGATAGGTGGTTCTAAGGGATCAGTGGATTGGGAGCTACAAAGAGAGCTCAGTGGCTATTAGGACAATGGTATATGATATACAAGTACCGGCTGGTAGTGGAGGTGTATCATCACACCCTCCAAGAGCACCCACAGGTTCAGGAGATCAGGGTGGAGCGTCAAGATCAGGTGGTTTAGTAGCATGAGGTCTCATTACATCTCACAAATAGCAACAGACAGAGTCTGGAGGTAGTGAATCATAGATTTTGGAGATCATTGTATACACTTTTTGTATCATTGTATCATTGTATCATTATATTATTGACTTGATGGACACTATTGGACATTGTTATATTTCTTTATATCATTGGAAATTTAGACAGTTTATTTGCTTTTATGGACTTTATATGATGGACCCTATATGATGGACTCTATATTTACAGTGATGTAGTTCTATCATGATTTTCTTTGATGATTTTATATACATGTGCATACTGACATATGCAGGATGTGATGATTTACTTTAATATGCATAGAATGTATGTCCTAGATGCAAAATGATTTATTTTATTTTTTATGTATAATGGTTAATGATCAAACATATGATGTTGATATAAATGCATTTCTTAAATGAGTTTACTCTATACAATACTATGTGATTACTAATGCAATGATGTAAAGAACAATGTAGATAATGGTTAAGGAATGGATAATAAATGATTGATATAAATGAATGATAATAAATGAATATATAAAAAATGATGGTGTAAAATTCATATAATATATAATGAATGAAAATATTCTAAAGATGACTAAAATATAACAACTTATGTCATAATAAAAAGGTAATGAGATGTTATGATAGCTATAACAAAACAACATGTGAAATATGCATGTAATATAGATGGATAATATACAAATGAACATACCTAAGGAAAATAATGCATGACCTAAATGAATGAATTAAATGTTGTAAGATGCGAGGTGAAAACTTAATGTTTTTATTGTCCAAATGTCCACAACTTAAATAACAATGTATCTAACACAAGAAGAATGGACTAGCAGAACAAATAACCTACAAATCCCTATAAAAGGAGCACTGACATGCAAGTTGTGAATTGTTTAAATGAAATGCAAAATGAAATATGAAATGAGTATAACTCCACAACTTCATGTAACATCTTAGAACTTCATAATAACTAGAATTTGATTTTCATCATTGAGCTCGTTATGTTGCAAGAAAATGCAAGCATCATGGTCAAATTAAACCAAGATGACCTGAGCACTTCTTGCATGGAGTTTAATATTGCAAACTTGACAAGCATCTAGGTATAATTGAACCAAGATGACCTAAGTTTTGTTTGCATAACAGACAAGGAATACTCCCCCCCTCCATCGGGGAACAAATATTTGGAGTCGAGGTATGTGTTGGCGTATCACCATTAATAGAATTTGTAGAGCAACATGATTTGTATGTTATCAATACTATTAAATTGATGAAGGAATTTACGCACAAACACCCCTATTATTTTTTCCTTCGATTTCATCAGAAAATATCCCACAAATAGCAATCAAAGAAAATACCATCCCCCATCCTGGCTATTCTAATCAATGACATATGGGAATTTCAAACTCATGTCAAAGATATCCAGGAATAACATAGGGAACATGATAACAATGAAATCCAGATATGAATGCATAACCTACAACAAACCTTTCTAACATGCCTATCATGAATATACATTTTCTTTTTCTGAAAGATAGTGTAAGGTATAGTGATCAGTTCAATTGATGATGTATAGTCAAGAATGATAGATAAGCAGCCATGTTTTGAAGGATAGATTACAGATTGTGATTCATCATGAAGATTCCATTATGGAAGAATGTTTAATTATGTTTGTTTGTCTGGTGAAAATACTCCATTCTATCCTCTAAGAGTCATGACTATCATAGATCCACTTCCCAAACTAGGTCGAGGACATGCCCCTAGCTAGGTGATGGACTAACTTATTATGGATGAAGAAGGACGCAACAAGATGAGGATGAAGACCATGACAAATGATCAAGCTATGATGGGGTTTTATTATGGTTAAATACAAGGGATGGTGTATGAACTATCCATTTTATTATGATATATACATGGTGGGAATGGTGACTGACTAGCCATTTTATTATGGATATATACAATGAATGGACACACTAGAAGAATCCTAATAGATAAAGGAGCTAACTTGATACACATGTCTCCTATTTCTAGGTTTTCACCACATGCTTTTATTGCAATTTTCTTTTGAGTTTTTTATCTTTTTTTGTATTTTTATGATTTTTTTTTTATTTACAAAATATATACATAGCCCTTGCATTGGGATTTCGAGGATAGAACTTCTTGAGGTGTATGTTGTTAAGAGGTTCATCCAAAGGATCTCCCTTAGGTGTGGACAATTGATAAGCCCCTAAACCATAAACTATTGTAACTACAAAAGGACCTAACCAATTGGGTTTGAACTTACCCTTCTTCTCATGATGTTGTTAATTCTTTGGATTTTCTCGAAGGACTAAGTCACCCAGCTGAAAGTCTCTGATTTTTACCTTGCTATTATACTGATGAGACATACGCTGTTGATAGACTTTCAAATGATCATAAACTCTCTGACAGCATTCATCCAGTAGTTCTATCAATCAGTCATGTTGGAAATAGGAGAGATAAATACTGAGAGGGGAGGGGTGAATCAGTATCCACTAAAACTTTTACTTAGATCCCTTCAATACTAAATATGTAAACTGTAGTTACTGATCAAAATAACTTGCGTGAAACAATTACATAGATAACTTATGAAAGTAAATAAACATAAACTCATCAATGTAATCACATAACACAAGTATTTTGGTAATGCAGAAACCCTTGTAAGAAGGTAAAAACTGTGGTGGGGATGACACCCACAAATTCTTCACTACTGCAAATAGAAAAGTGTTTTCCTGTTAAGGCTACAATTGTGATCACTTCTAGTGATCTTACCCTATTAGGAGTAACATGTTAGATCAGCTAGATCTATCTAGTTATAGGATTTAGCAACACAATTAAGTGTGCACTTGGTTAAGAGATTTACAATAGGACTGTTAAATCCACTCAGTTAGGAGAATTTGATAACTCTATTATAGTTGTTAGAAAGCAATAGAAAAGTGTATCTGCTTTGATTGATAACTATATTTGTCTAATATAGATCATCTAAATATTGTTTATATATCACCTTGCATGTGTAGATTTTCTACTCTGTGAAGCTCGGTTGCCTTGTCAGTTCTGAATACTTTCTCTGAATACAATTCTGCTCAGTTCTGTCTGTTCTTCTCGGTTCTGTCTGATAACCTTTAGACTTGAAGTATGCAATAGCTTCAAGTGCATACAACAATATTCAACAACCTAAAATGATACAAACACACTGAATTTATAGTGTTCTGGTTTTGCCGCTTAAGCAAAAATTAGGTTAAGCAAAATTGATAACCCTAACATCTACGATGTACAAAAATAGTTAAGATCAAATCTTTACATTGAGATTCTCATCACATTTAATGAGTATCTATTCATTATATGCTTCCTTGATCTTGCTTACATGTGTGTCAATCTTTTGTAACCGTTTGTCTTGAAAATTGTGCCTTCACTGATTCTTAGACTATTTCTATTTCCCTCGATAAATGCTTGTCTAGATTGCTCAGTGTTGTCTGGAAGACTCAGTGTATATTGACCATTGGTGTTAGTATGTATCATGCTTGGTAGACTATTTGATGCTTCAGTGATCACTGTTAACCGACTATTCTATGAAGCATTCCCGACTTCCCTGTCTCCTTGTATTTACCAACCAGTGTAGTATAGATAACCAACTAATGATTTTGATAATAAGTGACAATAAATGCTCAATAGAGATAACAAGTCGTGCAACTCTATACTCTTCATCAGGAATCAAATCTTTGAGAGTAACACGAAGTGAAGGCAACTCGACCTCGAGGGGCAGGACTACTTTGGATCCATAGACAAGGGACTATGGGGTGGCTCCAGTGGGAGTACGGATGGAGGTGCAGTAAGCCCATAAGGCTGGATTCAGTTGGATATGCTAGTCACGGCCAGCATCATTGACAGTCTTTTGTAGGATTGTAACAATTGTTTTGTTTGATGCCTCAGCTTGGCCATTTCCTTGGGGATAGTATATGGAGGAATAGTTATGGGTGATATGGAATTTTGTGCATAGTTCATCCATGTCCTGATTTTGAAACTATTTCCCATGATCAGTAATGAGATACATAGGTATACCATATCTGTAAATGATATAATTTAGGATAAACATGGATACTTGTTTCCCTATGGCAATAATCAATGGAACGGCCTCAATCCATTTAGTAAAATACTCGGTTGCAGTGATAATCCATTTGTGGCCGTTGGAAGATGTAGGGTTGATAGCACCCACGAGGTCGAGTCTCCACCAACTGAATGGAAAAGTAGTTGTAAAAGGATGTAACTCTTATGCTGGAGCATGAATAAGGTTTCCATGTATCTGACATTTCTTGCATGCCCTAGCAAAATGAAAGGAATCTATTTCCATGGTAGGCCAATAATAACCCATACGCATGAGTTTCTTAGCCAAAATAGGACCACTTGAATGTGTCCCACAAATACCCTCATGTACATCTTGCAAGGCAGTTTGAGCTTCATCATGCTCGAGACATCGTAGGAGAGTACCGTCAAGACCTCATCAATAAAGGGTGTCGGATATTAGGACATAGCAGGAGGCTTGGTGGAGAAAAGTTTGTTTTTTATTTTGGGATAGGTCAAGGGGTAGGATGTCATTTTTTAGATAAGAATAGATTTTTCCATAGACTGGGGAGTCATGTCCAATAAGATGACATATAATACTTGTATCAAGATCATCATATGCAGGACAAGTCATGGATTCCACCAAGAACACAAAATAGGCCTTGGTATCCTCTGTATCAAACAAAGAAGTAATCATTTCCATTGCATTAGCAACCTTGTTATCATGCCGAGGAATCTACTCAAAAGTGATGACTAAGAAATATTGCTTGAAGTCATCAACCATATGTTTATATGGTAATAACTTATCATCTTTAGTCTAATAATCATCATTAACCTAGTTTATAATAAACTAAGAATCCCTGTAGACATTCATTTCAGTTACTTTCCATTATAAAGCCATCTTTAGCCCAATCAGTAAAGCTTCATATTCTGCTACATTATTGGTGCAAGGAAAGAGTAACTTGTAAGATTTTAGAATTGTGTATCCTTGCGGTGTGACAAAGAGAATACCAACTCCTGAACCCTGTTGAGTACATGATCCATCAAAGTATAGTGTTGATGTTTTTGTAGATAAGGCCAAGATGTGTGCATCAGGAAACTCTATGTGTGTAGGTTGGTCATCTATTAATGGAGCATCTACTAGTTGATTTGTTATCACTTGGCCTTTGATAGCCTTCCTGTCTACATATTCAATATCAAATTCACTAAGTAGCATGACCTACTTAGACAATCTACTTGTCAATGTTGTCTTACTTAATAGATACTTTAAAGGATCAATATTTGCAATGAGCTTGATTGAATGTGACAACATGTAATGTCGCCACTTCTGTGAAGAAAAAACAATGGCCAGACATGCTCTTTCTATCAAAGAATAGTTTAGCTCATAGCCCACTAGGGTGCGACTGATATAGTAGATGGCTTTTTCTTCCCCTTCATGATCTTGCTAAGCCAAAAGGCCACCTAGTGAGACTGCGGTAGCTAAAATGTAGAGCAAGAGTGGCTTGCCCAGAATTGGTGACATCAGAGTTGGAGGATTTGCCAAATATTGCTTGATTTTATAGAAAGCTTCCTCACACTTATCATCCCATTGGAATAAGATATTTTTATGCAAAAAATGTTGAAAGGGATGACTTCGATTTGCTAGTTGAGAAACAAATCTTTGGATGGATTGGAGATGTCCCTGCAAAGACCTTAATTGACTGATGTTAGTGGGAGAAGCCATCTCCATTATTGCTTTAACTTTTTCTAGATCTACTTTAATTCCTTTGGCTGAGACAATGTACCCTAATAGTTTATCGGAGGTGACTCCGAATGCACATTTCTTTGGATTGAGTTGAATCTGATACTTTTCCATCTGGGTGAATATTCTATCCAACACTCTCAAATGACCAGCTCTATCTTTTGATTTTGCTAAAATGTCATCAACATAATCTTCCATAATGGTATGCATCATGTCATGAAAGATTGTGGTCATAGCTCTTTCGTGAGTTGCTCCAGCATTTTTGAGGCCAAATGGCATCACATTCCAGCAGTATGTACCCCACAGACAAGTAAAAGCAGTCTTCTCCTAGTCTTCCGGTGCAATCTTGATTTGATTATAGCTAGAAAAACCATCCATTAATAATAACATCTCATACCCAGCTGTCAAATCAAAAATAATGTCAATATTTGGCAGAGGAAAGTCATCTTTTGGACAAGCTTTATTAAGATCTTGAAAATCAATACAAATCCGGATAGACTTGTCTAGTTTTGAGATGGGGATGATATTTGAAATCCACTCAGCATAATCAATAGCACAAATGAATCCAACATATAAGAGCTTCTTCAATTTTGCTTTAACCATTAGTGCAATGTGTGGATGCATCTTACGGAGCTTCTACTTAACTATTTTTATACCTAGTTTGATAGATAAATGATGCATAATGAGATTAGGGTCTAGCCCAAGTATATCAGCATAGGACCAAGCAAAGTTGATTTGTTTCTCTTTGAAAATTTTTGCAAAAGCTTCTTTCTCTGATTTTGTCAAGGATGCTGCTACTTTGAGGATGCACGGAGACTCTTTTGTTCCAATGTTAAGAGGTACTATTGGTTCAATAAGAATGTCAGATTGCTCTCGATACAGATAATTGGGAAGAGTGTCAATCCTTCCATCATCAAGTGCCTCAGAGAGGTTTTCACTATCAGATGCATCTTTTATTTTTACTATTTTTGGATCTAATACTGCCACTGAGTGGTTTTCACCATTAGATTTGTTCATTATTTTTATATTTTTATGACTGAAAGGATTAGCACTCTCTCCAAAGTAGGCCATGTCATTGAGTTCTATCAGAAATCCTGACTTGTGATCCCCTGGTGGTAAATGATCCATGATGCTGAGATAGTCAATGATGGTGTCATCATTATGGAAGACATCAAGTTCTGGATGATCGGGAGAATCTGAATCGATAAGCTCAGGATGTATAAGAGGCATTGGATCATTTGGGTCAGTTTCAAAGGTAGAGATCGTATTGATGGAAAATTTGTCAAGGTTTATGATGGTATCAGTGAGGTCTATTTCCATACTCTCATTTGATTTGTCTATCGCAAGATAAAGCTCACTTTCCTCACAATCGACAAAAGTAGTATCACGTGGGACTAGTCCGAGTGAGTCAGTCCTTGAACTCTCTCCCTCATGGTAATCATTACTATAGTGATGGACAACATCAACTCCTATCTCTTCAGTATAATTAGATAATTAATCTCATTCATAATCATTTGAGTCAGAATCATCATTATCCCCAAGTCTATCAATGATTCTTTGTGTTATCTTTTGTTTCTCTGGATCCACATACATACCGTGCTTTCTGAATTGTAAGGTAGGAGCTTTAGATATCTCATGAAAAGGTGTGATATTTACTTTTTCTTTTGGTTCTTTTGGTCCTTCTCCTTTGTATCCTAATCCTATAGTGTCTCTTTGATAATTGGGATTTTGCAAAATTGGTCTTATAACACCTTCTCTTTGTAATCCTATAGGTCCAGCACCTTGGTATCCCATCTTTTGTAGCAAAGTATACCCTTTACCATAGACATCAGGTGATATATATTTATTTTTGATATCTTCTTCATTCTTCTATGACTTAAGAAAATGATTAGCATTACGCTCAATTGCCTCTTTGGATATTGTGCCCCCAATTATAAATGTGTCATAAACAAGTGTTGAAGGGGGTTCTAATTGTTGTTTAGTGATCAAAGATCTACCATATGATATAGGAGATAAAGGTGACTCTGTGATGCAAAGAGCTTGACCTAAAGTGTACTCTCCCATACTTCTTTCTTTTATGTCTATCTTGATCCCATTTGATTTAGAAGTTGATACTATATTACTAGGATCAATGGATGTAGTTGTAGAAGACCCAGTACGATTATAAGGTACCAAAGAATCAAATGTCTTCACAGAGCTACAATACTAGAATGGATTAGTATCTCCTTTGATAGTGATCTCCTAACCATTATGAGGGAATTTCAAGCATTGATGATAGGTTGATGGCACAACTTGCATGGAATGAATCCATGGTCTTCCCAAGAGAATTTTATAAGCAAGATCTATGTCAAGAACTTGGCAAGGTACATCTTTGATTATAGGACCAACTCTGATGGGAAGAACAACAGATCCCTTGGATGACCTCTCTTCTTCATCATAAGCTTTTATTGTGATTTTCTTCTTTGGATCTACAACATTTTTAGAAAATCCCAATGTAAGGACTAGTTTCAATGTGCATATATTCAAGCCAGCTCCTCCATCTATTAGTACTCTCTTGATTTTGTGACTCTATACAAGGACTTCGATATGTAGGGGAGCATTATGAGGTTGGGTAATAGCTAAATCATCATTTTTAGTGAAGGATAGGTAATGTGAGGTTGTTAAATGTCCCACCATAGCTTTAAATTGATCATGATCTAGATTTGCGGGGACCTGGGTCTCTAAGAGAGCTTTTTCAAGGATATCTTTGTGAGACGGAGATAGACACAAAAGCTCTAAGATGGATATTTAGGCAGGTGTTTTCTTGAGTTGTTCCAAAAGATTGTACTGGTTGGAAATATTTGGTGTAGACTTTGGGACATAAACAGACTTGTTTTGAGAGGTGCTTGGTTTAGACAGGACTCCCTGGAGAGTAACTTTGGAATGAGCACGAGTAGTAACATGGACTGGTTGCTCTCTAATTTTTCCTTTATGGTAATGACATTGGCATAATACTTAGAAGGATGACATTCATAAATGTTACCAACATATCTATAGGGTGTAGTATTATAATTGGCTTGATTGTCACCCTTAGTGTTGGAAGAACCTCCTTTTTCATGCTCAGGAAGTGGATCTTTGAAAGTTGTATGTGATTCATTCGAGGTATCTCTGTCAACACCAATTTCACTACTTTCAATTAAGTCTTGAATTACATTTTTGAGTCTTTGACAGTCATTGGTTTTATGTCCTTTTCCTCTATGAAATTCACAATAATCATTCCCATTCCACCAAGAAGGTTTCACTCTAGGTTCAAAATCTTTCATTTCAGGAAGCGTAATGAGTTTCTTTCTGATTAACTTCTATAATGCTGATTTGAGAGATTCCCCTAAAGGACTAAAATTTCTTCGAGGTGACATAAAAGGCAATCTTGGTTTAGATGAATCTTTGTTGGTGTTTGGATTTTTTGATTGATTGTTGTAGGTAGCTTGAGTAGCATTGGCCTGACTTGTGAGATTTAGAAGGGGTTGTGTTGGTTTGACATTACGATTATCAACAATCCCATCATTGACAATGTTTTTGTTTTTATTCTAGAATTTCGATTTGTCATTGTTATAATTGTTGGGATTGGAATTCGAGGACCCAGCATTGTCCTTGGAATAAAGTTTTATCTCACCTTTTTTTACCATGGCTTCCTCAATCTTAATACCATTTTCTATGAGCTTATTGAAGTTTGGTGGACATTGCAATTGTAACCTATAACTCATTTTTGGTGTAAGGTTATGCACAAAAATATCCATCTTTTCTTGTTCAGGAATCGTTCATGGATATTTGGAAAACAATTGATGCCATCTTTGCAAAAAAGTAAGGAAGAGTTCTCCATTCTTTTGATGTGCATTGCAAAGATCAAGCATAGTGACTTCATGTTTGATTTTATATGAATAATGAGTCACAAATTTGTCAAGAAGCTCATTGAAAGATTTGATGCATGGGGGTAGTTTGGAGAACCATTCCATGGCTTGTCCTCCTAAACTTCATGGAAATAGTCGCATAAGATAAGTTTCATTATGAGCAACTTCAATACAAGCAACACAAAACTCATGAATGTGGTCTTGTGGATCCGAATTTCCTTTGTATTTGTCAAATTTTGGTACCTCAAAATGAGGAGGGAATGGAATCATTGCTAAATTCTTATCAAAAGGATAAGGACATATATCATCCAAGGAATACTTCTTAGTTGATGATCCAGTTTGGATGTCATGGATTTGTTGTTGAAGCATCTGGATTTGTTGTAGAATGGGATCCAAAGATAACGTGTTTCCTTGAGTGTTTTGGAAATATTTTGTTGTTGAGTATCCTGAGAAGCATTGGTTTCCTGATTATTTTCTTTTGCTCCATGAGTATCTTGAGAACCACTAGGGATTTCTTGATTGTTTGTATTAGGTGGTTCTCTAAGATGGGAAACATCAAAATCAGTTGGTCATTTGGCTCCTTATTGAGAAAGCATGAGGAAATACACCTCTCTATCCATGTCTAGGAGTCTTTCCATGACATTATAAAATCTAGGATCTTGAGTAGCATCCCTAAGTTCTTGATCTATGTGTTCCTCTTCTGATGTAAAAAGTGAAGTTTTCTTAGGAATTCCAGACCAAGGATTTTCTTCATTGCTTTTGTTTCCTTCCATCTTGTCTAGGGATTTTGAATCAACGGCTTGTTTAAGTTTCTGAGATCGAGTTTGAACCATAAAAATTTGAAAATTGATTTGTGGGATGAAAGATTGTTGATGAAAAGATGTGAAAAGAGTGTTTGATAGAAAGGATATGGAAAAGTGTTGAAAAGTGATGAGACAACTTGATAAAATATAGGTCAATAGGAGGTATAGATTTCACTATGATATGACAAAGAAAAATCAAGAGATAGTAACCTAAGTAAGTTTGATTGAGGATGATAGATCCTAATAGGATAAACTCACAAAGATCAAAATCTGATAGATAAGGTAATGTTTCAACACTAAATTTGGAATTTCAAAAGATTAGAAGAAATGATTTGATGACTTTTGGTAAAGAAAGGATGATGAAAATGGTCAAACTAAAGATCAGAAGTCTATGTAGCTTGAATGTTTTTCCAGAATCTTACTAAGGACAAAAATGGGTATCCAAAAAAGTGATTGTGAAATTTTCAAAGCTTGTGGAAATGCTCACTGTTGTATATGCACAGTGACAAATGCGCAGGATAGTTTGATGAATGCGCAGCCAAATGAAACAAATGCACAGCAATTTTGAACTAATGCATGGGAAAATTAACAGATGCACTATACAGTGTAATGAATGCATAGGAAAAGTGTATGAATGCGCAAGTTTTTGTTTTTTTTATGGATTGGAACTGCAAGATTTGGAATTTTTTATTTTTTGATATTCTAGTTTTTGGCAAATGTAAAATGTATAAACACACACACGCAAGACAAAAATGATTTTAATCTAATTGTTCTAATATGAATGCACAAACATGCTTACAATCCTAAGGTTGGCAAGGACAGTATCTGATGAATCCCCCCTAGGATAATAAAATATAGCCACGCAAATCCATAGCAGACAGCCTAGGAACTTGGAGGCATGGGCTCCTCCTTACATTGCACTCACTTCTCAAGCACACCAAGTTCTGAATTCAATGGGTCATTACTTCCCAAAGAATTGCTATCTCTACTGTAAACCGTGAGTAATGTGGGGTGTCTTCACGGGCTTGGGTGACCCCTTGAGCTAGCAAATAGAAGGTTTTTGGCCACTATACAAAAGTATTTAATAAGGACATCCATTCAAGTGGTTTTGATCAAGTCATTTTCCCAATTAAGGGGGCTCTTCCAATCCTTTCAAAGCAAGGCTTTCACCTCTACTAAGTAGGACTTTAACGCACCACTGGGGTACTGGAGGAGATTTTGGTTGCCACATTGAATTCACACCTATCTAATGTGAGACTAATCACACTAGCATTTTTTATATACCGATTTGGAAGGGCTTGGCTTTAGCCTATTACCGGTTGGGTCGTTCCTTGGGGTGAGTACCTCTTTTCCCACCAAAGACCGCCCTCTAAAAATTGTAACAGTTTCTCTTACACCCAAGATCCATGAATGGCGAGGAGAGAGGATACGTTGTTATAATTTTGGGATTACAAATAGCTATTAAGCAAGACACAACAGACACTTAATCTATGCTAAAGAAGACACACAAAGCAAAAACATGTGGTATTTTAAGCCCAAACAAGGTTATAGTTTATTTTGCAATACCCCTTAAGAATCCTGCAAACAAACTTGTTAGAAATTTAGCAATGGGGTCTTCAAACTAACGTCCTACAAAAATAGCCTAAAGACTACTAGAATGAATAGAAACTTGTCAAAATGTTAGCTAAAATCAAATCTAATAGAAAACTAAATTTTACTACAGAAATTAACAAATGTGCAGAACAGTGAAATGAATGCATAGCAAGTATGGACTTATGCGCAGAATGGATGAATGCACAGCAAAATAAAATTTATGCACAAAGCGATGGTGTAAATGCGCAGAAAGAACTAATGCGTAGCAGAAACTATTAAAAGTGTAGAAACTTAAGGTAAATGCATAGGACAATTAAAAAAATAGTGTGCAGAAAATGCCAGAATAGATGCGTAGTAGAAATGGATGAATGTGCAGGAATTGGGTATAAATGCGCAGAAGTGACCTATAGAAAAACCATGCACACAAAAAACTAAAAATAAAAGGTTAAAATCATAGGTTTCCCCATGGTGGGCACCAAAATTGTATGCAAATTAGATGTATAATACTAGAAATGACAAATTAACTATCTAGAAGCTAATAAATCTATCTAATGCAACACAGTGAAGAATGTAAAGTAATCATAAATGATGAAACTAAATCAATTACCTTCACCTACCATGCAGCTTGTCTCCATTGCTCTCCTAGCCTTGATTTCTTGAGGATGTTGAGCTCTTAGATTTCCAAATGAAGTCTTTTCCCAAGATGCCACCAAAGTGTGGAGATTTGATGATGAATGCAAAATAGCTCAAAGCTTGATTATGCAACTAATTGATGGAATGAAAAATGGAATGATGATAATATGGGTGCTTGATTGCTCTTAGAATGCTTGAATGCTTGAATGCTTAAAATTCTTGATTGTCAATTACCTATTAGCTCACAAAGGGGAAATCAGGCTCCTTTTATAGAGTTTTGGAGGATCTAAGCCTAGGTGGCACAATCCTATGGTGGAGAATGAAAGGTGGAAGATCCTAGGGCTAGGATTGACTTGGTTGAAGGAGCTGATAGAAAGGGGGATGTAGTTGGAATGTGAGAGGAAGAATAGGGATGATGTTCCTCTCACATTGACATGGAGGAGAACAAAGTGGAAGGGAAAGACAAATGTCAAGTGTCTCACAAAGACCAAAGAGAGGAAGAGGGAAGGACTTTTTCCTCATGAGGACTCTTGGCACAAGTGTCCCATGAGTCACCTTTGACCCTTAGAGGTGGCTTGAGAAGCCCCTTAGGAATAGGGCATGTCTCTTGACTTGGTTTAAGAGAGGACATGTGGTCATGAGACCAAGTCCTATGAGGCCACATAGCCCTTAAGAATAGGACATGTGTGGGTGAGGATAATTACCAATAAATAATTAATAATAATTATTTATTTTAGCCAAAGTGATGTGTCAGGTGACTAGGTAAGTGAGGTGGACTAGGGGACTTAGTCATATTTAGGTGATTGTATATTTAATTAAATCACTTTAATAAGACTAATTAGAAGACTTAGGATAGAGAGATAGACTATAGTGAATTTACTAAATAAATTGAATAATCTATTTAATAAATAGAGTAGATAATTATTAATTAAATGATAAATATTTAATTAATTTATCAAGTCAATATCAACTAAATAATAAATATTTAATTAATTAATGAAGCCATTTTTAAGTGTATACAGTAGCTTAGAGCTCAAAGTGAAGAAGGACTCAGATCCTTATTACCTTGGTGTTTGTTATTGTTTGATGCATCTATTAGGACTACTAGATTTAAGAATCAGAGGTTTTCTGATTAGTTTTGATCATCTGTAATTTTGAACACTGACAAAATTGGCTACTCTGTTGGGGATTTAAAATATTTTTGCAATAAAGCTTGTGACAATTTTTCTGCTAACTGTTTGTTGTTGCATTTGAAGACCAGTTTATAAATCTATCCCCACAAGTGTGTGGGTGGCAACTCTGAACTCTATTTTTACCAGTTGATGGTTAAACATAAAGAAAATTATTGAGATCTTGTCAAAGTTGCTATGAGTAGGCAAAGGTATACTAGGTCATATTACAGGGGTCACCCTGAAAGCAATATGGATGATGAATTGCTCACACCTAGTAGAAAGAAATGGTCCAAAAGAGGAACATCTAGCAATGACTCTCCTAGGCCAGCTCAAGAGCATGTTTCAAGCCCTATCCAAAAGGAAATCCCCTCATTTCTAAAAATATTGATTTCCTTAGAAGAATGAACCCTGAGTCAGTTAGTCCTCCTCAAGATGATGTGTTAGGAATAGTCCCAAGAGATAACTGAGAGGTTTGGGGGGGGGGGGGGAGTGAATCAGTTATCTACAAGATTTAATTCTTTATCCAATTAAGTATACTTAAACATAAAGCATAAACAAAATGAGAGAACACATGAACACAACACAAATATTTTGGTTACAGGGAAACCCAAATAGGTAAAAAACCCAGTTGGACTTGATACCCACTAATATTTTGTACTAGTGTATAATGATCCTTGTTAGAAGATCCTTTACCCGGTTAGGAGTAGCTTTACAATATATTAAGTACAGTAGACTTGGTCAAAGGTCAGACCCTGTTAGGAGTCTTTTACAATTGTCTCTATTAGGGGAGAGGATGCACTGTCCAAGAGCTCACACTACTACATTTGGGGTCAAATTCCAATAGCTATTTGTCAGATTTGCAACGCTAATTTGTCAGCATTTCGATAGATGGGTCCGTCATCATTTTTGCGTAGGAAATTATGATAGAAGACGTAACCGTCAGTTTACCAACACCATATCACATCGAAAACTTGCATTTCAACAACAGCTTCATTATGGTATTTTCTACAGTTTATCCATCAAAATTCTGACACAATACCTATTAACTGTCAAAAAGATATCTTTTTCGACATTATAAATGTCAAAATAGCGACAGTTTCCACTTCATTCTGATAGATATACCCATTGGTGATATTGCATTAATGTCGAACCATCTATCAAAAAATTTCTATTTGTGACACTTGAAATGTCAGAAGAGTGACAATCCTTCATTATTTCTCTGACAGATTCCCTGTCGAACGTATAGCATTACTGTCGGAACTAATGTCGTAAATTAGTTTTCTCTGACATTTTATCTATCGAATGCGTAGCACTTCTTTTGGAATTAATGATTAAGTGTTGAAAAACTGACGGATATGCACATTAAAGATAAAACAGCTCAAGAGACCATCATAGGTTCTCTCTTTCTTCAGTCTATATTATTGACAGAATGTTTTACCTTTCATTAGCTCATCAAATCCCTAGATTTGATGAGCTAATGAAAGGTAAAACATTTTGTCAATAATATAGATTGAAAAAAGAGAGAACCTATGATGGTCTCTTGAGTTGTTTTATCTTTAGTCCTAGCTACTATCCTAGCTACCTGTCGATCATCGAGAATAATCACCACCTTGCATTTATGTACACTACACAAATTGATCCCAGTCTTGCAAAAACATTTTACACTTGTACATCTCATCAATACTGGAGGCCTAAAGTAATTTTATATGATCACTAGCACATTTCGTGCATGGATGAGAAATAGTATCCAAAGTTTCTAGATAACCATTTTTGAGAAGAGGAATGAGTGCAGGCCAAAGAAGGGATAATTCCACAATAGAAAAGAAGACATCTTTTTAGCCTGGGTCTGGATCCTACCCCAATTGTCGAAGGATCCAGGGCCAATCTAGAAAGATGTCTTCCCATTCTATCTGCAACATTGTGTCCATCCATGATCTCAAGAATATCATCATCTTTCTACTCTTCATTTTCCAAAATATATCACTTCTTCAAGCTTGCAGAGTAATCTTATTAATAAAAGAACTCTTGCCAACATTAGGGTACCCACATATCAAAATAGTTGATGTTATTGGTGCTTGTGCCCAAGGATATCGATTCACTATTTTGAAACGGCCAAATCATTTTTATTTCATTTGTAGAGAAAAGGAGTGGGAGAAAACGAGCGGGTGAAAGTTGATCGAGTGCGAGAGAAGGCATTGCATTTTATTTGATCATGAATGCTCTCTGAAATGACCAATCATGTTTTCTATTCAAATTTTTTTGGTATTTTTTTTTCCCATATTCAGTAGATAAAAATCACGGCGACAGCCACTTAGCCATCTTTTTGATGTTTTAGGTATTTTACAAAGATACAGGTATGTGGATTTATCATTCAGTTGCTTGCAGTTATTGGTCAAATGCAAATATTTTGTCAAGTTGAAAGGGAAAGATATCAGTTTGGTGTTTTCGGTTTATGTTAAAAGTTGATTTGGTAAAATCCTCAAAAAACACACTACATGTTCTAAAATGTAAAGAAGTTGAATGTTAAATGTAAGATATATATCTCATCCATAGTAATCAAAAGAAAGGACATGAAACTTATAAGGAGATTTACCAATCCAAAAATATAAGCGAATAGGAAACATGATTGGTACCTTATGAATTGGTTTTTGATGTGCACAATCTTCATCAATCTCCTGAGAACAAGACCCCTCCTCACGAAAAATGCATTTAACGGATTAAACAAATCTACAAATTTGAACCAATGGCATGTTTAGAACAAAGAAATAGATTGATAATAATATGCTAAAAATTCTATTATGTTTAATACACACAAAAGGACCAGTCCCAACAATTCTTAAACATACTTTATCTGATATGATAATAACATGCTAATTAAACTGATAAAGGTGTTATATGCATTTAATCTGCCAATTACTAATTACACAAAAAACAAATTACAAAACTGAACCAATGGCATGTTCTTCGTGTGGTACAAGGAAGATTTGGCTATGAAAAAAAAAAGTGAAACGGCCTCATCATTTTTATTTCGATTGGATAGAGGAGAGAAATCTGAGCGCGAGAGAAGGTATGTGATTTCTTCATCTTTTGAGCATCTAGCATCATATTCAACTGCAAATTTCAAATGCATTGCATTTTATTTGATCACGAATGCTCTCTGAAATGACCGCATTCTACTGGTGTCATGCCCTAGCCCGTGCTTTATCTCTATTATTTGATATTATTGGTGCTTGTGCTCAAGAATATCAATTCACTATTTTCAAATGTTTGGATTGTTTAGACAGTTACATTTCCTGACTATTCCTCTAGTACATAGTCAAGAAATGTAACTGTCTAATGATTATATGTAATGTTGAATGGATTAAATGCTTTATTCTTGGTAGAAGTGAATGGAAGGAATAGTGTGTATTAAATACAATCCAGTCACTTATTGAATGCTTTGGAGACTACTGGTTTGACTGTCCATGCGCTACCAATGACTGAGATTCATTAAAGGATACAAAACCCTTCATTTTGGGGTTATTGTGTGTGGATTCAAATGTAGGTTTGATTTGGTTAATGTTTAGAAGAGATCAATAAAGTATTTAAACACAATCTTACATGTTTGGAGAGGTTTGAGAGGCACTTATCATGACTGTACCCTCACAAACATCGACATAGACTAGTTTTACTAAGTTTCCTTTCTTTATTTTGAGGTTTCCTTTCTCTGCCACAGGGGTACAATCAAAGGGTTCATTGAAAAAATGATCCTTCGAATGGTTACTATGAATATGAATGATTTGATATAGCATATTGCTCATTTTACTTGAAGTTTGGAATAGCTTGTGCAAGGGTGAAAGTAGTTTTGATCATTTTGGTCATGATTGTTCCTCTACACAGTCAGGAAATGTAACTATCTAATGATTATATGTAATGTTGAATGGATTAAATGCTTTATTCTTGGTAGAAGTGAATGGAAGGAATAGTGTTGGTGTTAGGTTTCATTTATTATTGAATTCAATGGTTTCCAAGATGTGTTGAGGAGTTTGCTCCTTGTTTAATGTTAATTGTTCCTGCACAATCCACTCGCACAACAGTGAAGTTACAAAACTGAATTGATGGCATGTTTACAACAAAGAAATAGAATGATAATAATATGCTAAAAATTCTATTCTATTTAATACACACCAAAAGACTGCATTCTAAATTGTTGTCACTGAAATGACCGCATTCTACTGGTGTCATGCCCTAGCTCGTGCTTTAACTCCATTATTTGATGTTATTGGTGCTTCAGCTCAAGGATATCCATTTTTTTAAAATGTTGACTGTGGTTATCAAATGGACAGCCCGTGAGCTTCTAGCTAGGTGCCATTTGTATTGATAGCTTAGGGCATCAAATGTATTGTATCATTGATAGTTGATACTTTGTTAAAAGGAAATAGGACAAAGAACGATTTTTATTTAGTTTCTCTATTTTAATCCCTAAGTGGCTTACAACCCTAGAGAAGTACATGCAAATTTTGGATGCAGTTGCAAGATACATAGCAGCCGATAATTCATAATAAATCCATGCATCCAATTTGAATAGCAATTAATACAAAGAACTAGGGTCCTCCAATGGCCCAATCATCCAGACCTTGATTGTCCCCTCAACCAATGACCCTTCAAAACTAGGTTATGATGCAATCAGTGAGTGATCCTTCATTCTCCTGGTGAGCTTCTAGGTAGGTGCCATTTGTATATTTGATAGCTTAGGGCATCAAATGTATATTGTATCATTGATAGTTGAGACTTTGCTAGTATCAGTTTCTAGGTTCGATTGTGTATAATTTTTTCCATCAATGTTTCAAATCATACTACATGATCCATCATCAGGATTCTAGAGAGAAAAGAACATGATATGATGGATCATGTAGTATGATCCGAAACATTGATGGAAAAAATTATACACAATCGAACCCAGAAACTGATACTAGCATTAATATGGATTGTGGAAATCTAATAGATCTAGTTGAGACTTTATTAAAAGGAAATAGGACAAAGAATAATTTTGATTTAGTTTCTCTATTTTGAACTCTAAGTGGCTTACAACCGTAGAGAAGTATATGCAGATTTACGAATGCAGTTGCAGGATACATAGTAGCGGATAATTCACAAGAAATCCATGCATCCAATTTGAATAGCAATTACTACAAAAAAAAAATAGGGTCATCCAATGTCCCAATCATGGGGACCTTGATTGTCTCCTCAACCAGTGACCCTTCAAAACTGGGTTATCATGCAATCGGTGAGTGATTCTTCATTCTCCTGGTCTTCCCTGCAACCAAACATATTGGAAATACACAATACAATGATAACAAGTCTTTCACAATCCCCCTTCCCTCAAGGAACACTATCAACCATCCCTTCTACATAGCATTTCACTATTTTATGAGTGGATTGTACAGGAACAATTAACACTAAACAAGGAGCAAACTCCTCAACACATCTTGGAAACCATTGAATTTAATAATAAATGAAACCTAACACCAACACTATTCCTTCCATAGTTGCAGGATACATAGTAGTCGATAATTCACAAGAAATCCATGCATCAAATTTTTATAAGGATATCCTACTAATCAATAGGAATTTTCTTGAGATGACCAATGATTATGCATTTTGATGGCAGTGTGCTAGTTCAAAAGGATAATATAAATCTGAAACAATTTTTTCTGATTTTCTCAAACTATAAATGTGGTTAAAGGGAAAATATTATGGCCCCTACACTGTGGTTGTTAGCCTAATTAAGATAGGCCTACCTTTGCATATAATAAGAGGCCAACATGAAACAAACATACAAAGGTTAGGGGGTTGTTCCCTGTCCATAATTTATTATTTAAGTTCTAAGTGATGATGGGTATATCGTGTAATTCATACCTAGTGTGTCTCTTTCTTTCTCTCCACATTTCACATTAGAAGTATATGTTATAAAATACTAATGAAATCAACTATAGGTCAAATCTAATCAAATTTGCAATATAAAGATTAAAATAGATCTTGAAGAAATATGGGAACCATTTTTGACAGATATTGTACAAATGAAGAGAATACTCCAATGAGGAAATGCTTCAATGTGGAACAATTGAAGGATAATATTTTACTTTTATATGCTCATCTGCAATGTTTTTGATATATTTCTGAGATAACAAAACCATAGAAAGAATAGCATATAGAAGAAAGTAAAGAATAATGATCATACTTTGAGATATTGTGGAAAATTAAAGGAAAGAATGCTTGGTGGGGTTATCATGCAATCAGTGAGTGATTCTTCATTCCCCTCTTCCAGTGACCCTTCAAAACCGGGTTATCATGCAATCGGTGAGTAGAGTAATCTTTAAGAAACCCCCCTCTTAAAAAAGATATAAAATCTTGGTGAATCTTTCATTTTCTTGAAAAAAAAAATTAATTTCTATTGGCGAATCACTCAAATTTTTTGAAATTTTTTTTATTGTTATTAGCGATTATCTTTGAATAACAATTTTTTTTAGAAAATATTGGTGAATCTCAAACAACAAAAAGAAATTAATTAAACACCATGGTGAATACTTATATTTAAAAAAATAGAATTCTTATAGAAAATTATTAGGTTTAATGTGGAAATTTTTTATGGATTTAAGGAATAGACTCTGTAATAATTACTTGATACCATTTATTTAAAATATAATCTAATAACCTCATTGTATTGTGTGAGACTAATGTATTGATATTTTTAAATACTAATGGGGCACAAAATTTCTTTAAGACCATTGATTTATATTGAGATCAACAATCTAAAATAAATTTTAGATCCCATGAGCATTACAAACTGAATTGTAACATTTTTACCTCATAAAATATAATGAGGGTCACTAGACTATACTTTAAGTCAGTAATGGAAACTAAAAGTTGTTGATAGATCCCTATAGTAACTAATAATCATGATATATTTTTGGAGAATTAATTTAAATTTCTATAATAACTTATAAAATTCTGGCGAATCAAATCTAATCATGTATGAAATATTGTGGTGAATTTCTGAGTTCATGTTTTTTATAAAATAAATTATTTTATGATTTAAATATTTCTAAATTAAAATTTTGTAAAAATGTAGTGATTTAGGTTGTCTTAAATCTTGAATTATTAGCCAAATTTGGATTCTCAAATTTCCAAAATTAGCCAATTGGCGAATATTAGCCGCTAAAAATTACTGTGTCGGTGAGTGATCCTTCATTCTCCCGGTCTGCCCTGCATCCAAACATATTGGAAATACACAATACAATGATAAAAAGTCTTTCAAAATCCCCCTTCCCTCAAGGAACACTATCAACCATCCCTTCCACATAGCATTTCACTATTGTATGAGTGGATTGTGCAGGAACAGTTAACATTAAACAAGGAGCAAACTCCTCAACACATCTTTGTTGTAAACATGCCATTGGTTCAGTTTTGTAAATTTGTTTTTTGTGTTAAATGCATTTAAATGGAACATTAAGCATAGTAATAATATGCTTAGTCTATTAGTAATTGCAGATTAAATGCCCATAACACCTTTATCAGTTTAGCATGTTATTATAAGATACTAAAGAAGACCTGCTATTTGTTAGAGAAATCTTCACTGTCCCCCACAATGAAGACAATGAAGATTGACCTCCTACCCCAAAAAAAAGAACATTGTAATAAGAATAAGATAGTGCCAAGAAACATTTTCAAAAATATGAAACGTGAGGAAAAGTAATAACATTAACAATGCCAAGATTCACAGCATTAAATTTCAGCTACAGATGAGTTTCTATAGTGGGTTGCCCAGCATCAAAAATATGTTGAGTTGCATTTGAGCTGTAACTAAGAGTATCATGTAGAACAGACCCTAAACTTTGAAAGCATTCTCCAGCCTGGCAATTCAAAATTCAATCTAGGCAAGCATCAGTAAGTGAAATAAATTATAGACATCAACATCAACATCATCATAATCATTAGACATAAATTATAGACATCAACATCAACATAATCATAATCATTTAGAGGGTATTCATTTTGGTCCTTGGATAGTACTATGTTTCTTGAAAGTTCTTGTGATATGCTTCTAAACTTTAAAAACAAATTTATGGCTTAATGATAATATAGATTAGTGTTTTGTTTTCTAATGGAATGTTGTTGATCATTCATGGTCTTGAAGAAACTTTTGATTGTTTTGATTTTTGAGTCTTGACATTTTTTCTCAATGTGAGACTAACCACAAGATGGTTCAGTTGGTCCTGTCTTTCTATTTAATCATTTGTCTTCTTTATGGTGTAAGTGTCAATATGTTATAATCCAACATGAAGTGTGGTTCAAATGAAGTTGAACCAAATGCTGACCATGATGGCTATGATCATGATGAAGATAAATATGAATATTAAATCTAAAATATGGCTTGTAATTTGAATTTTCATTGTAAATGAAGAAACTATAGATTCAAGTTGACTCATTCTATGTTGTAGTATATTTGTTCCCTAGATCTACCATATTATATATGTGTAGCCTATAAGGGACATCTTCTGCTCATCCATGTATCATAGCTCAGTGAGAGTTCTTAGGAGAAAGACAAGATGTCAGTGGGAGATGGAGAAACCAATATCAAAACACCACTTGAAGCCTTGCAATGTTGAGAGTGGGATAAAAGCTACACTTAAGACCCTATATAAAGAACAAACTTATTGAGCTTCACTTTGTTTCGAGAATAGTTTTATATTCTATACTAAACAGGGCCAACCAAGTGAAGGTGGAAGCTCATTTGGCCCCACCCCCCCCCCCCCCCCCCGCCTAACATCACTCTAAATTCCCCGTTAACATCTAACATTCATTCATTATTTTGTCCATTAATAAAATGTAACATTCATTAATTATCACACAATAACATTCATTCACACATTAATAAAATGTGACATTCATTAATTATCACATGATAACATTCATTAACACATTATAAAATTTATGAACATTCACTACCACATAATTAAATTCATTGGCATATAAAAATCAGTCATTATCAATTAAAGTGCATAGATAACAATCATTTTTTTTTTCTTCTAATTTCTAGTTTTTAAGATATAATTGTAAGATGAGTATCGATATCATCATCATGATCATCTACCCTCTCATTAGATCTCAATGCGCACCTAGTTCTTTGTTGATGCAAAGGGGGCTCATCGGCGATAACATATAAAAGGTTTAAATTAAAAACATTTTATTATAATTAAAAACATTTTAAACATTTTAAAGTATTTCAGTACTTTACAGGCCATAATCGTATAGCTCTTTACCTGATCTAGTCACATCATCAACATCGAGGTCAGTTTGTCAATCCATGAGATTGTGTGGGATGCTCATGAAAGGAGTCTGGGTACCTACATATGTAATTCAATTATCTAATGTTAGCTAAAAAACTCATGATACATATACTCAAAACCACATAGTAAGTACATTAAAAACCATAAGTATCCCATAGTAAGTACATCATGAATTAATTAGATTAAGCATTGATTGCATAACTGCACATTTCTATCAAAAAATCAATATTAAATAGATTAAGCAGTGATCACGTAACTGTACATTTCATTCATGTCATTCATCTTCTTCTTCATCCAACTAATCACCATGATCATCGTTGACATCGACATCATCACCACCACCATCATTGTCTTCATCTTCATCATCGTCGTGGTCGTCGGCATCAACATCAGCATCAACATCATCATCATCATCATCATCATCATCATCATCATCAACATCATCATCAGCATCATCATCAGTAGTATCATTAGTAGCATCATCAGTAGCATCATCATCATCATCATCTTCTTCTTCTTCAAGAAAAGTTATGTCAGGAACATCATCGACTAAACATCATCGACTAACTGTTGTTTGTGATCATCATCTACATCATCTTCTAGTTGTTTGCAATCTTCTTCCATCGCATTATACCTCATCGGCCTTCCTCTTGGATCATGTCTAACAAAAAATGACCAACCTGATTTATGCAGAAACTCTGAGTAAAATACCTGCTCACATTGGCTTGGAAGAACATAGGGTTCATCCCCAACTGGCTCAAACCACCTTGTATTAATCATTGGAAATCCATTGTCATGTTCAATAACAGTTCTATCAAGATCATTTTGATTAAGTCATAGCCTATACCATCTGACGATGAAGAGAACTAATCTAAAGGAATTAAAGTCACACTCAAGTACATCATCCAAAATGCTATAGTATCGATTTTTGGACTCTCAAGGATTTAAGTCATTTCTAGATGAAATATTAGTCACCTGAAAGACTACACTTATCCCAGAATCACAAGTTTTCTTTGTGTCATCCAACTTTTTGATGCAAAATTTATGACCATTGCAAAACATAGCCTTGTGGTGTTTGACCTGCAAAAATATGTAAAACATGTATAAATTAATGCATCAAGAGTTCATAAATGTACGAGTGATTAACAAATTTATATGTACCTAGAAATCTTTTAAACCATGTGCTAAATCTATTTCCCTTTGGGTAACATTTGGATCTCTATTACAATGAGCTTCATTAACCAATGAAGACACAGCTTCCCATGTTAATGTGTGACCTAAATGATGACATCGTTCAATCCATTTCATCATCTAATCTTGATTGTTTGCAATATATAAATTTATTGCATCCCACTCTCAAGCAGCTGTACAAAAAATAAATAGATGACTTACAACCAATTAATTTTGAAGATTAAGAATTAATTAATAGCTACAATAACATCTTATAATTTATTACCTCTCACTTTCCTCATTCTACCTTCCCCCACCAAGTACTCCCCTTCAAATTTTCTAATGGTGTCGAGATCCCAAATGCGATCTATATGGATCTTTGTTGCAAGCTTAGGAACATATTCAGTAACATACACCATAGTCTGGTATATCATATATCCCTCCACCATAGAACCCTCAAGACATGCTCTTTGCTGAACCAAAGCCCTAAAAAATTTCAAGTGCCTCTCAACCATCCACATTGACCGAGTGTGTACAGGTCCACACATTTCAATCTCCTCAACTTGGTGTATGAGGTAGTGTTCTTGTGCATTGAAAAAGGTTGAAGGTAGACACTTTTGCATTTCACACATTAGAAGAGGAATTCTTCTCTTCCAGTATTTTATATATGCTCTATGGATTTCTTTAGATGACAACCACCTACAAGACATTCAAGATACAAAAATATATAAACACAAGACTTTACAATATATATACAACAAATTGAACAGATATCATTACTTACCTCATGTATTTTTCAAGATCATATATCACTTGTTTGATGTTATTGTCGAAGTTCTCTGGGAGAGATAGGGGTAGCACGTACTGCAACAATTATAAAAATAATCATGTCATTCTTTTCTCATATAATACAATGAGAAGTACATGCAGTTTACAAATATATTGTAAATACAAAAGAACATGACTTACATTGATGAAGGTATGCCAATCATGCATTTTCAACCCTGGCCCAAATTCACCTTTCTTTGATATGGTACTGCTTATGTTTATAGCAAATCCTATGGGAAATCAAATTTTTCATATGACTTCTTTTATGGCATCACCTTGTTGTTCTATTAATAACCAAGGAAGGGTGTTGGTACTCAAAATGCAGTTTTGAGGTACCATGTAAAACGCTTGCTAAAGTGCTCTTTTTGGTCCAAAATGCACATGTGAAAAGGGTGTCTCCGGGTCTTGTAATGAGTGGAGAATGATTTGATACCTTGTTTACATCCCATTGTTTCAAATTGAGCTTTCATTTCGCATATTGAAATGGGTTTGTATCAGTTCGTTTCTAGGAGATCCTGAATGCAGAAATGGCTAAGTATGAAGGTCACTGGGAAGGGGTACTTTTTCAGCTTGTAATTTGCACCCTGGAGATCCTAATCTCAATCTGTTTGTGTCCCTGTGATCTATCCATAAAATACTTCAATGCTCCAGGGTTTTGGGTCTTGACCAATCCATTTGTTAGCTTTTCCAGGCCCATTCTGTTTGCAAAAATTGAAAACTACCTAGTTGTTATGAATTGCCTAGATTTCATCTAATTGATAGAAACGTCAGAGAAAAATAGAATATAATAAACTGCATTAAGTAAGGTGGTTGGAAAATTGAAAAAGATGCTGGTCGCATGATCGCATGAATAAAATAATGCTCATGTGATCATGCGACAAGAGCATTAGATGGGATCCAAGTATAGTAGCACAAATGTATGAAGGAAATTTGAAAGGAGGCTACCTGGTGCAGATGTAGAGAGAGGGGCTATGTGCAAATTTGGAGCTACTTACAAATAAATATAATGAAATGAGCGCCAAATATGAGGCACGTTCTGATCACATGGAACTTCACACGCCATTTAACAGATAGTATGCTGAGAGTTGCATTCTTGACGGCTCACAAACAAGGAATAAGGGCATATGAGAAGTGATATGGAGTTTGCGCAAGGTATTTTGTTCTCAGCACAAACAAGAAACAAGAACAATTAATGCTCAAGCATCGATAGGATGAAGGGGCATTTGCAAGCTTCAATAGACAAACCAAATTTTGCAGAGTGGTCGCATGATCGCATGGGCCATTTCTAGCCCATGCGATCATGCGACAAGCTGTCATGTGGCGCTCTGGTGAAGGGGCATTTGCAAGCTTCAATAGACAACATGGAAGGGTTTCACAACATCAATTGCTGCTTGTGCTAAAGGAGGACCCACGTGAGTATGATGGGAGGCCAGCGTAAACAGGGGTGCTCATGCTTTATTTTGAGTAACCAATGAACAAAAGGGGGATTGTCAGTGTAGCGCAATGATGTGGAAGACCAGCGTAGAGGTGCTCACCTAGCATGGTGCCCTTAAGAAATTGAAGAATGTGGCACACCAGCAGTGAATGAACTCATGCACCAGTCTTGGGAAGATTGTGCGCAACTAATTGGAGAAGCGGTTGACACACAATATCATATTTCCCTGCTTCTAACAAAAACTCATATGAACAATGTTCTGTCGTAGTTTCTCCAATGGTAATCCTGTAGGGGATTTCTTGCCTCCAAGAGATAGATTTGACCATAGAACACAAACATCCTCTGCAACTACTGGAAATTTGGCTAAAATGCGAGTCTATTTGGTATTTTCTCAAGGAAATAGTCAAGGTGGATTCCCCGATTTGAGGGTCGCTATGTACAAGCAAGTACTATAGATCGCAAGATGGAGAAGAATTCAGGCGTTTGAAATGCGTTATTAGCATTATCCCACATGTAGCTGGAGTGGAGATTTTTTAACATTTAAAACCCCCAGCACTCTCAATCCATTGCAAATAAGAAAGCTCGTAGGCTCTTGGCGGGTCCGCCTTGCTGGAAGACTGCAGTGCGCTATGGGCCCCAATATTTTGGATGAAAACTCAGTGAAGGGACTTTGACCTTGGGATTTGTGCAACCATCCTATGATGGTTGCATGATTGCAAGGGCTGAATCTGGCCCATGCGATCATGCGATGATGGTTTGGATATCGTCATTATGGAGTTAAGGGTTTTCCGCCAAGGTTCAAAGCAGAATGCCATATGGGACAAAACGGTGGTCGCATGATCACATGGACCATTTTTGGCCCATGTGATCATGCGACAAGGTGACATGTGGTGGGTTCTTGTGAGTTCGCTTAATGGTTAGCCAGCAGAAGAAAATATCTAGCGAATTGGAGAATAAGATGCAATCGTGTGTTCGCTAAGTAGTTGACGGTTAAGGCCAAGCATTCCGCGATTCGGAGATGCTGCAGTCGCGTGTTCGCCGAATAGTTGGTGGTCAAGGTAAAACATCTAGTGACTTAGAGAACTACTTAGTCGCCTATTCTCTGAATTCCCAGCGGTTAAGGTAAGACATTTAGCGAATTGGAGATTGTAGTCGCTAGTTCACCAAATCAAGTCAAGCCTATGCACTCAATAGCATTGTGACACGTGGCGCCTGGTTGGAGAAATAAAATATTTGTATAATATTTTATTCTGTTCTTTTATGTGCAAATCCAAGTAAAAATCAAAATTATAAATGTATTGTTATATAGTTTTGACTATATAAAAAATTCAAACATTCAGAATTACAGAGCATGGGAGAGCTAAATTAATAGCTGGGGGCTTTATTTTTCGCCCAAATAGCAAGTGTTATATACTGCCAAAAAGGTGAGAAAACAAGGAATCCATTTCTAAGGTCAGATTTGATGCAGGTCATGTTGGTTTTGAGTTATCTACAATTGAATGAATCAGGGGGGTCGGGAAGATATTTTGAAAATATCTATTTTGTTCAATCCGGTGATTCATAGTTTGTTTGAGCAAAGGACAGGTGCTTTCAGGAGGGAATGATGCAGATCAAATTTTCAATTCAGAGCTAGGTGATTCATTAGCAAGAGGTTTAGAGGATGACAAGTGTCAATTTGTGGATGAATTTGGAATTTTCTCTTCTCCTTCTTATTCTGATTTCTGAGTGTGGTAGAGGGTTCTGAATTTTGGTTCTCCTAGGGAGAAATCCAATGCAAGTTCCATTAATGCAAGCTTGGTTCTGAACTTACTATTTTAGTCTAGATGTAGTGTGAATTTGAGTGTACTGAAACAAGTTTTATCAATGAAATACAGCTGGAATCTCATTGCAAGTCTTCTGATGTCTCTGTGTGTTTTGGAAGTTCTTATGAATTAGATTTGTAAGGCAATGTTCAATTTGTCATTTACAAGGTAGATTGTGAGTTTGTCCCTAAGTTTCTTTCAAGGAAGGAGTAAATCTAGTTGGATAATCTCTGAGAATTTCAATAATGCATAGATTTGATGATCATGTGTTTGCAGTGAAAATGGTAGTCTGTAAGGCAGGGTATTGATTTTAGGTATTTTTTGAATTGATGAAGTTTTGTGGATGTTTTCTTAATTTGACTCCGCACCAATGGATAAGGCACTAGTTTTACACCAGACTTGCATCCAAATCTTTAAAATTTATTCAACTTTGCTTTCTTGTTGGTAAGAGTGTTCATGTTTGATTATATTCAAGAAATACAATTCATTTGCTGATTCCTTGAAGAGTGAATCACTGGGTTAGCCTGCCTAAGCTCAAAGCTCAAAGAGAAGAAGGAGTTTATCCTTGTTGTCACGTTGGCCATTTTCCTAGTTCTTAGCAAATCATACAGGTGGGATCCTGTATAAGACTAGTTGAGTCAAATTCCCATGTTTTATAAGTCTAAGAACTATCCACTACTTTTCATATCTGCATAAAGGGTTTTAGCTAGTGAGTTATAAGTATGCAGATCTTATCATGTTTTAGGTGCACCCGCCTGAGTGTGTGGAACTCGAAGCAGAAGGAGGATTGAATCCTCATTAATTAGTCTTTTCTTGCCCCTCAATTTGCATGAACAAGCAGATTTGTGTTGCTAGACGAAGATCCCCAGGTCTAGTTTTCATATTTCTCTTTTAGAGTTAAGGGATACAAGAAAAATAGCTAACAGAAGGGCACTTGTATTAATTCATTCTCCATTTCTATTTGATTCAATGAAATTTTTCATTGCATGATTGGATTCATGAATGTCGCTACAAATTTTGACAATTTTTTCTTTGTCACATCTTCCATCCAATATCTTCCACAATGTCTCCATTACATTCTTTCCAATATGCATAGTATCAAACAAATGCACATCAAGCAGCTTCTCCTAGTAGGGCAACCTACTAAATTGTCTGGGATAACTCTTTAGTCCCTTTGGAAGGTGCTCAATAGTGTTGCCTTGACGACATTCACGATCATCAATCACATAATCAGCAAACAAAACACAATAAAAATATACATATTCCAAACATAAACTGTTAGGTAGAATGGTAGTATCTTGACGATTAATTCTATTATATTCCAACTTCCATAAGTGAGGTGTCATTCTCTGTGGCTTAGATGTAGTCTCTTCTTTCCCATTGAAAAGATGTTTTTCGGTAATTCGATAGTTATGATTTTTGTGGAGAAAGTACCTATACTCATCAAACACTTGCTTTCCTAAACTTTTTGAATAACAAGATTTCATCTTTGGACCACAAACTAGACATGCAAATTTTCCCTTTGTTTGAAGACCTATAAGGTAATGAGACAATTGGATTAAATATGTTAATTTTTATTTTTAGAATTATCATGTGCAACTTGAATTCACCATAACATACCAGAAAAATGTGTTAGCCCTGGGCATCATGTATTGTCCATACAAGCATTGCATGGAATTGAAATTGTCTGTCTCCTATTGGTCTAGAGATGTCATACATAGTGACACCTTTCCATAAAACAACTCGTCGATAAGATGCTCAATATAAACATTCATATCTTTAACTTGGTATTTACCTGGTTGAATGAACAACATTACATAATTATTATGACCATTTTACTACAAGATTTATAATTACATGCAGATAACTATTAAATGATCAAATACCTGGAACAATCATTGCCAACATAATGTGCTCCCTCTTTATTGACATCCATGGAGGAATGTTATTGTTGATGACAAAAATAGGCCAAACAGTGCAAATAGATCTTAGCTCTCCAAATGGATTGACACCGTCCACTGCCACTGAAAGCTTGAGATTTTGAGGTTCTTCGATAAAGTGTGGCCACTTTTCCTCTATGTCCTTAAATATAGAACCATCTGCAAGCATTCAAATAATGTCATCTTGAATCCTATTGCGTGCATGGTAATCCATAAATTGTGCCAAGCTATTACACCTAAATAATCTTTGCAAACGTGGTATAATTGGGATGTAACGAAGAACCTTGTGAGGCACCTTTTTTGTTATTTGATCTATTTGATATCTAATCATATGACATTCAGGGCATTCTATTGCAAATTCATGTTCTTTATGATAAATAATATGATCATTGGGACAAGCATCTATTGCTTGATACTCTATTCCAATATCTTTCATAGTGGCACATAATTCTCAGTATGAGCAAGGGAGAATATTCGATGGTGGTAACAAGAACTCACCTATCAATTTGTAGAAAAAAATATATGTTGTTAATATTAACAATATTTATGGTACATGTTTCACCATTTAATTACTATAATGATATATATGATATACCGTAGCATACATGACATTGCTGTGTTGGATAAACCATTCATAACCTTCAAGTTCAACAACAACAATACAGCAGAGAGAAGATTTGTTTGGGAGCCTTCGCAAAGGGGCATGGTTGCCTTCTCAAGTAGAGGTATATCATGGATGACATCAACATCATCCTAATCATCATCATCAATTGTGCCAATACCAAATGTGTCATGGATCAATGTATTAGTACCATCATCTAGCGCATCATTGTCATCTTCCATGGGATCATAATCTTCAGCTTCAATATTTGCACCTCCATGATCCTCCACTTCCAAAGCCATATTCTCAATATTCGCACCTCCATGGTCCATATCATGTACTCCCCTAGGGAGGTCCACCTATATTAAAATGAACACAAATAAACCATGATAATGATCTCATCATCAGGTGTATTTCATATATATATTAATTGTTAAATAAATATAATGAAAAACTTACCAATTCATGATAATCAAAGCCTCCTTCAATGTGACCATTATCCCTACAATGTCTCTCAGTTGTTTTGATTAGCAATCTTCTAATGTTTAAGCCCTTACAATTATTGCAGGGACAATAAAATTTTCCATCGCCTTTTCTTTTCAAGTTCGACCACAATCTATTGATTGCATCCCCATTACCTTCTTCACTTGGATTGTCTGACATGATGCTTCTTCACTTAGATTATCTATAACCTAATTATATATAGAAATTGAAAACTTAGTTATGAAATGATATTGTAGTATAGTATACCAAATTGAAACACTTCTATTATTGTAGTCTTCCACCTCAAACTATTTCCTATTGTGGCAAGAAAGAAAGATATTCAAATAATATAGTAGTTTGTAAATCAAAATAAAATGAAGGCAAGTTGTTGATTGAGGGTGCAAGGAACAACAACTGTCAATACTTTTATCGAATTATAAATTTCAATTTTGAACCATTCTGTGAATATAGAACATGGATGTAATCTCAGAAAATAACAAAATGTAGACATGACAGATTAATTATTTTGTTATTCTACATTACTTACTATTTGAGTGCACGTTCCACCTGCAACTTGATCAAGTCTTGTTTGATGCTTCAATTTTGTGTTAACTGTCCTATAGAAGTACACAATTTTGTATTTGCCCAATATGTTATTCAAAAAACAACAATAGAATAAAATACTTGTTGAGAAAGATCATCATAGGAGTATCAAAAACTCAAGATTTAAGGTAACACAACATTATAAGACTCTTGCATTCAACCTTCAACTCATGCACCTAATAAATAGGAGAAAAAATACATGAAATTGAAAAATTTAACTAATGAATTATGTTTTTCTTCTCATCTTAATCAGCCAAATTTATATGAGATTCTAAAGAAGGCCTCACTCTTAATCAGCCAAATCTTCCAATTGTCTTCTGATTATCTAAATGCTTCTTTATTTGTCAACCAATTAATACATGCTACTCTATAAAGAAGACAATCAGAAGACAATGAAGATTTGTCTGACAAAAATGAATACACTAAACTGAACCAATGACATGTTTACAAAAATTATCATAACTCGCAAGAAAAACTAAAACAATGGCATGTTTATAACTTATTAAGAGTGAGGAATAGCTTGTGCAAGGGTGAAAGTAGTTTTGATCATTTTGGTCGTGACTGTTCCTCTACACAGTCAAGAAATGTAACTATCTAATGATTATATGTAATGTTGAATGGATTAAATGCTTTATTCTTGGTAGAAGTGAATGGAAGGAATAGTGTTGGTGTTAGGTTTCATTTATTATTGAATTCAATGGTTTCCAAGATGTGTTGAGGAGTTTGCTCCTTGTTTAATGTTAACTATTCCTACACAATCCACTCATACAACAGTGAAGTGCTATGTGGAAGGGATGGTTGATAGTGTTCCTTGAGGGAAGGGGGATTTTGAAAGACTTGTTATCATTGTATTGTGTATTTCCAATATGTTTGGATGCAGGGCAGACCGGGAGAATGAAGGATCACTCACTGATTACATGATAACCCAATTTTGAAGGGTCACTAGTTGAAGGGACAGTCAAGGTCCCGATGATTGGGCCATTGGAGGACCCTATTTCTTTATATTAATTGCTATTCAAATTGGATGCATGGATTTCTTGTGAATTATTAGCTGCTATGTATCCTGCAACTGCATTCGTAAATCTGCATATACTTCTCTACGGTTGTAAACCACTTAGAGATCAAAATAGAGAAACTAAATCAAAATCGTTCTTTGTCCTATTTCCTTTTAACAAAGTCTCAACTGTCAATGATACAATATACATTTGATGCCCTAAGCTATCAAATATACAAATGGCGCCTACCTAGAAGCTCACCAGGAGAATGAAGGATCACTCACTGATTGCATGATAACCTGGTTTTGAAGGGTCACTGGTTGAGGGGATAGTCAAGGTCTGGATGATTGGGCCATTGGAGGACCCTAGTTCTTTGTATTAATTTCTATTCAAATTGGATGCATGGATCTATTGTGAATTATTAGCTGCTATGTATCCTGCAACTGCATCCATAAATCTGCATATACTTCTCTAGGGTTGTAAGCCACTTAGGGATCAAAATAGAGAAACTAAATAAAAACCTAGTTTTGAAGGGTCACTAGAAGAGGGGAATGAAGGATCACTCATTGATTGCATGATAACCCCACCAAGCATTCTTTCCTTTAATTTTCCACAATATCTCAAAGTATGATCATTATTCTTTACTTTCTTCTATATGCTATTCTTTCTATGGTTTTTTTATCTCAAAAATATATCAAAAACATTGTAGATGTGCCTATAAAATTAAAATATTGTCCTTCAATTGTTCCACATTGAAGCATTTCCTCTTTGGAGTATTCTCTTCATTTGTACAATATCTATCAAAAATGGTTCCCATATTTCTTCAAGATCTATTTTAATCTTTATATTGCAATTTTGATTAGATTTGACCTATAGTTGATTTCATTAGTATTTTATAACATATACTCCTAATGTGAAATGTGGAGAGAAAGAAAGAGACACACTAGGTATGAATTACACGATATACCCATCATCACTCAGCACTTAAATAATAAATTATGGATAGGGAACAACCCCTTAACCCTTGGATGTTTGTTTCATGTTGGCCTCTTATTATATGCAAAGGTAAGCTTGTCTTAATTAGGCTAACAACCACAGTGTAGGGGCCATAAATTATGGAACCCAAAATAGTGCACACTTGTATTAAATTAGGTTCATTATACTACAAGGGAATGGAAACCATGCAATAGTGCCTCATGGGGATGGAAGAAACCCTTCACCAAGAAGATGGTTGTGTTTGCAATATTTACTAGAGGCAAAGAATATAATTTGGTTCCAAAAATTACTCCTAGAAGATAATGGTACCCACAAAACACTTGGAAAAGATAGCACTCACTATATCTTTTATCACTCTTTTAAAGCTGGGACAATAAATCTCAAAGATTGATCAACGAATTCTTGAACACAAAGAGCCATTGATAGATATGATTCATGTGTACAATAGCCAACAACTAGTTGTTCCAATCATGATGTCCAATAATTATGTTCAAAAAAGCATCTACAAATCCCTTACACAACCATAATAGATTCAAACCATGAACTATAAGAACCTAACAATGGGACTAACAAAGATACAGCCTAAACAAATCTTGATCATATTCCACCCTATTGTAAGGCCCAAGAAGTAACTCTATCTTAAAGCTACACATTCCTCTAGATGAAGCTCAAAGGTCAGGTAGTTGAAGCATAGCAATACTTGAATGAATATAGGAATAATTTGATGTACAATCATTTGCTAGCTTGGTTTGTGGGTTTTCCACATAATATTTTCCCTTTAACCACATTTATAGTTTGAGAAAATTAGAAAAAATTGTTTCAGATTTATATTATCCTTTTGAACTAGCACACTGCCATCAAAATGCATAATCATTGGTCATCTCAAGAAAATTCCTATTGATTAGTAGGATATCCTTATAAAAATTTGATGCATGGATTTCTTGTGAATTATCGACTGCTATGTATCCTGCAACTATGGAAAGAATAGTGTTGGTGTTAGGTTTCATTTATTATTGAATTCAATGGTTTTCAAGATGTGTTGAGGAGTTTCCTCCTTGTTTAATGTTAACTGTTCCTGCACAATCCACTCATAAAATAGTGAAATGCTATGTGGAAGGGATGGTTGATAGTGTTCCTTGAGGGAAGGGGGATTGTGAAAGACTTGTTATCACTATATTGTGTATTTCCAATATGTTTGGATGCAGGGCAGACTAGGAGAATGAAGGATCACTCACTGATTGCATGATAACCTAGTTTTGAAGGGTCATTGGTTGAGGGGACAATCAAGGTCTAGATGATTGTGCCATTAGAGGACCCTATTTCTTTGTAGTAATTTATATTCAAATTGGATGTATGGATTTCTTGTCAATTATTAGCTGCTATGTATCCTGCAACTACATCCATAAATCTCCATATACTTCTCTAGGGTTGTAAGCCACTTAGGGATCAAAATACAGAGACTAAATCAAAATTGTTCTTTGTCCTATTTCCTTTTAACAAAGTCTCAACTATCAATGATACAATATACATTTGATTCCCTAAGCTATCAAATATACAAATGGCACCTACCTAGAAGCTCACTAGGAGAATGAAGGATCACTCACTGATTGCATGATAACCCAGTTTTGAAGGGTCATTGGTTGAAGGGACAGTCAAGGTCTAGATGATTGGGCCATTGGAGGACCCTAGTTCTTTGTATTAATTGCTATTCAAATTGGATGCATGGATTTATTGTGAATTATCAGCTGCTATGTATCCTACAACTGCATCCATAAATCTGCATATACTTCTCTAGGGTTGTAAGCCACTTAGGGATCAAAATAGAGAAACTAAATAAAAATCATTCTTTGTCCTATTTCCTTTTAACAAAGTATCAACTATCAATGATACAATACATTTGATGCCCTAAGCTATCAATACAAATGGTGCCTAGCTAGAAGCTCATGGGCTATCCATTTGATAACCACAGTCAACATTTCAAAAAATGGATATCCTTGAGCACAAGCACCAATAACATCAAATAATGAAGTTAAAGCACGGGCTAGGGCACGACACTAGTAGAATGCGGTCATTTCAATGACAGCAATTTACAATGGCATCATTAAACATATATGCCAGTAATATCAACAAATGTGAATCTAAACATTTGAATACAATGAATCGATATCCTTGAGCACAAGCACCAATAACATCAAATAATAGAGATAAAGCATTGGCTACAGCACAACACCAGTAGAATGTGGTCATTTTAGAGAGCATTCATGATCAAATAAAATGAAATGCAATCGAATATGATGCCAGAGGCTCAAACGATGAAGAAATCACATACCTTCTCCCACGCTCCTTTCACTCCTTTTCTCCCGCTCCCTCTATCCAATCGAAATAAAAATGATGAGGTCGTTTCACTTTTTTTTTAAATCTATATTCTAAATCTGTCAGAATTCTGATGGTTAATTAAACACCCATCAGAATATCGACATCATCGAGGCCTATTACAAAAAAAAAACACCAAATTCATAATAAAAAGTTACCCGTCGAAAACTTCTATCAAAATTTCGCCCCAAATGTAGTAGTGTCACTGCTCAAATGGGAAGGCTACAACCTTCTGAATAATAGATACACACTATATCTGGATCTTGGTGAACTGTGCTTTGACCTACTATCTAGATCAGTTCCAATTAATATCACAAGTACTTTACTTGGTCACATAGACCTTCTTCTAATGTTTCAACACTTCGCACACTCTGCTCTGCTCTACTTCATCAACTTTTAACCACACTTCAGCAATCACAAATGACTGTCTATAAGTATCTTTCCTCCAAATGATATAATCAATTTGGCCTATTAAAACCACCTTGAAATCATAGTAGAGAAACCATAATAAGCTCCAACAAACATTTTTTCAGCTCTATTATGCATGCAACACAATCTGGGACCTGTCTAATAAGATAAATGTAGACACACACTACACACTGTCAGCTCTACCAAAACAACTGTATCTTTCTCTATAAGCTTAATTAACTTATGCACTTTTAACCAAACATCAATAACTCTCCTCTACGCTTAAATCAAAGGGTGCATACCCATAGGATTGGTGCAACTACATAACCAATAAGATCTCTGTTGGCTCTTCTGAACAAACATAGGAAACTATTGTTGGCGACTAGCGACTGCATAACTTCACTTCTACTCATCAATAGACTATGCGTCCATAACTAAAACATCACTAACATGTCTTCAACATATATCCAAGTGCGCAAGGCTCCATGATAACTATATGGACAACCATACATAGAACACTGTCTGTAACTCTATCAGGAACACTGCTGACATGAACTGCAATATAATTGTTTGTACTAACAGTTAACCTATGCGCCCATGATATCATGCTGATATCATGTCCATGCTACATATATAAAAATATTACTATATAAGACTTCCACACATGCTACTTTTCATATGTTGTCATCAATGAAAAATATACAGTCAGTACTGGCCTGCTGGAAAATATCCAACATGATGAATTTACTGACATAGGATTTTTTCCTACATAAGAAAGTTTAGATTAGGCAGGAGATACTTCTACTACTAAATCTACATCTCATGATTCTGAGAGGTTGAGGGAATAATTTATTGCTTTAAGGAAAAAAGATCGAGAATAGTTTTTAGAGATTACTAGAAGACAAAAGGAGCGGGAACAAGAGATATATGAGTTACTCATGGAGAGGCAAGAGCTCATTAGAAAGACAAAAAATAATGAGATCCAAGCAAAAAATCTAAATCAAAAATTTGGGGGTTTAGATGGTGATTTGTTTGGTGATATAGGAGCTATGCAACAATAGGTCAATAGCAATTAGCCTAATTCCAAGAATGATGAATTTGAGGGTGAAGGCCCTATCCTGAGGTAGTTGCATCCATCAGAGGTCAAAATAAATGAGGATCTTAGAAACAATGTAATGGATGTGTCTGCTAAGGGAAAACAAAAAATGATTGGGATCAACATAATTGAATCCAAAAGGAGTGATGCTAATCCTAATGTAATATCTTAGGCTAGGTTAGAAGTAGAAAAGGCTAGAAATGCCAAAGAGGATCTGGCTTTCGAATTACAGAAGTTAGAATTGGAGGCAGTTGCAGATGAGAAGAGCAAGAAAATTGCATTCTTGCATGCCAATATGAATACAAGTGCTAGTAGCTCAGTCCCTATTATTGGTGGGACATTACCCCTTAATCAATCATGTGGTCCTATGACTAATCTCCAAGCCTCAAGCTCCAAGAAAATGGCCCAAGGACTAGTTCAAAGTGTTATTCCCATAATCCCCTTAGCTGGTGGTCTTGTTGGGAATACTTTACATCAGAATATTGGAGGAGGTGGAGCCCAGGCTTCACAGAATTTTCAAAGAAGGCCAATTCATCTAGACAGATGCTGGCCATTATTTTTTTATGGCATCCATGGTTAGCTGAATGCCATTCCTAATGAGGTAAGAGACAAGATCCCTAAGTTCACTGGTAATAATGTCATTACATGTGAAGAACATCTTAAATATTTTATAGATAAGATAAATGATTATGAAATAGAGAATGAAGATGTTGTTATGAAACTTTTTGTTCAATCACTGATAGAAGATGCTAGGGATTGGTACAGAGGTTTGCCTGAAAATAGTATTACTTCATGGGATGAGTTTGTTAGAAGATTTAAAGAACAATATGTTAAGCATGTCAATTCTAGTTATATGCTTAATGAATTCAATAATATTAAGAAGCATGTAAATGAGAGCATGTCAAAATTCAATGGTAGATTTCAAAAGGCTATAAACAAGTTATTTCAAGTTTTGAGATTGGATGATGAAGTTTGTCTAACCACATACTTCAATGTCGTAGAAGGAAAGATGTCCTACCTTTTGAGAGACAAAAGTCCATGTACTTTGAGAGATACTTTCAAATTAGCCATAAATATTGAAAGTAATAGGAAAGCATCTGGTCAAATGTATAAAAGGGATGAAGGTAAATTGTGGAAAGAAACTAGACCACATGCTGTAAAACCTACCAAAGAAGATGACAAGGTTGAAAAATTGGCCAATATTGTCAAAGATCTTTCTGCTAGATTTGATAAGGGTCGGAAAAGTTTCCAAGATAATAGACCACTGTATCAAAGGTAGGAGAGATTTCCTAGGTTACATGACCATCCCTATAAAATAAATTGGAAAGATGGGAAGCCAATTTTTGATACCCATGAGCCACAAAGGGGTAGGGATACTCCTGATCCTTTGAAGAAGAATACAACACGTAATGTGGAAAATATCCCATGGTGTGTGGCATGTGACATGCCTCACTCACCTTACCAATGTTTTGTATCCCAAGCTCTAGGAGATGAGCCATAAGATCCACCTACTGGAGACCATGAAGGATCTGAAAAGCCTACAGTAAATATGTTCACCACTCAAAAGGTGGAGGAACTTGCATGTTCAGATGATGAAGAGATATTAGAAGATGTTGACTATAAAAGGAGAACTCTCCCTATTTATGAGAAATAAATATTTTCCCATTCTGATCATGAAGAGTCTGATGAAGAAACTTGTCAAACAAATATGATCAGGCCAGAAATAGAAGGCACTCACTAGAGAAGGCCTAGTAAAGAAGAAATCAAGAATCTGACTATGGCTGATATTTCTTAGGCTAGATCCTCATATAACCTGAGAAATAGAAAAGTTGATGCTGATCAAGGAATCCCAAGGTCAGTCTTTGTTAAGGATGATTCTTAGAATAAGGTTTCTCCTAAACCAAATACTTTCCCAAACAGAGGTAACAACAAGCGGGAACCTATTGCGGTCCAAAGTGCTAGGAAGAATGAGGAGATTGCTATAGAAAAGAAAAACAAAAAGGTTGGTGGAGGAAAAGACCTATCTGATCTTTCCAATGAGGCCCCAACTTTTGACATGAGACATGCTTTGTCTCAAATGAAGGTGTCAATCCCTTTATTAGAGATGTTAAAAATAAAAGAGCATAAGACAGCAACTTTGGCTCTGATTAATGAGCAAGATGACATCCCTATTGTATCAGAAAAGGTAAAGCCAATGGCAGGACTTGAAATAACCAAAGGGGTTTCCAACTTTTGTGTTGGAAATATTGTGACCCAAGATCCATCGTCCATTAATCCTTTTTATGTCACTCTGATTGTAAATAACTTATTGTTGAAGAATTGCATGATAGACTTTATTGCTGCAGCTACAGTAATACCTTACCATGTGATGAAGGAACTAGGGCTACAAGTTGATACATCTAATGGCATATGTTATGCCATGGATAACAAAGTAGTTCTTGTGGTAGGGACTTTGGTTGGAATAGAGGTAAAGATTATAAACATGGTATAAAATGTTTAAAAGTTTATGGAGATTCTTAGTTAATCGTTGCTTAGATTAGGTCACAATATGTTGCAAAGGATGATAAACTTAAGTTATATAAATATGTTGTCTGGGATAGAATTGAGTTCTTTGATGCTTTCAATATTCTTTGGGTGGAAAGATCAAAAAATATCATGGCAGACTTCCTTGCAAATGTTGCATTGAAAAACAATGATGCTACCCTAACTGGTGTGTCAAAATTGGAAATAAAGAGTAGACCTGTTGTGCCTGATAATGTTTGCAATTGGAAATGTTTTGAAGATGACATTGACATCCTAAGGTTCATCCAAGAGTTAGATCAATATGATGGTCAACAAATTGATTTTGATGCTTATCAAGAATTTGTTGATGGAAAAAATTATGTCATGGGAAATGAAATTGTACAACTACCTTCCAACCATATCCCCAAGGGTTTGGTTGAGCTGGAAAGCATGTTAAAAATAAATGACAATCATATGTCCCAAAAATTCAATGCTAAGGTGGATGATCTAGAAGAAATAAACCTAGGGTCAGAAACATCCCCACAGCTAGTATACATTGGAAAAAGACTCGGTAGGGAGGTGAGAATAAATCTAATAATATTGTTGAAAAGATACAAACATGTCTTTTTTTGGTCATATGATGATCACAAAGCTTATAGGGAAGACCTTTTCCAACATGAAATTCCCTTGAAAGAAGATGCCAAGCCATTTAGACAAAAGCAAAGGCATATTAATCCCTTGTTACCTACCAAAATGCAAACAAAGCTAACCAAGTTAAGGGATGCAGGTATCATTGAACCCATCAGACATTCATCTTAGGTCTCAAACTTAGTACCAGTTAGAAAGAATAATGGTGACATAAGGTTGTGTGTAGACTTTAGAAACCTAAATGTTGCTTCACTAAAAGACAACTATGGATTGCCAAATATGGAGGCTATGCTCCATAAAGTGACTAGTTGTGGTTTATTGTCCATGATGGATGGATTCTTAGGGTATAACCAGGTGCTGGTCAAAGAATCAGAGTAGTTCAAGACAACATTCACTACTCCTTGGGGAACATATGTGTATGTCCGGATGCCTTTTAGTTTAAAAAATGTTGGAGCAACTTTTCAAAGGGAAATGGATGTAGCATTTAAAGACCTTATTAATTTTCTCATGGTAGTATATCAAGATGACCTGACTGCATATTCAAAAATGGAAGAGGATCATTGAAATCACCTAGAGAAGGTTATGATTTAAGCTTTGGAGTATGGCATATCTTTAAACCCTAAAAAGTATCATTTTGTTGTCACTGAGGGTAATCTACTAGGGCATATTATGTCCAAAGAAGGAGTGAGGATTTATCCTGAAAGAGTTGAAGCCATTAAGAAGGTCCCTGCTCCTAAAAACCTCAAAGGTGTCTATTCTTTCCTTAAACAAATTAACTTTGTCAAAAGATTCATTGCCAACTTTGCAAAATTGGTTAAGCCTATTGTCAAGCTGCTAAAAAAGGATGTGAAGTTTGAATGGAGTCAAGAAGCAAGTAAGGCCTTTGAAAAAATTAAACAAACAATCCAAGAGGCACCTGTCTTGGTATCCCTTGATTATTCTAAGCCCTTTTCTCTATTCTTCTTTGCATCTTTTCATACTATTGCATCAGTTTTGCTCAAAAGGATGAGGAAGGATTTGAGCATCCCATTGCTTTCTTTAGCAAATCACTATAGTTAGCAGAGCTGAACTATGAGCTAATGGAAAAATAGGCCTATGCTTTGATAAAAGAAGTCAAAGCATTCATACCTTATCTAGTTTGTGCAAGGGTAAATGCATATGTTCCTCATGTTGCAGTCAAGGATATTCTAGTACAAAGTGAGGTCACCGGCAAAAGATGCAAGTGGATTAACAAAATCTAAGAATTTGATTAGGAGTTTCACATCACTAAGCTTGTTAGAGGTCTAGGACTTGATAAGCTAATGACAAAAGAAAATATGGACCTGGTTCAGGTAAATAGTGTTGACATAAATGAAGGAACTGTCACTAGCATTGAGATGCAGCCCTAGTACACCAACATTGTATATTTTCTCAAGAATGTTATTTTCCCAAAGGGCCTGAATGAAAATCAAAGGAGAAGCCTTAAGTTTCAAACCCAAAGGTACATATTATTACAAGGTGACTTGTATTGGAAAGATAATGATGGGATCTTTCTCTTATGTTTGGATAAAGGGCAGTCTGAGAGAATTTTAAAAGAAATGCATTTTGGACTATGTGGAGGACATCACTCTGCCAAGGCAGCTACTCACAAAATTTTGAGAGTTGGGTATTATTGGTCTATACTATTCAAAGATACTCATGCATTTGTCAGGAAGTGTGAACCATGCCAAAGGTTCTCAAATAAGTTAAAGTTTTTAGGAGCATTAATGCTAAACCATGTGGTTATAGAGGCCCCTTTTGCTATGTGGGGTATTGATTTTATTGGGGAGTTTATTGAAAATTCCAGTGGAGGACATAGTTGGATGCTTGTGGCCACTGATTACTTCACTAAGTGGATTGAAGCAATCCCAACAAAAAAGACTACAAGTGCAGTAGTTATTGAATTCTTGATAGACAACATAATTACAAATTTTGGTGTTCCTGTCAAATTAGTAATGGATAATGCTATGAGTTTTAGATCACAATAATTCAAGGATTTTTGTTCAGAGATGGGCACAATAGTATCATATTCATCCCCATATCACCCATAGGCTAATGGACAAGCATAATCAAGCAATAAAAGTATTCTGTAAATTCTGAAGAAGACTTTGGAAAAGAACAAGAGGACTTGGCATGCAAATTTGAAATTAGCTTTGTGGGCAGATAGAATCATAGAAAAGAGAGCTATAAGAAATTCTCCTTTTGAGATGGTTTATGGTGTTAAATCAAGGCTTCTTGTAAACAATTTGTTGCCTATTTACAAGTTTATGCAAGAGGAAGAATTAGAAATTTGTGATCCTTTGCAAAATAGGATGATCCAACTTGTTGAACTAGATGAAACAAGAAGAGAAGGTCAAAAAGAAAACATAAGATTACAACAAAAGATGAAGTATCTTTTTAACAAGAGAGCAACTGTCAAGAAATTTCAGCCTGAAGATCTAGTTCTTCAATGGAATGCAAGGAGTGAAGATAAGGGCAAGCATAAAAATTTTGAATCATTATGGTTGGGTCCTTATATTATCCATCAAGCTCATGGAAAAGATTCATATTACCTAAGAAATATGAATGGTGAAGAATAGGAATTGCCAGTGCATGGACAATTTCTAAAAAATTTCTTTAGTTGAAATAAAATCAATTCCATGCACAGTAAGTTTTGTAGTGTATAGGTGTGTTTGGTTTCAAATTGTGTGCTTATTTCCTGCAGTAGGTTAGTGCTTTGTTTGGTCTACCTCCCAGATATTCTAGTTTCTTGCTATGAACTAACTTTCAAGCATCCTCAGATAGAGCCACTGTTGGGCCATTTTCTTGTCATAGCCAAAATCTAATAAGAATGGTTTATTCCTGCAAAACCCTAAGGAAGTTGTCATGTCCTACTACTCTACTTTTTTTGATGTGTGAAGAAAATCTATCATGTTTCATGGGCTGCAAAGTTAGACAGGGGTAGTTTATGGTGTCATCAAGTTTCAGTCAAAAGCACATGTGCTCAATTGAAAAAACTAGTGAGATATTGCCATTTTAAGGTGAAGAACTAGGGTTTATCCATGTACAAAGGGTTTCAAAAAATGACTAAGTCTAAAAAACCCTACCCTCATTCTATTTTGATGTTACTTTTTACCGATCACTTAAGTCCTAAATAAAGCATTTGCTTTATTTTACTATCATGTGGGGCCATGTTCCTTAGATCTTTCTACCTAGGTTAGCGCCCACTTTAATTTTTCCTAAGTGTAAGTCCCGATAGTTTAATATTTCCCTAGGTCCTAAGTGATTATTTTTCCTAAGTTTCAGCATTTGATTAAAGGCTTAATCACCTTTTAATCCAACAGTTGTTGCACAGTCGTAAAGCTTAATCTTTCCCTTTGCGATCCTGTGACAACTGTCGATCTTACTTACCACGCAGCGCTTCTATCAAGTGGGTCTGATGCCAGGTGTGCAAAGGTGTTTATTTTTTACTAGTCTGATGTGATGGTGATGTGGATCCTATCAGGTGGGGCCTTTTTCTTCTAGTTTTTATCTCTGTCGTTGATCAATCTTCATCATGTGGTTGTCGCATCTTCACATTTCTTCCCTAACATCAGCTTGTCCTCTTCATGATCTTGCAACCAACTACCACCTATTCGAGGGGCCCAGTTCCTTAAAGCTATAGTTTGATTTGTCATATGTCTGCAAAGTGAAGATTCATCCATCGCGATGTTGCGACAACCGTCTGATCTTCCAGTAGGTATATGACCGATGATGTGGTGGGTCCAATGCTAGGTGTTGCAGATGTGCTCTATTTTTATTGGATGTTGGGGCTGGTTACGTGGATGGTGTCAGTGGGGCTAGGATGCTAAGGATTTTAATACACCATCAATCTTCCTTGATCTGATGATTGTCGCATTTCCATGAAGGAGAGATGCACGAGGTTTTATTTACCACAATGTTGCGATGACTGTTAGATCTTTCTTTAGTGAAGATCAACGGTCCTATTTTAAAGATCAATTGAAGGCTTGGTCAACTGTTGCAATTTAATGAGAGCCGCTCGATGTGCTGGGAAAAGATAAGATTGATGGTCATGTTTTAAACTTGGATTGATTCACAGTTGCAGCCAGGATTTGAATTGTTTAAAGGTTTTTGCCAGGGTTTTTTGAGTCGGTGAACCAGAGGTGACAAGAATGAATCAATTTGATTTTTCAAGGACAGTTGCAAGTAATAAAGTAAAAAAACAAGATATCAGGTAGCCGCCCAGATCAGAATTATTTCCCAAAATGTCATACTAGTTAAAAATAGAGGAATGTTATTTTGAGAAAGGTTGTTAAGAGTCTTGTTTGTTCAAACATGAAGAGGTTGATTAAGGCATTTTGATAACACCTGGTAGATTTAAAGCTATTTTTGGAGACTGTTATAGAAGACTTGGCACTCAAACTAACCTACAAATTTGATGCCTGTAACTGATTACAATTTTGGTGCATTTTGTGTCTTTTATCCTATCTCTGGTATTAGGGTTTGTTCCTAAGTCATCTAAATCTTGTTGCATCCTTTTCTCAAGGATTCCAGGATGGTCTTGTTGGAAATGTAAATGGGAAAGTAGTACTGAGAGGGGGGGTGAATCAGAAATTACTGACTTCTATCCTTTTAATCTATTAGAACTTTACACATCATTTGAGAAAAACTTAAACAATCTAAGTAACATATTTTGTTAAGAAACATACATGAAATCACACATAACATAATAGATTTTGGTAACCCAGAAACCCTTGAAAGGTAAAACTGGGGTGGGGATGACACCCACAAATCTTCACTACTGCAGATAATAAAGTTTGCCTGTTAGGGCTACAAATTGTGATCAAAACATGATCTACCCTATGAGAGGTCTACTCTGTTAAAAGCTAAGAGACTTATACAGTCTACCTTGTTAAAGGATTTACAAACTTACAATAAAGTAAGCACTCGGTAAGGAGATTTACAAAAGTCTGCTAAGACTACTCGATTAAGAGATTTACCCTGATACACTGGTCAAAATGTCTCAGTATCTGATCTTTCGGTTTGCACTGATATGCTGATTATAGATCTTCTCTTTACTGTATGATTGTGATCTCTTCTATCTGATCTTTCTTGATTATGTCCTTTCACTACTTTGCTCGGTCACTAAACTCTATCTGAATACTTTTCCTAATCATTTCCTCACACTCACAGTATTCATTCGATCTCAATATCTCATGTTCTCTTTTTTTTTACTCACATCTCTAATCTAGATCTTTCCCTTACATAGTAACAAAAATGTTTTACTGTTACAAGATCTACGGTTCAGATATTTTCCTATTGCCACCTAAACTATACAATTTTCTGATTGGCTCTAGGTTTTACATAGGGATCAATGATAACAATATGGATGCATAATCACCTCTATAATTATCTCAATACAAAACATTATTATCACCAAAAATGGTTTACCTCGATCATTGTGCCATTCCAAACTTGCATGCCAATTCTGGCTAACTCGGCAAAAGTTATTCTTGGCACTTGGCATCAACTATACTCGGCATCGTTTGAACTTCTCTGTCACTCGGTAATCATTGATATATGTAACTCGGCATCAGTTATACACTTAGTATATTACAAACATAATGTGACCATAACTTTACTCGGCAATACTACTGCTTGGTAAGTATTACAATACAAAACTCAGCCTTTACAAAATGACTCGGTTGCAGTGATGACCGACCATCATTGCCTAGATATATGACTAAGTGTAAGACACTAATAGTCAACAAAATTATAGAGATCTACAATCTCCCCCTTTGACATTAGTGGCAAAAACACTTTGTCATGACATTCATATATATAATTACAAAAATATGTTTGTACTAGCCTAATACTCCCCCTGAGATATATATACATATTCAAAATTATGTTACATGTCCCTGTTCACACTCATGTCATGATGATTCCCCCTTGTTTTTGACACGACTAATTTCTTCATCAGTAGGTAAGTTACAAATTTTCTCCAGAAAAGGTCTGTGCAACACCGTGATCATGTATAATGCATCTATCCATGCAGTTGAAGTGAGATTTAACACTTCAATTTGTACTTCTAAATCAGCAGCTAGATTGATGAGACCCTTGGCTATAGATAAATGTGAATCACTCTGGATCAATGATTTAGCCTTAGCTAATTTTCTCTGTATAGCCTCCAGATGTGGTGTAAGAACAGTTTGAATAGAGAGTAGGCGAGAACAAATCTTGCCATCATTTGCCATTAGCTTGGCTAACTTACCCTATGTCTGCATTACTTTAACATAATGTCCAGCACTGGTGCTGGTATCCAAAGTCAGGGACTGACTTGTAGCTTGGATCTCTTTCTTGAGAGTCTCAAGCAAGTGTTGGTTCTCATCTGTGAATAGTTCAACATTGCATAGTTTGGCCAGTAGAGACTGGCCGTCCACAACTAATCACTCGGTCTCCTTTACCAAAGTTGACAACTCAACTTGTTTAACTATGATCTCGACAGATATCTTATTCAGCATTTTTGTCTCAAATCTACGTTCTGACCATTCAAATAGCTTATCACTTGCACAAGTAACTTCATTATTGACTTTCTGAACAATGTGTACAAGTTGTTCCAATATAGGAGTGGAACTATTTACATCTGACAAGTCATATATTTCATTAAATATGTCCTTAATTTCATGAAGAACCTATTTTTGTTGATGCTCCCTTCGGAGTTCTGCTTGTCTACTTTTCCTTGTCAGCAAATCTTTCATTATATGTAGCTTCTCGAAAGAAAGATTATCAGTATCCCATTTAGGAATAATAATTACTTCATCAATTGTTACCTCATCTTTCTCCTTTGGTGCTCTCAGTGGGGTGCTTCCACTCGGCAGCTGTACAAGAGCTTTGATTGCCTCTTGTTCCTTTGGTGCTTGTTCTTCAATGAATTTTCCTCTATTGTTTCCTTATCCTTTCTCCTTTTCCTTTTCCTCAGCATGAGGTCTAACAGCTTGTTCATCTGATTTTATTGCATGTGCATCTGTGTTGTGTTCTTCCTTAGAAAGACTCTAAATTTTATCTTCTACTTTAACTTCTTCCTCGGCAGAGTGAGTTAATGGTACCGACTTGATTGATTCCTCGGTAAGACTTGTACCTACTAACTTATCAACATTAGCAACTCTAGGTATAGTAGGATTATCAGCGGCAAATTATGTGCTCGTGATGGTGGGATAATCCTTGACTTGCAATAGTACTTTGTTACTACCTGGCAGGTGTGTTCCAGTTGCTATTGTGTTCTTTAAATCATCCTCAGTTAAGAATGAGTTCTTAATGGGGCTCTCCTCTGGTATATCAACAATATGAACCTCAAAAGTATCTTGTGATTTCACTTCCTTAGGAGTATCAGTCTCCATTTTAATTTTCTTGATGTCAAGTTCAACAACTGTTGAAGTGGTAGCAATTGTATCTTCATGCTTTCCTTCATCCTTTTCTTCTATCGGGGTGGGTAACAAACCAAACACTACCTTCCAAATTTTCAAACTTTCTTGAACAACATCTTCAATCTTGTGTTGAAGGATAAGATAGGCTCTAAGTTTAGGATCAAACTCGCCTCTATATTTGTTAATTATCTTTTTGATATTTGCAGGAGTGAGAGTGGATTCAACTTGTGCTAATGTACTCTCTCTTATTTCTTTCTCTGTTTATAAAGCATACTCCCACTTTTGTGTGACTCTGTTGCACAATTCCTTTGGGATCCTATTTTCAATTTCAATCGGTAGCATCTTGAAAGTGCATAACATTTCAAGAATAGCATCCTCAACTTTTTCTTTATCTCCAATACTCATCGGTCCAAAATTTAATCTCTTCACTTCATCAACTACAGTTGTGCTAGTAATCTTATGACACAATTCATCGACAGTGAGTTGATGTGAACCCTATTGTGTTGCCTTCCCCTTTATTTCTTCATCACTTTCAGTTGCTTCATCATCATCTTGTGTTAGAACAAGTTTCCTTCTCGATGTCTTCATGGCCTTGGTCAGCACTTCCTTCGGTTGAGTGGGTTTTCACTTTGCAGATGCAGGAGGCATCTTAGGAGTCTCAATAGTAGTCCTTCTAGGCCAAGGTCTAAGTGATGGTGTCTCAGACACTTTATGTTTCAACACTCTTCTTTTAGGTGGGGACTCAACAATTATTGGTTTCTTCTCTTCTTCTTCTTCTATCTTACTACCACTAGTTGCACTCTTCTCATCTTCTCCTAACCCTTGGCTTAACTCTAGTGGTGCATCCTTACTAGATTCTTTACCATATTCTTCCAGATTCTTTACTATTTTCTTTCTTCTTCTCTCAATGGTGGCAGCTAATAATCCCAAAGAGATCTTGGATTTGGCCTCTTCAAATGTACCAAAGTAAGGTGCCTTGTTATCAACTTCCTCAACTAGGAGGGTTGTGATTGTAGCAGTAGCTTCATCAATATTGAGTTCATAGGGTAGTGGCATCAACCATGAAACCCTAGGTAGGACTTCCTGTGCATAGGTAAAGTCTATGTCTACTATAAAGCATATGTCTTTACTATATTTCTCAATTAGAGACACAGGGACTCTAGTCCTATTCCTCATCTTCTTCTTAAACTCAATGAAATAATTGTCCATTATCACTTCAAAATCATCACCACTCTTATTTATGAAATCATTTATCTGAATAGTAATGGGTTTCTTCTTATCCCATGTCACATCACCATGTGTAGGAAAACACTTTTTGACTTAAAAGAATATACAGATCAGCAAGGAACCGAACTTACACATAGAGTTCTTCACTGTCTTGATGGAGTTCAAGTTCTTGGCAAGTTGAGTCAGCTAGAGCTTGGCAAGATCATATGTGTGCCCTTTGTTAATTATCTTCCAAGCCTGGTCCACTGCCATACAGGGGACATTGTCCAACCGACTGGATTGGTAAAACTTATGCGAGATAACTCTGACAGTGAAGTTAATTTCTAGATCGATGATGGTGGAAATTGTCATTCCGCATTTGTTCCAGACTGCCTGTGTGTTCACTTGAATATCCTCTTTTCCTGCACATTTCATCATTCTCTTTCTATCAATGGTAGGGTAACTAGTGACATCATGTATCATTTCCTTTGTAATCTTCACCAATCCATCTTCCAGCCATAATTGCATGTCATGCACTCGACCCAACATGATCTTTATCCATTCTACCTTGAAATTTTGTAGGAAATTTAGGGCATGTACTAACCCTTGGTCGACAACAACCTTATGCTCCGACTTCAGCACTCTGTTGACACATAATTTGTCATATGCTTCCCTGATCTCATAATCACCAATTTCTCCAATTTTGCACATATAGCAAGACCTAATGTCATTCATCATTAACACATTTTTTGAAGTCGAAGATAGGGCTCCGTTCAAATCTCCTTTGATCGCACTTTCAGATATTTCCTTGAACATCCTCAGCTTGCAAACTTCATTCCTTACAAGTTGTACATTGAAAACTTCCATTCCCTGTTTCCTGATTGGTGCAAATGAAGATGATGCCATTTCAAACTGTAATTTTTGAAAAGAAAATAATTGCTCGGTAAGGTACCTTTTTGTCAATTAACCCTATAGATGAATTTTGCCGATGGCACGCTGAGAAGATTCAGAATCACTTTGTTTGATCTGGTTGCACAAATTCTGAATTGCTCTAAAATCTCGAATAGCCTGGTGAAATGAAATTAACGGCAACTTTCCACTTTATAGAATCTGAAAAAATAGGATTAGGGCCTCATAAATGCTCCATACAAATTTTAGGTGAAATACAGTTGTCTCAGCAATACTCATGTTAAACTCGGTTAAACACAATTTCGGTCGATGTAACCATTGAGATACAGCTCGGCATAGCATTTCGGCAATAACAAGTGCTCGGCAAACATTGTTAGCTCGGTCATGACACTGATGCTCGGCATCAAAATGAAATTTTCTATTTTGCTCAGATATGTCCTAATGCATCTTGATCTATGCAGATATGGACTTTTTCTCAATTTTATGTTAGGAACTAATGTAAAGTAAGGCTTTGCAAGAATCAGTTCCAGACATACCTTTCATGCTTAGTTGGAAGAAGTGTGATCACCTGATCCATCGGATTGGGTGACCTCAGATGTGCTTGCTTCACTTGTTGTTCCTTCTTCTTTCTCCATGTCTTTTCCATCCAGTTCCTCAATTTTTCACAAATATCCTCATTCTGGTTGTTAGCATTGCTCGACATAGGTGATCTGCAATCTCTCTTTAAGTGACCGACCTTGTTACATTTATAACAGACCATGCTTCCATTCATCTAGCTTTTAGATTTGCCTCTAAAATGAGTCTTCATGCAATTTGCTCCAATACGTCCATACTTACCACAATAATGGCAATTGTACCATGTGTTGTAATCCCAATTGTAACTGTTGCGCTTGGTGACTGGTTTTGTTTGCTCATTAGGTGACCGCCTTGGTCTAGATCTGCATTCAAATGCTTTGTGTCCATATTTCTAACAATTGAAACAACTTCCTTGAAATTTGGGTGAGGTGGATGAATTGCTAGCTTTAGATCTACATTCATGTGCTTGATGTCCATGCTTCTTGCAGTTAAAACAATGTCCATTAAACTTAGGTTTAGAATCAGACTTACCATGTTTGCTTCTGCATATGTTGGTTGTATGTCTTGGCTTCCCACAGTGATGACATGTGGGCTTTTTGTTCTTTGGTTTAGCAATATTTTGTTCTCCATTCTTTGATGACTTTCCTTCTTCAGTAGATGAATGCTCATTCAGTCCAAGTCCAGATCTATCACCAGATCTCCTAGGTGACCTTAACAGTTCTTCAAAATACTTTGCAGCTTCATTAGGTTTGTTCACCCTTTCATTGATTTCTTTCTCAATTCTCAACTCATGGTTCAGCTAATCATTTTCATATTTTAGTTGATTGTTCTCCAAGTCTTTCCTACCCAATTCTTGGTTGGCTAGCAATAGTTGATTTACCATATCTAGTTGATTATTAGTCAACCTTTGCATGTCACTAGTTCTTTCATCTAGCCTTATTGTCATTTGTCTTTTGTCTTCTTCAGCCATTGCCTTATCATCTTCAGCTTTCTTTTTCTGCTCCACTACTTCATAGAGTCTGACAGATTGAATTTCCTATTCTCTCTTTAGAGTCCTGATTTAATCATTCAGTATGGTGTTTTTCTCCACCATTTATTTCATGGCTTTTTCATTTTCTGTAGAACTACCAGTATCAAATAGTCTAGTGATGTCTTCTTCCTTGTACTATGTCTCACTTTATTGAATAGCAATTTATCTTCTTTTGCTCAAAGATTTCTTCAGTTCCCCTCTGGCTGCTTCCAACTGTTGTAATGCTAGTTGAACTTCAATCTTTTGATTCTCTATGACTTTTCCCAATTTGTAAGCTTCCATCTTTAAGATCTTTTCCTCAAGTGGTTAGACTTGCCTATGAGAAACCTTTAGCTTTGATACCAATTGTTGGAAATGTAAATGGGAAAGTAGTACTAAGAGGGGGGGTGAATTAGAAATTACTGACTTCTATCCTTTTAATCTGTTAGAACTTTACACATCATTTGAGAAAAACTTGAAAAATCTAAGTAACATATTTTGTTAAGCAGCATACATGAAATCACACATAACATAATAGATTTTGGTAACCCAGAAACCCTTGAAAGGTAAAATTGGGGTGGGCATGACACCCACAAATCTTCACTACTACAGATAATAAAGTTTGCCTATTAGGACTACAAATTGTGATCAAAACATGATCTACCCTATGAGAGCTCTGCTATGTTAAAAGCTAAGAGACTTATACAGTCTGCCTTGTTAAATGATTTACAAACTTACAATAAAGTAAGCACTCGGTAAGGAGATTTACAAAAGTCTACTAAGACTACTTGGTTAAGAGATTTACCCTGATACATTGGTCAAAATGTCTCAGTATCTGATCTTTCAATTTGCACTGATATGCTGATTACAGATCTTCTCTTTACTGTATGATTGTGATCTCTTCTATCTGATCTTTCTTGATTCTGTCCTTTCACTACTTTGCTCGGTCACTAAACTCTATCAGAATACTTTTCCTAATCATTTCCTCATACTCACAGTATCCATTCAATCTCAATATCTCTTGTTCTCTTCTTTTTTTCTCACATCTCTGATCTAGATCTTTCCCTTATATAGTAACAAAAATGTTTTACCGTTACAAGATCTACGGTTCAGATATTTTCCTATTACCGCCTAAACTATACAATTTTCTGATTGGCTCTAGGTTTTACATAGGGATCAATGATAACAATATGGATGCATAATCAGCTCCGTAATTATCTCAATACAAAACATTATTATCACCAAAAATGGTTTACCTCGATCATTGTGCCATTCCAGACTTGCATGCCAATTCTAGCTAACTCGACAAAAGTTATTCTTGGCACTTGGCATCAACTGTACTCGGCATCGGTTGAACTTCTCTGTCACTCGGTAACCATTGATATATGTAACTCGGCATCAGTTATACACTTGGTATATTACAAACATAATGTGACCATAACTTTACTCGACAGTACTACTTCTCAGTAAGTATTACAATACAAAACTCAGCCTTTACAAAATGACTCGGTCACAGTGATGACCGACCATCATTGCCTAGATATATGACTAAGTGTAAGACACTAATAGTCAACAAAATTATAGAGATCTACATGTCTATTTATATATAATGAAGTCTATGAATTTTTGAGGGTGGTGAATTTCTCAATGTAATAGGAGTTTTTGGTTTTAGTGTTTTGATTCTAAGGAATCTCAGTTTCTGAATGTATTGATACAAAATATTGGTTGATGAAAATATACTAAAGTTCCATGTATATTATTTGTTGTCTTCATATGTGAACTTGATTTCTTCATGTATTTAATTTGTAAGGCATTTTAGGTACATCTTTCTACAAGGTAGATAGTGGGGTTGAATCTTGAGTTCCTTTCAAGGGAGGGGTAAATCTTGAGTGAGGTCTCAGAGATTTCAATGTTTATTCATGAATTTGATGATATAATGTATCCATAAAATGATAATTTGTAAGGCATTTTATCTGGGGTTCGGGATTATTTGAGTTGAGAAGTTTTTCTGTAAATGTATGTTTATTGACTCTGATGCCCTAGGATTTGGCACTGGTCATTGCTTAGTTTGCACTATTTTCACCATCAATCAAAAAATAAATGATGATTTACTTTAAGGTTTTGTGAGAGTTATATGTTTAGATCTGTATGAAGCATACAGATTACATTTGTGATATTTGAAGAATTCAATCTGATAGGCAATACCCACCTATAGCTTAGAGCTCAAAGTGAAGAAGGACTCAGATCCTTATTACCTTAGTGTCTTTTATTGTTTGATGCATCTATTGGGACTACTAGAGTTAAGAATTAGAGGTTTTCTGATTAGTTTTGATCATCTGCAATTTTGAACACTAACATGCTCTTTGTCTTCATTTGCTTAATTAGCTTACTTTTTGTGGTAATTTAGCTATTTTATTCATTTATTGACAATACTAACCCTATGAAGGTTCTTTCCAAAACACACAAAATGGTGCCCACCATGGGGCATTAGGCCTCATTCTTTTAAAATTTTGGAAAATTGCTAGATTATAGGATTTTTCCTTGTTTTTTCTCTATTTTGCAAGTTTAACAACACTTTTGAGACTTTATGCAGTGCGTACCAAGGTTTTAACAGCGCATCCAATGCCTGAAATAGTGCATTCATGGCAAAATTTTGTGCCTTTACACAGTTAAATGGCTCTTTCAATCTTTCTAATATCCTATCTTTAATTCTTTCAGTGCGTATACCCTGACCCTGAAGCACGTCCAACTCATCCTGTTGTGCTTTCAACATTTCCTGTATGCACATTTGTTAGATAAAATAGTGCTTTTAAATTCTATTTTCATGATTTTTAATTTTTTCTACAACGCTTTCAATAAGTTTAACATCACATTTAATTATGTCTGCAGCAAGTATGACTGTATTTCAAATTTGCAAAATCTGACAGTCGGGAGATGATTTTTCTTTGGTTTTATGATGATAGGTCACAAGAAGATTAAAAATCTAGAGACCAGATACAACAGTTAGGACAAAGCCTTAGCTAAATGTATCAAAAGTGAGAATATAGAAAACATTAAACTCATTTGGGAGGATTCACAACAAGAAGGTGAGGTATATGAATGATATTTACAAGTTGTAGAAGCTTACAAATTGAAATTTGTATCCTTAAATTGGATTTACATGCCTTCATCAATTTTTGTCAAGTTTGAAAAATAAGGCTTAGATTTCAATTTCTTCTTGTTTTCTTCATTTTTCTTATTTGTGTTGACTAACTTTTCAAAGAGGAGGCAAAGAAGAGGGAACGATCGCTAGTAGGTGAGTCAAATCCATAGGAAAATTCATTAAAAATGCCCCTAGTCTTTGCTAGCTTCAAAGCAAGTAAGCCTAAACTTGGTCAATTTTTACTTAAATTGTGGCCTTGTAATTTTTGTCAAAATCTAGTAATTAAACCAACATAAAGGATAAATCAAGAATTTAATCTATAACCCCTTATTTGTGGAGGAGAGTAGAAATACTCAATTCCCATTAGTTAGTGGGTTTGGATAATTGAAAATTGTTAATTGTGCTTGGGAGGCAATAATAGATAAGGATATGCTCTTCACATTTTGATGAATCAAACTCCTAAAACCTATTTCTTAAATCCATTTATTGCTTTACAAATGAACATGCTAGATCGATAGTGGGCTCGCCTCTGGAGATTTGCCTTAACAAGGCTGGTGAGAGGGACAACCCAAAGTGGGATACAACTTCCTTTGCCGCAATAATGTGACCCACTATAAAAACAAATGCATTAATCCTTAATGGGGTGGATGACAAAAGGATATTAAGTTTTGAACTTCCTCGAGTAGTCCTTCGAGATTGTGCAAAACTCTGATATACCGGTGGTGGGAAGCCCCTTATTTTTGGGGATGAAACTTAATGTCCATTTTGAATGAAATCTTGATTAAATACCTTGTTAACTTAGAAATCCTACCTTGTAAAGCCATGTTTACGAACCAATTTGACAACTAGGTAGATTTCTTGAAGTTGTTTGTCGTGAAAAACCTGTGATAATGTCCTAACATATTCAAACACTTTTTGTGTAGAGGGTTTAAAAATAACAAGTGTATTTGTGGTTGCTTTGTTTGGAGATACATAGAACAAGTGAGAAACATCCTTTTTGCAAAATCATTTTACACTTTTAATATCTTCATAAAAAGAACAATCACCAAGTTTGGGGAAAACAACTTCAAATCAAGCCTTTGTTGATGTCGGTTTCTACATGATCTCACAGACTTAAACTATCTTTACAAGAAGATGACACTTGCATAGCAAGAGAGGTCCCCAAATTTTAATCTCGAACTTCTTTCATAATTCACAACCTAGGGGATAGTCTCCCAAATCTTTTTGAAAAGAGATTTGATCAAATGGATAGAGACGTAGCATATCACGATTACCTTCATGGGGGACACAATGAAGAGAAAGGAACAACAAATCATGAATATATTAATCGAGAAAACCATGGGCCTAAAGAAACAACTAAAGATAAAGCCAATAGGGCAGCCCAAGATCTTGAATTCCTTGAGGTTGTGGATAAACTTATAGAGAGAAATGCGAAAAGATATGTCCTTAACTTAGCCCAAGCAGGGGTAAAACTTCCTCATGACTATGACATCGCAACACTTAAGAAAGATGAGGAAGAGGATAATCCTATAGGTGCTATGAATAAACAATTGAAAATGTTTCGAGCACAAATCGACACAATGAGAAAAGTGACCAAACCTAAGCCATTTTCCATCAAGGCTTTATGCCCATTTCCCTTTGATAAGAGCTTGGTTATGGCACCTTTCCCACTTAATGTGGTCTTCCCCAAATATGATAAATACATGGATAAATCAGACCCACAAGACCATCTTAGAGAATTTTGTGCTCTAAGTATCGAATTCATGCACAACACCATATATTTAATGAGGCTATTTTTGAGGAGTTTAGGAGGCCAAGCCATGGAATGGTTCTCCAAACTTCCACAAGGGATCAAAACATTTGAGGAATTAGCTTCAAAATTCATGACTGATTATTCCTATAACATAGAGCACAAAATCACCACACTTAATCTATGTGATACTAAACAACGAGATGGTGAGTCTTTTATAGGGTTTCTCTAAAGGTGGAGAATAGTCTTCTCACAATATCCATGAAGCATACCCGAGAAAGAAAAGATGGAAATAGTTATGAATAATCTAAATATGGAGATGATCTATAGGCTCCAACTTCAATGTCCCCCTACATTTGAAAAGATCATCAAAAATGGGATCAAATTTTAAGAAGTGTTGGTTAAAAGAGGTGAAATCAAATTATTCAAAGATAATAAAACCTATACCAATACCAACAATACCAATAACTATAATTATAATAATAATAAAGGATCCAACAATCACAGTGATAAACCAAGACCATGGTTAAAAAACACCAATAAAAATATTGTGAATGATGGATTTGTGGAAGCACACAACTTAAAGGCTACCCCTTTTAATTTATCAAGCAGGTCAAACCCAACGTATAATGTCAACCAAATGACCAAGGCTCCTTATAATAACAACAACACTAACCACAACAACAATAATAACAACAACAAAAATCCCTTCAATAACTCCAATGTTAATAAGCCTAAACCATTCTTTTCCACATATCAGAAAAGGAAATTCACATTTTTAGATGAACCTTTGGAAAATGCATTGAGAACTTTAGTGGCCAAAAAAATTATTATTCTAACCGAATCAAGGCCATACGAACCACAAGTCAAGCCAACACGATGGAATGATTCTCATCATTGTGAATATCATCGCAATAAAGGACATAAAATGAATGAATGTATGAAATTAAAACACCTTGTCCAAGATCTAATCGATTATGGAACCATAAAAGTGGAAGGGCCTCAAAATAATGAGGATTATACAGCTTTAAAGAACCCTTTCCTAAACCATGAAAAGGGGGAATCATCAAATGCAAATCACAACAACAAAAGGGGTAATGAAAAAGTTAACTTTTCCCACACTTATGATAATACCATTAATACCTTAAGTGGTGATGAAAAAACAATAAATGTGATTGTGGTAAAAGAAAAGCCAAGAGAGGCAACATTTAATGTTGTAACTAGGGGGGAAGCATCAAAGATCACTCTATTAGAAGGTACCCCAAGAATTATCCTACCTGTCAAACATCTCCATCTTCAAAGAAATACAATTTGGTGGACCAATTACAAAGGACCCTTGCTCAAATTTCTATCCTAGAATTGCTCAAACTTTCACCAACTCATAAGGAGATTTTAGAAAAATCCCTTGTAGAGACCAATGTGCCTTTGAATTTGGATGCAGATAAGTTCCAAAACATAGTAGGTCATCTTGTTGCACCCCATTGTCTATCCTTCTTAGAACAAGATGATATGTCCTTGAATCACCCGCAAAATCTTCCTTTGCATATAGAGGTTTTGATCCACAAGCATAGGGTGAAGAGAGTCCTCGTTGATGGGGGAGCTGGCCTGAATATTTTCACCTTAAACTTGGTTAAAGCCTTAGGATTTTCTAAGGAAGCTATTGACCCAAAGAAGAAAATAACCATTAAGGCTTACGATGATGAAGAAAGAACCTCTAAAGGTGTCATAGTACTCCCCATTTGAGTTGGACCAATACAAAAAGAGACCATTTTCTAAGTCTTAGACCTCAAATTAACCTACAATATCCTATTAGGAAGGTCATGGATCCACAAAATGTAGGAAGTTCCTTCGACATATCATCAATGCCTCAAATTTTTGTACATGGGACAAGAAGTCATGGTAAGTGGGGATTTGAATCCTTTCCAATATTGCAATAACATGAAACCCATAAATGACTCCTTAGTCCCACATAATGCAGAAGGTTCTATGTTAAAGAGAATAGAACAAGGACAAATCTCAAAGGATCTTCCATCCTTGAAAGGCAAAGAAAAGGAAGAGAAAGAAGATGTTGTTGTTGAAAATCACCAAGTTCCCACTAACTTAACTACATCGACTAAGGGAAAGGAGAAATTTAGTGAGGAAAGTACTCATGATGAACAAAAAGAAGACCAAGCAAGATCTATTCAAATATACACCAAGGATGCCCATTATCAAAAGATGGATCACATGATGAAGAATTTTGAGAAGTAATGCCAAATCAAGCAAAAAGGTGTGGGTGAATACTCCTTATCTATGATGGATCTACCCTTATCTCTCAAATCCCATGGAAGACCATATAGCTTGCATGTACCCCATAAATACAATTTCCACTTTGTAAGGGTAATTACTTCTTCATCCATGGATGAAGAAGATAATGAAATCTTAAATTGGCTATATAAGGATGAGGAATCAAGTGCCCATGAAAAACTCATTCAAAACATAAGCATTCCCACACATCAATATGGAAAAGGATTTCAAATGATGTATAAGATGGAATATAAAGGACAAGGGCCTTTAGGTACAAGAAACGAAGGACTAATTGAACCCATCAAGATGTCATGGAGAGATAGTAAGGAGAAAACTGGATTGGGGTATCTTGAACAAGGATACACTCAAAATAAGTACCCAAGGGTTTATGATCAAATCTTGCAACTAGGTTCCCAAAGTGATGAAGATTAAAACAATTGGGAGTGGGACTCATTTTCAAATGAGTCTTTCCAAGATAAAGAGGTAGATGTGATTCACACTTATACTCCCAACAAGGGAAAAGAAGAAGCCTCGGGATCAAGTTAGAATCAAGCTTCAAGTTCTAGCCATGAGATCTTAGAAAATGGGCCAATCAAGAAATTGAAGAAAATACATGGATAGGAGAGCCTTATGTACCATCATGATACCTACTATAGAGGGATCTAACATTGGGTTTAATCTAAGAGATTTTTACCCATTAGAAACCCAAGAGGATTTGAGTGAGGAAGATTTTGACCTGAGTTCTCTAGAACACCTAGAAGAGGCACATGTTATAGATTTGAGTGATACAATGTTAAAACCTTCCAATGAGGTCATGTCCTTAAACCCTACCAAACCAAACTAAAACATTATCCCTTGTCCCTTATCTATCCAAATCTCATTGAATGGGATTCCATCAAACCTACCATCCTCCTGACATTCTTTAATGATAACTTGGTGTCCCAATACCTTGGTGCGGTTGAACCTTCTTCTACCATTAAATATCAAGAAGAAGTGACAAAGGGAAGTATCCAACCTTTCAGTTCAAATAAGAATGAAAAAAATAAAAAATGGAAATAATCTAATGTGGAAAACCACATTGTTGCAGCATTAAATCAAAAAGAGAAAGAAATAAAGAGCATTTACGAAGGTGAAAACCCAACAGAGGCACCTAAGGAAGAAAGGTTGGATACTTTGCCTGAGCACTATGAGGAAAGATCACCTATCCTGATTGAACCAACAGAGAAAGTCAACATCGGGTCAGAATCAGAACCAAAGATCATACACCTAGCGGCCTCTTTATCTAGTGAAGAAAAAAAAGATTTCATAAAATTCTTCAAAGAGAAACAAATCAATTTTGCATGGTCATACGATGATATGCCATGACTAGATCCCAATCTGATAATGTATCATTTAAACATTAAAGAAGGGGTGAGACTAGTCAAACAAAAATTGAGAAAAATGCACCCACACATAGCACTGCTTGTGAAAGTGGAGTTAGAAAAATTACTAAAAGTGGGGTTCATAAGAGCTATTGATTATGCCAAGTGGATTTCAAACATTATGCATGCTTCAAAAGAAGACAAGTCAATTAGAATTTGCACGGACTTTAGAGACCTCAATCTTGCATGTCCAAAAGATAATTTTCCACTACCAAGCATAGAAGTCATCGCAGATCTAACATCAGGGCACTCAATGTTCTCACTTATGGATGGGTTTAGTGGCTATAATAAAATTAAGATAGCATCTGAGGATAAAGACAAAATGACATTTACATGCATGTGGGGGACATTCTATTGGAATTTTATGCCCTTTGGTCTCAAGAATGCTGGAGCAACATATCAAAGAGCTATGACGACCATATTTCACAAAATGATTCACAAGTTCCTAGAGGACTATATAGATGGCATGCTTTCTAAATCCCACTCAAGGGAGGAAAATCTACCCATCCTAGAAAGGATATTTACAATATTGGAGCAATTCAAAGTAAGGCTAAATCCAAAGAAATGTGCATTCGGTGTACAATCAAGAAAGCTATTAGGATACATAGTTTTAGCCAAAGGAATAAAGGTAGACCCGGCCAAAGTAAAGGAAATCATGGAAATGAGGGCACCTCGAAACATAAGTCAAATGAGATCACTTCAAGGCGAGATTCAATCTATTAGAAGGTTCATCTCCCAATTAGCAAAAAAATGCCACAATTTTACTCAACTCCTTCACAAGGACACAGTATTCAGATGGGATGAGAAATGTGAAGAAGCATTCACATTATTGAAAAAACATCTAATGAATCTTTCTACTTTGATGCCACCAATAAGAGGAAAGCCCTTAATTTTATACATCTCTATGATGGAACATGCATTAGGGGCACTCTTGGCTCAAGAGGATGAAGCTGGAAAGGAAAAGGCAATATACTACATAAGAAGAACATTGGTGAAATATGAGTTGAACTACACATTTATTGAAAGAGAATGTTTGGTTGTATTTTTTGCTTCCCAAAAACTACACCATTATATGTTTATCTCACAAATCCTACTCAGAAAAAATTGATCCCTTGAAATACCTTCTCAGCAAAATAGCTCTGAATGGAAGATTGGCCAAATGGGTCATGGTCCTAAGTGAGTTTGACATAGAGTATGTGGATTGAAAAGCTATCAAAGGCCAAGTAATAGATGATCAACTAGCATAGGCACCATTAACATATGAACATCCAATCCAAGTAGAATTTCTAGATTCTGAAATAATTAATGTTGAAGCAAAGACATGGAAATTATACATTGATGGCTCTTATTCCCAACATGGATCAGGAGCAGGAATACTATTGATTACTCCTCAAGGGTCCATAATTCCCAAATCATACAAGTTATTATTTCCATGCACAAATAATATAGCTGAGTATGAAGCATTAGTCATCAACATAAAATTGGCATTAGAAAGGAAAGTGACAAAGCTACAAATCTATGGATATTCCCAACTGGTTATTAATCAAATTAATGATGAGTATCAAACTAAAGATGATAAGTTGATACCCTACAAGAACATGATTGAGAATCTCAAGAAATACTTCACTCTAATCACATTTGAGCAAGTACCAAGAGATAAGAATAAAGTAGCAGATGTAATGGCTACATTGGCATCACTTCTCCAAATGCCAGATCAAAGTGCCAGATATGAATTCCTGGTAGAAGAAGTTGGACAACCCGCATTTGACCCTTCCCATCCTCACACCATTTTCTTACTAGTGGGAGATGACTCACCTTCGAATGGAGCCATTTACACATACTTAAATGACCAAATCTTACCCATGGACCAAACTAGAAATTAAAATAAAAGTTTTAGACGACAAACCTCTCACTATACCCTGGTATCTGACACGTTGTATCGCAAGAGTCTAGATGGAATGCTTTTAAGGTGTCTAGAGAAGGAGGAATCAACCATAGCCTTACAAGAAATCCATGAATGAATTTGTGGGTCATATTCAAATGGTTTAAACCTAGCTAAGAAACTTCTTAAGATAGGATATTTTTGGCCTTCTATGGAAAAAGACACTTGTCACTTTGCAAAAACTTGTCATCAATGTCAGTACCATGGGAACTTAATCCATGTGCCAGCTCAAGAAATCCATCCTATGACTACACCTTGGCCCTTTTATCAATGGGGTTTGGATTTGATAGGGATGATTTATCCACCATCATCAAATGGTCATAAGTTCATCATTATTGCAACGGAATATTTTACCAAATGGGTGGAAGTTGTGCCCTTATCCACTGTCACAGGCAAGCAAATTTTTATGCTCATAGTAAACCACATAATTTTTCGATATGGTGTTCCTCAAGCAATCATAACGGATAATGCAAAATATTTTAAGAACAAGGATTTGAAAGAACTATGTACAAAATTCCATATGATACACCATTCATCTTCAATATATTACCCACAAGGTTGTTGACACCTAATTTTGCAAAACCAAAATTTAACAGGGAGTAGTTCAATACTCAAATATTTTATGCTCTTTTATCCTGATTTATTACGAACCCTAATATTTACCATGCACTTACATATGAGGAATATTTAGGATAAAATACTTGAATAATTATCATGATTTTAAATAGATTTTTCAAATAACATAGTTCTAAAATTTATTTATATTTCAATGCTATGTTAAAAATTTGAAATTATAAAATAATTAATCTTGCTTAATTACCCTAAAAAATGAAATAAGGTTGTAATAATATGTTGTTTAAATAGTTTGGGAAAATTTCTATAAAATGTTGTCAAAGTGTATCAAAATAAAATGTTTTAATAAAAAGGGTTTTTAAAAATAAAATATTCTTTTTTGAGAAAAAATAGTGGTGAGAGGGAGTTGAACACTCGACCTCTCAAGCCTACCCTCTTTTCCTACCTACCTACCCCTCCCCCCCCCAATCCAATTAATCTATTTTATTCCTTGAAGACATAGGTTAGAGTAGAAAGATATAAACACATTGTTTTTACTCTATGATAAATTTATGTTAAATATATCCTTTTTTTTACCTCGATTATTTTTTAAAAAGTTTATTAAAGTAAATTGCATCATTTTAGGTTTGCTTTTCAAAATTATCCTCTTTTCCAATATTAATAGTATTATCCTATGTAAATCTTTTGAGTTATCATTTTAGGGTAAGTTTTCACTTTTTATTTTCTAGGGTGAATTAAAATGTTTATAACTTTTCTACCCTAAATTTTAGAAACATATTTATATTTACATGAGGCAAATATTATTTCACATTTTGAAAAAATATTTTAAGAGGGAAATGTATTATGTTTAAAATCTGAAAATCAAAATTCAATTAAAAAGATTATATTATCCTTTCCTATTAATATGTTGTTGTGTATAAATGGGTTTTAGGGTTTGTCTTATTAATAGGATTTTTATGCTTTGGTAAATGGAAAGAGGGTACCTTTGATAATGATTTTAAATCTTATTGGTACTTTTCTTATTTTATCAAAGAAACATTTATATACATTGCGACAAATGTTCTTATATTATGGCCCTCTTGATGATTTATTTTGATATATTATTAATTATTAAAACTAATATTTAATATAGGGATCATTTTAGAGATTTGAGAACATTATTAAATTATAATGAAGCCCTAAATTGAAATTCATTAAAGGTTATCTAATTTTGGATTTGGTGTGCAGGAGCTTTACATCATAAACAGGTGATGATAACCAAGTAAATTATCCATAGATGTGACAAATATTATTTGTAAATACGAGAAATGTTTTATTCCCTCAAACCATATATATGGTTAATTTTTTGTAATTATTTAGGGTAGTTGTAGGATTAGGTATTTGTGAAAAGGTATGACCTTTCGCGGGAAACTATTGGAATTGATATAAATATTGAGTCATTTAACATTCAAAAGACATGGTCATTAGATTAGAAAATATTTTTCTGAGACTCCTGAGAAGGATTCAACTCACAACTGCTGTTGTGAACCTTTATGTACTATTTTTCAACATCTATAAAGATAAGTTCCATTTCCTTTATTTGTGGTTATTAGTTATTTGGATGCTTTTGATTAGTCTTTCAGATATTCTATTAAATAGAGTGTTTCACTATGTTGAATTCCTTGAGTATCATAATTCAAAATTAATATATATATAGTTTAAATATCAATTGAAAGATCTTTGTATCTTCTCTTAATTTTATCGATCTCTTAATTTGAGTTAAATTCGATAATATTAGCTATATAGATTGATTTGAATTATAAGTTAAGTGGAAGCCTGTGAAGTGATGGTCTTGTCTTATTAAAGCAAGTTTTTAAAATCGTCTTTGATCGTACGTAGGATTGAAAGTGTTTTGACTCTATAACCCTAGTACTGAGAAGGCATTGATCTAATCTTTAATTGGAAACTGTCATATTGGTTCATTTGTAGTTTGTAGATCATTAAATCTTGATTTCAAAACATTACTTTTCCGGCTTTAGTATAATCCATTTAGTCAAGTATTATAGAATAGAAATTTTTAGTAGATTTGTTGATTTCCTCAAAGGATCATTTACCACCTTTGAAGGAATTTTGTTTTGTGCACGCAGTTGTGTGACACGGAGAATTTGATATTACAAAGTGAATTTAGGCCTACCAGCCTTGGCTTGATTAAGCCAGAATTGTAGAGATATCAATTTGTACCTATTAGTTGGCCAAATTTGAATCATCATTTTTGGGCACCAACAAATTGGCGACTCTACTAAGGACCTATCTGTGAAGGATATTTGCAAAATATTTGGTTACAGTTATAAATTTTGAAGACTCTACTGGGAGAGAGGACTCAAACTATGTATTTCCTCACAGAAAGTGAGGTGGCGACTCTAATTTTGGTTTTAGGAAAGATTGAAATAAGTATATGCAAGGAAGGAGATCCCTTAAACAATATCAATTTGTTGAATTAGAACCAAAGAAGAGGAATAATAATTCAAAAAGGAAGATGTTGTATGTGCTTCCCAAAATGCAGCCTAACAAGGATGATCAGGAGTTTGCTTGTGAACAATTCCCTAATTCAAGCTATCATAGCTAAGAGAGTAGTGAAGAAAACTGTAATCTCTTTTCTCAAGGTAATAAAGCGAGACATGAGCCCCAACATGATCTGAATTAGGGAATGACTGAAAGAGAAAAGAGAATTAAAAAATGGGACACTGTATTTCATGAAATGGCTGAAGCTAGATCAAAAGATGAAGAAATTGTTATGGCCCTTGAGAGGTAGCCAAAAGAGATACTAAGGAAAATAGGAAAAATAAGAAATACAATCAGATCACCCAGAGATAAAAAGGCTCCTAAGGATGATAGAAATGGAGTTTACAGTCCTCCACATAAGAATAATGGTGGACATATCTTTAACAGTGATCATACCAATCCCTTGTTCAAAACAGACAATAGAGGAAGGATTGCAAGAAACATCAATGATTGAGAAGAGAAAGATCATTGGGAACAAAGGAATGATAGGGAACAACATGACCACAACATTGGAATGAATATCCACATGCATGATCAACATAAACAATATAGGCATCATAATGATGAAAAGATGTATGGTGGATATCAGCATCAAACTTACAATGTGCATGAACAGTTTAGACGTCAAGATAATACGTATCAGAATAATGAAGATCAAAATTAGAATAATAGAAGTGGTGGACACCAGCATAATAGAGATTAAAATCATAGTGTGAGAAGCTATAATGTTGATTCAAACTTTGGACAAGGAAACAACAATGGCTACCTGCAGTCAACTAAAAATATACATGACCAACACATTAGTGTTGGAAAGCAACTCAAAAATGCACAGCCATATGAAGATACCCTTTGCACACAGCAACCTAAAAATGTGTGTGGCTTGCACAATGAGAACGTGCACTATGAAGAACACAATCACCCACAAAATAGGGATATGCACAGTTTGCCTAATGATGATAAGCATCATCAAACTTTTAGTCACTCTCAGCATTCACAAAACTAGTTTAATAAAGTGGAAGAGCAGTGCCTGCAACCAGATATTGATTCATGTGACCAACACATTAAAGTTGGGAGGCAATATGAACATGTGCATGTCTTGTACAGTGAGGATGTGCACTATAAAGAACACAGCCACACTCAAAATCCCAAGACTTATACGCACCTTGGAAACTACATGCAAGGCATGAATAGTGATTATAATGCACATCATCCTAATGTACATGGGATGGGTGATAAATACTCGCAACCCTATGGAACTCTTACATGGGGAAAAAGAGAGCACCATCATATTGATATGCAGCTTGGTGGATACTTTACGCAACATTATGGAGGATACTTGCAAGATAGAAACAGTGCTGGTGAACAAAAATATATTAATATGCATAATGTATATGATCAAAATAGGTTAAATTATTTTAATGCAGAAGATATGTGTAATATGCATAATCAGAATTATAAAGTGTTTGGATATGCACGCAAAGATAATCAAAATTTTGATGCACATAAATATTACAATGCCTGTGATCCAAATGCTATAGATTATGAAATATTGGATAATACATATAGATATCATGATGTGTAGAACAAGTATACTCACTTTAACCATAGTGGTGGAAATCCTATACAACAACATCATGCACAAGGTCAACAGAATATGTGGCATCAAAACCAAAATCATGGACATCATAATCAACAAGCTAATCATTATCAGAATAATGGTATCATAGACAACAATGTGAACTATCAGAACCAATAAAATGGAAGTCATCAAACAAATAGCCAGCCTAAAGATTTGAGACAACAAAACCATTGTCATCAGAGTCCAGAGCCATGTCAAGCCAGTTACATACAACATGGGCACAAAGGATATGCACATAATCAGAGGAATATGGCTCAACAATTTCACACCGGCCAATATGGAAGTCAAGGAGGTCAAAATCATAGAGGTAACCCTATTTTACAAAATTATTTTTTTCAAAATAATGATCAAATTAGAAATCAAACAAATGTCAGACTTCCAATAGTAAATGAGAGATATAAACAGTTGGATTTTTCAAATATTTTATGTTCTCCTGACCCGATACCAAATAAATTGAAGTCCGCTATTCCTAAATTTATCGATGATGGGTCACAGTTAGCAGAACAACATGTTATCAATGTCAAAAATGTTGTATATGAATTTGACATAACTTACGAAGATGTGCTTATGAAGCTATTTGTGCAGTCTCTTAAAGATAGTACAAATGAATGGTATAGAATCTACCTAATGGATCCATTAATTATTGGCAAAGTTTTGTGAATCAGTTTATGGAAGAATTCATGGATCATAGAGATCCATCTTTTGCATCTCATGAATTAACTAGCATAAAATAGAATGTGAATGAGACAATGAAAGAATTCAACAAAAGGTTTAATAGGGTGTTAAATAAAATTCCAAAAGATATTCACCCTATGGATTCCTTTTTAATAACCTTTTATTTAACAACTTTTGATGTCAAAACAAACTACGAGATAAGGTCTCATAACCCGACAATATTACAACAAGCATTCAAAATTGCATTAACTATTGAAAGTAATAGAATAGTTTCCGAGAGAATGGATAAGAGAAATGATACTAGGCTTTTCAACTCTACAGCCCCAAAAAGGAATGCGGAAAGCAATAAGATGGATGAATTAGTAAGTTTCGTAAAAAAATTACAACCAAATAGAAGTCATTTTCAAGTAGGTAAAAATGACAAAAAAATTTAATAGAAATGATAGGTACATGTTACAAGACATGCCCTATCACACTGACTGGAAGGATGGAAAGCCTTTGAAGAAACAAATGGACACTCCAGGCCCACTTAAGAATAATAATCATTTTATAGAGGATGAGCTTTGGTGTGATATTTGAAAGTTGTCCCACCCACAAGAACAATGCCTTATAGCACAAAAAATTCTGGAAGAAGGACATCAGAGGTGTGAGGAGAGACCTGTGATAAATGCTTTGTCATCTACCCCTTTTTGGGCAGGAGATAGTGATGATTCTGAAGGAGATTATGTGCCAAATGAAGATTATAGGAGTTTGGAATACCAATAGGAGCAACAATTTTTTTCAGACAGTGATGAGAATCCAAAAATTAGAGGGACAACAAAAGAAGAGAAAGAGGCATACATTGTGGCAACATTGGAATAGGTTCGTAGCAACTATCACCTAAGGAACAGAACTGTAAATCCAGGTAATGAACAGGCGGCAAGAATGTTTAAAATTTTGAACAAGAGTGGTGAGATAAAGAAAGGAAAGGTGAAGATACCTTAAAGGCAAGTTGATCAAACATTAAAGATAAGAAAACCAATAGACAAGAAAAGCAATGGTAAGCAAATTTCTAACTATGCTTCATTCATGTCTCAAGCATTATCTTAGGTAAAACTTTTTGTCCCTCTAATGGAAATGATGAAATTAACTGATTACAGGAATGGAATGCTCAAAATAATAAATAATGTTGTTAAAAAGGATTCAAAAGAACAAAAGGATAATGAAGAACTACCAGTTATTTATCTAGGAACTTCTATTAATGAAGATGCTACTAAAGTAGACCCTTTCTTTCTGACTTTGTTGATAAACAATAAATTAGTTAAAAATTATATGTTAGACTTTGGAGCAGCAGTTAATATTATACCTCATGAAGTAATGAAGGAATTAGGAATGAATGTGGATACTACTTTTGGAAAATGCTATGCTATGGATAATAGATCTGTCCCAGTTATTGGAAGAATGATAAATGTTGAATTCAAGTTTCCTTCTTGTCCTGAAAAGTCTTATAAAATTGATATTATTGTTGTAGAAGTACCACCTAGTTATGGGATGTTATTATCTAGATAGTGGTATAATTTGGTAGGTGGTAATGTCCAATTATATTTATCTTATGCTTCTATCCCAGTGAATGACAGGATTATAAGGATTGACAGGGAACCAAGGTCTACTTATATCATCGAAGAAGTTGATCCAAGTCAGATTACATACTTTTGCCATATAGATATGGAGAATTTCCAGGTAAGTATTCATAAAGATGTTGTTGAAAATACTAATCCTATTGAAATACATGCTAAGGAAAATAGTGATCTCATTTAGAAAATATTTTTTGATGGGTCATGTAGCAAAAGTGGTAATGGAGCAGGTGTAGTTTTTATATCCCCAAATGGGAAATCTTTTAAATATTCCTTTTTGTTGGATTTAACAATACTGTAGAGTATGAAGCACTCTTACTATGTCTAAAAATAGTAGGTAAGCATGGTATTAAACTTCTTTCTATTTATGGGGATTCTGAATTAGTTGTATCTCAAATTCGGGATAAGTTTGTTATTAAAAATCAAAATCTAAAAAGGTACCAAAATGAGGTTTGGGATTCCATGGAATGTTTTGATGCTTTTTCAATAACTTGGATAGATAGGTCTGAAAATATTCTTGTTGATTTTATGGCTAACTTAGTAGTTAAGCATAATGATATCTCGTGTGAAGATATTGCATAGGTAGAGATCAAATCAAGACCAGCAATACCTCATAACATTCATAGTTGGCAAGTTTTTGAGGATGATAGAGACATCATAAAATTCCTTGCATGTGAAGAAAGGTATGAAAATTCAATTATTAATTTGAATGCTTATGTTGAAATAGTAGAAGGAAATAATACTCTATTTGGGAAAGAAGTAATTCAACTTAAGACTAATAAAATCCTAAAGTGTCTTGTGGCATTAGAAAGAATGTTTGATAATAAGGATTCTAATAGCAAAATTGAAATTGATAATACTACTGTAGAGGAAGTGGAGAAGATAAATTTGGGAAATGAACATACCCCTAAAGAGGTTTTTATTGGTAAGAAACTTACTCCTAAAATTAGAGAAGATATTATTGGTATACTAAGAAAATACAGACATGTATTTGCTTGGTCTTATGATGATCTTAAGGCATATAGAGAGACTTGTTCCAACATGAAATACCCCTAAGACATGATGCAAAGACCAATAAATTTGACTTTGGCTCCTAAGATGAAGGAGGAACTAATCAAGATGAGGAATGCCGGTATCATCAAACCAATTAGGCACTCTACTTGGGTTTCAAACTTGGTACCTGTTAGGAAGAAAAATGGAGATATTAGACTTTGTGTGGATTTTAGGAACCTAAACTTATCTTCATTAAAGGACAATTATGCACTACCTAATATGGATGCATTATTACAAAAGGTTACTGGGAATGAATTGTTATCCATGATGGACAGGTTCTCTGGGTATAATAAAGTGACGGTTAAAGAGGAAGAACAATATAAAATAGCATTCACTACGCCATGGGGCACATACATTTATGCAAGGATTCCATTTGGACTTATGAATGTTGGGGCTACATTTCAAAAAGCCATGGATGTGGCCTTTGATGAATTCATTGATGTTATTATGGTAATATATTAGGACAACATCACAACTTATTCCAAGAGGGAAAAAGACCATTGTAAGCATTTAGAACAAATTTTCAAAAGAGCCCTCGAGTATGGAGTATCCTTAAACCCAAAGAAATGTCACTTTGGGGTAACTGAGGGTAAACTTCTTGGTCATATTGTATCTAGAGAAGGACTAAGAATAGACCCAGAAAGGATTGAAGTAATTGATAAGATTCAGATTCCTAGAAATGTTAAGGGGATTCAATCTTTCTTTCGACAAATCAACTTTGTGAGGAGGTTTGTCTCAATTTTTTTAGAAATTGTCAAGCCTATTGCAAAGATGCTAAAGAAGAATGCAGTTATAAATTGGAAAGATGAGGTCTTAGAGGCTTTTGCTAGCATTAAGAAAGCAATCAAAGAAGCTCTAGTTTTGAAATCTCCTGATTTCTCAAAACCAGTTCAATTGTTCTCTTTTGCTTCTTTTCACACCATTGCAGTTGTCCTATTACAGAAAAATGATGAAGGACATGAGCAACCAATAGCCTTCTTTAGTAAAACCTTACAATCTTCTGAGGTAAACTATGATATACATGAGAAACAAGCTTATGCATTAGTTAAACTAGTAAAATCATTTAGACCTTATCTAGTCGGAGCTAAGATTGTGGCATATGTACCTAATGTAGCAACTAAAGACATATTGAGGTAATCGGAAGTCACAGGTAAAAGATGTCGATGGATTAATCAGGTTCAAGAATTTTATATTGAGATTCAAATCACTAAGTTAGTAAGAGGGAAAGGGTTGGCTAGACTCATGGCAGAGACAAATGTAGATGCAACCCAAATAAACCAAGTAGATTCGGAAAATTCAGAAGCTAGCATTGAACATTGTCCATGGTACACAAACATAGTCTACTTCTTAAAGCATATGAAGTGTCAAGAAGGTTTAAATGATAATCAGAAAAGAACTATAAAGTTGCAAGAATCAAGGTATGTGTTGATTCAAGGAGATCTGTATTGGAAAAACAATGATGGTATCCTTTTATTTTGTCTAGACACCTGTCAGGATCAATCAGTTACAAAATATTTACACGATGGGGTATGTGGTGGTCACTTTTTAGTTAAGACAATAGCTCATAAGATATTGCAAGCTGGATATTATTGGCCTCATGTATTCAGGGATTGTTATGAATATGTTAAGAAGTGTGAATCATGTTAGAAGTTCTCTGAAAAACTGAAATACAATGGTGGTTTACCCCTTATTCCTTTACAAACTGAGGAACCTTTCAAATTGTGGGAAATAGACTTTATTGGGGTGATTTTAGATGCTTTGAGTGGAGGTCATAAATGGATATTGGTTTCAACAGACTATTTTATGAAATGGGTTGAAGCTATACATGTGAAACAAGCTACAAGTAAGGTGGTCATCAAGTTTTTAACAGACAACATACTTACCATATTTGGAGTACCTTGCAAAATCCTTTGTGACAATGGTATGTGTTTCAGATCTAAGGAATTTTTTGAATTTTTCAATAAATATGGTATCAATTTATCATATTCTTCCCCGTACCATCCGCAAGGGAATGGTCAAGTGGAATCGAGCAATACAAATATCATAAAGATCATCAGGAGAATGTTGAGCAATAATAAGAAGGCATGGGATTCAAAACTGAGCTTGGCTTTATGGGCAGATAGGGTGACAATAAAAAGATCGACAGGTTTTGCTCCCTATGAATTGGTTTATGGGAAACAAGCAAGGTTACCATTAAATAATCTATTGCCGGTTTATAGATTCATCCAAGAAGAAGAGCTTGAGGACATAAATTTTATGAAGGACAGGTTGAGCCAATTAGTAGAGTTAGATGAGATGAGAAGAAGAGCACAAGAAAGAAATCTTCAACAACAATAATAGATTAAGACCCTTCATGACAAGAGAGCATCAAACGGGTCTTTCAGAGAAGGTGATTGGGTACTAAAATGGAATGCAAGAGATCAAGGTAAAGGAAAGCATGGTAAGTTCGATGCATTATGGCTAGGACCCTACATGGTCATCTCAAAAGCAGGTGAGAATTCTTACCATTTACAAGATACTGATGAAACTATTCAGGAGTTCCCAACTCATGGTCAATATTTGAAGTCTTTCTTCTCTTAAAATAGGGAGTATTCTCTAAACTTGTACATTATTTTGTGTTATCCTAGTTTCATGATTCTTTTCTTACTATGGTCTGCTTCTTCCAAAGATAACTGGACTCTTACTGCATCTAGGCATGAATGCATGTCCCCAATTGGAGCCACTATTGACACCTAATTTTGCAAAACTAAAATTTAATAGGGAGTAGTTCAATACTCAAATATTTTATGCTCTTTTATCCTGATTTATTACAAACCCTAATATTTACCATGCACTTACATATGAGGAATATTTAGGATAAAATACTTGAATAATTATCATGATTTTAAATAGACTTTTCAAATAACATAGTTCTAAAAAATAAAAATAAAAATTATCTATAACAAGTCATTTTATTGATATGAAAAGGAAATACATAAGATTTACAATATAAAGTTTAAACATCTAAACCCATCCGGGTTACCCCATTACAACATATATTGCAACTAGCAGAATTAACCACCTAGTAAATAGGAAACCAAGGTCTCGATAACCATCCACCAAAAAACATCCTTGTTGCCGCCATCTGCTAGCACTCCATCACCTCTGCCTAATCGCCAAGCCTGAAAAACCTCATTCGATCATCTCCATCTTCTGGCCCATAAAAACCCTTTTTTTCAAAACACATGGAACCTACAAAAACCCTACTTCACAACATTCGCCCGCCAGCCCCGGGAAGCCGTAAAAAACACCATAACAAAATAACACTGCCAACATGCCTCCCACGTTTGAGCAAACAAACACCCGCCAGTCGTCAACACCAAAAAACCACTTTACCATTTGAGACACTAATTCAGCACCAGCACTTGCCCCTTTCGTCGACCACGCATCTTACGGGGAACATTCACATAAACCGCTCTATCACAGAGCAAGGCCTTATCTTCCGCTTGTAGCAAAGCTTCTTTCAAAATAACCAGCTTCCTCTCGATGTCTACGCTATAGGCTTCCTTATCAACTTTTCCCACCACCTTAGAAAGGGAGCCTTGCCATATTTCACCCCTTCAGCTTCATCCTCAAAGTATTCAACATAATTGAAACCCATTCCCGGATAAGCCCATTCCAGAATGGAGTCTAGCCACATCAACAAGTCCTTTCCAAACAATCAAGTCATGAAACACTTCACCTCCACTTCTGAATCCCCAGAATGTAGAGCCCACGCAATGAACATGGACACCACATCCACGTTTGAACATCATTTCCATTGGTGTTCTTGAAACTATGACCCCAACACATCTAAGGCCATCATAGCAACCTCCTAATCCTTGAGCACTAAGAGCCCCATCATCCTCTCACGGCTCACAGGTCCTTCAAATGATTTTTGTTGCTTCTCTGTCCCTACCGAGAATGTCGCCTCCATGACTAAATTTGCGGTCACCCAAAAAACTAGAGGAAAATGACCTATAATTTTCTATGAATAGAGGTGAAGAACACCTTTCTATTTAATAACCCTGCGCTCATCATTTCTGTAAAAGCCTACTGCACTTCAACATTCAATCATGCCAAAATTACAAGCTCATAAATGAACTTTGCAGTAGCACACATCATTAGAGATGATGCTCTCATCAAGCAAAGGATCGTTGCCAAAAAGCTGTGGAAAGGAAAAGAGGAGAAGTGAAAAAGGTCGCTTAAGTCACTTCCAACGGCTAAACCTCACACCAAACAATTTAAATAAATTCAGCCCAATCATCACATAACTCAAAATAAATGTCATCCTCCAAATGCAAAATAGCAGCCCACTTGGAAACAACATCCGCCTCACAATTACCTTCTTGTTTAAGATGCGTTAATTTAAAATCTTCAAAGGTGGACAGCTTTTCATGAATAAGCCCTATAAAATTCTTGAGGTGCCATGCATTCATCCCTCGATTCCTCAATGCATTTATGATAATCTCTGAATCACCCTCAATATGCACCTTATCCACCTTCAGCTTAACCCCCAGATTAACAGCAAGCAAGGCTGCTCTAATCTCTACCATATTATTAGTGTCATCTCGCAATCTCTGAGCAACAAAGGCAATTAACTTCCCACACTGATCCCTAGCAATAGCTCCTGCACCAGAGGGGCCTAGGTTTCCATGCGAAGCCCCATCAAAATTAATCTTAACCCACCCTGCATCTAGAGGAGACCATTTAACATGCATCCTCTCAATAGAAACACTCCCACCCTTCACCCAATTCCCATTCTGAATTTTCAAGTTGGGCCACTCAACATGCACTCTTCTGTCCTCAGCACTATAAACCAATGAACTTTGTTGGGCAAATAAGAAAGAATTCATCACCTCCTCAACCGACACAAAGATCCTTAATTTCACTCGGGCCACCGATTCAAATTTATCCTGAAAGATCCTACGGTTCCTCTCTTTCCACAATTCCCATATAATGATGGAAGGACAGACCATCCAGATTGAAGCTAAGGCCGACTTAGATTTGGGTAAAGGCTAGCATTGAAAAGTCTCCAAGACTATCGTAGGTAAAGGGCCCATCCAGCCTAACTTACCTTTAATATTATTCCAACACTCATAAGCATAGGGGCAATGAATCAGTAAATGGTTTACCTCCTCACATGCATTCATGCATAAGGCACATCTAGTGGGGCCATACATACCAAATCTTTGCCTCCTTTCCCTTGTAAGAATTCTCCCATTTGCTGCTAACCAAGCAAAGGAACCTGCCTTGGGTAAGTAAGCCTTATTCCAACAAAGACTTGTAGGCCATCCCAGAGCAACCTCTTACATTCCCAAAGCCTTATACCCGATCTTTACAGAATAGGAACCGGAAGAAGAAGCCTGCCAAACACTCTATCAGGCACTAAAGAAACAAACACCTCCCTATTCTAAAAAACTTCCAACATCAGGGATCTCTATTCTACAGAGAGTGGAAGATGATCCAGTGTTTTCCAGACCCAACAAAGGCCAAACCCCAAATCCTTAGATTCCAAGTAATCAGCAACCTTGTCACCCCACATGTCAATCATCAGCCTACTTAGCTCCACAAACCTAGCTTTCTTGATCAATGGGGTATAGTTATTCCAGGAATCTGACCAAAACAGAGCCTTCCTTCTGTCCCCAATACTCCAAGAGGCATGATCAAGAATTACCTTCCTACAATCCAACATAAAGTTCCAAACAGCTGATCCACGAGGGGGATCCTTGATTCTAAAAATACTTTCATCACCAGTGTTGCCCAAATATTTGGCTCTTATAATCTTGACCCATAATTTATTAGGTTCCTCATAAATATTCCACACCATTTTAGCTCCCATAGCAAGATTAACCCTTCGCCAGTCCTTCAAACCAGCCCCACCATCAATCTTTGGCTTACAAATTTTCTCCCATGAAATAAGAGGCCACTTCTGATCCTCTTGATTACCACACCAAAAAAATTTCTTCATCCTGCTCGCAATATTCTCTAAAACTTTCCAGGGAATTTTAAGACCGCTCATAGAGTAAATAGGGATGGCAGAGATAACTGTTTGAAGAAGCACAATACGACCAGCAGAAGAAAGCCATTTGCCTTTCCAACTTTCCATCCTCTTAAAGCATTGCTCAGTAAGATCATTCCATAAATTTGGTTTGCAAACTCCTTCAAATAATGGAATACCCAAATATTTCCCAGGTAGGAATCCTTGTTTGATACCTAAAATATTGCAGATCTGCCTTCTTAAACCAGCATTAGTATTAAAGAAGAAAATATCAGACTTGAGACAATTTACACATTGCTCGGAGGCCTTAGCATAGGAATCTAAGGTTTTTTTTATAACTCTTGCCTCCCTCAGAGAGGCCTCCCCCAACAAAAAATTGTCATCAAAAAATTGCAAGTAAGTTGTCGGATCCATCCCAGCAGCAATGGATATGCCTTTCCACACACCTAACTCTCGCTTCCAAGCTATCAATCTCCCCAAAACTTCTACCATAATGATGAAAAGGAAAGGAGATATAGGGTCTCCTTACCAAATGCCCCTTGTAGTTTCAAAAAAACCTTGGGGACTTCCATTCACAAGAATGGAGAACCTAGGGGTTGTCATGCAACTTTCAACCCATTTCAGCCAAGAGTCACAAAAGCCAAACCTCCTAAGAACTGAAATGAGAAACCCTCTGTTAACATGATCATAAGCCTTTTTAACATCTAGCTTTATCATCATCTTGGAAACTTTCACTTTCCAGACAATATGAATGGCCTCATGAGCCACTATAATGCCTTCAAAGATGGACCTATTTGGAGCAAACCCACTATGTTCAGGGGAAATCAAAAGCTACAGCAAAGGTTTCAGACGGTTAGCCATAACTTTAGAAATCACCTTGTAAATTGTATTATAGAGGGCAATTGGTCTAAAGTCCTCAAAGGAAAGGACATGTTTCCTTCTTGGGGATTAAAGCAATAAAGGTGTTGTTGAAATCCTTCAATATGAATCCTTGACTTCTAGACTCCTCAACCACACCCCACAACTCCTCACCAATAATATCCCACGTCTTTTGGAAAAAGTTAGCATTGAATCCGTCAGTTCCAGGGGCCTTTTTCCCCCCCAAGGTTAAAAAGAGCCACCCTCACTTCCTTCTTTGTGACCGGGGACATAAGTTTGGAATTCTGAGTCTTAGATAGAATACATGGGATTCTGTCCAAAATATTAGCCTGATCACCATTTGAGACAACCCCCTCACAAAACAACTTCTCAAAATAAGCCACAGCTTCATCATTAATCAGATTCTAATCTGTAAGCACCCTACCATTACTATCTGCAATTGAAAAAATCTTGTTTCTCACCCGCCTTTCTTTGACAGAGGAGTGGAAGAACTTGGTGTTGTAGTCCCCACTTTTTAGCCACATGTCTCTAGATTTCTGCCTCCAAAAAATTTCTTCCCTAGACATAATTTCCTTATATTTGCTTAGAAGAGCTTTTTCTTTCATGAAAGCCATCTCATCCATCCCATCTACATAAACTCACTCATTTAAGGCTGCCAAATCTTCTTCCAAAAGCTTTTTCTCATGATTAATGTTTTTAAATGAGACTCTATTCCAAATTTTCAACTGTTCCTTAATAAATTGAAGCTTCTTAAAAAATTTAAAAGCAAGATTACCTTCCACCACTGGAGCTGACTTCCACCAACCTTTAATATGATCAGGCAAACAGGGATCTCTAAACCACATTATTTCAAACTTGAAAGGCAACCTTAAGGGAGTCATATCATCTTGAATATTGTAGCAAACAGGGAAATGGTCTGATCCAAAGAGAGGAAGGACAGCAGCCGTGCTAATCCAATTTTCATTATCCCATGGCCTCGAACATAGGAATCTATCAAGTTTCTCCGCAATATTCAAAAAACTACTTCGCCTATTATTCCAATTGAAACCCCCTTCCTTGAACACAATATCCTTTAACTCTTGGGACCACACAAAGTCAACAAAGTCTCTTTGGCTCTTACTACCCCAACCCTGACCACCCATCTTCTCCTCTAAACTCAATACTTGCATTGAAGTCTCCCCCCAACAAAAACAACATTTCCTTATTGGATTGAAGAATATTACCCAAGTCCATCCATAGTCTTACCTTCTCCCCAGGGCTGTTAGGGCCATAAACATTCATAACAAAGAAAGAAGCCATCAGTTGCTTAGAAGAAACCTCCAACCACTGAAAGTTTCCAGACTGCTCCACCAAATGAACTGAAATAGTTGAAGGATCCCACAAGGTGCCAAGACCTCCTGAAGCACCAACTGAGAAAGAAAAGAAACATTCACATTTCCTAAACTTCTTTTTAAAAGCCAGCTCCTCACCCGATTTAATCTTAGTTTCTTGAAAGAGAATTAAGTCATCCCAAGCTTGATCAAGACCTCTCTTGATCAAGCGAAGCTTTTTAGGGGCATTGCAGCCCCTGACATTCCATGAAAGGATCCTCATTGATGTCGGGAAAAGGTATATCCCTTTCCCGATCTCAGCAATTTTGTTTGGTCTGTTGCACAACCTGCTAGTTCTAGTTTCTCTTTTGTGGAGTGAGCTCCTCTTTTCTTCCTCTCACCCAGCCTAGGGCCTTTCAGAGTTGAATCTTCTTGCCCTAAGCCTCTTGGACTAAGGATATTTAAAGTATCAAAGATACCTAGATCATCTTCTCTTTCATCCTCACTACAATCCTGTCTAACACAAAGGCACCAATAAGGTCCCCATCGCTATCTCTAACATCCTCAAAAAGACCTTCCAAATTTCGTATGGGTGATATCCATCCATCCAATGGGTCTAGATTCCCTTTAGGACCCAACCCCACTTTATCTATTTTGCATACTAAGCCAGCACAGTCTGAAAGGTCATCCACACTTGGATGATCACTTCTATCTCCTATATTAGAAGAATTTTGAATTTATTCCAAGGCTGGACCACTCTCTATTGCCAGTGCTCTATTAATCTCCTTCTTCTGATGACAAGGGTTGATCTCTTTAACCACCCATCCCTAAGGATCACCATCAACAGCCAGAATCTCCTTCGGGAGTCTAAGTAGAGAGACATCATTAGGAACTATTACCTGAGAAGGATTTCCCTTATTCCACACTGAGAAGGGAGTTTCACTTACCTTTTGTGTGGACATCACATCCCAGTCTGACACAAGCACAGAAGAATCTGTTGGGAATAGAATTTTATCAACTTCAGATAGAAAGGGTCTATCCTCTACAAGAACTTCACTTTCCCAGATAGCACAGACCTCTTGAGTGGAAGATAAAAGACCAGGAATCTCCCCATCCAGAGGTTTTTCTGTCAGTTGAATAAGACGTTGGGACAGAGGAAATTTCTCAGCCATCTTACCCTTCTCACATGCTTAGGGCTCAGAACTACCCAAATCTAAACTTGCTTGATCAATAATCTCTACAACTAAATCCTGCCTCCACTCTCCATGTTCTATGTGGATTGACATATAGATCAGAAGTTTAAAACACATTTGTCTCCAGACTAAGACCCGAGGAGTAATAGCAAAAGATGGCACATCAACAACTTCCTCCCACCTAAATTTTTTTCCCAAAGCCTCCCCAAGGATTTTGATAGTCTCATCAGTCCTATACTCTTCTGAGAGATTTACGAACCTAAACCATACTGGTTCCTCCTTGACAATCTCTTTTTTGGGATTAAAGTTTTCCTCCCATTTCTTAAAGACCATTCCCTTCCCATCCATAAAGAAAGGCCCATTGCAAAGGATCCAATCCCTATCCTCCTTCAAGGCACATATGGCTAGGAGAAAACCATTCTCCAAAGTCTTTAAGGAAATAAAAGAGTTCTGCCAATTTTTTTCACACCAGGCTTTAACTTTTGAATAAGACGGCCATGGCCCAAGCCAATTCATAACTAGGGCTTGGTCTTCCAATCGAGATTTTTCTTCCATCCATTGCGAGTTATTCAAAACTACCTTAGCATATGAGGAGGTCTTAATATTGTTACTATCTTCTAGAGGGAAACCTACCTTATGATAGTTGGGTCCTACAACCAACAAATCTGAGCCCCCTTCTTTCTTTGTCTAGAACTTTTCCTCAATCTGATGAAACCTAAATTCTTTACCAATTGACAGTCTTCCATGATAGCTTTCATTTCCTGACGCTTTCTTCTCCCTCCTCCTTCCATACTAGCCCCCTTCATTCTGAAAACCCCTGCCTCCACCTCCTTTATTTTGAAAACCCTTAGCATAAGGCTCTTGCCCTCTTCTGTTAAAAGGCCACCTTCCATTGTGTGTGTGAAAATTGTACCTGATCTGTAGACACAACACTCAGTAAAACATTAGAGGTTAGCTATAATCAAAATCGTGCAAAATTAAAATCTAATCTAACCAACTGATTTACTACCTTCCAATAGGTGCGAGATTAATGTTCTCAGATTGTTATCGAGATCAGTGACCTAGACGACACCTAAATGAAGGATTTGAATGCAAAAGATGGATATGAAATTGAATGCAATTATTCTATTTTTTTTTATATTTTCTATGCAATAAGAATGATAAACTGATATGCTATGAATGCTATTGAAAACTAATATGCAATGAATGCTAAATGATCTAACAATGAAGATTCTAACAATGATATGAAAACTATGAAATTCTATGCTAAGATATAAAAACTATGCAATTGAAATTGATCTCACAAAGCTTTGAATTCGCAAGTTGATTCCTCAGCCTCCAATTCTCCAGCGTGATTGTGCAAAAATATGAGATGCTTGGATGCAAATTTGAGAGATTTTAGAGATGAATTATGAAGAGCTGAGCCTTGTTTTTATAGAAATCTAGGCTTTGGAGGTGCATGGGAAAAAAAGCCATAAATCACTCAAATAACTCAAGTTGATTTTTGAGTTATTTTTAAATAAAGGATAATTAACTCACAAAAACATGCAAAAGCTAAGCTTTAACTCAAAATAGAGTTTAGCTTTAATTGATAATTGATAGTTGTCTGCTTTTATGATTGTGCATGTTTTATTTATGAATTGATTTAATAATAAAGTGATTTATTTCCAACTTAACTGATTTTAAAAATAAAACAATTGATTTATGGATTAATCAATTATTTAATCAAACTTTTATTAAAAACTATATTATTAAATAATGACAACATGCTTTAATTAATTAAATAAGAATTTAATCAATTATTCATATGATATTAGATTTATTGTCAAAATTAAATAATACAATTAATAATAGATAGAATTAAATTTAATTACACAATTAAGTGGCAAGATATTAAATCTAATTAATTAAATATGAAAATATTCAATTAATCAAACTTTAGGATAAATGTGATTTATTGCCGAATAATTATAAAATTAAAGATAATTATGATGATTAGGAATATTGCTAGGAATATTCCCTGATGCAGAATTTAAGATAATCAATTAGATTTGATGATGTTCAGATGTGCCTTAGGTTAGGACTTTGATGTCGATTTCATTCGAATTGTCGATGTAGGAGGTTAATGAACTTATAGCCCATTTTTGGGGTATTACATTTTGCCCCTCTTTGAATTACTGTGTGAAGCGCAATGGCTCAAAGAAAGTCTGTGTTTGATAGAGATATGAAACTGATTCGAAAGATAAACCAATCTCAAGATAGAAACCGATTGAGAGATATTGAGATAGGAGGTCCTGAATGACCAGAGATAATGTTCACTGTAGCAGCGATGAACCTATGATTGCGAAAAAGTGTCAAAATGCCTGATTCTAAACCTTAGGATTGATAAGAAGTGAGTGACCCATTCTAGACTCGATTGTCTTAGCAGAACTAGCAGGTATCACATCCGAACCCTTCAGTTGCCGAAGAACTAAGGAAAGAACACTATGATCCGATGGTTACAAAAACTGATATAGTTTACAAGATTAGGAGAATACCAGATTGATATGGATCTTGATGAATCTGATATGCCCCAAGTGATGATAGATTTGCCCCGAGCGATGAGGACTTTTGATGAATTAGCAACTAGACGTGATTGTTTGTCTTGATCACTGATGAAAGATATTGATAGACTTGATCGATAGAATTTAATTTACAGACTTTGAATGATGTGCAATACCATGCCCCCTTCGGGATTAAAATTGAAATCTGACAAGAAAAGTCAACGTTGATAATTTAGAAGCATGTTAATTGATTGGAAAAGTGGTTATACACATTCAAGAGCACATTCTGCATCGTTTAGAGGTCCTAGAGACCAAGGTTGACTAGGTTTGACCATGAGTTGACCATGGCTGACCAAGTTGAATTTTTGATAGTTTGATGTTAGATAATCAGTTAAGTTGAATACTGGATTTTTGTGATGATTGAAGGTTGATTATGCAAGTAGTTAATAATATGAATGATCTCAGATTTGAATTTTGATCCCGAAAAAGGATTCTACTTGCTGTTTCGTTGGAGGAACCTTCGTGTGAGATTCAGCTCTTGTTAGAGTGGAAGAGGTGATTTGAAGAATCTTTTAAGCATTGAAGTTCATTTAGCCATTATGAGATCATGCAAAATGCAAAGAGACATGCAAGATGAAATGCAACCTAAGACCTAGGACCTAGTCACTGATCATATGTCGATTTGTTATCATCATTGAACTTTTAGGTAACCGGATAAATCAATACAATGCCCACTAGCTAAAAAAAACCATAGACATGAATATTGATTTGTATGCGCAAGAATCAATACAACACCCACTGGTCAACAACCATGGATATATGAATATTGATTTTGTTTTCAGAATGTCGGATTAGATATAAGCACCAAGGCACAAATGTTAGGATGACCTAAATATCATATCCATTTTGATATAGCAATTTGTATAAGCATCAAAACATAAGCGTCATGATGACCTGAATACGCCTTGCATTGCAAACACATCAAACAATCAAGAGATCATTCTAAATCCAATGTGAATTACCCGTAGTGACCCTTTATCGTTCACATCCTTAGGCAAGATTGCGTTCCACAGTAGGAGAAAGAACTTACTCAAAAAGACAATAGTTAAATCAAACTTCCTTGAATTGTCTGGGTATCAATGGTCGAGGTACGCATGGCCATCCAATTCGAGATAGAGGCTCTTATAGTCGGACACCATTTCAATCCGGAATTTTCAAAGTTGTTAGATTTTCACATACAAGCAGAAAACAAAGAAAAGATTATGCCCCCAATCATCACTCTCTAAATCCTATAAAGGACATCATCGAAGAGCTCGAAAGGACACAATATGCAAAAATCTCAATGCGAATCAGTAAGCATACAAGGAGATAAAAGTATGTAAAAAAGCATAGATTGTTTTCAGTTTGTGTTTGATTGCGTTGTTGTAGATGCAAAATCCTTTCTGGAGACAAGACTGACTGACTGACTCACATGAAGCTTCAAAGGACTCTAACTAGATATGATCCATCTAAGATACATGGGAGACCATAGGATATGACATTGATTGCCCCCAAATTTGAACATTGATAGGATACAGACGCTTGAGCTGATTGGTGTACAAACTGACTTATTGAAAACTGGAAATGTTGAAACAAACTGGGAGATATGTACAACTAAAGCAAGACTGAAAGCTGGGAAAGACCAAGATTGTGCTGATAAATGGAGCGTTTGGAACAAGTGGCACCCATTTGCCAGGTTTTCACCATCTTGGTAGAGATTCTATTTTTGCTACCAAGGCGCCTGTTTCCAGGTTTTCACCAAGGCACTTTTTCTTTTTTTCTTTTTTTTTGTATTTTTCATTTGTCAATTTTTTTGTACTTTTGATATTTTTTGATTTTTTTGAATTTTTTATATTTTTTTATTTTTTTGATTTTTTGATATTTTTTTATTTTTTTTGTGAATCATCAAGGCGCCTATTGCTAGGTTTTCACCAAGATGTTCATTTTTTCAGGACTTTTTCAGATTTTTAAGATTTTTTCAGGACATTTTACGATAGACTGGATGCCTTAAGTGTAGAATTTCTTCAGATGGAGAACGTTGATTGGTTCTTGGAGTTGTTCTCCTTAAGTTGTTGAGAGTTGATAGGCACCAGAGCAAAAAGTAGTAGTGATAACAAAGGGACCCAGCCAATTGGGTTCGAACTTCCCCTTGCGTTCTCGATGTGATTGATTTTTAGGATTTTCTCTCAACACTAGATCACCAACCTGAAATTCTCTGTGTCTGACATTCTTGTTGTAGCCTCTAGACATTCTTTTCTGATACACTCTGAGATGATCATATGCTGCTTGTCTGCGCTCATCTAGTAGTTCCAGTTCTTGTAACCTAGACACTTTGTAGTCTTCATCAGTGACAAGCCCATGCATTCTGATTCTGAGTGATGGGATTTCAACCTCAATAGGTAGTACCGCTTCAGACCCATAAACTAAAGTGAATGGTGTAGCCCCAGTAGGCGTTCTGATACTAGTTCTGTAGGCCCAGAGAGCTGGATTGATCATGAGATGCCAGTCTCTTCCTATTTTATTAACTATTCTGTGCAAGATCTTCAGGAGATTTTTGTTTGAAGCCTCAGCTTGTCCATTCCCTTGAGGATAGTAAATAGAAGACCAATGTTGTGTAATCTTGAATTTAGCACATAAGTCATCTAGATCCTTATTTTTGAATTGTCCCCTGTTATCTGTGATTATAGAGTGAGGGATCCCATATCTGCAAATGATGTAGTTCAGGATGAACATAGAGATCTGTTTCCCCGTTGCTTGTGTTAGAGGAACTGCTTCTACCCATTTTGTAAAATAATCTGTGGCTGTGATTATATGGGTATGTCCATTAGAAGAGTGCGGATGGATAGCACCTATGAGATCAAATGCCCATTGTTGAAAAGGCCATTGTGTAGTAAAGGGAATCATATCTCTCCCTGGAGCATGAATCAAGTTGCCATGTACTTGACACTGTTGACAGTTTTTAGCAAATTTAATAGCCTCTTTCTCCATTTCAGGCCAATAGTACCCAGCCCTAATAAGTTTTCAAGCTAACATTAAACCATTTGAGTGCGACCCACATATACCCTCGTGGACTTCCTCTAATGCACGTTGAGACTCTTCCCGTTCTAAACATCTAAGCAGTGTACCATCTAGACCTCATTTGTACAGATCATTACCAATGATGACATATCGGGATGCAGATCGGATAAGGTTTCATTTCTCAAAATGGTTAAAGGACTTAGGGATGATTTGGTCGTGGAGATAGGAGAACAGATTTTTGTAGCGAGATGAGTCATAACCTACAACAGTGCAGATCATGCGGGTTTCAGGGGAGTCATATGCAAGATAGGATAGGGCTTCCACCAGGAACTCGTAGCGTAGTTCATGTTCGGGCTGCTGTAAGAGAGTAGATAATGTCACCATTGCATCGACAACCTTATTCTCCATTCTGGGTATTTTCTCAAATGTGATAAAGATGAAGTATTTCTTTAAATCATCTACCATTCTCTTGTAAGGAATGAGATTTTCATCTTTGGTTTGGTACACATCATTGACTTGATGGATAACCAATTGTGAGTCTCCATGGATGTGCATCTCTGTAACTCTCCACTGTATTGCCATTTTCATACCATTGAGAAGTGCCTCATATTCAGCAATATTGTTTGTGCAAGGAAATTTTAGTCTGAATGCTTTGGGTATCGAGTATCCTTGAGGAGTGATGAACAATATGCTTGCTCCAGATCCATTTTGTGTGTAGGAGCCATCAAAGAATAACTGCCATTCTCTAGAAGAGAAGTGCATGATAGAGGAATCGGGAAATTCCATTTGCATGGGTGTATCATCAAACAATGGTGCTTCAGCTAATTGATCAGCAATGACCTGTCCTTTGATAGCTTTTCTTTCAACATATTCAATGTTAAATTCGCTCAAGAGCATGACCCATTTAGCTAGTCTACCTGTGAGGGAAGCTTTGCTTAGTAGGTACTTCAGTGGATCAATCTTAGCTACCAAATGAGTGGTATGAGCTAACATGTAATGTCTTAGTTTCTGTGATGCAAAGATCATAGTGAGACAAGCTTTCTCAATCATAGAATAGTTCTTTTCATACGCCACCAATGTTCTGCTTATATAGTAGATGGCTCTTTCCTTTTTGTTCTCATCATGCTGTGCTAGCAATGCCCCCAGTGATGTGGCTATTGCAGAGACATACAAGATCAATGGCTTCCCATCAATAGGAGGCATCAAGATAGGTGGATTTGATAAATACTTCTTGATATGGTTAAAGTTATTCTCGCATTCTTCATTCCATACAAAGGTCACACCTTTATGTAATGTTTTTGTAAAAGGCTATGATATGTCCGCTAGCTGTGATATGAATCTTCTGATAGATTGAACTCTGCCTTGCAACGTCCTCATTTGACTGATATTTTTGGGAGGTTGCATCTCTATTATAGCCTTGACTTTAGCCGGATCAACTTCAATGCCTTTCTTTGAAACTATGTATCCTAAGAGCTTTCCAGAACTGACACCAAAAGCACACTTCTTAGCATTTAGTCGAAGACTAAATTTTTCCATTCTGTCAAGGATCATGCTCAAGTCAATTAGATGTTCAGTTCTGATCATTAATTTTGCTAAGGTATCATCAACATAATCCTCCATTGTTCTATGCATCATATCATGAAAAATAGATGTCATTGCTCTTTGATATGTAGCTCCAACATTTTTGAGTCCGAATGGCATAACATTCCAACAGAAGGTTCCCCACGCACATGTGAAAGTTGTTTTCTCTTGATCTTCTGGAGCAATTTTGATTTGGTTGTACCTAGAAAAGCCATCCATTAAGGAATACATTTCATAGCCCGCAGTCATGTCCATTATCATATCAATGTTAGGTAGTGGAAAGTCATCCTTAGGGCATGCTCTGTTCACATCTCTAAAGTCCGTGCACACTCTGATTGAACCATCTGGTTTTGAAATAGGTACAATGTTAGAGATCCACTCAGCATAGTCTATGACACGGATGAATCCAGCTTTTAGGAGTTTTTCTAGTTCTGCTTTGACTAAGAGTGCAACATGAGGATGCATCTTTCTCAGTTTTTGTTTGATTGGTTTTACTCCAGGAGCAATGGATAGATGGTTACTCCAGGAGCAATGGATAGATGGTGCATAATGAGATTGGGATCCAATCCTGGCATATCTGAATATTTTCATGCAAAATTGATCTTTTTTTCTAATAAGAATGTAGTGAATTTATGTTTCTCTTCTTCTGATAGAGATTGTGCTACATGTACCAGTTGTGGTTCCTCTGTTGTACCCAAATTGATGGATTGAGTGGGCTCAATCAGAACTGGAGATCTATCCTATAAATGACTCAGAAGGACATCAAATATCTCATCCTTAGGTGCCTCAGAGAGGTTTTCACCTTCAGATACATCCTTTCTTTTTACTTTTGTAGGATCTGAGACTGCCACAAAGTGGTTTTCACCCTCAGAACTCTTTTTCTTTTTATTTCTATTTTTTTGACTAAGATATTTGATGTTCGACTCAGTCATGCTAATGCTCGATTCACTGATGGAAGTCCTCATAGGCTCGACTGCATTGAGGTAACAAGCAAGGGCATAGTCACTGGAAAAGGTGTAAACACCATGGCTTGGGTTTGTGAAAGTTTGGTCGATAAGATCAGGGCGTTGGATAGTCAAAGCGGGAAAGGCTTGGGATATGGTGTTCACAAACATGGATATGTCATCATTGGTCCTAACCCGACACTCAAGTTCAAAGGTGATATTACAGCTCAAAATGTTCAATTCGTGAATAGGCTCAACATCATCATGGGAGTCCTCTTTAGCCATAGGTGGATCAGACACATTAAGTTCATTGTTTCACTCTAGACCTACGTTGGGTTGAGATACATATTGGTGAATAACATCAATATATTTCTCTATTATAAGCTCATCTTCTTCTGGAATGGCACCCCATTCATAGTCATTTGACTCAGCTTCTGATTCAGGATCTCTAGGAAATCTTAGAAAATGTGTGAAACCAGGATGAATACCCCAAGAAGGATTACCCTCAGTCTCTGACTTGAATTCATATTCATGGAAATCAGTGTTAGAATAACTACCCCCTTCTTCTTGATCAGTTTGATCACCTTCGAGATTGGCTGGTTCTTGTGGTGCAACCATCTCTTGCGCTACAGTAGGTTCTTGTGTTTCTACTACATTAATTCTTTTGATAGGATCACCTGTATCATCAAGAAGATCTTTGATCTCTTTAGGCAATTTTTCATAGGGGATAAGCTCAGAGCTATCTGAATCATCATCAGAGGGTTCTGTTTCTTCTTTCTTAAGAAGGGGTTCTCCTGGTGCAATTTGTTCTATGACATGAGAACAACCACCTTTGAGATGATAGGGTTTCTTCTTAAACCCTAAGCCACCAGTATCTTTGTTGGCTCTACCAATATGTGAAATGGGTGTCACAAGACCCTTTCCGCTGATTCCTAGAGGTCCTTGACCAGAATATCCCATCTTGGCTATCAATTTGTTTCCTGGACCATATGAATTAGAAGGGATTGTAGGTGCTATAGATTCACTAGGTTGAACAATTTTGGATTCAGAATCATCTTTGTATAGCCATGCAAGCACAGCTTCATCTTCTTCAAATTCTTGTTTGGATACTTGCTCCGCCATAAAATTTCTTTTGTATGCTTCCATAGGTTCTTTAGGTTCTGATTTAGATTGCTTCAAAGATTGTCCATATGACTTGGGCGAGATAGGGAGAGATGTCAGAGACAAGACTGGCTCTATAGTGTATTCTCCCATCCCATTTTCTTTGATATTGATCTCTTTAGCAATGTCTTCCATCTTGGATGTGGAAGCCACATTTTGTTGCTTGATGGAAGATTCTCTGTTATTAGGTACAAGCTTATCGGCACTTTCCTTCAATGTATTGCAAGTTGTACTCAGATTTGCTGGGATAGTAACTTCTACCCCTTCATAGGGAAATTTCAAGCATTGATGGTATGTAGAAGGGATGGCTTGCATTTCATGGATCCAGGGTCTCCCTAGAAGGATATTGTAAGCCAATGGTAGATCAAGCACCTGACATGTGGTATCTTTGATGACCGGACCCACTCGGATGGGTAAGACAATGGTGCCTTTAGAAGCTCTTTCTTGTTCGTCATAGGCTTTTATGGTGATCTTCTTTTGAGGATCAATAGCCATCTCTGAGAATCCCAACTGTGTGATTAAGCTGTAAGAACAAATGTTGAGGTCTGCGCCCCCATCTATCAACACACATTTGACTCGACGGTTCTGGATCAAGACTTCTATGTGCAAGGGCTGATTATGTGGGTGACTTACGGAGTTGTCATCTTCCTCTGAAAAGGAGATATATTATGGAGACATTAGATGACCAACCATAGTCTGGAACCTGTCTAGATCTAGATCATCAGGAACATTAGAGCAGAGCAAAGCTTTGTCTAGGATATCTCTGTGAGCTGGAGATATTCGAAGTAACTCAAACATAGAGATTTTGGCATTGGTATGCTGGAGTTTTTGGACGATGCTGTAAGATGTAGGTCTTGTATCCTTTGGATTGGAAGATTTCGAGGCAACCTTCTGTTTAGAAGCAGATGTGAGATTGAAAGGTATCTTAGGGACATTAGATGAACTTGGTGTTTGTCCTTTCAGATGAGCCTGAGCTTGTGATCTGGTAACCGCATTAGCTAAGGAATGATTTTTGTCTCTTCGTACAATCATGATGACATTGCATCTCTCAGAGAGATATGGTTCAACCATATTGATGACAACATTGTTTCCAGGGTAGGCATAGTTGACTTTTGCCCCCATGTTAGGCTGAGAAGTGGAAACTCCCTTGCCATGTTGTGGAAACGGTTCTGTAAATGTTGTGTGATCATTATTGCTGGTAGGATTATTGATCGTGATGTCCCCTTGATCTATCAAGTCTTGAATGGTATGCTTCAAGTGGAAGCATCCATTAGTTCTGTGGCCTTTAGTCCGATGGAAAGCACAGAATTCATTATCTTTCCACCAATATGGTTTTGGATCCAGATCAGGGTTTCGGATTGGTGGTAAAGAGATCATGTTATCAGCTATCAGGGTTCTCAGGGCAGATTCCAAAGATTCTCCCAGGGGAGTAAACTTTCGTTTATTATCCCATCGTTTGAATGGCTTCTTTGGAGATGGTTTAGCAGATTTTTGCTCTGAAGCTTCAATGGCTTTGGTGGCAAGGGTGAGATTGTAGGCCGGTGCCTTTGATAGGGTGCGGATAGTGTCAACAACACCATCAGAGATGATACCTTTGTTTCTATTCCAACTCTTAGTTTTATCTTTTGAGCTAGATCCAGATTTAGACTTGTCCTTTTGAAGTGTGATTTCTCCTTTCTTGATAAGTACTTTCTCAATCTTGATTGCATTATCCACCATTTTATCAAAAGATACATGATCTTGCATTTGTAATGGATAATTAAGCTCTAGAACAAGGTTATTGATAAAGATTTCAAGTTTCTTCATTTCGGGAATTTGTCTAGCATATAGAGAGAACTTCTTTCTCCACCTCTTGAGGAAAGTTAGGAATGATTCCCCTGGATATTGCTTGAGGTTACAGATATCGATCATGGTGACCGGATATTGAATATTGTAGGAATATTATTGATAAAACAATTTAATCAATTCCTCAAAAGTTTTGATCGTAGAAGGTAATCTCGAAAACCATTGAATGGATGCTCCTCCCAAGGATCTAGGAAAAAGACGCATCAGATAGGTCGGTTCATGCATGAATTCCATGGAGTGCATACAGAACTCTCTGACATGATCTTGAGGATCAGAGTATCTATCATATTTGTCATACTTTGACATCTCCACTCTTTTTGGGAATGGAGGCATATACAAGTCTTTGTCAAAAGGGAAAGGACAAAGGGCCTCCGTGGAGAATTCCTTAGGTTCCTTCTCTTTCTCAATTTTATTCATTTTGACCTGCATAGCGTGCAGCTGGTTCATTATGGCCATCATCGGAGTTTCTTCCTCATGCGTGATGATATCTTCGACATTGAAGTGAGGAGGAAGTTTAGCTCCTTCCTGGGCTAATTGCCAAAAGTATGCCTCTCTATCCACTTTCAAGAAATGTCTCATCATTCTCTTGAATTCATCATCATTCTGACATCGATGGATTTCAGAGGGTGTAGGTTCTTGGTCGGCATTATGTTGAGAATGGTGTCCTTGGGATCCTCCTCCTAGAGAACCATGGTTTGTCCCTGCTTGAGACATGGTAGGAGTTTTTGGGCTCCCTGGAACAGATTGAGGAGGAGTTTGTTGATTACCTCTATGAGTTGATAGAGGAGGTATGTAACCAGTTTTCAATCAAAAGTTACCGAGACCGTCGTCTTTGTAGATACCTGACTTGATGAGTTGTTCAAGAGTTGGACCTGGGGTATTGGTCAAAAGTAAGTTCTGAGATGTTTCTTCTGATTTCTTATGTGAATAAGCTCTGGTCTCCACCATTAACTTTGAATGAAACAGAAGAAAAGGATGAAGACAACTGAAGAACAATTTGATTCGAGAAAATTGGATGACACAACCTTGTCAAGATTATGATAGTTTTGAAGATCTGATGAGATGTGGGTGAAGGATACTGTGCCCTGGATGTATGGGATAGATCGCCCAAAAGATAGCGGACATGAGTTCTCAACACTTAGTCTATTTTTGAAGATTGATTGAAGATTGATAGTTATGACAAGGTTTTGACACGAGATAAAAAGGACTCAAATTGATCAAACAGAAGGCTAGATCGGATTCAAAAGATTAATCTCAAAAAATGGTAGAATGCTCAATAGCTACTGCTCTGTTCCTGACACAATGATATTTTTGACAAATTCTGGAACTAGGCTGGAAACATTAGATATCTTGCAATTTGACAATTTCTGACGACTCTCTCAAATTTTTCCAAACGACACTCTGCAGACTCATACGACACTGGGTAGTCTATGAAACGACAGTTGCTAAACTTGTACGACAGTTGGGTAGAAATGAAACGACAGTTGTAAAAATCGTATGACAGTTGGGTAGCAATGAAATGACAGTTGTAAATATCATACGACAGTTGCTAACAGGATTTTGACTTTCTTGAATTTGCTGGTTTGAAAACTCGTACGACACTGGATTCTCAATCGTACGACAGATGGGCAATACTAAAATGACACTTGACAAAACTCGTACGACTTTTGACTTTCTGAAATGACTTTTGACTCCAGAAAGAATTTACGTCAATTTTTGCAAAATTTAAGGTCTTCAGTTCTGGATTGTTTGCAAATTGTACTGTCTAGATTTTGAAGGTTATACCAGATTTGATCATTTTTAATAGCCAAGTAGATAAACAAGCACGCAGAACAGCAAGCAAGTGATTCCAAGCACATCTGAAAATAATGAACAAGGGAAAAAGCAACCTTGCACATGAACAATCAAGTGACCAAATTGTGCTAATCCCTGAGAGTACTAATTGTGTATGTTCTGAAAAGTTTTGCAATAACACACATATACCTGAAAGTGAAAAATTGGCCTCTCTAGGGTTTTTAGTAATGGTTTGACTCTGCAACTTTTATGATTCAAAGGGGTGAACTCCAATCCTGGTGCACCAGGGTTTTGACACAGTCTGAGAACTTAATCTTCAAGAGCTGCTAGGGAGATCTGACAACCCAACAATGAACCATACCCGTGGAGATTTCTTCCACAAGGACATTTATATAGCGGCTATCACTACCATGGCGAAAATGGCTATTACCGCTTGAGGTTCCGTCAATGTAGTTTGCCCTGTGAAGGGATTGTACGCTACGGTTAACCCTCTCTAAAGGTGACTCACAGATTTATACCATAAGGGGACTTGGCTCTAGATCCAAGGTTTTTGACACCTTTTCACTTTTAACCCAAACAAAGCAAGCAGATTAATCCGACACGCTAAGACAAAGTTTTGTTCCACCAAGGTCTGTGATATCAACTCCACGTGATCTATCAACCTCTCCAGGGAGAGAATGTATCAATCAATAAGAGAAGATGCACTAACCAATTTTGATTCACCAAAGCTCATGATATCAACCCCACGTGATCTATCAACCTCTCCGGAGATAGAATGTGTCGATCAATAAGAGAAGACTCACTAACCAAGTTGAATGTGAAACACACTAAGTATCCTCCCTACCTACAAGGATTCCGTCGTCAAGAAAGATTTCTCTAGGAATCCAATCTCTCAAGAATCATGAATAGTGTTCATAGGGCCTAATTACTATGTGAGCACAGATATATTTCCGAAAGCAAATCTACCAAAAGCATCCAAAAAGTAGAAAGAGGAACACTTAACGCTTAAAGCAAATATGAGATGAGTCCACAAGGTGGAACACTTAACACCTCACACAAGCTGAAAATGAGTCCACAACTTAGAAAATAAGTGAGTTCCTAAAAGCACAAAAGGGTTGCCAAGTGGAACACTTAACGCTTCTGTCATGTTGACCCCTCCCCTTTATGGCGCTGAGATTGCAACCACGGGGCAGAAATGAGGGGCCAGTGAATTAGCGAGTCTAATAACCCAAGATAGCAATTAAGATCAATCACAAGTATTCTAAGACTACTTAATGAATCCTTAAGGGATCACAACCTAGTATCAAATTATGCAAGTGTGTAGAAATAGATCAAAAGCATGAAAAGATGCACACAAGCTTGACACATAAGAGATTTATTTTAAGTCCAAATTGAAATGTTTTCAGAACAAGGAGAATACCTCGTGATCCTTGCAATGCGCTTAGTAGATTCTACCTGATTTTTAGCAATTTTTGTTGAGCTTTTCCATGCAAGCAAGTGACGAACTCTCCAACAAGCAAACAAGCAAACAAGATATGCAAAATATATTCAACTTATGAAAACCATAGGGTTAGCTCTAAAAATCAATTGTTAGGAGCAATAATAACCATAAATTAATCCAAATGACAACTCATATCATGCATTGAATCATATGAAAAATAAGTGCATACCCATCATAAAATTTTAATTTTTTTGCACTACATTTGACCTAGTCAACAAGATCTGATTTTTTTGATATGATTTTGGCCACAAAAATAGAAATTCAGAATAGAGACCCCTACTAAAAAATAAAGATCTTTCCAAAAATGCAAAAATTTTAGAAAAATCTCTTCATTTGTGCCCTAGAGACCCATTTTATCAAAATAGACTAGTTTTTGTAAATTGACTATTTGAGCTACTAAATTGCATCCAAATTTAAAATACAAAAAATAGACCCCCTATAGAATTTGAAGAGCTTTCCGAAAATATAAAAAATTTAGAAAATATGCTGATTTGCGTCAGATATTAATTTTTTATGAAAAATTGAAAAAAATTTATTAAAAATTCTAAATAATTCTGAAAATTCTAAAAAAAATTTTGAAGCTTCCCTGATATGTCTCCAACTTGCAAAAAAAATTTTAGACCAAAACTCCAAGCCATTTGAGAGATAAAATTAAATATTTGAAACTTTAGGGTTTTAGCTCCAAGAATCAAAATCAGCATGCAAAGGTGGGTTGCCCCACGGTGGGCGCCAGAAATGTGTGTGTGAAAATTGTACCTGATCTGTAGACACAACACTCAGTAAAATATTAGAGGTTAGCTATAATCAAAATCATGCAAAATTAAAATCTAATCTAACCAAGCGATTTACTGCCTTCTAATAGGTGCGAGATTAATGTTCTCAGATTGTTATCGAGATCAGTGACCTAGACGACACCTAAATGAAGGATTTGAATGCAAAAGATGGATATGAAATTGAATGCAATTATTCTTTCTTTTTTGATATTTTCTATGTAATAAGAATGATAAACTGATATGCTATGAATGCTATTGAAAACTGATATGCAATGAATGCTAAATGATCTAACAATGAAGATTCTAACAATGATATGAAAACTATGAAATTCTATGCTAAGATATAAAAACTATGCAATTGAAATTGATCTCACAAAGCTTTGAATTCGCAAGTTGATTCCTCAACCTCCAATTCTCCAGCGTGATTGTGCAAAAATATGAGATGCTTGGATGCAAATTTGAGAGATTTTAGAGATGAATTATGAAGAGCTGAGCCTTGTTTTTATAGAAATCTAGGCTTTGGAGGTGCATGGGAAAAAAGCCATAAATCACTCAAATAACTCAGGTTGATTTTTGAGTTATTTTTAAATAAAGGATAATTAACTCACAAAAACATGCAAAAGCTAAGCTTTAACTCAAAATAGAGTTTAGATTTAATTGATAATTGATAGTTGTCTGCTTTTATGATTGTGCATGTTTTATTTATGAATTGATTTAATAATAAAGTGATTTATTTCCAACTTAACTGATTTTAAAAATAAAACAATTGATTTATGGGTTAATCAATTATTTAATCAAACTTTTATTAAAAACTATATTATTAAATAATGACAACATGCTTTAATTAATTAAATAAGAATTTAATCAATTATTCATATGATATTAGATTTATTGTCAAAATTAAATAATACAATTAATAATAGATAGAATTAAATTTAATTACACAATTAAGTGGCAAGATATTAAATCTAATTAATTAAATATGAAAATATTCAATTAATCAAACTTTAGGATAAATGTGATTTATTGCCGAATAATTATAAAATTAAAGATAATTATGATGATTAGGAATATTGCTAGGAATATTCTCTGATGCAGAATTTAAGATAATCAATTAGATTTGATGATGTTCAGATGTGCCTTAGGTTAGGACTTTGATGTCGATTTCATTCGAATTGTCGATGTAGGAGGTTAATGAACTTATAGCCCATTTTTGGGGTATTACATCCATATCTTCGATTCTCCTGAACTTTGACTCCATTGAAGCATGGCACCTGGTTCAAACCCCCATCCTTCCATGACCATTATCGTCCCTCCATCCTTCTTGTTTCTGTTAGTGTACACAGTTCTAAAATTTATTTATATTCCAATGCTATGTTGAAAATTTGAAATTATAAAATAATTATTCTTGCTTAATTATCCTAAAAAATGAAATAAGGTTGTAATAATATGTTATTTAAATAGTTTGAAAAATTTTCTATAAAATGTTGTCAAAGTGTATCAAAATAAAATGTTTTAATAAAAAAGGGTTTTTAAAAGTAAAATATTCCTTTTTGAGAAAAAATAGTGTCGAGAGGGAGTTGAACACTCAACCTCTCAAGCCTACCCTCTTTTCCTACCTACCTACCCCTCCCCCCCTATCCAATTAATCTATGTTATTCCTTGAAGACATAGGTTAGAGTAGAAAGATATAAACACATTATTTTTACTCTATGATAAATTTATGTTATAATATATCCTTTTTTTTACCTCGATTATTTTTTAAAAGGTTTATTAAAGTAAATTGCATCATTTTAGGGTTGCTTTTCAAAATTATCCTCTTTTCCAATATTAATAGTAGTATCATATGTAAATCTTTTGAGTTATCATTTTAGGGTAAGTTTTCACTTTTTATTTTCTAGGGTGAATTAAAATGTTTATAACTTTTCTACCCTAAATTTTAGAAACATATTTATATTTACATGAGGCAAATATTATTTCACATTTTGAAAAAATATTTTAAGAGGGAAATGTATTATGTTTAAAATCTGAAAATCAAAATTTAATTAAAAAGATTATATTATCTATTAATATGTTGTTGTGTATAAATGGGTTTTAGGGTTTGTCTTATTAATAGGATTTTTGTGCTTTGGTAAATGAAAAGAAGGTACCTTTGATAATGATTTTAAATCTTATTGGTAGTTTGCTTATTTTATCAAAGAAACATTTATATACATTGCGACAAATAATCTTATGTTATGGCCCTCTTTATGATTTATTTTGATATATTAGTAATTATTAAAACTAATACTTAATATAGGGATCATTTTAGAGATTTGAGAACATTATTAAATTACAATGAAGCCTTAAATTGAAATTCATTTAAGGTTATCTAATTTTGGATTTGGTGTGCAGGAGCTTTATATCATAAATAGGTGATGATAACCGAGTAAATTATCCACAGATGTGACAAATGTTATTTGTAAATACAGGAAATGTTTTGTTCCCTCAAACCATATATATGGTTAATTTTTTGTAATTATTTAGGGTAGTTGTAGGATTAGGTATTTGTGAAAAGGTATGACCTTTCACGGGAAACTATTGGAATTGATATAAATATTGAGTCATTTAACATTCAAAAGACATGGTCATTAGATTAGAAAATATTTTTCTGAGACTCTTGAGAAGGATTCAACTCACAACTGCAGTTGTGAACCTTTATGTACTATTTTTCAACATCTATAAAGATAAGTTCCATTTCTTTTATTTGTGGTTATTAGTTATTTGTATGCTTTCAATTAGTCTTTCAGATATTCTATTAAATAGAGTGTTTCACTATGTTGAATTCTCTAAGTATCATAATTCAAAATTAATATATATAGTTTAAATATCAATTGAAAGATTTGTGTATCTTCTCTTATTTTTATCGGTCTGTTAATTTGAGTTAAATTCGATAAGATTAGCTATATAAATTGATTTGAACTATAAGTCAAGTGGAAGCCTGTGAAGTGATGGTCTTGTCTTATTAAAGCAAGTTTTAAAAACCATCTCTGATCGTACGTAGGATTGAAAGTGTTTTGACTTTATAACCCAAGTACTTAGAAGGCGCTGATCTAATCTTTAATTGGAAACTATCATATTGGTTCATTTGTAGTTTGTAGATCATTAAATCTTTATTTCAAAACATTACTTTTCAGTCTTTAGTATAATCCATTTAGTCAAGTATTATAGAATAGAGATTTTTAGTAGATTTGTTGATTTCCTCAAAGGATCATTTACCACCTTTGGAGGAATTTTGTTTTGTGCATGTAGTTGTGTGACACGAAAAAATTGATATTACAAAGTGAATTTAGGTCTACCAGCCTTAGCTTGATTAAGCCAGAATTGCAAAGGTATCAATTTGTACCTGTCAATTGGCCAAATCTGAATCATCATTTTTGGGCACCAAGAAAGTTAATGGACAAGCATAAGCTACATTCAAGAACATCTTAAAAATATTGAAGAGGACCGTGGATAATTCAGGTAGAGATTGACACATTCAAATAAACCCTACTCTATGGGCTTATAGGACAAGCATCAGAACACCAATGAGAGTTACACCATTTTCTTTGGTTTATGGAGCTGAAGCAGTTTTACCTTTGGAGGTAGAAATTCCATCTTTGAGAGTCTCATTGCATGGCTTACTAAGTGAAGAAGACTACAGGGTTGCTAGGTTGTAAGAATTGGAGCTACTAGATGAGAGACAACAACAAGCATTTGACCATTTAAAAGTGCATCAGAATCGAATGTCAAGGAACTATAACAAGCACATCAAGCCAAGGACATTCCAAATAGGTGATCTAGTGTTGTTAGAAAACCCTAAAAATCAAGCGGAAAGAGAAAAGAAAGGAAAATGGGATGCAAACTGGTTATGACCTTTTGTGATCACTTCTTCTTTTGGGACATGCACCTACAAATTAGTTGATTGTGATGGGGAAGAATTGCAAGAACCTATCAATAGTATACACCTGAAAAGGTTCTACACATGAAGCAGCTGAAAGCGTATAAAGAAAAAGAGTATCAAAAAATCAGATGAGAGAGCATCCTATTTATTGTACATAGTTAAAAGAGATCTTGAAAATTTCAAAAACATTAAAAAATAGAAAAGGGAAAACAAATCAAAAATGCAGAAAACATCAAAAACAGTGGAAAAACATTCAGAAATGATCCTCAAAAAGATGTTGTCTTGGTGAAAACCTAGAAAATAGGCGCCTTGATGATTTGAAAATAAAAAAATTGGAAAAAGAGAAAATATGAAAAAATTGGAAAAAGAGAAAATATAAAAAAATCGTAAAAAGAGAAAAAATACAAAAAATTGAAAAAAAAGAAAAAGTGCCTTGGTGAAAACCTAGCAAATAGGCACCTTGGTAGCAAAAAAAGAAGGAAAAAGCTTGAAAAATAAAAAAAGATCAAGTCAATTTAATCAGTGAAAACCTAGTAAACAGGCGCCATTGAAAGTCCAAGTCAGTCTCATGCCTAGTCGTCATCCTTGTAAATATTGCATTCACCAACATTTGTATATATTGCATAATAAAACCCCACAGTTGCATTTGCAAGTGCCTAAAGTTTTCGTCACCAATCTAAAAAATGTCCCAAGTCCAACAAATGCAATAACATCAAACTAGGGGCAAATATATTCTAAATGAGGAAGGATTCATAAAAGCAAACATCAATCTGACACCAAATCAATTCATCAAAATATAAGTGCAACACTTACACGATCACATCCTAATCCTAACATCAATCAAACAAACACAAAATTTTGATCCAAGATCTCACAAAGACCTTACCTTTATCAGGATTAAAAGTATGAAATGGATGGAACTATACTTGAAATATGGATTGGAAAAATAGTGCAATTTTTTTTAAGTGATTACTTGATTAATGAAGTCATGTCTTTCTAGCAACTCGATGAAAGTTTTTAAACTAGAGGAGCAATGATGAAAGCATGATATTTTATTGATTTCTGAGTAAGTATCTTAAGGTCAAGGTTTTAAATAATGTATCATCTGTCTAAGGACATGATCATCAAAAAATCATCAAGGACATGTACATATGGTGAAACTAAGATCTTTGTTTATTTACGCAACAGGATACCTTGGATATTTTGATGTTAAATATCATAATACCAAAATCCACTTGCAACACAGAATCTGATGAAATCAATATTCATACTCTCATGATTGATTTAAATCAATGATAGTTGTACCAAGAATGGGAAGGAAACATGAAAAAGGAAAGAGGTATTCATATCGCCATGGTTGAACTAGTGATGGTTGTACAAATTTCAGGTTTCAAAAATTGCTCAATGATGAATATAAGCTCCTAAATTTTTGAATAGTGACAACTAGCTGCATCCATACTAGATTAAATGCATTTAAATTGTTTGCTTTTCATAGCTCAAAAACCGATTAAGAGAAAAAGAAAGGGGGTGGAGTTAATCAAAAATCAAAAATCAAATGTTCATAAAAAAACCTTATATGAAAGAGTGTGTTGGAAATCAAAAATTAAAAAAACAAAGGTGCCTTGCATTACATGTTACATTTAAAAACCATGTTACATTTAAGCTCATTCATCATCTCATTTTAAATCTACATTAGTTTTAGGTCATTAACCTTATTTACTTTAAACTCCATTAAATTACATTTGCATTAGTTTGCCTTCATTTTAGTTTGTTCCATTTAGTCACATTGAATTATCATTATAGCTCATATCATTAAGTTCATTTAAATTACATTTCATTAATTTGCATTCATTTTAGTTCCTACCATCTAGTTGCATTAATTACATTATTCAAGTTCACCTCACGACATTATTAATTGCATTGCATTAATTCATTCTAAACATTGCACTTAATTTCATCTCATTGGTACCTTACATTTTTCATATAGGTGCATTCATTAAGGTTCAGTACATTTAAACATTGAATTATATTCAAAAATAAGTGTATTAGGTCATTGCATTTACATCTAGATCATCATTAATTCATATATTATTTAGATCATTTATCATTGCATTCATAATTAATCATTAAATCATCAAAATTCATCCATTACATTACATCATATAAGTACATCCAAGTTCATCCATTGCATTACATCATCCATACATCATATAATTACATCCATAAACATCATCGCATAACATTAATCATTAAGCCATTACATATTCATCATTATACATCATCGTACATTACACCATGTAATAAATGCATCCATCTAATCTATGTCATTAATTAGACAATCATTTGACCTATAAGCATAAACATGTGCATCCATATCAAAAACTGCATTTGAAAAGCATAAAAATATAGCATGTAGAGGTAGAATCATATAGATCTGCATATCATATAAAAGCACTTGAAAATAAGTCCAACACATAATGACATCATATAAGGTAAATCTATCAATGAATATCAAAGTCCATGGTATCATCAAAGTCCATCAAAATATGTGAATCAAAGTCCATCAAGCATAACAAGTATCGATCATAAACAAACATCATCTGATAAAAGAATAATGGAATAAATATCTCAATATCAAAAGATCATAATATACAAAAGAATGGCTCAATTATATATACATCAACTACTAGATCCACTTGCACCATCAGTGCTCGGGCCTGTATCATGACCCTGACTCGAGCTCACCTATAGCTTGTGCTAACTCATAGTAGCCATGAATGTCTACATCATGCTGCCCAACTGACTGACTTGCTGCCTAATCTCTGAAACATTAGGTTGTAAAGCCTGAACATCAAAAGCTAACATTGGAGCCTCTGCTGAAGGAGCCTGTGGTGGAGCCATAGAAGAAGATGGAAGAACAAAAGATGATGGAATAGAAGAAGAAGAAGAAGGAATCTGAGAAGGATTAGGACCCTATGGAGAAGGAGGTGTTGGAGGTGCTTGTGCCTGGTCCACCAAAATCTGTTCCACCTATGCATCAAAATCTGTAGCTATCTAAGGCCCAACCTGTATGAACACCCAAACTTTATGTTGACCCCATCTAGCCAGTCTATCAACACCCACCTGATGGAGTGCTCTATAAGGACCAACCCTCACCCTAACCCATCTACCTCTCATTTGGACTCCACCTTTAACAAGAGTAGGGGCAGCAATAATAGGAATAACAACCCTACCTCCTCATCTCGCTCTACCAGCTTGTCATCCCCGATGATCCCGTTTCCTAGCACCACCACCATCTCCACCATCATCATCTGACTCCTCCTCAATCCCAGGAACTGGCTCCGCTGAATCTATAAGTCTAGGAAATGGGTTATGCATGAACCATTGCGCATAATCGTCGATCGACATCAACAATATGATCTCTCATATCCCACGCAAGGTGGGGTAGCTGTAGTAATTCATCTCATGTCATCCTATAGTTAATCTAAGGACCCAAAGGTATCTCTCCATCTGTACACAAGCATAAAGGGATAACCCCTGAGGCATCCCCTATATCCATCCAAACTGGCATAAAACCCGGTAGAAATAGAACCACTTGATAATCAAGGGCATCTACCCTATCATCCAATGAGGCATGCACATATAGGGAAGCTATGTTGCATCCTCTAGCCATGGCTCACATCCAATATATGGTCTCCAAACCACCTAATCAATATCATCAATAATATGTCACCAATAATCCACCTTGCCTAGGTGGGCCTACACAACCATCCCCTCGTATATCCAGGCAAAAGGCCATCCATCATCTTGATGACGCATGACAATAGGTCAAGTAATGAGAATGTGCTCTCAGGTCCATAACTAAAGAAGAACTACTCCAGTAGAGAGAGTAGCCCTGTGATGATATATAACATCATGAAGCTCATGATATAACTGAGCTAACACACAGGAACCCCAATCGAACCTGTGAGGATGAGCAATCAAGTCCTCCAGGATCCGGCCCCAACCAACTGCAAACCCATGTCCCCGCTGATCATGAACCAAGAAACCACTGATGAGTACCCCTAGTACTCCTAGAAGCATGAGGAATGAGGTAAACTAAGCCCACTGGATGCTCTCATCTTTGATGGTCAGATCCATCAGATCCATAAAGAGGCATCTGCATACTATATCGTCATACACCTAATCATAATAGATGATCTCCCCATGAGTAGGGATCCTCAGTAACTTGTATACGTCCTCGAGAGTGATCATCATCTCTCCCATCAGTAAATGAAAAATATTATAGTCAGAGTGCGAACGCTCTGCCATAGTGGTGAGAAGACCTCGATTCACACAAAATCGAGGGAGAGAAAGTAAGAAAGATAGACCGCATCGACCTATAACTCGGCACTCTGGTCCACTCAAATCGTCAATCATATCAAATGGTAAGGGAAACAGGCCTCAGACAGCTAGCTTCTAAAGCTAAGCCTATAGAAGCAAGTTTAAACATATCAGAAATCAAAATCATCACATATTAGATCATCTTAAATCAATCAAACAATCAAATCTAATCAAACCATAATCAATTTTCTTGATTCTATTTAGAGAGGATGGAAAATTTATCATCATCCACTTTCTAAATCAAGATTAACCATCAAACATTCAATATCAAATGACTCGAACTGACATCACAAGACTTTCTCAAGATGGGACTCAAAAACCTAAGCCAATCAATACATTGATGACATCAAACTAATCGAAAAACTAACTAAAAGACTCACAAATTTTACCAAACAGGGCATACACGTTATTTCATTGTTTAAATGCGCTAAAACTCAAATGTGATGTTTAAAAAATCAAAAGCACAATGAAAACTATTGTACACGCTATAACAAAGTGTATGTGTTGCATGATATAGTACACATTGCAGGAAAGCCCTATACACGCTACTAAAATTCTTAAACGTACAATCAAATGTGAAAGTGCTGCAAGAAAGGGTGAAAGCGAAATGATGCCCTATCTTTAGCATTTATAAGTGCTACTAAAAAGCTTAGAAGTGCTATGGAAAACCATAGATGTGCAACATGATTTGTATATGTGCTGTTAAAATGATTAAATGTGCTGCTAAATTTAAAAGTTGAAAAAAATAGGGTTTCTATTTGAAAAATCCAAAATTTTCAAAATTAAATGTTGAATTCAGACAAAAGAGGTTGTCAAGGTACATACCGGAGGTCCGTAGCCAAGTGGACGCTGATATCATCGGCCTCGCTCTAACCTATGCTCTTAAATCAGGATCACCATCGCGAAATAGCTCAGAGTGTCAAAGAGGAAAAGTCAAAAGAGAGGGTAAAAATGAATAGTGAAAATGACCTTTTACCCCTTTATATAGCCCATTTTGACCTAAAAGGGGCATTTTTTACAGAAAATGACCAGGGACCAAAATTTTCACACCTATTCAGCCAAATTAGGGGCATTCGTTACCACAACATTGCAAATACATTATCAAAAATGAAATCAAAATTTACTATTAATTGAGCTAACTCAACACAAATTGATAAAAAAAATGCAATATCTTTCACCTAGATCAAATTTCATTTCATTTACGAGGGGCCATACACTTGGACAATTAGGACTGACATCATAATCATCAAATCAAAGCTTAATCTTTCATCAATTTTTTTTCGCTTATCAATCAAGTGGGGCATCAAACATCAAATTAGATCGAATTAGGCATCATATTAGGCAACCTATCATCAGAACAACCACTGAGAACTTCAAATCAATCAGAATTGCATCAATTTTATCATCAAGATCTACATCTTTTATCAAATATCGAATTGAACATCAATCTAATCAGGACTTCTCATCAAAATGATCATGGCATTCTTTAACCAATATGCTTTGCACATAGATTCAAAGAGGGGCATTTGTAATCACCTGAAAATGGACAAGATTAATTCAAGTGAGCAACCAAGACAAAATAAAAGCAATAAAACCAAATCAAACTAAAATCAAAACAAAATTGCAATTTAACCATAATCCAATTTTAATTGAAAATCAAAAGCCATTAAATCAATTTAAATCTAATAAATCAATAAATTATGCAATTAATCTAATTAATTGTATAGTTCAATTTAAATCAAATCAACCCATTTAAGGGGTACACATGGCTAAACGAATTAAATAAATTCAATTATTAAATCCCTATTTTCCCTCAACCACCAAATGGGAGGAAAATGCATCGACCAATGGAAAATGAGGATTGGACTCACATGAATCAAGCTCAAAATGAATCTTAATCACACATAAGATGAGAGCATCTTGGCGACCCATTTTGTCTCTTTGTCCCAAGCTTTGAGGACAATCCATTTAAATTATATGCAAAGGTGAAACCATGGACTTAACCTCAACTCAACCATGATCAACTAAACTCCACCCCCTACCCTTGCCATAATCTATAAAAGCAACACATAAATCAATCAATTATCATCTACAAATCTGAGAATAGCATCAAACATCTTGCATTTTTTAGCTAGAAAGGAAAATATAGAGTTCATTAAGCATAATTTCATTTTGGAATTGAATTCTTAGTTTTCTTATCACTTCATTCTCATTTTAGAGCTATCACTAATGGAGGCTTGCTGAGAGCTTTGCATTAGCAAATCTAAATAGAGGTCCATAGAGTGCTCTTTCTATTCATTTGCTTAATTGGCTTACTTTTTGTGGTAATTTAGTTATTTTATTCATTTATTGACAATACTAACCCTATGAAGGTGGTTTCCATAGCACACACCTGGTACCTACCATCACTCAAATAACATATCTCGTGTATCAAATCATGTATACATAAATAACCAAACTGTTGGAAATATAAATGGGAAGGTAATACTGAGAGGGGGGGGTGAATCAGATATCACCTACTTTAACCTTTTCTACTGATAAAACTTTATGCATGACATAAACAAAACTTGATCATTCTAAGTAACTTAACATGTTAAGCAACATACAAGAAATCACTCATAACACAGTAATTTTGGTAACCTAGAAACCCTTGAAAGGTAAAACTGGGGTGGGGATAACACCCACAAATCTTCACTACTGCAGTAATAAGTTTTTCCTATTAAGGCTTACAAAATGTGATCAATTCATGATCTACCCTGTGAAAGGTTTGCTTTGTTAAAATCTAAAAGACTTATACAGTTGTAGACATGCAAAAATGGACAAAGTGCTTTTAAATTACAAAAATCAATAAAATGCACTAAATCATCAAAAGGGGTCAAATCAATTAAAATGGACAAAATCAATTAAAGCAAAGGAAAAATCAAATAATGAGGTTAAATAATTAAATGAAAGCTTAAAGGGGTGAAAAACACTACATAATACCGATCAAAACAAGAAAAACACTACATAATTGATTTTAATCAATTAATTGTATAGTTGTTTTAATCAAAAATCAAAATGAACCTATTACCCTTACATGGCTAAATTTAATTAATTAATTGAATTTAATAATTCCTAATTTCTTTCAACAAAGTTGAGCAACCAATGAAAATTGAGGACAAAAAGACATAAATCACTCAAACATTTAAAGTGTCCAAAGTTTTGAGACCATTTAAAGGATTGTCCCCTCATTGTCCCCCCATTTATGAACAAAGCAAAGTATTTGACTCAACCAAGGGATAATCATGATTACTTCACTCCACCCCCTACCCTTGGGAAATTACTATAAATAAAGAGCATTTTGAGAGCAATTATCATCTTAGAATTTCATTTGCAAAGCATTGTTACTATAGGCAATTGGAAAGCATTCTAAGAGCATTTTGAGCATTTAGCATAATAATTGTGTCATTTTGAGCTAGAAGCATGGTAGAATCATAATGGAAGCATTGTAGAAGCATATAGCAGCATAAATTCTCATTTTAGAAGTGTCACTAGTGAGGATCTAAGCTGAGAGCTTCACTTACCAATTCTTTCTAGAGAACCATGAGATGTTCTAGATTATAGTTTCATTTTAAATTAGATTTGCATCGTATTTTCTTTAAATTGATGCTATTAGATCTTAATTTCATGAAGGTGATATTCATCATCACACAACAATCTACCTTGCTAAAGGATTTAAAACTTACAACAAAGTAAGCACTCGGTAAAGAGATTACATAAAGTCTATTAAGACTACTCGGTTAAGAGATTTACCCTGATACACTGATTAAAATGTCTCGGGACCTGATCTTTCAGTTTGCACTTATATGTAGATTATAGATCTCCTCTTTACTATATGTTAGTGATCTCTTCTATCTAATCTTTCTCAATTCTGTCCTTTCACTCCTTAGCTCGGTCACTAAACTCTATCTCTGTAAGCTTTCCTTTACTGAATCATACCATTCTACTTACACCCTTCACATTCGCTATCCCTTGCTACTATGTTTTAGGGTTTAGATCTTGACCTTATATAGTAACCAAAACACCTTAACGATTCAAGATCTATAGTCCAGATTTGTTCCTACTGCCGCTTAAGTTATACAATTTTTTGATTGGCTCTAGGTATTACATAGGGATTAATGATTACAAGATGAATGCATAATTACCTCCATAATTCCCTCAACAAACAAAATACAAAACACCACTATCACCAAAAATGATTTACCTCGATCATTGTGCCATTCCAAACTTATATGTCATTCCTGGCTAACTCAGCAAACGTTATTCTTGGTACTCGGTATTCACTATACTCAGCATCTGTTAAACTCTTTGTCACTCGGTAATCATTGCATATGTAACTCAGCAAAAACTATCCTCGGCATAATACAAACATGTAGTGACCATGACTTTACTCGACAATACTATTACTCGGTAAGTATACAATACATAACTCGGCCTTTACAAAATGACTCGGTCGCAGTGATGGCCAACCATCATTGCCTAGATATATGACTAAGTGTGAAGCACTAATGGTCAACAAAACTATAGAGATCTACAATCTCCCCCTTTGACATGACATTTGTACTTACAATTACAAAAGTATGTTGTTTTAGCCTAATACTCCCCCTAAGATATATATACATTCAAAATTGTGTTACCTACCTTAATCCTGTCATGATGATTCCCCCTTGTTTTTGACATGACGAATCTCTTCATTAGTAGGGAGTTCCCAAAATTTCTCTATAAATGGTCCATGCAACACCATGACCATGTATAGTGCATTTTCCCAAGCTGTTGTAGCAAGATTTAGAACTTCTGTCTGCACTTCTAGCTCGGTAGCTAGACTGACTAAGCTCTTTGCTGTGGACAAATTTGGATTTCTCTAAGCTAATTCCTTGGCCTTGACTAACTTTCTTTGTATGGCCTCCAAATGAGGTGTCAAGATAGTTTGCATAGAAAGTAGTCAAGATTGAATCTTACCATCATTAGCCACTAGCTCGGCTAATTTACCTTGGGTATGCAAGATTTTGGCATAATGTTCGGCACTAGTGTTTGCATCCAAGCTTAGAGACTGACTGGTATCCTTAAGTTCTTATTTTAGTGTGTCAACCGGTCATTGATTCTCATCAATGAATTTGGCTATTAGATCTTAATTTCATGAAGGTGATATTCATCATCACACAAATGGTGCCCAGCATGGGGCCCTAGGCCTCATTTCATCATTTAGATCTTCATTTGCATGCTTGTATTCTTTATTTTCCATGTTTATCTTGCAAGAAATTGGTGAAGTCACGCTTACAGGTGATCTGTTCATGCCTGTAGTCATTCTAGCTCGGCAGCTAGACTGACTAAGCTCTCAACTGTGGACAAATTTGGATTTCTCTTAGCTAATTCCTTGGCCTTGACTAAATTTCTCTGTATGGCCTCCAAATGAGGTGCCAAGATAGTTTGCATAGAAATTATTCGAGATCAAATCTTGCCATCATTAGTCACTAGCTCGGCTAACTTACCTTGGGTATGCAGGATTTTGGCATAATGTTCAGCACTAGTGTCTGCATCCAAGCTTAGAGACTGATTGGTATCCTTAAGTTCTTGTTTTAGTGTGTCAACCAGTTGTTGATTCTCATCAGTGAATAGTTCAACATTATAGAATTTGGCCAACAAAGACTATCCATTCACAACTACCTCTTCGGTCTCTTTTACCAAAGTAGACAACTTGACCTGTTTCACTACTATCTTGGCAGATACTTTCTCTAGCATTTTGGTCTCAAACTTTCATCATGACCACTCAAATAACTTATCACTTGCACTGCTAGCTTCATTATTTACTTTTTGAACAATGTGTACAAGCTATTCCAATATGGGGGTGGAACTGTTTACATATGATAATTCATAAACTTCATTAAATATATCTTTTATTTCATATAGGACCTGTTTCTGCTGATGTTCCCTTTGGAGTTCTGCTTGTCTGCTTTTCATCGTCAGCAGATCCTTCAATATCTACATTTTCTCATAAGATAGGTTATCGGTATCCCATTTAGGAATAATAATGACCTCGTCAATTTTTACCTCAGTTTTCTCCTTCTGTATTCTCGGTGGGGTGCTTCCACTCGGCATCTCTACAAGAGCTTGTATTGCCTCTTGCTCCTTAGGCTCTCGCACCTCAATAGATTTTCCTTTTATATCTATTTCTCCTTTACCCTTATCCTCAGCATGAGGACTAACATATTGTCCATCTAACTTATCTCCTTGTTCTTCTTTTCTGTTATCTTCCATAGGAGGACTCTGGATTTTGCTTTCAAGATTTTATGCTTTATCCTCTTCCTCGGCAAATGTAGATTTAGTTACCGGTACTAACTTTATGGGTTCCTCAGTAAGGCTTATACCAACTAACTTGTCAATAGTTGCAACTTTAGGTATGGTAGAACTCATATCAACTAATTGTGTGCCAGCAATTGTTGGATAATCCTTGACCTACAAAAGTACTATGTTACTACCTAGCAAGGATATATCATTTGTTTTCACAGTCTTTAAATTAGCCTCAATCAAAATTGAATTCTTGATGGGGATCTCCTTGGTTATGTCAATAATGTGAACCTCTGATTTGTCCTGATCTTCCACTTCCTTAGGATTTTCGATCTCCATTTTATTCTATTTTATTTCAGGTTCAACAACTTTCAAAGTACTAGCACCCTTTTCTTCATCCTTGTCACACAAAAATCCAAACATTATTTTCCAGATTTTGAGACTTCCTTGTACAACATCCTCAACCTTGTGTTGAGAATTAGATAAGCTCTAAGTTTGGGATCAAACTTAACTCTATATTGTTCAATTATCTATTTGATGCTAGTAGGGGTGAGACTAGACTCAACTTGAGCTAAAGTGCTCTCCCTTATTTCCTTTTCAATTTGCAGAGCATATTCCCATTTCTATGCAACCATGTTGCTTAATTCCTTGGGAATTCTATTTTCTATTTGAATCAGCAACATCTTGAAAATGCACAACATTTCAAGACTAGCATCTTCTACTTTTTCTGTCTCCAATGCTCATGTTCCCAAATTTTAATCCTTTCAACTCATCCACTGCTGCAGAGTTAGTAATCTTATTGCATATTTCATTAATAGTGAGTGGAGTATCCTATTGTGTAACCTTCCTCTTTACTGCTTCATCACTCTCTGTTTCTTCATCATCATCTTGTTCTAAAACAAGTTTCCTTCTAGGCCTCTTTATAACCTTATTCGGCACTACCTTAGGTAGTGTGGATTTTTGCTTAGCAGATGCAGGGGGCATCTTAGGAGTCTTGGCAGCAGCTTTCCTTGTTCTGGGCCTAAGTACTGGTGTTGATGACACTTTAGGTTTTAAAATTCTTTTCTTAGCTGGTGGATCGACAATCACTGGTTTTTCTTCTTTCTCTTCTTCTTCTTCACTATTACTAGTTTCACTCAGTTCATCTTCTCCCAATCCTTGGGTCAAATCCAGTGGTGCATCCTTGTCAGATTCTTTGACATATTTTTCCAAATTCTTCACTATCTTCTTTCTTTTCCTCTCTATGGTGGCAACCATTAATCCCAAAGAGATCTTGGATTTAGCTTCATCAAAATTTCCAAAGTAAGGTGCTTTACTATCAATTTCTTCAACTAGGAGGGTTTTAATTGTAGTAGTAGCTTCATCTATATTTAGTTCATAGGGTAATGGCATTAACCATGAAACCCTAGGTAGGACTGCCTATGCATAAGTAAAATTTGTGTCTACCAGAAAATATATATCCTTACTGTATTTTTCAATCAAAGACACAGGGACTCTAGTCCTTTTTCTCATCTTCTTCTTAAACTCAACAAAATAGTTGTCCATTATTCCATTAAAGTTATCTCCAATCTGATTTATAAATTCATTGATTTGAACAGTGATGGGTCTCTTCTTATCCTATATAACACCTCCATGTGTAGGAAAACACTTCTTTACATAAAAGAACAAACAGATCAGTAAGGAACTGAACTTACACATATAATTCTTTGTGGTACGGATGGAGTTTAGATTCTCAACAAGTTGAGTTAGCTAGAGCTTGGCAAGGTCATACATGTGTCCTTTCTTGATTATCTTCCATGCCTGGTCCACTGCCATATAGGGGACACTGTCCAACCGACTAGATTGATAAAGCTTGTGCAAGATGACTCTAATAGCAAAGTCAATTTCCAGATCAGTTATGGTGGAAATTGTCATTCCTCATTTGTTCCAAATTGCCTAGGTGTTGGCTTGAATATCTTCCTTTCCTACACATTTCATCGTTCTTTTTCCTTCAATTGTAGGATACCCAGTGACTCAATGTATCATCTCCTTTGTAATTTTTACTGGTCCATCTTCCAGCCATAAATGCATGTCATGTACTCAACTCAAAACAATCTTTATCCATTCCACTCTAAAATTTTGCGGGAAATCTAGGGCATGCACTAACCCTTGATTGACAACAACCTTATGTTCTGGCTTCAGCACTCTGTTAGCACATAGTCTGTGATAAGCTTCCTTGATCTCGTAATCACCAATTTCTCCAATTTTACACATGTAGCAAGACCTAATGTCGTTCATTATTAACACATTCTTTGGAATGGAAGATAGGGCTCTATTTAAATCGCCTTTGATCGCACTCTCCGATATAGCCTTGAATACCTTCGACTTGCATACTTCATTTCTTACTAATTGCACATTAAAAACTTCCATCCCTTGTTTCTTGACTGATGCAGATGAAGATGATGCCATTTTAAACAATAATTTCTGAAAATAAATATTTACTCAGTAAAATACCTTTCTTGTCAATAACTTGTAGATAGATTTTGCCGACAGCACGCTGAGAAAATTTAGAATCGCCTTTCTTAGACTGGTTGCAACAACTCTGAATCACTCTCTAAAATTTCAAATAGCATTGTGAAATGAAATTAACAGCAACTTTTCACTTTATAGAATATGAAAAGTAGAATTAGGGCCTCATAAATGCTCCATACAAGATTTGGTGGAATACAACTGTCTCGGCAGACTCACGTTAACTCCGGTTAATTACAAGCCTGGTCGATATAACCGTTATGATACAGCTCAGCATATATAGCATTTTGGCCATAATAGGTGCTCGACATACATTGATAACTCGGTCAAGACACTGATGTTGGCATCAAAAATGAAATTCCCTATTTTGCTCAGATATGTCGTAAGGCATCTTAATCTATACAGATATGGACTTTTGCTCAATTCTATGTTAGGAACTGATGAAAAATAAAACTTTGCAAGACTCAGTTCCAAACATACCTTCCATGCTTAGTTAGAAGAAGTGCGATCACCTTATCCCTCAAATTGGGTGACCGCAGATGTGCTAGCTTCGCTTGTGGTTTCTTCTTCTTTCTTCTTCCATGTCTTGTCCATCTGATTCTTCAATTTCTCACGGATATCTTCATTCAGGTTCTTATCATTGTTCGACATGGGTGATCTACAATCTTTCTTTAGGTGACTGACCTTATTACATTTGTAACATACCATGCTTCCATTCATCCAGCTTTTAGACTTGCCTCTAAAATGAGTCTTCATGCAATTTGCTCCAATGTGTCCATATTTACCACAATAGTGGTAATTATACCAAGTGTTGCAATCTCAATTATATGAGTTATGCTTTGTGACTGGCTTAGTTTGTTCATTTGATGACCACCTGGGTCTAGATCTGCATTCAAATGCTTTGTGCCCATATTTCTAATAGTTGAAACAACTTCCTTGAAACTTAGGTGAGGTGGATGAATTGCTAGCCTTAGATCTACATTCATGTGCTTTATGTCCATGTTTCTTGTAGTTAAAACAATGTCCATTGAACTTAGGTTTAGGATTAGAATTACCATGTTTGCTTCTGCATATGTTGGTTGTATGTCCTGGCTTTCCACAGTGATGACATGTGGGCTTGGTGTTCTTTGGTTTCACAATCTTTTGTTCTTCATTCATTAATGATTCTCCTTCTTCAATAGATGATGAATGTTCATTCAGTCCAAGTCCAGCTCTATCACCAAATCTTCTAGGTGATCTCAATAGCTCTTCAAAATACTTTGCAGCTTCATTGGGTTTGTTCATCCTTTCATTGATTTCTTTTTTAGTTCTCAATTCACGTTTCAGCTGATCATTTTCAGACCTTAGTTGATTGATTTACATGTCTTTCCTACCAAATTCTTGATTTGCCAGTAGTAGTTGATTTACCATATCTAGTTGATTATTAGTCAACATTTGCATGTCGCTTGTTCTTTCATCTAGCCTTGTTGTAATTTGTCTTTTATCTTCTTTAGCCATTGCCTTATCATCTTTAGCTTTCTTTTTTTGTTCCACTACTTCACAAAGTCTAACAGATTGAATTTCTCATTCTCTCTTTAGAGTTTTGATGTCATCATTTAGTATGGTATTTTTCTCTAGTAGTTATTTTATAGTTTTATCACTTTCTGCAGAGTTACCATTGTTAAATAGTCCAAAGATGTCTTCTTCTTTGTACTATGGCTCATTTTATTGAATAGCAATTTCTCTTCTTTTGCTCAAAGATTTCTTCAATTCCCCTCTGGCTGCTTCTAGTTGTTGTAATGCCAGTTGTACATCAATCTTTTGATTCTCTATGATCTTCCCAAGTTTATAAGCTTCCATCTTAAGATCTTTTTCTTCAAGTGGTTAGACTTTCCTATAAGAAACCTTGTAGCTCTAATACTAATTGTTGGAAATATAAATGGGAAGGTAATACTAAGAGGGGGGGTGAATCAGATATCACCTACTTTAACTTTTTCTACTAATAAAACTTTATGCATGACATAAACAAAACTTGAGCATTCTAAGTAACTTAACATGTTAAGCAGCATACATGAAATCACTCATAACACAATAATTTTGGTAACCCAAAAACCCTTGAAAGGTAAAACTGGGGCGGGGATGACACCCACAAATCGTCACTACTGCAGTAATAAGTTTTGCCTGTTAAGGCTTACAAAATGTGATCAATTCATGATCTACCCTGTGAAAGGTCTGCTCTGTTAAAAGCTAAAAGACTTATACAGTCTACCTTGCTAAACGATTTAAAACTTACAACAAAGTAAGCACTCAGTAAAGAGATTACATAAAGTTTGTTAAGACTACTCAGTTAAGAGATTTACCCTGATACACTGATTAAAATGTCTCAGTACCTGATCTTTCAGTTTGCACTTATATGCAGATTACAAATCTCCTCTTTACTGTATGTTAGTGATCTCTTCTATCCGATCTTTCTTGATTATGTCCTTTCACTACTTAGCTTGGTCACTGAACTCTATCTTTGTAAGCTTTCCTTTATTGAATCATACCATTCTGCTTACACCCTTCACATTCACTATCCCTTGCTACTACGTTTTAGGGTTTAGATCTTGACCTTATATAGTAACCAAAACATCTTAATGATTCAAGATCTACGATCCAGATTTGTTCCTATTACCGCTTAAGTTATACAATTTTCTGATTGGCTCTAGGTATTACATAGGGATCAATGATTACAAGATGAATGCGTAATTACCTCCATAATTCCCTCAACAAACAAAATACAAAACACCACTATCACCAAAAATGGTTTACCTCGATCATTATGCCATTCCAAACTTATATGTCATTCCTGGCTAACTCGACAAATGTTATTCCTGGTACTTGGTATTCACTGTACTCGGCATCTGTTAAACTCTCTATCGCTCGGTAATCATTGCATATGTAACTCGGCAAAAACTATACTCAGCATAATACAAACATGTAGTGACCATGACTTTACTCGGCAATACTACTACTCAGTAAGTATACAATACATAACTCGACCTTTACAAAATGACTCAGTCACAGTGATGACCGACCATCATTGCCTAGATATATGGCTAAGTGTGAAGCACTAATGGTCAACAAAACTATAGAGATCTACACAAAGTACATATGACATCTTTATAAAATAAAGTTAGTACATGAAAGGGAACTCTACCGACATAATCATTCTATGGATGTCACAACACCACCCCTTCTCACATAAAATCATCATCTATATAATCATATCAATAATCATTTATTAATTGTAATTATTGATAATAATTTATAAATAACATGAGATATCAAAAGAGGTCACCAACTAATATCGATTATCATTTAACAGTGACATCAATAGCAATTGTAACCTCATCTAAGCTGATGCAGGAGCATCTCGAGTTCTTGGCAATCCTGTGTCACCGAAAACAAGTTAGAGTTGTTAGTTGTGCTCGGTAGCTACTTTTGTGCTCATGGTGATGTATTCCTATTTCCACCAACGGGGCTCAGTTGCTACTCAATTTCTTCATTCACCGAGTTGTCTTAGTTGGTTCACCGAGTTAATTTCCTATCACTCGATAACCTAGCTCACCATGTGGTTTATTTTGGATTTTTGTTGAGGCCGACTTGTGCATTTAATTTTGGTCATGGAGTTTAAAATGGTTACATCGATCATTGGGAAGCATGTGGACCTTGATCTGGTTGTTTCTATCTCCGATGATGGATATGAAGGCCGACTTGTTTTGGTAGCCTCTTGTATAAATAAAGTAGGTTGTTGTAGTTTTAGGGAGATAGAAGATATGATCTGAAAGTTGAATCCTCACATGAATGAGGATTGTTGCAACTGAATTTTGATTGTGTTGGCCATAACCAAGAAGGCCTTATAGCCTGACATGTATGAGATTATTTGATGAATAACATATGCTTTTCCTACATTCTCCTTCTCCTTGTTGTGTTATTGCTTTTGTGTGTTGTTTTTGCAAGGAGGTTTGTGATTAGTGTTAGAATAAAGAATTAATTTAATTACATTGATTAAATTAACTTTACTACTTCTTAAGATTTCCCTTTATGCACTTGCGTTAGTCATTTAATAATTAAATCTAATTATTAAATGTCTATTTACCTATTAGGGTTTCCCTTTAGGTTTTTCAATCTCCTTCTATAAGGATTGATCCATTGTATATTTTCATTCATTCTTTTGGCTAATAATAACAATTTTCATATTGTTAGATGAAAACCCTTGTTTGTTTCCTACAGATTTATTCCTTGTGACAGGTTTTTGAATGCAAATTTCTTGGGCTTAATAGATTTGTTTTTCATCAAATCTAACAATTAGGGTGTGCTTTTGGCCCCTCATCCTACTCTGCCTTGCACCAGGTGGTATCAGAGCGAGGTTAAGATCTGGATCTAAATTTGAGAATTTAGGTTGAGGGTTCCTTCTTGTAAACCCTAATTGATATTTGTTGTGGGGTGGTAGATTATAATCCAACCTGTAATTATAGAGGGTTTCAAGATGGTTCGTGGGAGGTGGGATGCAAATCCTGAATTAGTAGACATGCTGAGACAAATTGCTGCTAGGTTAGAAGCTGTTGAGACAACCCAGCGCCAAGGAAGACATCTTGAAGATGTTAGTGATGAAGAAGTTGAAGATGAACAAGGTGAAGCAGAACCCACACCTATGATGGATCAAGGTGACGAAAGACTTTTGAAGGCATTGAAAAATTTGAAGTCTACACCACATTTCAATCCTCCTAAATACAGTGGAAGGCTGGATTCAAATGAGCTGATGGATTGGATAACCGAGATGGAGAAATATTTTGAATATGAAAATGTTCCTGAGGAAAAGAAGGTAAAAATTGCAAGTACAAAATTGAAAATTCATGCATCCTTATGGTGGGAGCATCTACAATTGGACATAAAGAGGAAAGACAAAGATAAAATCAAGGTATAGAATAACATGATGAACAAATTGAAAGGCAAGTTCTTACCTTTTGATTATCAGATTAACCTAATTAGAAGAATGCAAAGTTTGAGGAAAAAGATAGCTCAGTAAAAGACTATACTAAGGAATTCTATAGATTATACATCAGATCTGGATATGTTGAGGATGAAGTGGAAAGAATTGCTAGGTACCTGAATGGGTTAAGAGTCTCTATTCAAGAGGAAATTAGTTTGGTCAAGTTGGAAAGTATTGAAGAAGCTTGTCAGTTTGCCTTGAAAGCCAAGGAGAAATTAAACAAAAAACATGAACAGAGACAAAGAGGAAGATGTGGTAGATTCCCTAGAGGAAGGGGTAGATCTTATGGTGAAAACAATAGATCTGATCAAGACAAAATAAATCATGATAAAGGCAAGATCAAGTGGAAAATTAAAAATTATTCTAGAGGAAGAGGCAGTAACTACCGAGGTGGTTATAAAAGAGGTGGATTCTGAGGAACTTATTACAATTGTGGAGAAGAAGGACATAGGTCATTTGAGTGTACACATGCAAGTAAGAAGGTCGGTAGTAGTAGAAATGATTTGGTGCAAGAAGACTCACCGAATGAACTTGAGAAAGAAAAGAACTTGATGGTCAAAAGAGCATTATGGAGTGAAAGTAATAAGGAAGATCTAGTAAGGAAAAGTTTGTTTAAGACTAGATGCAAATTTTTTGATGAAGCGTGGAAGGTAATCATTGATAGTGGAAGCTCAAAGAATTTGGCATCTAAGGAAATGGTTGCAAGTTTACAATTAGAGAGGTTGAAACACCCAAAGCCCTATCAAATTTCATGGATCAAGGATGAGCATACACTATTGGTAAGTGAACAATGTTATGTGAATTTGAAAATTGGTAAGTACTATGATAAGGTGTTATGTGATATCATGCCTATGGACTGTTGTCATATTTTGCTGGTTAGACCTTGGCAATATGATAGACATGCTATATATGATGGGAGATTACATAAATATACTATTTGGGCTGATGGAAGAAGAATTGTTACCTTTTGTTGAAGAATCTACTAGTAATGTTTGTACATCTATGAAAGTTTGTTTGATGGAAGGAAGAAAGTTTGTTAAGGATTTGAAGAAGAATGATGTGTGTTTTGCTGTGATTCCTAACAAACTGAGTGAGAAAATAGTGGATAATATCTTTGAAGAGATTGATAAGATGCTCACTGAGTACATAGAGATCATTTCTGATAATGTACCTAATGGTTTGCTACCGAAGAGAAGAATTGATCATTGTATGGATCTGATTCCTGGAGCTAGTTTACCGAACAAAGAACTGCATTGATTAACACCTACCGAGAATCAGGAACTTAACCAATAAATCCAAGAATTGTTGCAGAAAGGTCTGATCTGAGAAAGTTTGAGTCCTTGTGTAGTACCAACTATTAGAATAACTGAGAGGGAAGTGAATCAGTTATCTAGTGTCCCAAAACAAAATGTATAATCCAAAACAAATTCTTCAACTTCTGCTACTCAGTAAACATAAAATACTTTCACTGTTTGTGTTTTTACCGATTGTCAGTTTAAAACTTATAGTAGTTACCGATCAAATCTAACATGTAATATGCAAAGTATGATAACAAACAAATATCACAATCAACACATAACACAAGAGATTTAATGTGGAAACCCTGTGAAGGGAAAAACCACCTAGGATCGACAACCCAAAAATGTTCACTCTTCTGAAGTGAGGTCAGTGAAGACCCAATCCTGTTAAATATTTACAAACACACTATTAGGTGTGACCTTGTTAGAGCATTTTAGACCAAAAGTTATCATCCAACCAACAGTCACTCTAGGGTTGACAGGATAACAATGTTCACTCTATGAATGAAACATCAAAAAGACTTTCTTAGTCCACTTGGTTAAGAGATTTGATTGTGTACAATGGTTAACTATGTAACAGTAGATGATTTGCCTTGAAACAACTTCAATTGCAGTTTACAAATCAATGTTCAGCTCATTCAAATCTTTCTGATCAATATATCGCTTCAGATTCAATACTATATCAACTTATTGTCTATCGGTAATTACTCTTTGTAGCTCGGTAATTGTTTTGCAGTTCAGTTCTCACTAACCAGTATGATCAGAATGCATGAAAACTCCTTCACGCGATAATTCTACAGTATCTTCTTCTTCCGGTGTCTTTCAACAATGAAACCAATGTCTCTTATATAGACGAGTAAATCATTTTCTTTTTGTCCATCAGATTTTTCTGCTTAATCTTATTCATTGATTTTATCGCTCTAACCTTCTTCGGCTGATGTGTCAGTAACAAGTTTCAATCTGCTCCATTAGATCTTTCTTGAATTATGTTAGTCGTCGATCTTCATAACAAACCTTATATGTTACCTCGATTACATACACTTTGCAGCTCATCACTTTATCAGCTAAACTGATCATTTAATTCCTTTCTATTTTTCTCAGTTAACAAAGAAATGCGTTGGTGAACACAAGCTCAGTTAACACTACGCTCGATATACACTACACTTCGTCGGTGTATACTGGAATGCTTTATTTATCGACAACACTGCTTTGTGTCTTTTAGCTCTATTCTTCATCATAGATGAATGCAACATAATAAAGTCAATATCATCAAGTCATAGACTCATCAACAAGTTATTCAGTGTATTCCTTATCCTCATTTGATATATACATCTTCTTCATGTAGATATTTTCATTCTTCATCTCTTTCACCTTTCTTCAGATGTGTCAGTATAGTAACTTACAAGATAAGTACTATCAAGCTAGTTGACATCAATGACAACATAATAATGATTTAATCATCTTGTATGTCTAATCAACAACTCCTTGGTGATCTTAAATCACAAATTCTTCATTCAGTGTTCTAAATCAGTTGTAGTTCATCAATCTCTCCCTTTGGCATTGATGGCAAATCAAGTAATATGAAGTGTACCATACACATACCAAACATATGCTCTACAACTCTGTAAACAAATGCTTTGCTAAGCTCATACAACATTAATATGTTTAATCACTACGTTACTAAACAACATTATAAAATACAGCTTTGACATTATGCAAATATGATCTTTTCAGTCAGATTATCTCTCCCTTAGATAGTTCTCATCAGTGCATATTGTTTCATATTATTTATCTCTCCCTTTGACAACAATTACAAAGAAACAAATAAATAATCAGCTCTGTAGTAGCTAAGTAACTCTCTGTTGTCCAATACATTCTCTGTATCTCTGTATACTGATATCCCAATCTATTTTAGTTCTTCAAACTTAATCACAACCTTGAACATTATCCAAAGTGTGAACTATGTTGCATCAAAATGTGTGATCTTTTGATAAGTGTAAGCTGATGCAACATCCATATCACATTAGTGACCGATAGACAGGGGACGGACCCCAAGTCTAGTCCTCAAATATTCAAATGTGTCCTTTGGTAGAGGCTTTGTAAAGATATCTACAAGTTGTTCTTTAGATGTAACGAATTCTAACTTCACTTGCTTCTCTTGCACTTGTTCTCTTAAGTAGTGATACTTAATTGATATATGCTTTATCTTAGAGTGCATCACTAGATTCTTTGAAATATTGATAGCACTTGTGTTGTCATAGTATATAATCACCGAGTCAGTGATTACCTCATTCATTCCTTCCAACACTTGCTTGATATATGCAATGTTTGAGCAATTAGTAGCAGTAACAACATACTCTACTTTAGCTGTACATTGAGAAATACAAGCCTGCTTTTTACTTTTCCAGGTTACAAGTCTTTCACCAAAGAAGAATGCTCCTCCGGTGGTGCTTTTTCTGTCATCCACATTTCCAACCCAATCAGCATCAACATAGACCATCAGTTCAAACTTACCTTCCTTAGGATACCATAAACCATAATCCTCTATCTTTTTCAAGTATCTTAAGATCCTTTTTAGTAGCAATCATGTGTGATTCTCTAGGATTAGCGAAAATCTAGCAACAATTCCCACAGCATGTGCTATATCGGGTCTACTGTGAACTACATACATTAGCTTACCAATCATGGATCGGTAAAGTGTCTGGTTTACCTCTGTAGTTTCATCTTCCTTAGTCAGTTTACATCCAGTAGCCATCAGTGTTCCCACAGGTTTAGCATGTTCCATGCCAAATGTCTTCAAGACTTCCTTTATGTACTTGGACTGTGTGATGAATATCCCATCACTCTGCTGAATCACTTGTAATCCTAGAAAGAATTTAATCTCTCCAAACATAGACATTTCAAACTCATTCCTCATGTCATCAGCAAAAGATTTACATACATGATCTTGACCTCCAAAAATAATATCATCAACAAAAATTTCAGCAATAAGAATAGTGTCATCAGTATCACCTTTCATGTACAAATTGTTGTTTTCACTAGTTCTTACAAATCCAATACTTAACAAGTAAGTACATAGCCTTTCATACCAGGCTCTCGATGCTTGCTTCAAACCATATAAAGATTTATGTAATCTACATACCATGTTTATGTTGTCTAGATCAACGAATCCTTCAGGTTGTTCTATGTAGACCTCTTCTTCAAGTATACCATTCAAAAATGCTGACTTCACATCCATTTGATAAACCTTAAATTTCTTATGTGTAGCATATGCAAGTAGCATTCTAACTCCTTCCAATCTAGCAACAGGTGCAAATGTCTCACCATAGTCAATGCATTCTTCCTGTGCATATCCCTTGCATACCAATCTCACTTTATTTCTTGTCACTTCACCATTTTCATTCAGTTTGTTCCTGAATATCCATTTAGTACTGATAAAATTTTTATCTTTAGGTTGGGGTACTAAGGACCAAGTTTTGTTCTTCTCTATTTGTTCTATTTCCTCTTTCATTGCATTAACCCATTCTTCATTCTCTAATGCAATTTTCACATTTTTTGGTTCAAATTCACAAACTAGACATGTACCTTGTCTTGCTTTGCTTCTTGTCTGCATGCCAGCTTGTCTGTCTTCAATAATTTGTGTCTTAGGATGATGTCTTATGAAAAAACTAGCTAGTACTCAGTTTCTCCTTTCTTGTTCATCCTGTTTAGATTCATGTACTTGCTCGGTAGCTCCATCTTGTTCGTTGATTTCCCTTTCCTGTTCCTCGGGGTTATTTTCCTGTTGATCGGTTATCATAGGTTGCAACTTCGGTAGATAGTCAGGAAGTTCAATGTAAGTGAATCTACCATAGTCTTCTAGTTCCTTTCTAGCTTCCTTTATGTTCTTGTCATCAAAATCATCAACACAGACATTAGTACTTTCAATTATCTTATTTGTAACCTTATTCAGACATTTGTATGCTTTACTCTTAGTAGAATATCCTAAGAATATTCTTTCATCCCCTTTAGAATCAAATTTCCCATTTCTCTCATCTTTCAGAATAAAACATTTGCTTCCAAAAATCCTGAAATAACTTAGAGTAGGTTTGTGTCCAAACCATAGCTCATAAGGTGTCTGGTTGGTGTCCTTCTTTAGTTGTACTTGGTTAAGCACATATACAGCTATACTGACAGCTTCCCTCAAGTATGTCTGAGAAATATTCTTTTGCAACATTAGTGTTCTTGCACAGTCAATTATTGACCTATTCCTTCTTTCAGCAATCCCATTCTGCTGAGGTGTTCTCGGTGCAGAGACCTGTCTTTTGATACCATGCTCATTACAGAAATTAGTAAATTCATCAAAGATAAATTCACCTCCTCTATTAGATCTTAAGCATTTTAACTCTTTTCCAGTCTCTTTTTCTACCTTTGCCTCATACCACTTAAACTTCTTAAATGCTTCAGATTTTTCTTTTAAGAACATAATTGTCATCAGTCTAGTATAGTCATCAACAAAAAGAATAAAGTATCTATCACCATAATAACTCTGAGTTCTCGTAGGACCACATAGGTCAGTATGAACCAACTCAAGTATCTTCTTTGTTGAGTAGTCTTTGCTTTTAAAACTAGACTTAGTCATCTTACCTTTCTGACATTCATGACACATAACATGATCCGATTTTGATAAGTTAGGAAACCCTCTAACTCTTTTCCTCTTACTAATCTTGATCATGTTATCAAAATTCACATGACATAACCTTTTATGCCACAACCATGCATCTTCATCCTTCATTAATAAACAAGAAGACTGATCAATATCAAGATAAAATAGATTACCTCTGGATTGTGTATTGGTTCTGACAAGTCTTCCTCCATCATCATAGATTCTTACCTTTTTGCTCTCAAAAGCAAGTCGGTGGCCTGAGTTATTCAGCTGTGCCACACTTATATAGTTTAGTCCATCTACCCAGTATGCATTTTCACATTTTATTCTATCATTAATCATTAGTGAACCTTTACCTCTTACCATACAGGGTGCATCATTTCCCATCCTTATAGATCCTCCATCATATTCATCAAGTAGATCAAATTTCTCTATATCACCAGTCATATGATGTGTACAACCACTATCTATGATCCATGTATCATTTCTACTTACTTTAGAGATCAGTGTTGTTTCTTCATGTTTCTCTTCTTCCTCTGAATCATCTTTCATAGCAACAAATACTACTTCTACATCATCATCAGTGTCAGATTCAGATTCAAATTCTTCAGCTATGTAACATACATTTTTCCCTTTGTCATAGCTATCTCGGTTATCTCTATTTTTGTGTTGGTAGCCTCTGTTGACTCTTCTCCCATAGCTTCCTTTGGATCAATCTTTAGATCTATCATCATCTTTCTTATTTGGTTTTTAGCAATGACGTGGCCAACTTCTTTACAATTAAAGCATGCCAAAGGTAGCTTACCTCTATACCTTCCTTTACCCTTGGGTAATCTTCTAGCCATAAGAGCTTCAAGCTCATCAAGTTCATCATTGGTACCACTATCACTATCATTATTCTTACTATTCCTACTACTAGACTTACCAATCTTCAAAGAGGACATGAAGGTAGATTCAACAAAAGGTACAACACTATTGTCAAAGTTATTCAATTCAAAAGGTTGTAAGCTTACTGATCAGTGTGTCAAGAGTAAGGTTGGATGTAGCCCTTGTTTCATGAATTGCAGAGATCCTGATCGCATAAATTGGTAGCAAAGTTCTGAGAATCTTGCTTATCATTGTTTCATCTTCAATAACTCCATCAGATGCTCTAATATCATGTACTACTTATTTTAGTCTATTTGTGTATTGCACAATGTTCTCACCTTCTTTCATCTTCATATCATCAAATCGACCTCTTACGCTTTCTGCTCTGGCCTTCTTAACATTTGCATCTCCACTGTATATTTGAGTCAGTTTATCCCACATGGCTTTGGCAGTTGTGCATCCCTTAATGTCTTCAAATTCGGCATCGATACAAGTAGCAACAAGTTCCATCATAGTAATATTGTGTTCCTGCCTGTCCTTTAGTTGATCAAGTGTCAGGGGACCTTGTGTCAGTTTAATGTAGCCATTCTCCATCAGTTCTAGTGCTGAATTCCCAATTCCAGATATGTGCAACTTCATCCGGCTTTGCCATACTATGAAGTTCTCTTTGTTCATCTTTGGCACTTCTCTCTTATACATCTTGAGACCTTTTTGCTAAAGTCCTTAAAACTCTGTTCTAAGAAACCATAGCTCTAATACCAATTGTTAGAATAACTAAGAGGGGGGTGAATCAGTTATCCAGTGTCCCAAAACAAAATGTATAATCCAAAACAAATTCTTCAACTTCTGCTACTCAGTAAACATAAAATACTTTCATTGTCTATGTTTTTATCGATTGTCAGTTTAAAACTTATAGTAGTTACTGATCAAATCCAACATGTAATATGCAAAGTATGATAACAAACAAATATCACAATCAACACATAACACGAGAGATTTAACATGGAAACCCTGTGAAGGGAAAAACCACCTGGGACCGACAACCCAAAAATGTTCACTCTTCTGAAGTGAGGTCGGTGAAGACCCAACCCTGTTAAATGTTTGCAAACACACTGTTAGGTGTGACCTTGTTAGAGGATTTTAGACTAGAAGTTATCGTCCAACCAACAGTCACTCTGGGGTTGACAGGATAACAATGTTCACTCTATGAATGAAACATCAAAAAGACTTTCTTAGTCCACTCGGTTAAGAGATTTGATTGTGTACAATGGTTAAATATGTAACATTAGATGATCTGCCTTGAAAAAACTTCAATTGTAGTTTATAGATCAATGTTTAGCTCATTCAAATCTTTCTGATCAATATATCACTTCAGATTCAATACTATATCAACTTACTGTCTATCGGTAATTACTCTCTGTAGCTCGGTAATTGTTTTGCAGTTTATTTCTCACTAACCAGTATGATCAGAATGCATGAAAACTCCTTCACGTGATAATTCTACAGTATCTTCTTGTTCCGACGTCTTTTAACAGTGAAACCAATGTCTCTTATATAGACGAGTAAATCATTTTCTTTTTGTCCATTAGATTTTGCCACTTAATTTTATTCATCGATTTTGCCGCTCTAACCTTCTTCAGCTAATGTGTCAGTAACACGTTTCAATCTGCTCCATTAGATCTTTCTTGAATTATGTTAGCCGTCGATCTTCATAACAAACCTTATCTGTTACCTTGATTTCATACACTTTACAACTCATCACTTTATCGGCTAAACTGATCATTTAATTCCTTTCTGTTTTGCTCAATTAAAAAATAAATACATCAGTGAACACAAGCTCAGTTAACACTACGCTCGGTATACACTACACTCCATTGGTGTATACTGGAATGCTTTATTTACTAACAACACTGCTTTGTGTCTTTCAGCTCTATTCTTCATCATAGATGAATGCAACATAATAAAGTCAATATCATCAAGTCATAGACTCATCAAAAAGTTACTTAGTGTATTCCTTATCCTCATCTGATATATACATCTTCTTCATGTAGATATTTCTGTTCTTCATCTCTTTCACCTTTCTTCAGATGTGTCGGTATAGTAACTTACAAGATAATTACTGTCAAGCTAGTTGACATCAATGACAACATAATACTGATTTAATCATCTTGCATATCTAATCAGCAACTCCTCAATGATCTTAAATCACAAATTCTTCATTCAGTGTTCTAAATCAGTTGTAGTTCATCACCAACTGCATTGACACCTAAGAAGAATGTAGAATGGAGAATGTGTATTGATTCCAGAGTAATCAACAAGATAACAATCAAGTATAGGTTTCTTATACCAAGAATGGATGACATAATGGATAGCTTGACTGGAGCAAAATATTTTACCAAAATTGATTTGAAAAGTGGATATCATTAGATCAGAACCAGAGAAGGTGATGAATGGAAGACTACTTTCAAGACAAGAGAAGGTTTGTATGAGTAGTTGGTTATGCCTTTTGGCTGAACTAATACACCAAGTACTTTTATGAGAATGATGAATGAGGTTTTGAAAAAATTATTTGGTAAATTTATGATTGTATACCTAGATGATATTCTAATATTCAGTAAGACCAGAGAAGAACATTTGTTGCACATTAAACAAGTATTGCAGAGATTGAAAGAAGAAAAGTTGCTAATTAATTTGAAAAAAAGTTCCTTCACGAAAGAAGAGATTATATACTTGGGATTTGTGATTTTAGCTGATGGTTTGAAAATGGATCCTAAGAAGGTTGAAGCTATTTTGAATTGGCCTACACCTAAAAATGCTAGTGAGGTAAGATCATTTCATGGTTTAGCAAGTTTTTACCGAAAGTTCCTCAGAAATTTCAATTCAATTTGTAATGCTATGACTGAGACTATGAGAGGAGATAAAAGAGAATTAAAGTGGACACATGGAGCTGATAAAAGTTTTGAGACTTTGAAGTAGAAGGTTGCTGAATTACTTGTGTTAGCTTTACTTGATTCAACAAGGTATTTCAAGTTGAATGTGATGCAAGTGGTAGTGCAATAGGAGCTGTGTTGAGTCAAGAAGGTAAACATGTTGCTTTCTTTAGTGAGAAATTGAATGATGCAAAAAGGAAATATTTTGTGTATGATCAAGAATTCTATGCTATTGTTCAAGCCCTAAAGAAATGGAGACATTATTTGATACTGAGTGAATTTGTGTTGTATACTTATCATAAGGCTTTACAATATTTGGGTAGTCAAAATAAGTTGAATCAGAGACATATGAAATGGGTTGAATATTTGTAGAGTTATACATTTATGATAAAACATAAGAGTGGAGTCACTAACGGAGTTGCTGATGCATTAATTAGAAGAAGATATTTGATGACCGAGATGAGAATTGAAGTTATTGGTTTTGATGACATGAAAGAACTGTATGAAACTGACCTTGATTTTTTTGAGTCATGGAGAAAGTGCAGAGCACCTATTCAAGATCAACTAAGTGCTAAATGGAAAGACTATTTCATTCAAGAAGGTATGTTGTTTAAAAGTATTTAGTTATGTATACCGAGAGGATCAATGAGAACTAATTTGATAAAGGAGAAACATAGTAGTGGTTTGGCTGGACATTTTGGCATTGACAAAACGTTGAATTTGCTTAAGGAGAAATACTTTTGGCCACAATTGTATAAGAATGTTTAGAAATTTGTGAAAAGTTGTGGAGTTTGTCAAGTTGCAAAAGGAGTAAGTCAGAATACTGGATTGTATACACCGATTTCTATTCCTGAGAAACCTTGGATTGATATCAGTATGGATTTTGTTCTTGGCTTAGCAAAGACAATAAGAGGTAATGATTCTATATTTGTTGTTGTGGATAGATTTTCTAAGATGGCACACTTTATAACCTGTAGAAAAATATCAGATGCAGTGCATATAATAGATCTTTTCTTTAAGAAAATTTTCAGATTGCATGGATTACCAAGGAGTATCATCTCTGACCAAGGCAGTAAGTTTGTTGGATACTTTTGGAAGACTCTATGGAAAAAGTTGGGTACCGATTTGAGGTATAGCTCTACATTTCACACATAGACTGATGGACAAACATAGGTTGTAAATACAAGTTTGGGTAATTTTCTAAGATGTTTAGTTAGAGATAAACCAAGTAATTAAGATTCTATGTTGGCACAAGACGAATTTGCATACAATAATTTAGTGAATAGGAAGTACTGGGAAAACACCTTTTGAGATTACTAATGGCATACAATCGAGAGGTATATCAGATTTGAAGGATATTGCTGGTGAAGAAAAGAGAAGTGCCGAAGGAGAAGAATTTGCTGAGTTCATGAAGACATTGCATGAGGAAGTGAAACAAAAGTTGGAACATAGTAATTAGAAATACAAGGACAGAGTAGATAGATCAAGAAGACATAAGACTTTTGTTGGGGATGAAGTAATGGTTCATCTGAAGAAAGGCAGATTTCCTGTTGGAACCTATGGAAAATTGAAAATGAAGAAATTTGGTCCCTGCAAGATATTGAGGAAGCTTGACAGTGGAAATGCTTATGAGATTGAGTTACCCGATGACATGGATATATCACCTATATTCAACATTATATAGAATTATATGAATATCATGAATCTAAGGAAGAAATGACAATATCGAATGATTATCCTAAGAAGCAGATAGAAGAAGTTGAGCAGATCTTAGAACAAAGAGTTGGGAGAAGCACAAGAGGAAAAGAGTACATGGAATATCTGGTAAAGTCGAAGAACAAACCAATTGAAGACCGTTCGTGGATCTCACAATCTGAGTTGGATTCAACTTGGGTTGTACCTTCTACATGATTTAGAGAATAATCTCAAAACAACTCCAGGTGTCTGATGCAAGAGCATCTCAGGTTCTTGGCAATCCCATGTCACCAAAAACAAGTTAGAGTTGTTAGTTGTGCTTGGTAGCTATTTTTGGGCTCTCGGTGATGTATTCCTATTTCCACCGATGGGATTTGGTTGCTACTTAGTTTCTTCGTTCACTGAGTTGTATCAGTTGGTTAACTGAGTTAATTTCCTATCGCTCGATAACTTGGCTCACTGTGTGGTTTATTTTGGATTTATGTTGAGGTTGAATTGTACATTTAATTTTGGTCATGAAGTTAATGGTTACATTAATCATTGAGAAGTGTGTGGACCTAGATCTAGTCATTTCTTTCTCTAATGATGGATCTAAAGGCTGACTTGTTTTAGTGGCCTCTTGTATAAATAAAGTAGGTTGTTGTAGTTTTAGGGAGATAGAAGATAGGATCTGAAAGTTGAATCCTCACATGAATAAGGATTGTTGCAACTGAATTTTTATTGTGTTGGCCGTAACCGGGAAGGCCTTACATCCTGACATGTATGAGATTATTTGATGAATAATATATGGTTTTCCTACATTCTCCTTCTCCCTGTTGTGTTATTGCTTCCATGTGTTGTTCCTGCGAGGAGGTTTGTGATTAGGGTGTGCTTTTGGCCCCTCATCTTGCTTTGCCTTGTAGCATTCGCTAACATGCTAAACATCATTAACCATTAGCAATAACATGAAGTCATATCAAGGATCATTGATTAACATTAACATCATTAAATCAATACCGATGAGCATTTAATAAATCTTTGGAACAAGTATAAATACCTAATCAACCATAACATACTACTGGCACCAAATCAACATTCATCATGGAATCATAAAAAACACAAGGCCATCATACCATCTATGCACATAAACATAACCAAACATCATTGCAGAGTTATTTCACATATAAGGTCATCATTGGGATCACAAGTATAATCTACTATCTACATTAGTATAATCATCCCGAAAGAAAAATAATATAACAATAGTTGGATGCATCACCAACATGCTAGTATCTATAAGAAAATAGTCATATAGTAACCAACCACAAGTCTATCTTGAATCATGCAATAATCAACATGCTCATACAACCACACAATATAGAGCCTCAAAACTACACCATCAGATCATGGTCCAACATGGACAAACATCATATACCCATTGAGAGGGTCATAATGCAAAAAATAAATGGGAGGGGCACTCATATCTCAATTATTCTATATTCATATCTATGTTATGTTGTACATGTGCTACTATTATAAATGTGCTTTTATGTTGTCTACTTAGGGAAAATGCAAAGTTTCAAGATCTATCTCTTTTTGGTCTTTGCTATGTTGACCCATAAATACTTGTTTGTTCATCTTATGTACTCTTGTTCTATTATGTTTGTAGCTCCACTATCTTTGGGGATGAGGTAAATTTAATGCAATTATAATTGATGTACATGAGGTATCAAATGCACATACTTACTCTAGTCAGTGAGTCCCTTATGTGCTCTCTTTTTGTCATGTGCTTGATTTCCCTTAATTTTTTCCTTTCTTAGGAGTATACAATAGTGACAATGTACTTACCTTTTGGATGCATGTATGCTACCTTAAAGCTATTTCACCTACTAAGGTATACATAATCACTTTTTAATATGAGGGAACACACTCCACTCTTTGTTACAATTAATGCACACACCACACTCAATTATGCAATCCAAATTTTTAGGTTACTTAGAAAATCATGCCTTTTTCTTTGCAATCTTCTCCTCTTGGTGGATTTCCTAATGAATAATGCTTTTTTTGGTTATCTTTTACATCAATCTTTTCAAGATGAATTGACTAGCATAACACAACTTTCTATACCATTCGATTCTCCTTGCACATACTCTCTATATGAATCATAGTAAGCATAGCCTTATTAGGCCAACGTAGTCATGCTCTCTCTTTTCCATTTCACATGTTGCTTCTTTTGTCTTACTATTAGATTGATAAGGTCCTAAGTCCCTTAGGGGCTTGGTGATTCTTGCCTCCTTGATTTCTTGATGAAATTTTTTTTAATGCAATATTCTACTTTATTGAGAGTATGAATGTAGGTTTGTACTCTTGATAAAGTGGGGACTAAATCTAGTATCATAAATTATATCCACATACAATGTTGTGCTCACATAGGACCCACTTTAGTGTTTTTGGGGTCTCATGGTTGATTGTGTTTAATTTTACTCACATTGGTTCAAATTTTGGCTTCTCACATTCTAGATCTTAGGTCCTTGAATTCAACTTTGTCAGAAGGTCAAGGTCTCCTTAGTCAAGGTTTCCTAGAGTGATCTTATCCTAGGACAAGGTTACCTAGGGAAACCTTGACCCATGATAGGGTCGACTTGGGTGACCTTGCCCTAATAAATGTGGCTCAAATTCAAGTTACTTAATGAATAACTTGTAGGAGTGGGAAAACTTCTTCTATGCTAACTGACTTTGAAAATACATACCCAATTGAAAGCAAGCTCACCCCCCTCATTTCATAATCAAGCAATCCATCTCATGCAATCATACACACACTTTTTCTTATTGAGAAAATGATCAAGCATCATCCAAGGCATTGAAGATAATAAGTAAAGTTTAGATCTAAAACATTCATGACGACATCCATGATCAATTCTCCATAAAGTCAACCCTACAAGTTTACATCAATAATCTTCATAAGTATTTCGACACAAACAAGACTTGTGAAGGTATAATCAAGTCAACTTTTAGATCTAGCCTTTCCTACATTACATCACACTTTCCTTTTCAACTCAAGTTATTTTAATTTCATGGTTAATTCCCAAACCAGGGTTTGACCTAGGCAAAACCTCATCAACCCAAAAATTGTTCTCTTTCTGTGTACAAGTGATAGGCTAGGAAGGCTTGATTTTGGATTCAAATGTAAAGGAGGTAGAGACCAACATAACCAAAAAAATAGGGTTATGGTCAACCTAGTTGACGTAGTCCCAAACACTTTTAATGAAACTTTCGTGGGAACTTTTGAGTAGTATCCTAATCCCATATCTTCTAGCTCTGTCCACATCTAGTGCTCCCAGGTCAAGGTCTCCTTGATCAACGTAGTCCCTCAGATTTAGGCCCAAATTTCAAAAGTAAGTTCCTCTCTGCCTTTCATTTCTAGATTTTAGATCTCTTCACAAATTTTAAATTTGACCTTGGACAAAAATGAGGAAAATAAATTAATAAGACTAAATATTAGAATTAATTGCTAAGGATGATAATAAATGAAATGAAATATGGTTCAAATCATGTTTCAACTCCCAACAAAAAATACAACACTTAGACATTCATTATTATGTAAAGAATAACCAAATATAATGAACCTACGATAAGAAAAAATATAAAATATACACCATTACACAACAAAGTAAGCTCTCAACCCGCCCTCCACAAGGTTCCAATTTTGCTAGTAATAATAGTCAGAGACAAAGCTATGCTACACTAAAAAGAGCATGTGCTAGGATATGAAGAAAACAACATATTACAAAAACTTTAACGTCCATAATGCTGAAGATAACTTATAGGATAACATACCTTGTCTTTCTAGCTTTTAGATTTGTAGAATGGCTTATAAGAAGCTCGATGACGAGCTACCCAATTTTGCCAACCTTTTCCTCTTTGAACAAATCTTGTGAATCTTGCAATAAAATATCCACTAAAGTTTTTGTATATTTGGCTTGAATATCATAATAAGTTTCACACTAAGAAATAAAGTGCTTCTTTGATTCAATTGATCTTTTCATTAAAAAAAATATATAAATTCTTTCCCTCCCACCCATTATTCTTTAGCCATTTTTAGTCTTCATGCTTCACCTCTAAGATAGTGTGAGCTATTTGAATTATAAGAATCTTCGCCATTATATAGACCTGGAATCAAGATAACGATTCTTTTTCTTAATGATTTTCTCAGATAAACTTAAAAAAGTTTACCTACAACAAAAACCTTCATAAATCTAATTTGTCTTTAAAAATTAAATAATCTTCTAATTCGCAGAACTGCCTTTTTCACTTCAACAAACCGAAAAACCAAAACTGGAACAGTTTCTTTGACCGTACAATTTTAATTATTACCCAAATTTCCCAACAAATAGTTTTTTCGATTTGGCCTATTAATGAGAAAGTCAAGTCTTCGATATTATACATACGATGCTGAAGAAAAGACGATTAACTGAGTAAACAAGACTTCGATATAAATACAATATGATGGTAAAATAAGTAAAACCCTTAGGAAGGGTAGCACAATAAATTTCCGTCGTGTGCCAATCTCTCTGATTTTTTTCCGACAGGAAAAATGCCATAGCTTGGCCTAATATCATTTCATTTCATGTCGCCTCGTCGTATGGACGGCTAAGCTTTTGGCCGTACAAGAGATTTGCTTTGGCAAAGGAAAAATAAATAAACTAAATTTAATCTTCAAATGTAAATAAGCAGAAATTTCAGTTGCATTTAAATCGTATTGCCGATTGGGTGGATCCAAAGGCATTGCCATTCGATCATTCTTCGTCTGTTTAATTTCAATCTTTTTTCTCTGCCTTGATCAAACTCACCCGGCATTTAGCGCAAGTCAATCAGGGCCCTCTTTCGAATATTCAGACAGATTTCAAATTAAGCGGAGGGTTTTAATATCCGTGTTTGCATTAGCGTGTGTAGATTATTTATTTGTTTTAGTTGCAGGATGCATTGAAAATGGCAACCGCCTCAGTGGCCGCTTTTGGAGCAACAGACGATAGACAAAATGTTCGGGGTTTTGAGGTATGTGCTCTAAACTAAACTTGGTTTCCTTTCAATTTGTTTTGTTGTACGGTGAATTTGTCGAATGCGAACCAATCTATTCTCTGCTATTTGGTCACTGAAGAAAGATTTTTTCTACCAACAACTTTTATGCTAACCTAGTGCTTGAAGCGTTTCAATTTTCTATATCAAACACAAATCTCTAAACATTATGGTTACGTGATTTTTTCTCCCCATCTGTTGTCGAAATGCAAACGTCAAATCAATAAACACGTGGAAAATCCCGTTAAGATACGTAGGTTCACGCAATTAGGTCATTTGAATTTCAAGGAAATATTTCCTTGAGTATTTTCATCTCGAGTATTATTGCGATTCAAGGTCAGGGCTTCTTTTTTTTCTGCTACAGTGTGAGAAATCTACTTTTCTCACCTTCTGTAAAGCCACAACCTGGATATTTCAAGATTACTGACTTTGTAGGACCCTTTTGTTGTGCTTTAATGAGGTAACACGAAGGGTAAAACCATTAGAAATTTTTAGTGTTTATCCTCAAGTTGTTAGGGATTCGTTTAGGGCTTCAAGCTGTTAGGGTTTTCTTTTTGGTATGCTTCACAATACATTTGTGAAGACGTGTGTTAGAGGAGATTAAGTCCATAGTCTCGACTAAATTACTTGGGATTAGAACAACTGCACAATTCGCTATAATTGAGAAGAAAGTTGTTTTTAGCGTCTGCTTGTTCCCTTCTTTGAAATAAGAATCAGCCGTCCTTAATTCTGATTATTTGTTGTCTTTGAAGTCTCTTAGAACTACTGATCAGATATATACAGAAATGCTGAGGCTGTACTCTTTAGGGCAAAAGAATTGTATTGGTCTCTGCTTAATTATAGTGCTCTGTAGAGTAAATTTAGTAGGGGTTTACCGTTTATATAATATGGTGGATGTTATCTTTGGTTTTATGATTTAGAAAAGCTATTTAAATTGGTACCTTTTGTGCTAATTGGTGTCTCTTTATGCTTTGTGTGAACCTTTTTCTGTCTTTCACAAGAACAAGTTTGTAGAAATCAGTATCGTTGAATTTTTTTTTGTTTGAGAAATTCCAGTTTGTAACAATGGTGACATATGGGTACAATAGAACTATATTGAATTTTGTGTTTAAATAACAATTACAGATCGTGTTGCTAATTACATATAATGTGTGATGCCAAGTGTGCCAGCTTGCTATTGATTTTACGTGACAAAATATTTCATTGAATTTGCAGCAAGGAGGGCAAGCTGTTCAGTCGAGCCAAGGACAAGGATCTGGTGACACACTTTTGCCTCCTGCACCTCTTTTACATCCGCCCATACCTTCAGGGCATGCCACAATGCCATGGAATTCATCGCATCAGATGGATAGCAACTCTGGAGTAGACAGTTCTAACAATCCAAATACAAGTTACTATCATCAGCAACAACCTTATCAGCACAATGCCATACCTGGTGTGCAAGACAGTCAAGCAGTTGCTAGTTCTTCTTCACCATCTGCCTCATCAAGCATACCATTAGAAAATGGATATGGTGGTGGTTATAATGGATACACATCATCATACCCAAGTGCCTACAATCACTATCCATATGGGAACCCAAGTTATCCGGGTTACAATTATGGCTATCAGCAGCAAGGTAACCATCCTTACTCTCAGAATGTGGGAGCCTATCAAAATTCTGGTCCTTCATATCAGCCTAATAACTCGTTTCACAATGCAAGCTCATATACAGAGCCACCATATTATCAGAGCAACCAGACTTATTACAATGCTGATGTTTATCAGAACTCTGAAGGGTACCAGAGCACAGGCTTTAGCGGCCATTCAAGTTCATGGAGTGATAATGGTTATGGAAATTATGGGGGCTACCCAAACTATCCAGGTTTCACACCATCTGATCAGACTCAAGTGGATTACCAACAATGGGAAGAGTATTATAGACATTCAGGATCTGATGTCAGTTGTGCCCCTGGAACGGAATCCACTGTTAGTGGTAGCAAAAGTGCTCCACCTTCTTTGGATTGTCCAATTCCAGGAGTAAGCAATAGTTCTGCTGCAATATCCCAACCACCTCCACCTGGTACGCAACAATCTTGGCAATCCAATATCAAAACTTACTATGAGACTCCATTGTTACAGGTACGGTGGTAATCTTTCTAATAGTTTTTCTTATTTCTTTGTGCTCTATCGATTCACTGCGCAGAAGCTTCATTGTTTTACCACTGGGGTTTGACATTAACATTGGATCCTTTAAGTTGTAAGCATGGTCTGTAATCTATATCTGAGGACACAATACATTTGTAATCTGAGGGTCTGGGTCTTATTTGAATTGATATTTTAAATTTTTTAAGCATAAGATTATGATGCATTCTTTTGTAGGTTGTGTTAACATTTGCTTTGGGATGTAGATAACATGCTATTGTTGCCTACATTCAAATTCAAAGTTAGTCCTGAGGTCTGTGGCAGTAGAGTCAATGTCTTTGTCAAGTTTGTTATGTTTTGTTTTTAAGTGTTTTTTGATCGTAATAAAAAAAATGAAAGCATTCTTTTGTCTCTATGAAGTGTGACTGCTTATATTTATTTTAGTCTATTTGCATCAAGTTTATAAATAAAATGTCACACTTAACCTGATTGAAATAAACAATATACAGTATCTCTTAATATTGATCTTTTTAGTCAACTGAGAGCTACAATGTCTAATGAATACTCAAGGTCCAAGTTCTTGTTTTTGTTTTCGTGATGTTAAGAGGAGTTAGTTGTGCTTTTTTAATTGAAGTAGTTGCATGTAATGAATCTGGGCAACACTACAAGTATGCACACATACACACACCTTTGGTATGTTGCAATATTCTATACAGTTTAAAAGATCACTGTGTTTTTCTAGATTCATATAAATCAATAGTAAGTTTCTCGAGTCTACTGTTACATGTCTTAACCATTTTTTCAAGTATTGTCTTGTTAAACAATTGCTATCTCATTACAGTCAAGTGATGTTCCTCAATGATATCACTGCATGATTAAGGCTATCCCACACATTATGCTGTGCTAAACATTTGATTGTTGAATGTGTTGTGATGGAGGTAAAATCTTCTGTTATTAAGATAACTGTGAATTGGTACTTTTTCAGGAACATAAAGATATGTTTTTGATCTATAAGATCTTTGCAGGAAGACTTTTTGTCATATCTTTTTGGGATGAACAGTGTGGAAGCTAATCTGTGCCTTGTGTGCAATGTTTTGAAGATGGAGCTAGCTCACTCCAAATGTCGGATACAAGCATGATTAGCTTCTGTGCAGTTCATTTAGAAAAGATTTGATTTAGTAAATTTCTAAGATGTAGTTACCTGACAATCTATGATGTATATGAATCCATTTTTTGATGCATTGTTGTTTCTTTTAGTGTCACTGATATCTCAAATATTTTGCCCCTATCAGTTTTACATGCCACCACTATAACACTGGTGTCGTCATATTGTCAATTCTTATTTCTATGTACAGAATGTAAGCTCAGTTGGAGCATCGGAACATGGCTACGGTGTTAAGGATTCAACCACAATCAGCAGCTACCAAAGTGAACAATATAATCAGCCAGGAGCTCCTCATTTTCAACAGGTGCCACATAAACCCTATTTTCAACAGCCTTTGCAATTGCAAGTCCCCCAGTATCATCAGGTGCAAGAAAAGGAGCAGACATTAGCATCTCAAGGACAAAAGACACAAACCCTAACAACTTATCAGGCTTCTCCGAATTTGACATCCTCAGTACAATCGATTTCAAGCTCTCAAAAAAAGATTGGCAAGCTTCAAATTCCAACAAATCCAAAAATAGCACCAAACACAGCCTTTGGATTGAAAGATGTGGCTAAGAAGAATACACAAGGAGCATCTCCAAGCCCCAAACCAGCATACACTAGTGTTAATCTAAAATCTATAAATCAGAAGGCCTCATCAAATGATGTGGCTGATGCTATGCTAAAGGTAAATAAGTTCTTATCAAATAGTTATTTTCATTTGCTGTACTAGAATAATGCTTTGCCTTTGGTTTGCCTATTGTGATGCAACCATAGTGATCCCAGATTGAAATAGACAGGTATAAAGCTCAGCGTAATGGATCCCAGATAGCTTTTGATTTTTCACTCTTAACAATTAGGTTTATGTCTGTGGGCAATGTTTTATAGTTTTGGTTTGAGATTTCATGGTATTCAAATGGGTGCGATAAGATTTGTTCTAGATGTGCATCTAGTGTTTAAAGTTAGCTGAAGTTCAGATTTGCATTTTTTGCCTATACATTTCTCGATCTTAATTGTACAGGTCATATGATTTAAAAAATAAAAATCAATAGCCAGAACTTTTTGTATGGATTGCCCCTGGTTGCTGTTTGGGATCTTCTATTGTCTATGTTTTAGAAATTACTGAAGTGGAGGAGAACTATTTATATCCTTCTTCCTCATCTTTAGGTGGGATTTTTTTTTCTAAAGAACAAATGTATCTGAAGTTTTATACTATCATCGTCCAGTTCAATGACAGTTGCATGTTCACTATGCAAGATATCATGACGCTAAATAAATTATCCAAACAAATTCATAGTGAATAAAGAGTAAGTACAAAGTTGATAATACAAAAAAATTAAATTAAATTAAATTTTTACAATATTGAAATTTTCAATATAAAAGCTTGAGCCTTGAATAATGCAACAAAGCAGAAGATTCTGACCTCAAAAATGTAAGTAGTGCAATATATATGATTAAATTCTCAACAGAGCAATAATTATGGAGATTCAATAAAAATGTAATCCAACTTCTTGAACTTGTGCCTGTTTATCTATGTTGGCGTTTTTGGTTTGGATCCTTGATTGGGTTCACAAATTAGGTCAATGATCTAGCAAATTTCTTTTTGAGGTTGGGTTCAATTTGGGTTCTTTTGTATCAAAAAACTACATTACGGGATATGTCCTTAAGACATCCTGCACCCGTACCGGGTGTGGGTTCGCTCAAGGGTAGGCTTGGGTATGTAGCTTGGCTTACTCAGGCACACCCAAAGGCATTGAGCACCAAAAAGTAACAAAAAAAATATTTTTTGACCTTTTGTTTTGCATCCAAAAACCCTAAAATGCCCCTAAAAGCATCAGTTCGCCCAATACAAAGATCATTTTGCTCTCTTCACTCTCTCTTTTCTCATTTTGCACCCCTTCTATTGTTGGGTTTTTCTCACATCTAACACCTTGTCTAGCTCATCATTGCTGCCCCTCAAACACATTAGGTCTTCACTCCCAAAACCCCACTAGTCAGTGGGATTTCTTGTCATATAAGAAATTTGATTACAATGAGGGGGTCTAGGAGTGCAGACTAGAATCAAGAGCTTAGACAACTAAAATTATTATTATTAAATGCCAACTGATAAAGATAAATGTTAAATATTTAACTATCAACTGACATTTAATATTAATCTTTATCACTACCATTTTGGCATTTGGCATTGATCAATTATGAACTATCATATTATCAAATGCATTTACTGTTACAATTATGTATATTTCTTTAAATTTTTTGTACACACACACGCACATACCGAAGGGCAAAAAAAATGCCTGTACCCATGTACCTAGTTCTCGCACCTGTGCCTGTGCCCATACCCATTCCCGTACTGGCAATCAGCCAAAAAATAATGATATATAAAAAATCATAAATATATAAATATTTTACTTAAAAATAAAAATAACTACATTACACACTTTAAATAAAAATTTATAAGTTTGTTTTGTGAAATGGGCACATAAGATAAGGAGAGAGGTCATGATCTTAGGCCCTAGGGCATAGAAAGTGTGTGTAGAGGTGCAGCTGAGAAGCAAGGAACAAGGTTGAGGGCCAAGAGGATAGAAGGCCATGTACAGGCCACTAGAGAACACACTAGGGTAGAAAAAAAAATGCCCATGTGACAGCAGAAAGTGCCAAGGAGAGGAGGCAGCAATGCCTGAGGCTGATTGTTTAGCATGGGGAAAGAGAGAGGTCACACAGTTGCTGCCAGCAACAAGAGCATGTGTGGAGGCTTGGAGAGCAGAGTTGCGCATGGCAGAACTAAGCAGGGCACAGAAAAGGAAAGGTGAAAATTATGTGCACAGGGCAAGAAGTGGTGGACAGTCCATATTGTGTTGAGAAGCAAGGGTAAGAGAGAAAGAGAAGGGGAAGTACAAGTCCCTGTATGTGTGCATGTAAATGAACTTGAAAAGCTGAGTTATGTCATAAAAATGTCATTTTGTTTGCTGTTCAGATGTTGTCATGGGTCAAATGTGTATGTGTACATGAGTAAAATATTAAAAAGGTTTCAGTTTAGTTGAGCTCAGCTGCTCTTTATTTTGCAGCAAAGAAAGGTTCATTGTGTGGCTTTTACTGAGATTGTGTTGCTGCAGTTTGTGGTAGCCTTAAGGGATTAGTCTATATGAGTTAGTGTAGGTTGGTCTGTAACATAGGGGAAACGCTTTTGCTTCTGCTTGTTGTGTGTGTAGTTTCTGGGCTGTGTGTCATCAGTGTGGTATCAGAGTGTCTGTTCAAGTGGTGTACCACCATTATTAAGTTGATAGCTTGGGTTTGGTTTTGGCAGTTGACTGATTTCTTCCCTACAATTAATATAGAAATGGTTGATCATTGCTAACTGAGAATTCAATTTTAAATATTAAAGATAAGGTAAAAAATTTGTATTGCCTAGTAACAACTAGAAATGGAGTTTTCCATGAGGAATGAGATGTAGGAATTGTAGTTTTTCTTTTGTTTGTGTGCTGTTAGGAACTTAAAAGTCACTTTGTAGGGTTAATCAGGGTTAGATTAGGTTTCTTTATTTTTTGCTGTGCATTTTGTTGGGGTTCTATCCAGGGTGAAACCAGGCGATATCTGGACTGGGATTTTTATCATACCTATGAATCTACTTGCCTTCAGCAGTATCTGCTACAAACTCGAGCCACACCTGGATTGGGACTAATAACCAATCTGGGTACAGCTTGAGTGCATCGAGAGCCCAGTAGTACAGCAAAAATGTAATGATTAGGGTTAGAGAATGCAACATCCTTGAATAACTAAGCTCCATATGAACACTATAATATGATTATAATGAAGAAATAGAAAGCTCCTAAATGTGCTTAACCCAATTCTGTTTAGAAAGATCTGGTTAGAAGTTTTTTAATCAAGAATTTGTCTTAAGCGGAAGGTTAATTAAATAGACTTTTTTCTGGGTAGATTGTGTAGAAGTTTTTTTCATCGATGTTTTGGATCACACTCCATGATCCATCACCAGGATGATAATGTGAGCATAAGGAGATCAGGAAGGTTAATGTCAAATTGTTGGATTAAAAATTCCGTTATGTTTTTGGAGTTGAAAGATTGAAAGTGTCTTTTGTATGGGCTAAACCTTTTGATTTTATACATTAAGCTACCTCACTGATGTTTGTGGATATTGCCGTTTTTAGAATTTGAAATTGGATAATGTTCCTGAATCAATAATATAGAGCCTTTTATAGGATTCTATGTAGGGGTCGCCTTGATATTCTGTGTCTCTGAATCCAGGTATAATTGTTTGACTATTATAAACAATAGTTAACAGTTACATGGGCAATGGTTGAAAGTCTGTGCCTCTTGCTGCTACATGGGCATGGGTTGAAGTTCTGTGCTCGTTGTCTCTTACTAAGTATTTTGAAACTTGCTTGGAGGCCTCAGGCAGGAGACATACTGTACTGCCCCCATTAGGACTTTACTTGTTTTACCCTAAAATGACCAACTAGGGTTTTGATTGTGCTTGGAAATGGCAATTTACTTAGTCTCTGTAATGTTCCCTACTAGGAAGCTGCCCATTTCCAATGATTAACATGCATCACTACTTAAATCAGATTAAGTTAAGAAACAATTACTGATTCATAATTCATGCTTATGCCCTAATTCCTTACTTCTCTCCTAATCAGTAACCTTAAGGAGGATGGGGATTTACTTGTCGTAGGGTGCTTGACACCAGTCTACAAGTAGGCTCCCTCAAGGCTTCAGGACCCCATCGTTATTCCATCTTGGGAGTTTCCTTCTACATGTGAGGTTTTACTCTGCCTCTCTGTACACAACACCAACCTATCCTCTTAACTATATTAGCGAGTAATTAAAGAATTAGCTAAGTATATCATTGACTTAAGTATTATACTATGACATATATATAATATATATATATATATATATATATATATATATATAGGCCCATTTATTGGCCCCTTATTCCTAATGTCATTCAGATATAATATTCTATAGATCAGAATTTATTCGTATATTAATCACAGAATGCTTTGCTGTTACATGATGCTTGCCACCATCATAACATGATTCATTGCAATATATGTATATATTCCTTTCTGAGCTCTTCCTCAGTTATATTATATATATTCTCCTATTCATCTATGATTTCCATTAATGATTATAAATAATAACTCCTGATCCTTCTTGTATCTTGTACTTGGATATGAAAGATTGTGTTCCCAATGGACATATCTAATGTCTATTCATTAATGTTTCTTCATTGAATGCTAATTGTGCCATTTGATAGCAACTGATTTTCCTAATCCCAATTGCTTTTTGTATCAATTGATCCCATATCTGTCTTGGTATATATCAACCGCTGCCTTTTCTACTTCATGCCTTTCCATCACTCTTTTAATTATTGGCTAGCTATATATGTTTATTACTGTTGTTATGGCTATTATTGATTCAACCATAAACTTAAATGTCGACTTAAAGACATGGTCTTGGGCACTGTCTATTATACACGTTGATATTAGTTATTCCTATAAGTCTCTGATTTCATCGGCTGACTAATCATTGCTTAGCCCAATCAATGCAGTTCATTACAAATCACTGCTTAATAGTCATTATCCATTGATCTCTGTCTTTAATGGTATCTTTGGGTAATTCGTTTGAATAGTCAATTCAATGATATTTATCATGTCTGACATTCATTATCGATTCTTTTTGCAATTTTGTCTCTTCAGAGATTTCACAAAATTGGGATATTTAGTTGTCTTATAATTGTATTATATTATAAATTTATAATTTATGTGTTTATTATTCATTTTTATATATTTTTTTTCTCGGCAATAGTTTTTGTATTTTTGTTGATAAATCAAAAGATCATCCCTTTACATAGTGAATAAAGTGTCCAACTAATTATCCAGAAGCATCTACCATAACTACCTACTATCTCCTAACTTCTGTCATCATTACAGTTCATTTTACAATTGCAGACTGTGAAAACTAAACTCCATCACCCGACATCATCGGCATTTTCATGTTCATTACAGTGGCTCAACATCCAACAAAAAGCTGTACAATCCCATTACATCTTCAAATTTAGCCCATTCCTAATTCATCAAAAAGAAACCTACAGAAGCATAACCAAAAAACTAGACAGGTAGCATCAAAAAAAGGGCAATGGCACCCAGGCTTTGGGAAGCGTTGTGTGTCCTTGTTGGTTGCTGCTTTGTCCATCATCTTCTCTGCAACTAGTTTTCTCTGGCTCTCACAATTCTGTGTCTAATCCTCATTGAATGCCTCCTCCTTGGAACCAGAACCTCTACCATCCCTGCCCTTCTCTTCATCTCTTCTAGCTCGGCCTCTACTTGCCTCAATTCCAGCAGTAATTTCAAAGCCTTCCAACTCCTTGCTTCCTTAACTCGGTCCCTTCTAATTCATTCATCTAACCTCCAGATGAAAGGAGTATACTTATCATCTCCCAATTCTTCCTCATTCTCATAACATTCACTAAAATCCATGCCTTTACTGGGCACAAATCGAATCCATGCCTACTAAGAACTCTGTAGGAACTATGGTTTCCATAATTCACTTTACATTCGCTGTCGGTTCACCAAACTGGAGTCACCAAGCCATTATCATGGAATAAACATCAGTGTTTGTTCTGTGTCTGTTGTTTAGCTGGTCGAAAATCTCTCCCAGAATAAGAGTAACACATCTGGTTAACCACCCATCCCTGAAAAGAAACATTCCATCCAACCTCCTCTTCGTCACTGGTACAAAAAAGGGATTTTGTTGTTTGGAAGCCTTAAATGTGAAAGATGTCTCCATTCTTTCAACCAACGAGAATTCTGCAACTTCCACCAAACCACTACTCCTTAATTCTTTACTTAAAACAGCAATAATGACATTCTTTTGGCAAGATTTATCAAATTTCTCGATTTGCTCACGCATTTAATGCAATGTCCTCACTACAAACTCTTTGTCTTTTCAGCCAACTCCCTGTCATTAATCTTCATCACCCATACACCGCCGCCTATCTCATCGCCACCTTATGCCATTTTTAAAAAATAACGGCTGAGCGTTTAACTTTTCGAAAGATAAAGTTTTAAAATCTTCGATTCTAATTTCACCTTTTTTAGCAAAGGATAAAGCCCAATTCGACAAAAGGTCCGCTTCTTTGTCATCTTCTTTTTTCACATGTGTGATTTTATAATCATTTATCGATGCCAGCTCATCTCCAATAAGGTCCACATCTGCAGATGCCATGCTTCTATTGTGCCTTTGATAATTGCCTGAATGATGATTAGGGAATCCCCTTCTAAATGCATCTTAGTGACCCCCAAGCTTTTTGCCACCTTAACAGCTACTAGTACCGCCTTAGACTCCGCCACATTGTTCGTTCCATCCTCCAATTTCTTTCCACCTATTGCAATGGTGTTTCCTAACCAATCCCGGATTATGAAACCTGCACCTGATGGGACGGGGTTACCTTTTTAAGCCCCATCAAAGTTTACTTTCCACCACCCTTCACTTGGCTTTGACCACACAACTGATTCAGAAGCAAGAGAAACTGATTTACTTTTATATTTTAATTTTATAATTATTATTTATATATTATTAAATATTATTTTAGAAAGGGGATATCACGCATACATTGTATACCCAAGACTCATACGGCAAAAGGTACTTTTGAAAACCATTGTAAGTCAAAATTTTTATAAAGTCTTGACATCCTACCTGTCTGTCTGGAGTTCATGCTGAAATTTCCTAGTTACTACTGGAAGAAACTGTAAGGAACCTGTTCTAGAACCAGACCAAACTGCAGTATGCTTCAGTGGGATTTTTTTTTGCATCAGTCTCTTTTAGATTCATCTCCTATTTTTCACAAAGTAAATGAAATTAAGTTAGCATTTTCAAACGGTGGAAATTAAAGTGCTTAGGGAAGAGGAGGATATTAGAAAACCATGGCTATCAACTTGCCTCAAAGGCAGAGTTTTTAGTGCACACAGTTCTCCACATCATTTTATCAACAGAGCACCAATTCTTATAATTTCCTAGAAAACTAAACTATCCATTAGTAGCATCCCCTTCACCTTAACTTCTGTAACATTAAATTCAAACCAGCTCTGCATTTTTCATTTCATTTTTGATCTCTTGCCAATTATGCTTACCAAGTGTTGAAGCCCTTTTCATAGGATTTGAGGTGGCAGGCCTATCTATAATCTGGATATATAGAGATTAGTCTCAATCTTCTCTATTCTTGTTCTTTACATTCCAATAATGCCGCTTATTCAATGCGATGTTTGAGGAGTTTGAATGCACCACGCATCAATGCACTTTCAACAATAGTTATTGTCAGCAACTAGTAACCATTCTAACCTTTGTGATCAGCATATGTACTTTCATGCAGGATAGCGTCAATCTCTATTTTGACATTTGTGAATAATTATAAAACCATGTGATCTTGTTCCTGTTTTTTAGCAATATTTTATTCGTCCGTGATTTGAAATTTCTGGACACAGATTTCCTATTTCTGGTGTTATGATGAGCTCAGGTGCTTTTCCGTTCATCTTGAAGCTTTTATCTGATGTATCATCCAAAATCTCAGGAAAAAGAAAAGGGTTTGCTGTTATGTTTTTCCATGTTTCTAGGATGGTGGAACATCTTTCTGGAATGGCAAAATTCTTCTTCGATTTTTGGGAGGTCAGAGGGGTGGTCAGGGGATAGTAAGTCACAGTATCTATATTTAAAATAGAAAGTCATAATAAACATATCATATAGCTTTTCAATTTTATAATTAAACTGTTAATCAACATCAGTCATTCTAAAATGATAAAATTCAAGGAATATAAAAATCTCTCACATTTCACATTTTGCATTGAAGAACATACTTTCAGTTTCAACATTGACATTTGCAAAATGAACTCAAAAATGTAGTAAAACTATATTTCACATTGAAGCTTTGCAAGATGACCTTCAACATTGAGTGTAATATAGATTTCTGAATGTGGAATTATAAACATGAATATGTGATTGTTTTTCATCAATGCCCATGAATATAACTGTTTGAAATCGCCTGATAGTTTTGTCCTTTTAGTTTTACAAATATGCTCTTTTCTTTTTTAAACAACTGTTGACATGAAAAGTGTCAGAATATTTTAGCTGTTTGGGATATCCTTTGATGTCCTAGGGATGTTACACTGTCCCCAAGAAACCCTGGAGAACAGGAACATTTCTGGGATGCCAAAAAAGTTCAAAAGTTCTGAGTGATGCGAGAGAAGATGTGCCCTAGTAGAAAGCTGGGTTTTGCACCTCTTTATTCATATATGCATGAAAGAAATGCAAAATCATTGAGGTATGCGGGTGCATAATAAGTCATAGCTGGTCCATCAAGCTCATTTCTGCAGAATGGTGGAATTGATCAGATGACTAGTGGAATATCAATATATTATAATAACTAGAAGTAGTTTAAGCTATGAGTAGAACAACCCTGTGAATTGACTCATTTTGATGGTTTTATGTGGCTACAAAATGAATGATATAGTGATGTCGAATTGCAGTAGAGGAGATATATTCAAAGTCTGTATACTCTCCAACTGGGTACAGTATGGAATTTTGAGTTTAAGAAATTTCTTTTTTCCGAATCACAGAATATGCTAGTGGCTGAAGCATTGCTTTAGATTTATTTTTTCTTTCAAGTTACTACTTTTTAATCTACAAAATCAGAGTGGTTTCTAGAAAAATTGTTTGACAAACCTTTGAAGATATTTGTTCTTCATTTTGAAACTATCTTTTATATGTCTTGGAAAAGCTATGAACGGAAGCTAGTTCACAAGGATTGAGTTTGTGTTTGTGATCGGCAACAATAAATTTTGGATGAAATTGGGCAAGGGTGAAAAATATGAAAAAAAAATTGTGATTAAATTTAGCTTATATATATAAATTATAGTTTCTAAGAAATATAAGTAATAAACTCATAAAAATAAAACGATATTGTATTAAATTGAATACATTATAATAGAAGCATGTATAAAAATTTAATTTAAAAATCATTAATACATAAATAACAAGTATATAAATTTTATATATATATTTTTTTGATCTGTAACAGTGATAAAATTTATTCATAAATGGGGAAAGCACCTGGCCCATTCCAGGGATGGTTACAAATAGGGAAACCATCTTCCCAAATAGAAAAACAAGACAAAGAGTAGAAAACATCAGAAAGCTCATAAATAAACAGGGAGAAGAGAAAAAACAAAAAACTATCTCCTATCACCTCTTCTAGAATGAGAACAAAGAATCATTTCAAAGGAATTCTTCAATTTTTTATCCTTTCTCTTCTTCACCACTTCCCAACCCTCTTCCAACCTCGATGACACCTGTCGCCAATACTTTGGGAAAACTTCTGAATCCTGTGATGAATCTGCCAATCTATCCTCCCTTGGCTGTCCAGGAATTGCCACTATGGCTGCCATCTTCTCCTTCTCTCGAGAGCCCACAGGTTTCAGCTTCTCTCGGCCATCCGGAGTGCCAAAATCACTTTTTAACTTAGGAGCCTCCACCTGAACAGTGCCATTGTCCAGGGGAGACTGTGTCGCCAGATTTGGAACCTCAAAGATACCCAGCACCCCATCATCGTGCACCACCTGTGCATAGCTCTTTGGACTTTCAACCTTCTTCACCACCGTGTAAAGCGAGGAAGAGACATCCTTCCACCAAGAAGCCTCCTTAACCAGCCTAGACTTAGCACATTGGGCTGCCAAGTGGCCCGTTTTAAAACATTTCCTGCATCGAAAGGGCACACCTTCATAGTCTATAGGCTGGACCAAACAGCTTGTTGAAGTTTTAATCATAATTTCTTGAGGAAGATCCCCTGAAATGTCCATTTCTACTAGGATTCGAGCATAAGTAGAATGCAGGAGATTAGAAGATCCCTCATCCACCATTAAAAAGCTGCCTAAAGAATTTCCCAAAGCCTCCAAACAGGAGTCAAATCAGAAATGTAGGGGGAAATTCGAAAGTCTTACCCAAATAGGGACCTTGTCAAAAGCTTTAGAGGTGGGACAGAAAGCCGGATGCCAAGGTTTTAGCATAAGTGGAAACTTGTCATCCCAGTTCCAGAATAAATCACACAAAATCTTATTTCTGTCCTGTACATTTTCAAACACAACAGTGAAAAAACCCCTTGCTGCAGGGTAGATTTGAACATAGCCTTCCATCACCGGTACCCAATGCTCTGAAATCCAATGGTTAAGGTCTTTCAAACTTGGCCAAAAACCCCTGTGACGCCCTATCAGCTCAAGATTTGAGAAAACCGCCGCATTATGGAGGATTTCCTCATCAATTACCTTCTCAAGTTCCACAGAAAGAGGCACTTTCGTGGGCTTGTACATAGCCTCCGAGGCACATTCACCTTTATTGAAATGACCATTAGGAGCCCGCCGCTTCCCTGTTAAATCGCGCTCAGATGAAAGACCAAGAACACCCTTCTGTGCACCCAGAACGCCACCACAGGCCTTGCCAAACTTCCTTCCCCCCCCAACATGCACCTTCTCTAAACCGTGTGCATCATTTGAGGTGCCTCCATCCGCTATATTACCTCCTTCACGCAGCAGACGTATCTCCTCCCGCGTCCTCTCAACTTGATGAAAATGGGGCTTCGAAGCCCCTTGAGCAAACTGTTCTGCTCTAACAGGTGCACCCCCAGACCGGGCCTCCAACGCAATCCTCGGACTCCCGATCGTGCATCCTCCCGTCTTACCGTTAAGACGCAGCTCGGACGCAACATCCAACCCAAGCACCAGCTGCCCATTCGCATCCAAGGAACCAGTGAGCATAGGGGCACTTGCAACACCACCATTTTTGGCCGTAAACCCTAGCTCACCAGTTGCAGCAGACACTTTGAACGGCTCCATTTCCCTACAAAAGAACATAAATTTTATATATTAAATAATATAGATAAAACTTAAAAGGATGGATACATTTTAGGTATGAAAAGGAGATTATATTTATTTTATCTTGAAAGGCATATCCAATACCTTTAATAGAAGATGTTACATAGGATGGGAGCCACCTCATCTGACATTGGACAGTGTGACTGAAAGGTTTCTGCCATGATCTCCTCCCTTCTGGAAGTTCATTACATGATGAAACAAGAGAAAAATCCTTTGGTGTTTGAAGTGTCATTAGTTTCTATAAAATCCCTGATTTTTACTGTATGAAGCTTACAACAAATTAGAATTCTTTATAAAAAATTTCTCTAAGTTCGTCGGATTTTGAATTTCTTTTTTCTGAAGTTTTTTCAAATTGTTAAATTCATTTTTTTTGAAAGGGAACTGCTCTCTCTCTCTCTCTCACACACACACACACACACACATAGAGAGGCAATTTTTTATATTATATATTCAATATCTGTGTGAACAATATGTAAATTAAATGGAAAAGATAGCCCCTGAATGGAATGCTTACTTAAGGGTTGCCTCACACCGATTTGGTGTTTTGCTGGATGGTGACCTAAAAGAATGACCTTCATCGTTTACTCAAAATTACTGCATATATCACACATCTATTTTTTTATTTTGTTTAATCTGATAATTTTTGAAAACAAAGAGAAAGAATTCAGTGAATGCTTGTCTGGGATTTTCTAGTCTAGCTAACAGTTGCCATAGAAGTTTTTTAAGCTCACAAATACCTAGCTGAGATTTCTAATGACAAATTTCTATCGTTTTATTCTGTTTACTCTGATAAGTTTGAAAACAAAGAGAAAGAAGTCATTGAATGCCTGTCTGGGATTTCTAGTCTAGCAAACAGTTGTCACAGAAGTTTCTTGAGCTTACAAATACCCAGCTGAGATTTCTAATGACCCAATGAGAACACATAAAAAATCTTATGAGTTTCTGAAATGAATTTCCTTATAAGGTGGATGTTTCTTGTTATATTAGATGGCAATTTTCGGGAGGAGCTTATCATTTGCTATAACATATGATTTAATGTAGAGCAATGTGATAAATAATTACCATCTAAGTAACAAATAATCATCGAAACACGACTAATAAGTGTACTTTTTGAGTATTTTATAATAATAATTTTCTAAATGATAATTCCAACTTTAATATTTGACCAACTGTTTTGTAGTTTAAAAGACAGAGTGAAGAAAAGTTTCACTCCTTTGTGTCGCAAGAGACAGTATATTGTACTTAATTTCTTGTTTCCTCCCCTTGAATTTAGCCATTACTTTTCAGTTGGCTGTGTTTTGAACTTTGATTTTTCATTATTGGATATTGGCATTACATTTATTGTCAGGTAAAATGTTTTATTTTGTTCATGCAGCCAGGCATGTTTCCTCCTTCTTTGTTTCATTACGTCGAAAGGGCTTTGGCTCGTTGTAAAGATGAAGCTCAAAAGACTGCTTGTCAAGATATTATGAAACAGGTGATATGCCCACCTTCATTTCCAGTTTTATTCATAGTTATAGTTCATATTGAATACTCTTATAATTATCTTTTGTTGTTTCTGTGTTTTCCATACTTATAAGAAAAGACTTTCTTATGATTTCATCCTGGTATTTGTTAGGTTGAGTGTTTTGCTTCTTGTGTCTGGTTATTTTCGTTTGGGGGTTATCTCAAGAATCAGAACGACCAATGACAAATATGATTTGTTTTTAAAACTTGGATTTTGTAGTTTTGTAAATTTATATCCAATGGCAAATATGATTTGTTGTTTTAAAACTTGGATTTGGTAGTTTTGTAAATTTATATTGTTATATCTGCATCATGAAAGGAAAGGATGCAAATAATGGTTTGAAGATTCCTTGGAACAAAATATCTGATTTTAAGTGATTATACTTGTAGTAGATGACTTCTTGAGTAAGCATCTTTACATCTTTAAGTTCATACATCTTTTAGTGCATGCAAGTCAATGTGTTTGAAATGGCAACTAAGTAAGTTTTAGCAATAAATCTCAACTTTGATACAGACTAAAGAAACACTACCTTCTTCATATGGTGTCTTATTAATATTCATATATATAAAGCTCAGGTTGCATGCCTACATTTTGTTCTTATTTCTGTGATGGGTTCTCTGTAATTACATTTATCTAGCATCATTATTCCAACATCTTTGACGATGACATGTGCATTGACACAAGAATGTATATGCATTTTCTGGTAGTCATTGGTATGGCAGATATAATTTGGATGGTATGTAGTTGACTTGAAAATATCACAGTAATCTGTGGAAAGACATGCTCAAAATACATTAATTATTAATTAATAATATTAAAAATTGACTTGGACAAGGTTATGGTGTGCTATCCTATTTCCTATTTGTGTAAGTACAATTTGAGTGGTTGCACGTTCAAATTCAAAGGGGATGGAGTTAGAGTTGCACACCTTAATGAACAATATATAAAATATTAAGTAAATGAAAAAAAAACCCATAAAAGCAAATATCATCCTTGGACATTTCTTGGCATCCCAAAAGATAAAGATATTTTCACTTTTCAGTTTCTCGGTATAGCATTGAAAAAACTTGAAAAGTATTGGGAATATTAAAAATGCAGTAAAATTAAAAAAGATAGAGAAGTAGCTGATGTTCTTACATTTAAAGCAATCTCTAATTACATAGAGAGTGACAGTGACAGTGACAGTAAAGAAGAGTGTGCATCATTAATTGATCACAGTCCTGGTAAGGATGCTATACACACTGTACTAATCAAGAATATATAGGTCACAATAATGACAAAATGCTACTGATCAGTTTCATAAGAAGATTACTAACCACAAAAGGAGTTATGTCAAAATGCAATAATAATAACAACAATCTCAATGGGTGCAGCATTATTTACTGCTCATCTGTAACAATGTAAATTGTCAAACAATTACATAAGTCATAATTATTTTACAAATGTATTAACAATGGCATTATCCATTGATGAGTAGAAATGACAGCACTAACATTGGTGACAACAATAATGACAAGTCAAAGGATGGCGTAATCATTTGATAGCTTTTGTTTAGTAATGACTATGCTTATGAATCATGAATAATGACATCAGTGTTCTGTTATCAAAGGCAATGTTGAACCCAAATATACCAGGTGTCTTCACACTGGTAGATAACCACATCCATTTTTGAAATAACGACAGCAGTAATTGTCATTGTCTGTTGGCAACAGATCTAACTACCTTCTAGTAATGTCAGTTGGAAATCTTAACAGCTACTTACACTTTTCAAGGTGTATAACCTGTTTATAAAAGTTCTAAAGTAGAATGACCAAAAAGTTGCAGGTCTGATGCTTATATAGAAGAAAATACTTATTCACTTTTATATTACCAGGGACATATTCCTAATAATTTACATTGGTGAGAATTTTGGTCAAAGATATTTTGAAAAGGTTGCGTTATTTTTAAGAATAAGTTAGGATCCTATTGAGAAAAGGTATATTAAAATATATCATGACATTATATTTTGAAGTTATCTGCTTATATGGAAAAATGCCATCTCTTTGTGGATTGCTTTCATGGTGTTGGGGGACTCATACACCTATTTGGTGTCTTGTTTTATGCTGACCTTAAAAACTATCTTTACCCTTTTTTGACTCTTGATATACCATTTGTAGTGATTCCTTTTTATGGCCTCTATCATATGCAAGCTTCCTTTTAAATGCTTGAGTATCATGTGTATTAAAATATATTGTGACATGATATTTTGAAGTTATCTGCTTATATGGAAAAATGCAATCTCTTTGTGGAGTGCTTTCATGGTGTTGGGGAACTCATACACCTATTTGGTGTCTTGTTTTGTGCTGACTTTAAAAACTATCTTTACCCTTTTTTGACTCTTGGTATACCATTTGTATTGATTCTTTTTGATGGCCTCAATATCTTATGCAAGCTTCCTTTCAAATGCTCGAGTACTTTAAGTCTATCATGTTACAACTTATCATATCATGTGTAGAAGTTCTCTATGTTCCACAAAGTCTTAGGATGTGGTGACAGGTCTTGGGGATGGAGCGATGAATGACTTTTAATTGGGAATGACAACTAATAGGGGTTTGGCAGAAAAGTCCCTAGTGGGGTTGAGGGGCAGCCCCGCCAAGCCCAAATTAAGGCCTTTGAAACCTCACAAATCTTCATGGCACACACCATTTTTTGCATTCAAGTGATGGAGAGTTGGCTAATGTTCCCTCTCTTGGTTTGTTATCACTTTTCCTATCTTAATGCTCTCACTCTTTCAGCCTTCCCCACTCTTGCAGCTTTCTGTTGCAAATTGTGTTCTTGCATTCTTGCTCAATGCCGTTGAAACTTTATAGTGATTTGAAGTGAGACTATGATCCCCATTTATTTCTTTTTGTGAGTGCTTAGGATTGTGGTGGGGTTCTTAAACCATTAGGATTAGGGTTAGTGGTTCAAATATAAAAAAAAACCTAGATTTTTAATTTTTTTTTTCGACTTTTAAACTTAGGGATAACTTGGAGTTTTGGTGCATTTGAGCGATGTTGGCAAGTCTAGTAAGGTTCTTGGGGATGTCCTTGCATCTCCTTGTACTTTGCAAAATAGGGGTACATCCCAAAAAGGTCTCCTCTTTGAGGGAGACATCCTAGAAATGTATCGTCTTTGCGGGAGATATCCTTGAAGCATCCCTTGATAAGTGGCATGTTGATTTGGTGGTCAACACCTCCGTGGGGACTCGTGACATGGCTTAACCGCCTCCTGTGGGTCAAGTTAAATTTGGCATTTGTATTGGGCGTTGATAGTTCGAGCTTTTGGCGCAACGACAAATGATTCCAACAATTGGTATCAAAGCCTTGGGTCCCGGGTTCGAGTCTCCCTTTAGTGGGTGCTGAAGGATTGTTGGAATCATTTGCCGTTGCACCAAAAGCTCAAGCTATCAATGCCCGATACAAATGTCAGATTTAACCCGACCCACAGGAGGCGGTTAAGGCATGTCACAAATCTCCAAGGAGGTGCTAACCACCAAGTCAACAATCTCCCCCTTAGCACCGACTGAGCCTTCAACACCCACTAAAGGGGGACTCGAACTTGTGACCCAAGGCTCTGATACCAATTGTTGGAATCATTTGCCGTTGTGCCAAAAGCTTGAACTGTCAATGTCCAATACAAATGCCAGATTTAACCCGATCCACGGGAGGCGGTTAAGCCATGTCACAAGTCTTTAAGGAGGTGCTGACCACCAAGTCAACAATTATTGTTGACTTGGTGGTCAGCACCTCCTTGGAGATTTGTGATATGGATTTCAACAATTGGTATTAGAGCCTTGGGTCACAAGTTCAAGTCCCCCTTTAGTGGGTGCTGGAGGCTCAATTGGTGTTGAGGGGGAGATTGTTGACTTGGTGGTCAGCACCTCCTTGGAGATTTGTGACATGGCTTAACCGCCTCTTGTGGGTTGGGTTAAATTTGGCAGGTGGATGTTTTCTAGGAGCACCTGAATCACAGGGATGTTCCCATCCTAGATATGAATGGAGTTTGTGTGTGGGGGGAAGGGGGGGTTGTGGTACACATGCCTATGGAACATTGAAAATTCTTTGTTTGGCTAAAATGTGTAATACAAGCTTCATAAATTGAATAAATTTCTGACTTTTCCTTATTCTTCCAGAAAGCTATTACTTTTCGCTGGAAAGAGTTGCTCTCGGTAAGCTCTTGGGACCTTAAAAGGACCATCATTAATTCTTAGTTATTTGACCCATGGTGGGTGTTTTGCAGTTCAATTACTTGAGTGGTTATTCCATCTAATTCAAACATTGTTGTTGTCTACAGTTTACAAGGTTTCGTGCAATAATTAATATTTTGTTTGCTTTGATTAGCTTTGGTATTTTATATTTATATTGATTTTTGCATTTTGTTAGCTTGTTAAAATTTGAACAGTCTTGTTCAATTCCTGCGTGGTTGTTTTTTTTCTATCTTCCTGATGAAATAATATTCTGCCTCAACAGATGATTACAAAAGCTTCCGCTGATGGTTCACTATTTACTAGAGATTGGGACACAGAGCCACTATTTCCTTTACCAAGCTCAAACATGTTAGCCAGCATGGAGTATGACATTCCTTTTCCTTCCTTTGTTTCTTCCACATAGACTTTCTTGAACTAATGTGATGATATATTTTTTCATATAATGGGGATTGTTCAGATTTAACTTGGAAACAACAATTGACTATTCACTTCTTCTTGAACTAATGTGATGATATATTTTTTCATATAATGGGGATCGCTCAGATTTAACTTGAAAACAACAATTGACTATTCAATTGTAAAGCACTTCACACAATTGTAGATCTTTGGTGTGTGGTAATGACTTCCTATTCTGGAGAATAAATTAAGAAAATGCTGATTTGTGCTTTAACAAGCCTCCTTAAAATTTATATATTTTGAAGGGACTTAGTATAGTTAAATAAGTTTTTGAGGATTTGAGATTTAAGAAGTGTGCATTTGTTTGCCTTATTTCTGGATAGATCTGTCTCAAGATTTTTAATAGACAAAACCTATGCGACAAGGTTCAAGTTTGAGTTTATGTTCATGTTGGGCAACAATAAAATTTGGATGAAATTTGGCAGGAGGAAAAATTTCGGAAAAGTTTTGTTTTAAGTAACATATCCACAAATTTTTCAAAATAAGTAATATCATATTTGTTTAATCTAATTAAATTCGTTAAATTTTATATATTAATAATTAAATATCTAAATTAAATATTCTAAAATATTAAAATTTTAATCTATTAAATGTCTATATTAAGCGTAGAACAATAAAACAATATAGTATTATATCAACTATATAATATATTTAATACAAAGGTTTTTAATAAAAATTAATTATTAAAAATGAGCCCAAATGGGAAGGGTCGCCAGCACAAGTTGCCTGAAATGCCTTTATTTCTCACAACTCCTCACCTTGGGCTCACTACTTGCCTTTAAATATCGTAGGTGTCTCTTCTTTCACTTTGACCTCGACATTATTTTGGAGCAGTCATGTTTTACACTTGGCCTGGGTGTATTTTAAGAAAAAATCTGAAAACCTTAACACATGTTTTTTAAGCATATATTTTAATTAAAAATTTTGCTTGTTTTCTGTATAAATTTGATGGTGAATTTGCATGAATATCATATGAGTGTTATAAATTTGTCAAATTCAAACCTAAAGTCAAAAATTCGGTGAATCTTGTGACATAGGATAAAACCATATGGATGAATATTATTTTGTTTTAATGCTGCAAAAGATGCTTAAACTAACATGCCAATGGAACACAAAGCGAAAATTCTTTTCACTTTTATTTATTGTGTTATTTTTTTCCTGTTTAAATGTACCGATTTTAGTTTCTTTATGGCACAACGTGTTCATCTGGCAATGTGTTGTTTGACCAAGTTGTAGATAATTGGTACTTTAATTTCATTTCGTTTCTAACTGAGGCAAGTACATAGCAATTTTTCACTTTCTGTGATGATTTTTTGGTGATCTATAAGTACTATGCAAGACACCTGAGATTGTCTACAAGAATTTTTACTCTTTGGAAGCTTGAATATACTAGAAAAAAGGTTGCAGATTTGGTTGTTTGAAACATGCATTGCATGATGGTCATTGGGCCTTGAGCAGGCATTGCATGTTTAATGATTAAGCCTGTAAAACATCGAAAAGGTTTCTATGCCAAATGCCAAAAAGATCTTATTATTGGCTTTTCTGTATGTTTTGATTAACAAGTCATTTCTATACATTGAGATGGTATAAGGTAGTTTTGTTGATTTATATTTTATGACTCTAAAGGTGGTCTTAAATATTATGAGTTAACAACTTTTAGTTGAGGATAGCCACACATTGATGTAGGAATTCAAAACGGACCATTTGGGCTTGTTTTGAATTACTGTTTTAATTAATAATAAATACTTATAGGTTCTGTTGATTTTTGTAAGCAAGCAAATGTTATATTTGTATAACATTTTCAGGGTCAGAGTCAGAGTCAGCAAGGATCATTTTTGGATAGAGTTTAAGATATCTGCCAAATGTTCTTTTGACCTGCAAAACTGAAGTTCAACTTTCTTATCTTGTACCAACTATCTCATGCAATGATGCTTCAGCTCTATTTGTTTTGTCCTTGTGCGAAACACTGGATTCTCACCTGATTCTGTTGTTTGACCATTGTCACAAAATATCACTGTAGGATTTTTTTGTTCTCCTAGATCTTGCAAAACCATTAACCGAGCTGCTTTTGTTCATGATGTTCATGCAACATCTCTCCTTCTGTACTTGATAATACAATTGCATTCTACTTCTTTGAATTCCATGTACTCAATCCACTTTCTAAAACAATGTCTTGCTGTTTTCTTTATATCATTTTTTTTCCAATTTGCATCAGAATAACCAAACAATAAATGAATTTTCAATTGAATAATAATGGATTTCATGATTACTTGTTTCGTTGTATGCTTGAGTATTCTTTTTGTTGCTTGTAGCTGTATTTTGTAATGCCCCCCATTCAATCAATGTGCATTTATGGGACAAAAGCCCATTTCCCATATTTGGTGAGCCAAGCCAAGGCCTAAGAATGGTTCATCACCATCCCCTTGATGCTTGCCAATGTGTTAGAAGCTACAAAGGCCTCCAAAATTATAACTGTGGGGCCTTTTCTAGTCATATCTCTAAGTGTTTGCAGGTTGTTGGACCCGTAGAGTTTCAGAGTATATTTTCTTGACCTACCTTTTTGTCTAAGTTTGACTTCTTAGTCCTCACTGACTTTCAAACTTTACCATCTTAGCATGCCCTTCTGCTCTGCTTTGCTTTTTCTATATGTTTGTCGAAGTATTAGACTCACACATCCAAGAATATCCCACAAACATCCCTCGCTTTCATTCCTTTTTCAAGTTGGGCTATTAAAGTTGTCCATCCTATCATCCCTTCAATCCAAAAATTGCTCTTTCCCTTGCCTTGTTAGAATTTTGGACTTGTCCTTATTGCCACGTCTCCCATTTGAAGTTCTATCTCTGACCAATGATAGGAGTCATGAAGTGTTTCCGACTGCCGAACTTTGACACTCGCTGTTTTTCATTGTTCACCTCACCTACCGGTCAGCATCAGCTTTAAATGCCATTAATGATAGATTTGATTTTGCATCAAGAGCTTTAAAATCTAGCATATTAAATTTCTTCAACATATCTTGCACAAGTTTAGCTTGAAAAAATAAAGATCTTACCATGAGGTTTGTTTATCTCTCTGCCAAGAATGTATTGCATAAGGCCTAACACATTCATTTCAATTTTTTTCATCATTGACTCTTTGAATTCTTTCTTCATCTTGTATGATCTTCTTGAGTAGATTAGGTCATCGATACAGGCATAAATTGTATTGTTACCTTCTTTAAATATAGTGTAGGCTTGTTCTTGCTTCTCACATATCCATTTGCTTAGAACCATGTATAAATTCTTGAATATCTTGCTCTTGTTGTTCTTGTATCAAACATAGAGCACTTTCTTCATGTGATATTGTAATGTTCCCAAATCAGGAGAACCCAAAATTTGCCCTAGATTATAATTTCTAAATAAAAACAAGTAGGCTTTAGTGTACTTTTTTGCTTTGATTAAGATCCTGCAAGCAAGTTAGGAAACATTATTATCATAATTCATAATTAAACCTCCTTGAGTTAGAAATAAATATATATCAGATTAAAGATTGCTTGAACCATTGAAGTAAATGAAGTAGGGTGATTTGATGAGGTGCCCAAGAGACTTCTTACCATAGGCCCAAGAGTGGATATACCATCCCTCCTGGCCTCGTATGGCCCTTGCCATGCATATGAAGTTGTGTGCCTAGTGTGGTGTCCTATCACCATTTTCCTCATCTTTGACACTTCTACCTCACCTTCACTAATTGAGCATCCAAATGCATTGGTTCACCATGATAGAGATCACGAGGATCATTCACAACGGTGTGCCTGGAAAGTCCCTCCTTCCTAAGCCCAAAGGCAGTCCCCTTGTCCCCCTTTGGCCCCATGGGACTGCTTAGTGATATACCATGGGGTGGCGTGCTTAGAAAGTGACCTCATCACCATTTTCCCTCCTGCGACTCCCTCATTTTCCCTACCATGGCTAATTGCAGCAGACAGAAAACATACATGATATTTCATACATATATTCCATATTATAACATTCACGAGTCAGCAATTAAATGTATACTAGACCACTGGTATGCAGATGCACATTAGTCTGCAGGTATATCTACATATAAGCAGTCACTTATTAAAATTATATCATTGAAATGCATACAGATTCCAAATAGAGAATAGTCATAAAAAATACTTATTTATTCAATACATATATCAGACAATACTCATACCAAGGAATCACTGATTTGAACTATTGTGCTCTTTTCTTCAATATTTTTAACAGCCGATGATTGAATGAGCGATGGAGACTGCCTCCTTATACCATGTGTTTGGAATGGGGAGCCATGTGTGAAGGACATAACTCCTGTTTTTTCTTATTAACAGCTCCTTGTATATCAATCAGTATGGTTCATCAATGAGTCAAAACTAAACATCGATTTGTGTAATGTCCCTTGTTAGTTTGTAACCTTGAATCTCACTAGTCTACTCATCATGCATGTAATTCATATAGATCTATTTAGTATTTCAACTTAATTAATTGAAATGATAATTTAAATAGAATTTATATTTCCCTTTTATGACTATATTGATGATCCCATATCCAACTTATTACTCTGTCGAATTGGATAGGAAGACTTTAGGATGTGACCGAGGTGCTTAGAGACCATTCCCAATAGGCTCCCTCAAGGTTTACAGGTCCAAGCCCAAACTATTGGGATGCTGACCCTCACCCTATTTTGGGACAGAAGCTATTGGCGGGATTTACACAAGCTCTCTTGAAGGACATCCTTATATTCCTTCCTTCCAGTCCTGGCAGGTGACAAATCAGAGTGTATATATATATATATATATATATATCTATTAATAAGAATAATATCAGAATTATATCGGTTATATTATACACACACACACACACACACACACACATATATATGATATATATTAGACCCTCTAAGGGTTCCTTATCATTACTAGAATTCAGATATATCCTTTATAAATCAGTACTAACTCATGCTATCATACAATACTTACCAGCATTGCAAATGGTTTATTTATTTCTTTATCTCTTCCTTATGAAGTGTAATATGTATATTTTATCATTTCCTCTCTTATATATATATAATTTCCCAGTTATATATCTTTATATAAACTATTGACAATATATAAGCTTTACTGAATTTTCCACATAAAACATATAGCACGCCTTTGTTAGAGAACAAGTGCTTCTTACTGTAAATGCTGCGAGCATATTTTCTTTCCACCCATATTCTTTATGCTGATTCCTTCTTATATGATGTATCTGGAATGATGAGTCCCTTGGTAAGAGACATGTCCCATGTCCCTTGACTCTCTTTATACAGCTATTACTCACATTCCTTGGGGTATTGTTAAGATTTGTACTCTTATCTTATAATGGTAATAATTATCGATTCCTTACTACTTAATAGTTATGGTAGCCGCTGGTGAATTTATAGCCATTGTGCCTCTTCACGGCGTTAACATGCTAGGGTTTTGTAAATGATATCATAATTAATATATTGATCATTCTCGTCTCTCTCAGATACTTTCCGAATGTAATCGTTGTCTATCATATACAATTCCTTTGCTGTTAGCAACGAGTTTTCTTACTTAGGCGATGCTTTTACTCATAACTGATGTTGATTATCATAATCCAGTCTCGTCCATATGCAACCGGTGGTTATAATTGCAATTAGTTTTCTTACTAATTGTTGTCAAATTGTCATCGTATCATCGTTAACGTTATTATATCTTTTAGTTAATATTGCGTATGTTGATAAGAGGTTTTGATATGAATTGATATCAAATTTATCTACTTCATAACATTTCTAATAGTTGGCGTATGCCGTCGATCATTGTTTATCGATTGGATTTGTTATCTCCATCAGCAGCTATCCTGATCAGAACGAAGCAGTAGACCTAATATATCAGTTCCTTGGCTATCGTAATGTCTCTTCGAACTGAGTTTGAATAACAAATTCAAGTCTATGATGCTCTCTATTCCCTCTGTTCGCTGATTGCTTGATTTATTATTCCTCATCCATGATTTTCCGAATCCCCTTTTTTCATGATCCAACACTCCTATTTAGGCCTGTGTGGAGGTGTCTCTTCAGCATTTGAAGTCTCTTGGTTGATACTCTTCATTCATCTTAATTAATCGCACTTTTGTAGACTGCTGGTGAGCATGGAATATATATATGTATTTTAATAATTATTTATTTACTAATTAATAATCATTCATTTATTAATTAATACTTGTTTAATAATAATCATTTTTATTAACAATTATTTATTTATTATTCAATAAACATTTATTTATTCAATATATATTATTCATATATTTAATGTAATTATTCAATTAATAAGATTGATGTTTGATTAATATATTCTTTTAATTAATTAATCTATTTATTTATTAAATACTTATTACATATAGGGGATATTACAATTTGTTAATATAAATGTAGTTGATGCCTTTGATTAGTTGATTTAGTTCTTTAAGAACACAGAAATCCACACTGTTCATGATGTCTCTCTTTGTCTTATCTGTGGTTTTGATTGTTCACCTGTTTGCTGTTATTATCGGTGCAGATGAATCTTAATTGTAATTTATCCATACGCTACCAAATCACTGTTAGAAGAAGTTTATTCGTCTTAGTTGATATTGTTGATGCTTTGGTTAATGTTAACACCCTCTCTCCTTAAATTGATAATCTTTAATCTATCGGTTAGTTTAGGTGCTGATCATAGATTTCATACTATCCTTAATGCCAGAGTTGTCTCAAGAGTATTGATGATGGTTGATTTGCTATGAAGTATTGATGGCCCTTAAGATAATGTTTGGTTCCCTCAATCTCTTTAGATATTAATGTCCCACAGCAATATCTAAGGAGTCGACTCACAATATCATAATCTCAAGAAGTCGCTGGTTTTCATCTACATATGGCCTTAGTTAATATTGGGTTCTTTCAGGTCATTGTCTACGTGACTGGTTTTATGTCCTTGTGACTCTGTTCTTCACTTGTCTTGTATTAGATGGTTATAAGTTTCAATCGTTAATTAAAACTTATTAGATCGTATATTGTTTCTTGTTTCCTTAATGTCTTGAAGGGGATATGAAATAAATTGTGAAGTCTCACTACCGTTAGACAATTTATAACCAGAGATATTGTTGAATTGGGTTGGGGTCGTGACATATATCAATCTTTGCCTTCTTCCTCAAATCCTTGTGGCTGATCCACATATGCTTTGTTTTAAATTTAAATTTCTCAAATTGCACTCTTCACTTCTAATTCCTGTACTATCCATCTTTTTTGAGTTGCTGATTGTTGACAAACAAGAATAACTTCTACAAGTGTATTTCTTAAACAAGGATTACCAAAAGATCAAATTATGTGATTGCACAAATCAGCAGTGAGAAATAGATCAACAAACTATATCAACATAGGAGTAATGTGGAGAAACGTTTTTGGGAAAAATTCTCCACATGAGAAAGAGGACAGCCATGTATTGATCTTCAAATGTGAGATACATGCACACCTTGACATTTTTTTTTCATTATGACAACACTCTTTGTAATATCTGTGTACCTGTAATATAATCTCATTATAATAATATAATCTTATGTCTCTAATTTATAGAGAAATAGAAGAGGGATACCGCAAATGGTTTTCTAAAACAATGTACCACCAAACTATGATAAAATGTAAAAAATCTCATGTCCAGAATGGAGAGGTTTTTTTGATAATAGTAAATGTAACTCTCAATGATTCATGAATAACAAAAGTTAACCTCCATATTAAAAATGACATCTTTGACTTGTACCACCTTCATAATGGCCCATATCCCAATTTAGGTCTCCAAAATCATCACCCATCTTATATGGGACCCACCAAAAACATTTAAGATGCCCCACTAAATTTTCATGCGTGAAGATTTGAGGTATCAGAACTATCCAAGGCCATCATCTCCTCTTGCATGGTCTATGTCCAAAACTCACTATACTTTGAAAAGAGCTTCCTTGAAAGGTCTTGTTTCATTAACGAAATTATGGTGGCCTAAACATATCAATTGAATTTTGTTGTCTTATGGTCTTCTTAAGGTAGGAGTAATGGGCTTTGCCATATTCTTTTTTTGGCTTATTCTACACATTATTGTTTGAACTTTCATCTAAATCCACATTTCTTCTCCATCAATTGATCCATCGATATGCTCTTCTATGTCTGCATCTTCTTGCTTTTCTATTTTTGTTTCAAAGTGCACATTTTTTTGTTCTTTTGTTTTGCTATGGTTCTTCTTAAGCTAAATAAGTTCTGAACTTCCTAAAAATCACATCTTTAAAAAAATCATTTTTAGAGTTGGGGATTCCAAAGCTTATAACTTTTGACATCTCATCATATCCAACGAAGGTTGCATTTATGATCTTTCGGATTTCGTTTAGATTGTTTTCCTTGAGGCGCATGAATATAAGCCTCACAACCACATATCTTCCAACTTGGAATGGAAGGCTTTTGACTTGTCTACATTTCATAAAGAGTTTTATCAAAAAGAGTTGAACAAGGAGATCAATTAAGATAATAAGAAGCAACAAGTACAACTTTTACCTAAAAGCATTGATCTAGCTATGTACCACCTCACACGCTTGTGGCTATTTCCACTAACATTCAGTTCATTTTTTTTGGCTATCCCATTTTGTTGGGGAGTAAAAGTTGTAGTCTTTAGCCAAACAATACTTGCATGCATATAGAATTTGCCAATTTCCCTGGAACAATATTCCTCACCGTTATTAGATCTCAACACACCCATATCTTATAATTTGTTTGCTTTTCAACTAAGACTTTGAATTTCTTAAATTTCTATAAGGAATACTCAGATTTAGAACAAAAAATAAATCTAGGTGTATCTAGAGACATCATTAATAAATATAACATAATAACTAAATTTATCCATTAACCAACATGCATTGGACCATACACATCCAAATTAATGATTTCTAATAATTTTTTAACTCTGTTGTTTCCAATAGGAATTGTATATTCATTATCTTTTTCAAACATAATGCTCACAATTTTTTTTTTACCAAAAGAATAATTAGGAAATCTGTCAACCAATTTTTAATCAATAATAGTCTTAAGGCGTTTTTCACTCATGTGACCCAAATGTTGATGCCCAAAGTTATGTTGGCATAATTACAAAAAGTAAAGGCATTGAGCCTAAATAGAGTACCAATCCAAGGTCCTCTAGCAATCACCAAGTCCCCCCTTACCAATCTGCAATCAAACTTGACAAATGTCTCATTCTAGAATCATTTAAATTTTATGTTGGATTTAAGAACCAGTTTTCTCTGCAAAACTTGAAATATGCAAAATATGATAAGAATTTTAACCCTCTCATCATTGAAACACAACTATACTTTTCTCTTACCAGCAATTCACTTGGTACTGTTGTCTCCAAGGAAAATCTCTCCTCCATCATATACTGTATATTTAGAAAACCACTTCTTGTGAGGAGTCATATGGCAAGAGCAACTTGAATCAATAAATCAAGCATCATCACTTGAATGTTAGCAGAAATAAATAAAGCATCATTGTTATGCAAGAGCAATTCTCTAGGGTTTTAGAACATCCTTTACACTTATATCTCATTTCTTTTTTGTCCCCTTTAGGTCCTCCCTTTTATCCCCTTTTAGACCTCTTTTCTCTTCAGACATTCCCCATACATGGAAACCAGCTTTTTAGCCTTTGTTGATGGATTTTCTTCTCATTTCTTTTGAGAAAAAGAGTAGCAATAAGATCGTTCATTTTCAGCTCTACGCCACTACCACTAATGGTAACAACTAAAATTTCTCAAGTATCAGGTAAAGAGTAAAGCTAAGTTATTGGGTTCCCCTGTTTGAGGCCGAGTTCTGGTCCCAATTCCAGTTCCAGTATAGTTCTTCCCCGGGTTCAACCCAGGTGCGTCCTGAGCACTCAGGTTCCATGTGGGTCTGGCTCTGCAAAACCCACAAGGAACCCGGGTTCTTGGACTGCACCCGGGCCGGACCTGAACCTGGACGAGTCCGGGCACACCAGCGATTGTGGGTGCCAAAAAATGGGCCCCACAGGCCTTTAAAAAACTATTTTGCATCCTAAAAAATCTCCAGCAACCCTATTTTGACCTATTAACCTCTTCTTTGCTCATTTTGAAACTTGAATATTATCATTTTTGCAAATTATGAATATGATATATGAGGTATTTTATTTATAATTTTATTGGCAATTATGGATATATGAGTATCACACTTCTAGCTTATTATATTTATAAGTTATATATTGATGTTTGAACATGTATATATAAATTTATAATACAAACACACAGAAGAACCTGGACCAGAACCCAAGGAAAATATTTTTTTGCCAAACCTGTGTAGCTGAACCTGTAACAGTACCTGAACCAGAACCGGAATCGGCAACTTAGGAGTAAAGCGGTAGGATGCATTTATCTTCCATTTTCAATTTAAAAATGTTGTACAATATGATTACCATCATTAAATTTTCAATGAATATAATTGTCTTTTGAGATATAAATTATTAGTAAGATTTTTTGTTTGATAGATATCATCTTTTCTCTTTCACAACTTGTATACAACAGTCATTTCTGAAACTTTCAAGAGGTTAGAATCTAAAAGACACTACCATATGGTACCTCGTGCCTTGTAATCTAATTTTAATCAATCTTCATCAGACACATTTGATAGCTGCTTTCTTTTTTCCTTTTTATTGAAGCAAGCAAGTATTGGTTTTTTCTTCCAGGAGATCTTCCATCTTTAGCCTCCATAACTTGTATCTGGTACCATTTAATTTTTTAATATCCATATGGGAAGTTGAAGCCATGATTGCAATCCATTCCTCAAATATGCAAAACCATACAATGCAAAAGCTCCCATTGCAGCCAATATCAAATAGAAAAGTGTCCCTCACATAGCAAAACCATTAGTTCTGATATAAAAATGTTGATAAATAAGGTGAAACTATTGCAAGAGCAACTTCTACGAGTGTATGCAAATTTGAATTTTGTTTCTTGAACAAGGATTACCACAAGATAACATTATGTGATTGTACAAATCAACAATGGGAAATAAATCAGCGAAACATATTAACACAAGATTTATTTGGAAGAACCCTTTCAGGTAAAAATCTCCACCGGGAAAGAGGACAAGTTTGTATTAATTTTCACATATGAGATGCATCCACGTACTAATTCTCTCTTCAGTTTAATAGCATGCTTACAACCATGGTTTACACACTCGGTGAGTATTTGCAAGGTTTTTTACACAATGAGCAACACGCATGTTAACTTACACTGCATTTTTACCATAGACTCGCCTGGAAACACGCCAAGAACTTGCTCCACTGCGTCTGCAAGCCTACGTGGCTAAAATGCAGTGTCATTAGTGGGAAAAAAATCATCGCTGTTTCCATTTTTTCCAAGGTGAGGGCTTTAAAACCCTACTTGAGCAGAGCATAAAATACAGGCTTGAGTCAACTTCAGCAGTGGCCGAAGATCCAAATTATCCAGATTTGTTTTGACTTCTGCTCAGTTTACAGTTCATTTTTTCTTCCCTGTAATTTGTTTCCGCTCAGGATGAACGATTAATTAAGAATCAATATAGTTTAAAATTTACATTTAGATTTTGTTTTTATTATTGTATATTTGTATATTGTATTAAATTTTAATATGTTTAAATGTAAATAAATTTAATATGGATTAAATTTCATAAATGTTGAAATAATTATATTTCATTGTTTATTATTGTATTTGTTTTAAATTTTAATACATCTCTTAATTACTAATTCTAGTTCTGATACGGGTTTGGGTTTGGGTATGCGGGTTTGACAATTTTTTTTGCTTGGGTTCCGGTTTTGCGTACACACACACACACACACACAGATATATATATATATATATATATATATATATATATATATATATAGAATAGATTCATACATGTAACATGTTCAATGTTCATTCATCATTGGTTCCAAACTTCAATCATATAATAATAATAATAAGTTAGAAGTGTGATACTCATAAATCCATAATTGCCAACAAATTTATAAATAAAATACCTCATATGTCATATTCATAATTTGTAAAAGTCTCAAAATGTCATTACACAATGAAAATTCAAATTACAAGCCATATTTCATATTTAATATTCAAATTCATCTTCATCATAATCATAGGAATCAAGGTCAACATTCGGTTCAACTTCATTTGAACCATAAGCCATGCCACTTGCTATGTTTGTGTCATGTGGAAGAGCTGCCTCTTGTTCATCTATAGAGACTTGGGCAAGTTGTGCAACCGTGGCTTCTAAATCAGCACACTTAGGGGCTAAATCGCAATTCCTTGTCACTGTTGGAATCATTTGCCGTTGCACCAAAAGCTCGAACTATCAATGCCCGATACAAATGCCAGATTTAACCCGATCCACGGGAGGCGGTTAAGCCATGTCACGAATCTCCAAGGAGGTGCTGACCACCAAGTCAACAATCTCCCCCTCAGCACCGACTGAGCCTTCAGCACCCACTGAAGGGAGACTCGAACCCGTGACCCAAGGCTTTGATACCAATTGTTGGAATCATTTGCCGTTGCACCAAAAGCTCGAACTATCAATGCCCGATACAAATGCCAGATTTAACCCGATCCACGGGAGGCGGTTAAGCCATGTCACGAATCTCCAAGGAGGTGCTGACCACCAAGTCAACAGTCACACCCTCATGGTAGTTTGGTCTCTTATGTGACAATAGGCAAAGGTTGGAGTGTGTGTAGATCAAATCCTTAGCTTTTTTGGCACCCAAATGATTGCGCATGACCGAGTGGATGATGAAGAATGAAATAACATCAAATGACCAAATACATGCTTTAGAGGTTGAAATTAGGGTTTTGCATCACTTTTTAGGTTTAAAACAATTAAGAAATGGCATGTAGGGCCCGTTTTTGGATGCCCACAGCCTTGGTTTCCTATAGTTCCTACTCGGGTTTTGCGACTCGGGCAGAACTCAAGCAGGACCCATGCAAGATCAGAACTAGAATCGAATCGGGATCAGGATACAACGCAAAATAGAAGGATTCGATAGCTTAGATTGATGTGAATATAACTATTATATGTAAATATAATATATATTACATTTAAAAATTAATATTGTTAAAATTTTTAAAATTGTAAATGTATATGTTGATTATATTGAATTGTTCCATGCTTTTTGAGCTGTTTGGGTATGCACTTGAATTGTAATAATTAATATAATAATATATCTTTTATATTGATTAAAAGATATTTTATTTTATTAACTATTAATATATATTAGATTCAAATAGAGTTTTACTTTTTCAATATTGATTATAAAATTGTAAATGTATATATTGATTATAATTTTTTTAAAAAATCATTATTGTTACATACTTATATTAGTCTATATTATAACTATTATTTCATTGTATTAATATTATCAGAATTATTATTAGATATAATAAATATAGTATACATCAATAACATATACATTTTTATAATTTATTTACATTATATCACTACAAATACTATGATTATATAACTATTATAGTATTAATAATAATAGTATAATAGGAATAACTATTTGGTAACTAGGTTGATAATTTGCCCTATAAATAAATATAATATTATATGTTTAGTATTAAGTATTTAAGATAATAGTTAATATTATATTATTACTAAATATTGTATTACTATTATATATGAATATACTATATATTATTAGCTCTTATATTAAATATATATTATATAGTTAATATTATAAATAAGTATTATATATATATATAAAAGAATACTACTATACTGATTACTAATCTTATTATTAATTTGTATAGTATAATAATTATACTAGCATTAATAATATATGATACTATGTATATTTACTATTATTATAATATTATGACTATCAGGCTTTGTATGATGATGCCTTTTTGTAATCCATGTGCAGTGAACAAACAAATTAAATAGAAAACACTCCCTCATGGTTTTTAGAATCATTTGATACATTTTTGTAATTGAATTTTGCAAAAAAAAGTGTTTTTATAAGAAATTTTAGTACTTTTTAAGTTGCCGAGTTTTTGCAAAGTGAAAAAAATTGGGCTTGTTGAGTATTCTCTGAATCTTAAAACTATTTTGTCATCTCTAATTTATAGAGAAATGAGGGAGGAATAGCACAAATGGGTTTCAAAAGCAATCTATCGTCAAATCGTGGAATAATGCAAAAACTCCCAACTCCAAAATGAAGAAGCTCTTTTGAGAATGATAAATGTAATTCCCAATGAACCATGAATGGCAAAAAAATCCTTTATACTAATATGATATTTTTGACTTTTAACTGCTTTATAATGGCCCATATCGTGACGTAGGCATTTGAAATCATCAACCAATTCATATGGGACCCACTAAAAGCATTCAAGATGCTCCAAAACTCAATTCCCATGCCCAAGTTGAGAGATTTGCTAAATAAACCTTCGTAACCACCATTACCAACCTTTTCTCTTTCATGGATGAATATAATAACTAATTTGAAGATTTTGGAGGAATCTAAATTACAAATTAATTCTAGTTGCTCCTTATGTGTCCAAGCACACTTTTCAAGAGTGTTGAAGACACATGAATAATACATATGATTGCAAGGTAAATGACACCTTAATCTTAACACTAATGATACTATCAATCTTATAATGTCATTGATTGCAACTCTATAGTTTGTATCTTTTAGTTGTAACTTCACCTTTGTACTTAATCTTGTGAACCGATTTAGTTCTTATTATTTCTCTGTCGTTGGTTAGTTTTATAAGCTCCCAAATTTTGTTTCCTTCAATAGCATTAATCTCTTCATCAATTGCTGCAATCCACTCTTCCATTTCAATTGTTTCTTCAAATTTAGCAGGTTCCACCTCAATATTTTGTGTGACAACATTGCTTGCATTTGATGTAGTTTTTTTGAATTTATCATTGTTATTTTAATTTAGCTCATCTCACCCTAATTCTCTTTTGCTCTTTTTAATCAATCAATTAAAGACAATTTTAATTCTTTCGAAGCAATCAAATATTTTAGATGTACTCAATTTTTGTTGTATGTATGGAGAAATATCTATAAATCTAAGTTTGAAAAGTTCAAATGATACATGCAAGAATAAATCTATATTTGAAGATATTAAATTCACTATTTTTGATTGCATATGAAATTATAAGCTTCTACTAAGTTTAGTTTTCTTGTAAAAGCTTGTTGTGACCCGACTACACAAAAACCCTACAACAAGAATTCTTGCTTTTCAAGAGGAGTAAGTGATCTATTTTTTTACATAGAGTCAGTTGTGCTAGTACTACCATCAACACAAACTCTAATTAAATCTATTTTAGATGGTGTATGATCAAATGAATCAAATACAAAACCCTAATTTAGAAGGAATAAACCCTAATGATAAAATACTAGGCTAATGGGAATGTTGGGCTCATTAGAAATATAAAGAAATAAAACACTTATTTACAAATATGCCCTAGGATCAATCAATTAATAAATATTGATAAACCAATATCTTAGGAGCAAGAGATGGGATTGATAAAGATATTGAAACAAATGCTTAAAAGTTTAAATAATAAATAATGATAGTTAGCTCTTAGTTTGGTGTTGAATTTGATTTTGTTGAGTATTCACAATTGATTTTCCCTTATACTAAAAACATAGGGCCAATTGGTCAAGTGCATTAGACTTCATAAAAAAATGTGTTTGATAATGCGACTTGCTTTTGTAAGTGCATGAATCTAACCCTTTTGCACAATTTTAAATTTTAGGCAAAAATCTAATACATTCTAAAATTTAGTCTCGGAATATGCATCTACTCACTTTGAATTAAAATTTGCATAAAAGCTTGGTTGTGTGGTCAAGACTTTGCTATTTGCTAATAATAGGTTTCTTTTTGGTCATATCTGTAGCATACTAATATATAAACTTTGACCAAGGACAACAAATAGTCATGCAATATGCATGAGCATGTTGATGTCATGAATAATATTTTGATAATCCTTGATGTGTGTAAAGACACTCTTTAATGTGCTCTAGATTTTAGATGTTGAAATAGATTAGAATTAGTCATTAAATACAACTACATGGTGGTAAGAAAAATATTTCATGCTTAGAGCCACACATGATGACTTGGTGTAGGGAAAATAAAATGGACCAAGATTATAATGTGAAAGTAAAAAGTTAAATCATCATTTTTGCAAATCACATTTTTCTTAAATCATTTCACAAATTTTAAATTTGACCTTGGACAAAAAATGAGGAAAATAAATGAATAAGACTAAAGATTAGAATTAATTGCCAAGTATGAGGATAAATGAAAGATAATATGGTTCAATTTTTGTTTCAACTCCCAACAAAAAATACGATTAATCTTGATACCAAGCTATTTCATGATTCACCATTTCTTTTCCTTTCTTAAAATGATTTGCATAGACTTAAGCAAATATGGCATCTCATGAAATACTGCTTTTCCTACTTTGAGGGAAATAAAACTTGTATAGTGTAAATAAGCATGCTCTACTTTTTGCATCCAATTTATGTCGTTTCTCATCACCTATGCGAGCATAAGTTAAGCAACCAAACACTGTCAGATTTGCCATTATGGGTTTTCTCCCATATCAAGCTTCATATAGTGTCCTATTTCTTACCATAATTGTTGGGCTCTTATTCATGATATAAACAATGTTAAAACTTTTAGCCTAGAACATATGGCCCAGACCCTTTGCTTCCAACATCTGTTCTTTCTTTCTGTCATTTCCATTTTGCTCCAGTGTATATGGTGCTGTTAATTGTCTCTTCTTTCTATTCCTTGCACAAAACTCATCAAACTCTTTTGAACAGAATTAATTGTCTCTCTGTTCTTCAACATTAATTCATCTTCCACTTTAACACTTTAATTTTCTACCATAGCCTTAAATGTCATGAATGCTTCAAATGCATCACTCTTATTCTTAAAAGAAGAAAACCCATATGTATCTAGTAAAAACATCAATAAATATAATCATGTAGTGTCTTACACTTATGCTTTCCTTGGATGTAAGACCACATAAATCATAGTGAATAAGCTCCAGTGGCTAATTTACTCTCCATGCACATTTACTCTTCTGTGGTGTGTTTGATGTGCAGAACCCTTGTACACTTCCTTTCCTTCTGCTTGAATTTATGGTAAATCATGTATCATTTTCTTTGATACAACATAGAAAATTCTTGAAAATTAAGTTGTCCATAAGTTTGGTCTCATAACCAACTTGCATCCTTAATAGTAGTATATCAAACATTTGATTCACTTACTTTGATTCTCAATGTGAACATTTGGTTCTTTATCATCTTTGCAGTAGCAATTCTCTTTCCTCCTTGTCTCTTATCATAGATAATACAACCTTATCGTATTTCTGCATTTCCTTGTCTAGTATCTATATTCAATTTTATTTTTCACAAACTTCAAGAACTGTATTAACACCGGATCTTTTTCACATTTAGAATTTTTGTCAGTCTTTCATATTTGAAATGCTTCATCTACAATCTGTAATATGATTAAAGAAATATGAATTTAAAAACTATACCTCGTTATTTGTGTTTTCAACTTTACCACATGAAAGAGAGTAGTGTGGTGGGCTTTGGACCTTCATTTATATTCAATTGCACTCTACACATCACCAGAATGGATAGGCAGCCAGCTGCGCCACCTTTGCTTAGTTGTACTGAATGGCTTGCTAAGCAAATTTTATAGTTCAAGAGGTTACCTAAAGGAAATGCATGCTCCATTTACAAAGAACACTCATGTGTCATACGCTGGATAAACTGTATCAGATGATGTATATGTCTTCTAAGGAACTGTACAAATCACCAGAATGGATAGGGAACCGGTTGCTTCACTGTTGCTGGGCTGTACTAAATAGCTTCTACAGTGTACTAATCTTCATGCCTATTGTAAGTGAATGCTTGGTATGACTTAATAAGTAATAAATCTCACTAAGCCACTATCTATTGGCTCTGCATTCCATTAAATTGTTCTGTTTCAACATATTGCTGTGCTACTGTTGTCTGATGTCCACTTTTGCTAATTGTGCCTAGTCAAAGCACTGTACAGATCATCAGAAGGATAGAGAACCAGTTGCTCAATCTTTGCTTAGTTGTACTAAGTGTCTTGTAAATTTTACATAAAGATCTTGCAATCCACATGGCGCTAGCCTTCATGCCTATTGGAAGTAAAAGACGAATACAATTTAGTTAGGATATATCTCATCAAATCACTATGTATTGACATTGTGTGCCATTAATTTTCTCAGTTTTAACATATTACAGTGCTGCTGTTGGCTGGTGTCCTCTTCTGCTAATAATTGGCCTAGTCTTATCACCAACAGATTCTTTTACAAAATTGTATCCTTTCAGGTAGCTGCCTTCTGGATATTAGTCAATATCATAAAATTTTGTTTCAAAGGATCAATCAGCAAGAGTCATAATGGAGAAACTTTCTCTGTAGATTTAATTTTCATCTTTTGACATAATGTAATTGTTAACTTGTACAACTACAACCTTACTTTCCAAGAGATAGATATATCGCTAGTGGATTCTCCGAGTTTAGTGAATACAAATTTGTCATTTGATTACAAATTATTGTTTTCAGTTAGCAATTCAAGTATTTGCCCATAGTACATTAACAGGTAGTTCACAGAAATGACACATAGCACTGGTTATAAGGTTTTGTCTCTCTGAACTACCCTTTTAAGCACATTTCTCCATTTCATAAGATCACTAATTCATGACATGCTTCAAAAATATAAGTACATAAGACATCATCACCCGCTAATTCAATATATATGTGTTGCTGTTGATCCTATGAGTGGATAAACCCAACCCACAACTTTTATTGAATCACTTTTTCAATTATTAGATATACCGTTTAAGTGAAATAGGGTTTAGTTGATTACAGCAAATAAAATACCGACCATTAAAAAACATTTTCACCAGAAAATTGCTGCTTAATATCTCACCATCTTCATTTAACAAAAGGATCTGTAAAATTTGTAATGATGTAGAAAAACTTCTAAGGTGTTGCATACCATTTACGGTGAATCAAAATCCATGGTTCTTGTCTGGCTTGTACTCTTCTTATCCATTACTGTAAGGGGATTAAGTCATTGCTAAAGATCTTTCTCTACTTTTATCAATTATAAAAATTATTAGTTTTTACACATTATGTTGGGGATCACAAAAATGTTAGCTTCATACATGGTATAGTGCTCAACCCTTGGCTTGCATATCTCAAATTTCATTTGCTAGAAACTGACAGTGAAATATCTGAATTTCTGGACAGTGTTTAATATCTGAATTTCTGTATACACAGTTTGTGTTTTGCATTTTCATATTTCCTGATTGAATTTGTGGTTGAAGCTGGAATGATGTTTTGGGTTATTGGATTTTTAAAACCTGCAAGTATAAGATCAGTGTAATTTTTTGAATTTGATAACCAGGAGACTTTGGACCACTTATAGAACTCTGTTAAGCACTGAATTTTGTGTATAGTCCATGGATTTCTGATGTTACCTCTTGGCATGTGTCAGAAATCAGTGCTCTTTGACAGTGGGCTCATTGCAAAAATCTGAAAACAGCCATGCAAAGCGTTTCAAGAGCCGATGGGAGCCTGTTGTTGAAGAGAAACCAGAGAAGAAACATGTTCTGGCTGTAAATCATGAGTTTAGCCAGGAGGATGTATTGAAAGAGGGCCAGAATAAGGTAATTTCTTTTTATCATGTTGGTGTTCTGTATAATTTCTGAGATAGCATGCCCATTTTCATTTCCATGGCTTTTCTCTACTGTTGTGAATAATACTCTTCTTACAGATGGAATTCTTTGCAATTTTAATCAATTGTATACCCACTGGTCATCTTCATTCACGTTCATGCATAAAGATAAGTTTTAATTTTATTCCTTTTCTAGTAGATTAGATTAAATGATGGTGCATGGCACAGGTGATGCAGACATCCCTAGCCAAATGGAATACTATGAATGGAGTATGGAACAAGCCCAAGCAATTACAACTGCAGGAGCAGTATGATTCAATCAAGATGCCTATGAGGCCATCAAAGAAAGCACGGAAAGTGGTTGACCAAGCTGCAGGTGGATGTGGGGATAATCTAAGTGATAATGAAGAGGAGGCTGGACAAGGTGGGCATTGTTTTGGTTCTAGAGAGTTGGCTGATACACTAGAAGAAGAAAAAAGGAGAGAAAGTAGGAGTAGACGCTTCGATAAAGGAAATGGGAGCAATGTTAGAAGCAGACAGCCTGGAATTACTGTGAGTGGAGCTGTAAGTGCAGCAAGAACTGCAAGTGTTTTACTGCTTGCAAGAAACTATGGAGATGCTGGGGGGAGAGCAGTTGAAGATATTGACTGGGATTCATTAACAGTGAAGGGGACATGCCAAGAGATAGAGAAACGCTATCTGCGGCTTACATCTGCACCTGATCCAAACACTGTAATAGGCTCTCTTTGACTTGCATCAGTTTTTGTCTTTTTATGTTAAATTTCCTGTTTTCTACCGTATTGCTGCCAAGAATGTCCATTTTAGGTGTTTACTTTCATTATATTATATGAATTACTTATTTTGGTTATACTCTATTCCTTACAGGTGAGACCGGAAGAAGTGTTGCAAGAAGCTTTGGCCATAGTGCAAAGTTCAACAAAGAACTATTTATATAAATGTGATCAGTTGAAGTCAATTCGTCAAGATCTTACAGTACAGCGTATTAGAAATGAATTTACAGCAAGGGTCAGTATGAGGATTTGTATTTAAATTCTGTATGATATAGCATGCTGTAAATTGAGTAATGATTTTTTTTAACTTCAATGTTTTTGATTGATAACATGATAATTAGACTAGAGAAATGTTTATGAACATATGCTGATATTGTGTACCCAGCTGGGAATTATTAGGATGAAAATCACCCCATAAATGGATTCTGATTTACAGTTTCCTTAACATTGAATGTTGTAAGAGGCTATTTTAATTTTTCAATATATGCAAATGCTAATCATATTTGTATGTTAGCTTGTGCTATACACAATATGGATGATCCCGTCCCTACATGTTTCCCTTTGATTAGAATTATTCCAAACAACTCCCTCTTGTGCAACAGTAGCTTGATATCATTTGCATTTACAATTAGTTGGTGTTTTTGCAACTTATGAACCTATATGATTTTTTATTGTGATTCAACTACACAGTTTTGAGCCCATTTAATTGACCTATATATCATGAGGAGTGGTTCACAAGAACCCATCTCTCATGACCATGAATGGTCCACTTAGCACTCATTGCATCAAGGCGATGGTCATATGGGTGAAGCATCAAGACTTCTCAAAGGTGAACTTATCTCTCATAAGCATGAATGGTCCAGTTAGCATTCATTGCATCTAGTTGATGCTCCCAAGTGTGAAGCATTGTGATTTTTGGGGAACATAATGGTTGACTTAGCATTCATTACATTTAGGTGATGCTCACATGAGCAAAGCATTGGGACTTCTTATAACAAATTGCAACCCTTACATTTAATGATGTAATCAGAGAAAAAAAGAGAGAATTATAGTAGGGGTGTGTGTAAAAGTGAGATGTGACTTTTGGTATCACAACCAAGTTTGACACTAATGCCTTTAAAGAAAGAAAACTTATTTGAAGGTGTTGTGATTTTCAAGAAGGCCACTTTTTCTTGGTGGTGGAAGGCACGATGGAGCGAGTTGAGGAGGAAATCCGGGATGAGGTGGTCCATCTCCAAAAGTGGGGGTGCAAGGGGTGGTTGAAGGGAAGGCAATGCTCCCAATGAACCTCTTGTTATGCCAAACTAGATTCCACATTAAGCGAGAACCTAAATGAACTGTCCCCCCCAACAATAATGTCCTTAAATTTCACACTTGTTTCTGATTTGCATAAGATCAGGTCTGTTATTTATGTATGCACAAATTTATGTAAAAAATGGGTTTCTTTGTTGAGTTGCAATAATATGTAATGCATATTTAAATAATAGAACCAAGCCTATACTTCAGAAATTAAGAAGAATCAAATGCCATAGACAGAATGGAATTCTGACCTTTTTTTAGCAGATATGTAATGGAAACAATTTGTATTGAAGCTTCAGAATCTAAGAACAATCATTTATTTATCTTCAGCCATAAATTGAATACACAGCAGTCCCTCAATGAGTCACAGAACCCCAATTACAAATGAAATGATTAAATAGAAATTCTCCTATTGAACCTTTTCTCTGTCTGGGTACCCACAGCAGAATAATAAATCCTGATTTCTCAAGCCATGATTGATAAGGAACCTGCCCTTCTGAATGAAGTTGTGCGATACTCCAAATTGCACGGATACTAGGCTCTTGATATTCACAGCTTGAAGCTCTGTCGCAAATAAGACGCGATAATCTCACAAACCAAATATTTCCTTCCTCCGACTATAGTCTGCTTAAAGTTATATGCCTTGTATTATGTAAAGTTCCCAATAACCACAAAACAAAGCATCAATAATATCACGTGCCAAACTTTAGATTAATGGCAGACATAAACCTTTATCCCTGATCGCTGGAAAAGCTAAATAAAGATTTAATTTTATCAAACTTATTATATGAGTTGGAGGCACTTTAATTAAATGTCTAATTCTCTTCTTTCCTCTAGGACATATTGCCCAGCAGACAAAAGCCTCAATTCTGGAATAGCTTATTTACAGAAAATTTGTCTCCAAGGGAGACTTCACTTCACAAATTTGGCTTGCTTTGAACTCCATCATGAATCCACACCTTTGGAAGACCTAGGTTTTTGTACAACCCTTCTATCAATTTGTGAAGGTCGTCTTCCTAGAAATCATAGATAGTTTTTCAAATCCAAAGCATGTCTAATAGAACAATAGGAATCCCCTTGTAAGGATCTCTAGAAAGCATCTAGAAGATGAGCCAACTTGCATAACTGGGAAAATATATTTAATAAAGTGACCTTATAATAATATTTTATTATTATTATTTAAATTAATTATTATTAAGTCACCATTTTAATTTTTTATTTTATTTTCTGACAACTTTGTTAAATTATAGCATCAAATTGATTGATATAATTATACTGATGTTGCTCAATATAATATTCGATCATGTTCGATATTGAAACAGAGTTTATTATTGCCTGCAATAATAATCAACACAGTCGATATTTATAAAGCCCCGAACATTATTGTTATTGCTGTTACGTAACTATCGTTCAATAGTTAACGTAACATATCATATTAATATATGATATGTTACATTAACTACCGAAAGGTTTTCGGTAGTTAACGTAACATTAGAATGTGTTATGAAGGGTTGCATAAATTAAATGGCAGTAAATAAGACTTGCTACCATAAGGCATGTCTATGTATAGACATGGCTCTACGTGGCTTAAGACACGTAGAGTCATGTGTCTACATAGATATGGCCTTTCATATCATATTTATATGATTCGTATGATTGGAGGAAAGCAATCAATCAACACGGCATTGTCTTCTCCTCTGCAGTCATACATTACAGATTTAGTAAGTATTATTTGCTCAGAAAATACATGAATAAACAGCACATTTATAGACATTAGATTTTCTCTATCAAGATCTTATATTCCTAACATGGTATCAGAGCCTCAATAGAGGAAAATCATTAAAGCTAACTTTGAAATCCTTATAAATTCATTATAAACAAAAGGAGAAATTATAATGGCCAACAGTATTAAGGTAGAAGACAGACTCGAAGGTGCTTCTAATTTCTTCTCATGGAAAATTCGAATTCTTACATTGCTTCAAGAACTTGAGTTAGATTCTTATGTTGAGGAAGACAAAAATATGCCCAAAGAAGAACCGGAAAAATCAACTTGGAAAAGACGTAACAATAAAGCAAAGAAGATCATAATTGATGTTGTTAAAGATCATATCCTCCCCTCCATAGCGAGACTTAAATTCGCTTATGAAGTATTCAAGACTATTCAAGAAACATTTGAGATTAATAATACAAGTAGATTACTTACTCTCAAACAACAACTTCTAAACCTAAAGATGAATAAAGGGGAAACGATTACATTTTACTTTCTTCGAATTTCCGAATTAAGAGATCAACTCTCCACTATTGGAAATAATATTGATGACATAGAGTTAACATTAGTAGCTCTTAGAGGATTACCCATCACATGAGAATCTTTTATTCAATGCATAACTAGACGTTCTTCTCTACCCAAGTTTGATCAGCTCAAGAATGATTGCACTCAAGAGGAATCTCGATTAATATCAAGAGGGATCAGGGCTATCAAAGGAAATGAGATTCAAGCCCTACATACCCATTCAAACTTCAAAAGCAATAAAAGGAAGTTTAAACATAAGAAATGAAACTCTAACACAAGCCATGTAGGGAATCCCAATAAAAATCACAAAATCTGAGACTTCTCCAAAATACAGTGTTACAAATGTGATAAGTTTGGTCATACACATAGATTTTGTCCTGAGAAGAAGAAAATTCAAGCAGCATTAGTTGAAGTCAAAGGAGCAAAAATATCATTATTCTTCTTGGCATTATCAAGTGAAGTTAACTCAAGCAAAAACACTTGGATAATTGATAGTGGAGCATCTCGGCACATAATAGGATTCAGAGATCAATTTGAGACCCTAGAAGAAGATTCCTCCGAAGAAGTTACAATTGGAAACAATTTCCACTTATCTAGCAAAAGGAATTGGGACCTGCTCAATCAAGTTGAAATTAGGGGCAACTATACTATTGAAAGATGTTCTATTTGTACCAGACATAAAAAGGAACTTAGTCTCCATTTCAGGCTTAGCCGATCAAGGCTATCGAGTCACATTCCAAGAAAATAAAGTAGTAATATGGACAAAGACCACTAATATTAAAAATGCTATTTCCTTAGGGTATAGAGATGGAAGCCTATACAAAGTAGGAAACAGTATCAAATCAGCTCTAAGTCATGAAGTATCCAACACTAATGAACTTTGGCACCGAAGACTAGGTCATCTTGGATTTAGCACTCTTCCCTCCCTTAAGAATATTACTACAGCGATATCAAATCTAAACTCAAAACACAAGCATTTGTAAAGGATGTGCTCTAGGAAAGAATATAAAGAGATCCTTTCCATCTAGTGAACATAAAACCAAAGTTGTATTAGAGCTCATTCACATTGACTTGTGTGGACCTATGTCAACCCTCTCACTAGGAAGTTTTTCATACTATGTGATCTTCATTGATGATTACTCTAGAAAAACTTGGATTTATTTTCTTAAACTAAAAGAATCAAATGAAGTATTATTAAAATTCAAAGAATTCAAAGCATTAGTTGAAAACCAAACTGGGAGAAAAATAAAAATTCTAAGATTAGATAATGGAGGTGAATATATTTCTGAAAGCTTTAAAGAATTTTGTATTTTTGTTGGGATTAAGAGGGAGTATACAGTACCTTATAATCCTCAATAGAACGGAGTAGCAGAAAGAAAAAATAGGACTATTATTGAAGCTGCCAAAGCTATGATGCATGATCAAAATCTTCATACTTCTTTTTGGGCCGAAGCATCCAATACTGCTGTATACATTCAGATCAGATGTCCTCATGCTATTCTAGAAAACATCACACCTGAGGAAGCCTTTATAGGAAAGAAACCAGATCTAAGTCATCTTAGAATCTTTGGATGTCCTGTATATATTCACATTCCCAAAGAGAAAAGAACCAAACTAGATCCTTTTGGAAAGAGAGGAATATTTGTTGGTTACATTGAAACTACCAAAGGGTACATGGTATACATACCAGGACAAAAATCCATTGAAATTAGTAGAGATATCAAATTTGAAGAGGACATTGCTCTGAAAATATCCACACACTGAAGAAGGAACAAATGAGAATCAGAGGGAGAATACTATAGAATATGATGAAATTGAGAATCAGAGGGAGAATGCCTTTCAAGATAACGAAAATCAAAGAGAGAACATAATATAAAACTATGAACCTTCTCCACCTCACCTTGAAGATGTTGAAATTCCCAACAACAAGAAAAGACCATAATGGGCAAGAAAAATGATTGAGGAAAACAATGTTGAACCAGATGAAATGTCTAAAGAAAGTAAAAGAACAAAGAATCAAAAGTGCTATCTTGCACTTATGGCAGAACTTACAAAATCAGAACCAACTAATGTTAAAGAAGCCCTAGCATGTCAAGCCTGGAAAGATGCGATGATCAAAGAATACCAATCTATTGTAAAAAATGATGTTTGGGAAGTAGTGCCTAGACCAAAAGGGAAAGCCGTCATCTCCTCTAGATGGCTATTCAAAGTCAAGTATGCATCTGATGGCAGTATTGAAAAACATAAAGCCAGATTTGTTGCCAGGGGTTTTTCTCAAAAGGCAGGAATTGACTATGAAGAAACCTTTGCTCCAGTTGCTCGTCACACTTTTGTAAGAGCTATCATAGCCATTGCAACATCCAAATGGTGGAAGATACATCAAATGGATGTAAAGACAACATTTCTAAATGGTGTCATTGAAGAAGAAGTGTACATAGAACAACCATAAGGTTTCATCACCCATGACAATAATTATGTTTGCAAATTGAAGAAAGCACTCTACGGTCTTAAGCAAGCCCCCAGGGCTTGGTATGAACGTATAGATAATTATCTCTCTAAGTTAGGATACTCCAAGAATGAAGCCGATCCTAATATATACTTCAAAATATCCAAAGGTGAAATGGTAATCATAGTTCTTTATGTCGATGACTTATTAATTATAGCAGAAGATCATCTTATTGCTAAATGCAAACAAGAACTTACAAATGAATCTGACATGAAGGATTTAGGATTGTTACACTACTTAGGATTAGAAGTTGTACAAAAAGAAAATCATATTTTAATAAATCAAAGAAAGTATACTATGGACATCTTAAACAGATTTGGCATGAAGGAAAGTAAACCATTAACCACTCCGATGGAAACAAATTTTCATAAACTCAAAGAAGAAGCTATAAATTTAGAGCCTACAGATTCTTCTTATTACAGACAACTAATTGTATCTCTTATGTTCTTGGTGAACACTTGTCCTGATATTTGCTATGCCACAAATGTTTCAAGTCATTTTATGTGTGAACCTAAGAAGATTCACTTAACAACTGCTAAACATATTTTGAGATACTTATGTGGTACAATTGAGTTGGGTCTAAAGTATGAGAATGTTGAGATACAACTCCAAGGATTCATTGACTCCGATTGGGCCAGAAATTCAATCGATCGTAAAAGCACTACAGGATGTTGTTTTAGCCTTGGATCAGCAATGATTTCATGGTTCAGTAGAAAACAGTCTGCTGTTGCTCAAAGTTCTACCGAAGCAGAATACATGGCTGCCTCCATGGGTGCTTGTGAAGCAGTATGGTTAAGGAAGTTACTATTTGGATTGTTTGGCAAGCCTCTAAAACTTACAATAATTTATTGTGACAATCAAAGTTGCATTAAGCTTTCTGTAAATCTAGTTTTTCACAATCGCTCCAAACACAGAAATTCCTTATCACTACATAAGAGATATGGTAGATAGAGATATTATCAAACTCGTCTACATCAGTACTGAAGAACAAAATGCTGATATTTTTACCAAGTCTCTTGCGAAGTTGAAAATCGAGTACTTTAGACAAAAACTTGGTATGATTAAGTTGTGATTAAATTTTTGAGATTCTATCTCTTAAATATGTAAATTAATAATGTATTCATGAATAAAATTAAAATATTGCAATATTGTGTTTTTTTGAAAGATGACGATCTTTCTTGTTTGTAAAGTCACTATTGTAAGGTGACGACCTACAATAGTTTGACTTAAGTTATCATCTAATCCAGTTCCGAATTTTGTCGGGGATCATGATAATGAGTGGTTCAAGTTTTGATTTGGATTGTGCCGGATATCTTGACACCTATATTTATCACTAAAACCCAGTTCTGAATTGAGTTGGGGATTGTGATAAATTACCTTTATCAGGTTGAATTATGTTTTGGATTATGCCGGAAATCCTGATCCAAAGTGATTGTGTTATTTTAAGGGAAATCTAGTTCCAAATTAAGTCGGGGATTTTAATAACACTCACTTATTATTATCAATCTCCTCTTGCTAAGAGGGAGTGTTAAATTATAACATCAAATTGATTGATATAATTATACTGATGTTCCTCAATATAATATTCGATCATGTTCGATATTGAAATAGAGTTTATTATTGCCTTCAATAATAATCGACACAGTCGATATTTATAAAGCCCCGAACATTATTGCTGTTACGTAACTATCGTTCGATAGTTAACGTAACATATCATATTAATATATGATATGTTACATTAACTACTGAAAGGTAGTTAACATAACATTAGAATGTGTTAGGAAGGGTTGCTTAAATTAAACGATAGTTAATAAGACTTGCTACCATAAGGCATGTCTATGTATAGACATGGCTCTACATGGCTTAAGCCACGTAGAGTCATGTCTCTACATAGATATGACCTTTCATATCATATTTATATGATTCGTATGATTGGAGGAAAGCAATCAATCAACACGGCATTGTCTTCTCCTGTGCAGTTATACAATACAGATTTAGTAAGTATTCTTTGCTCAGAAAATACATGAATAAACAACACATTTATAGACATTAGATTTTCTCTATCAAGATCTTATATTCCTAACAAACTTAACCAAAATCAATTTAATTAATTGTCGCCTTAAAAATTGGGGACATTATGCTAAAGTTGGAATCCCCAGATTCTAGTAATGAACCAATTGCTTGGGACTCTCTAATAGCTTAGGACCATTGACTTATGATGATAGGATTGTTGAGTTCTAAGTGGTGAGAGAACATAACCAAATACTTGGGCAATGGATGAACAAGAAGCACTTGATTTGAGAGACTTAGAACCTTGAGACAATGGCGAGCTGCTCTTGAGGCACTAGATAAGTACCTCAATATTGATGAGCTTGCTAAGCAACTTTGTACATTCAAGCCACCAATGAGTTTGTGAGCGAGTTCAAGGTAGAAGTAGAAGCAAGGTTGCAAGGGACAAAGTAATTAAGTCCCCATGAATTTGATGTATGTAATGTTGTGCCATATGTTAGCTTATGATGCTTGTGTAGTCTTCTTAAACCCATGAGCTATTTGAGGATAAGAGAATCAATAAGCTAAATAATGGCGCTTAGAGGGACATGTAACTAGAGATGTTGAAATGGCTTGAACAATTGGGTTTGTTTGTAGGGTCATCATCTCAATTGGTTTGGCTAGATACTCTACCCTTTCTGTAGTTCATTGCTACTTCGATTTTCCCTTAGGCACTTCTATTCATTAGCAAGGCCACTCATGACTAGTCGACAGTGCACAACTATCTTGTCCCTTGAATTCACATAGATAAATCCAATTTGCATAGGGGCTTTGATTGTAGGAGTTGATTGGTAACTCCTCAACACCCTTAGGAACCTTGCAATACCAAAATAACTCTTTAGTTGTCTCGTTGCATAGGAATTGTTGTGCAAATGAATCAGGAAACATAGAGTTTGAAGCAAAAAGTTGAGGTCGGCGGTGAAAAAAGAATATCTCACTCATAGAAATGAGAATTGGACTCGACAAGGCTGACCCGACTCTGTGCTTGACAAAAAATCAACAAGACTCGGCAAAAACTTGATAAAATACCAGTTTCTACTTTCTAGTGAGTCTCGCTTAGAGTGAGTTCCTGGAGAGTACTGGGTACTCGGGGCTCAACTAGGGTCACTCGGCTAGGGACTTGCTAGGATAGAGCCCTAGAACTATGATCTAGCTTCAACTTGGAAAAAATGGCACAAGATAACAAATTTTTTGAAAAATACCCGTCCACAAAAAAATTGAGATGATTAGCTTTCTCAAAATATCTTGTTTGAAACGTTTTACCTCCATATGTGAAAGTTATGCCTGTTTGAAAAAGAGGCCTATTTTAGGGCTTTTGGGGGCGAAAGACTCCCTAGGGACTAGTAGCTGCTCATCCATGTGACCTCCTTGGGTGCTGAAGCAGAATTAAAAAGGTGTCACTTGCCTGGGTGGTAGGGCAAAGTAGAGGCAGCTAGTAGCGCAACGACTGGGGCACATGGGGCTTATCGCCTAGTGCCAAAAGCAAATTGCTCTCCAAACAAATTAATGCCGACCACATTCAAAAACTGTTTGCCACATTTAAATGCCTAACCAATGTAATAAAACTGTAGATAGTAAATATATAGCAATGTTGAGGTAATAAATGTGGCCAACAAAGAATATGAATACGCTGGTCAACAAAGTAAATGATATGCATTTTTGCCTACAGACTTGACAAGGTTGCCACCCTTGGAAAAAAACTTGTCTCTTAAAGAAAATGATATACATTTTTTGATAGAAGCAACAATACAAATGATTTCTTAAAAAAGCATTTACCCGATCAGAATCAAAACCACAAATCATACCTTGCACGCTTAGGGAGTTGTACGATCTACTCAGGTAAGCTGTTTTTTTGCCTCAATTTTTTTTAATAAAAATGGATGAATTGATAGACAAATTTCTTTGGATTGGCTTCTTGGACATGATAGCAAAGTTGATTTGGGTCCAAAGTGCTCTGAAAAATCAGTGACCTCCCGGATCAACCAATCTTCACACTTCTTCATAACCTTGTAGATTTGGCAAAACCCTAAGTTGTCGGTTCAGGTTCGGGGACGGATTCAGGTTCAAGAATCCGGTTAGTGGATTTGTGAATTTTTTTTCCCCATTGTGATTCGTATGGATTCGTGTGTGTGTGTGTGTATATATATATACAAAAAAAAAAGAGAAATAGGCATAATTGTAAAACTAAATCATTTCATAGTATGAATCTATGATGCTTGATCATTGATCAATGCCAAATGTCAAAGTCTTCATAACTAGGTCTTAGGTAGTCTTTGTTGGTGGCTGTTTTCAAGTCCCTAAGTCCGGCGAATGAGGTTTGAGTGATTTTGGCCTGTTGAGAAGTCATGTCTGTCTGGGATTTGGGTGAGAGCTAAGCTATGTCTTTCATAGAGATGGGGTCCAAATCAAGTGATTTGTGATAAAACGAGTTAAAACCCTTTGAGAATCCTTTTGCCAGCTTCAATTTGACCTTAGAAAGCCATGATGGATTGTGGGAGGTAACCCTGTTGAATCTTGAAATTTGGCTATTTGGAATTTTTCGAAAACCCCCAAAATCTAGAATTTGCATCTTAACTCCTATGAAGATGGAACCTATCTCAAACATCCTGAAATTATTTATACAAATATAACTTAAAAGTATAAGAAATTAAATAAATCAAACTTATACTTGTATAAATCCTCTCGCCCCTGGATTGGAAAATTGGGTCTATTTAGGGTTAGATGAAAAATTAATAATTCAAAAATGGCATATTAAGTGCTTTATGCCTTCATAGGCCGCGAGCCGCTGCGGATTCGTGTGGATCCGCGCGGGATCCTTGAGGGTCCGCGCTGAATACCCCCCGGTCCGCGCCAGATCCGGGCAGGGTCCGTGTTTGAACCTGTGGGTCCGTCCGGATTTGCGGGCCCATGGATCCGGATGGATCCACAGGTTCAAACATGGACCCTGCCCGGATTTGAATTCGTGGACCAGATCTGGTGCGGACTGGTCTGCGAATTCGGACCTGGCCCCGATTCGTGGGTCCAGGGTCCAAATCCGGTAACGTAGGCAAAACCCAATTAAATTTGATGAAACAAAAGGCAAACCTGACTTTCTTTGATGCCCTGGATTCAACCTTAAGGTCAATGAAATCCCATTTTGCACCCTATAAATTCTTCAAGCCAAATCATGTTCCTCAGATTGGGAAGGAGTCTTCATATTTGGAGCTCTTATATACCATGTAGGAGTTGATTTGTACCTGTCAACACCGCTAGGAACTTTGCAAGATTAAAATAACTTCCACAAGAGAGATGGTAAGAATAGCTTGCTTGATATGAATGTAGGAATGGTGGTGAAAATATACATGAGAGACTTGCTTATAAAGGTAAGGTGAGAGGTAGGATTAGACAAGATGTTGACATGTGTCATAATCCTATGCAATGAGACAACTAAAGTGTTGACCTATGTAACTCAAAGTAGTTGACATGAGATAAGATCAGATCATGTGACAATGACCTAAGCAAACTTAAGTCATGTGAATAAGTCCCCTACTAGGAACTAGCGAAAACACTAGGTGCAAGACCTTTACAAGGTCCAAAACTTTATTCACACTAACATTGATCTGGCATTACACTATTAGGTAATCTGAATTGGCCTATCTAGCTTGTCACAACTCTTACATAATCCACAATTGATTCATCTAGAATCTTCATTGTTGGTAGTTTTTAAAATTGAATCTAGCTTGTGATATAGGGTAATCTTGGGAATATTCACAGTTGGCTGGTTTTAAAATTGACTCTCATGGTTGCTAGATGCAATTTAGTATTATTAGTAAATTTTATTTTAGGTTTTGTTGATGTCAATTTTGTACCACTACATAACATATAGCAATTGAATACTTGATATAGAATACCAAACACTCAACCCTCTCTTGAAAAGTAAATACTCATGAAGAACATGAGAATACTCCAAGGTTCCTTACACTTGTGGATACTAACTCAGTTATAGTAATGTGATTTGCTGGTTAATCACGTAGGCGGGCTTACGTTGTTCATTCAAAGATAACTTGGTGATACTTTGCTTGCTTGACTTGTTCTTTTCTCCTTGATCACTTTCACTTTCAACTACTCCTACCACTAACTGCTTATTGCTCTACTACTACTCCTATGAATGAAGAAATTAGCAAATGGACGGGGATCCAACCAATTGAAAGCTTGCCTGGGGCGCTACCTCCATTGGTGCAATGATTCAAAGGGATACTCTTAGAATTTTCACACGAACACCTATCTTCCAACCCAACTTGAAATACAAACGGAAAGATGAAATGCAAGTAGAACTTGGGAGCGATTGGACTAGATTACCACACAAGGCTTCCTAACAAGCCGCTAAGATGCTAGTGGCCTAGTATATAGAGCCCTATCAAACATTCACTAACATCACTATACAACTAGCCATCTACTTCTATTCTTACTTTAACAACTTTGAAATAAAATCCTATTTTAATTTGAGAGATGAGAAGAACCATGCAATACACCAAAATGATCATGTATATCCACCATGCAAGCCACAACAATGAGCAGTGAACAATTTTGATAGTATTTTGGCAACAATTCTCCAACATAACTGTCTTTTACAAGTGAGAACAAATGGCTTTATATAGAGGCTCAAAATTACGAGTGGCCAAGATTAAGGGGCAAAATCAACGGCCAAGATTAAACCCTACAAACCCTAATTAGGGTTACCATCTTTCAACCAATTACATGAGGGCACCAACTTTGTGGGCCAGTGAGAAAATGACAATAATTTGTCAACCAATGAGAACATAGGACACTTGGCATGATTTGATTGCATGCACATGAAATTGCCACCTCATCAACCTTATCTTATAAATTTATTTAATCCTTGAGATGAGGTGAAGCCTTGGATGCTTGAGCTCGTCCTTAGAAACTTTCTCATCACCACTTGAACTTGCTTGTACTTGATGTCCTGACCTTGAAAGGGTGAGGTCTCTATGCACTTGGGGTAATCTTGCCTTGGCCTCGGTGGCTTGCCTGGATGTGAACCTCATTGCCATTTGAGAGCCTTGCTCTTGGCCACCACCTTGAAATCGAAGTTGACCTCTCTCAACCTTTCGTCTCGCTTTCCTCCTTCATTATCCTTGCCTTCCTTAACCTTCCTGGTCTTCCCTACCTTCCCACTCGAATTTGGTTTGCATGCACCCACCTTTGCTTCAATACTCTTGGGTTTTGAGGCACCTGCCTTGGCCATACCTCGTCTTGAATCTAACCAAACTAGCTTGCACGAATAGCCAAGCCGTGCCTAGCCTCAAATATCTTCAAATCTCTTCCAATCTGCAATGAAACTTGCTTCCTCACTAATGTTTTCCTCTTTGGCTAACCCTTGAATGTCTTCAACTGTTTGGACTGCCACAACCTCGCCCCCTTGGCATAAGCATCTGCCTCAACCATAGTGGTGCAGTGCATCTCCCCAAATCTAGATTTGGTTCGACTAGCAAAGCATCACCAACAGCCTTGCAATCAAATAGAAGGGGTAGGACCCCATGTATTGCTTCTGATTTTGCACTATCCTAAGTTGCAACTCTAAATTCTCGCTAATGATCCTAGCCCAACCAAACTTTCTTTTTCCATTCTCAATTCTTTTAATAAAATAATACATCCAAAGATCAAACTGCATACCTTGAGCGGAGCCCATGACTCGGTTGAGAAGCACAATAAGGTCGCCATACTCTAATTTGGAATTTGACCCGGTGAGCCTTGACGACTTGGTAACTCCCTTCTTGCCTTCCTGCAACCAATTCTTAATTGTACCATGCTCACTGTGCCAATGTTGGTGTCACCCACTCGCTTCAATTTTGAGAAGGTGGTCTTGGGCATCGTGTCCTCTTTGTCTTTCTTGGTATACATTCCCCTTGGGTTCTTGCTTGCACTAGCATCCGCCATCCTAACCCTTATTTCTACCTCTTCTTTCTACAATGAGATGAGACTACACTTATCTCTGCCCCTCCAATCCTAGGGATGAAACTACCACTTATTTCTGCCTCTTCAATTCCTATCACACTACACTTATCTCTGCCTCTTCGCCTAGGGATGAGACTACCACTTATTTCTGCCTCTTCGAAAACTTATGAGATGAACTACACTTATATCTTCCAACTTCGTTCCTAGGGGTGGGACTACCACTTATATCTCCTTTCTCCAAATCCTATGAATGAAAACTACACTTATATCTCCAACTTCAAGCCCTAGATGAAATGATGAAGTGGTGGATGAAAGATGCAAGCAAGAAATGGGAAAAGAACCAAGTAAGAACAAGGAAGAATTCTGCCTTATCAACCAGCCTTTACTCAAAATCGAAGATCTTCCTTTACACCAACAAATTCTATCCAAAGAAGAAGAAGATACCTTAAAATTTGCAATCCCTACCAAAAATTCGCAGCACCATGAACAAATCTGTAGCTTTCCAAATTAGCAGTCTTTCCAAATTCGCAGGTCTTGATCAATTTTGTAGCCCCTAAATTTGGAAACCTTCTGCCCCCAAAATAGCAGCCTCTCTGCTAAAACTTGCAGCCTTGCCCTTCTCCAAAAAAAACTCAGCACTTTCAGATTTTTTGCAGGCTTTTCCAGATTTGCAGCCCCAAAAAATCACTCTTCCTCTACCAAATTCGCAGCACTTCCTGCTACAATTCTCAGGTCTTCCTACAAATTCGCTGCCATTTCCTTAATAAATTCGCTGCCTCTGAAATAGCAGGCCCCAGATTTTTGCAAACCCTGCCCTTGGAAATTCGCTGCGCTTGGAAATTCGCTGCCCTGCCCCTCCACAGATTTTCGCTCCTCCTCTTGGTGTTTTTGCTGCCAAAAGACAACGATGATGAGTGAGGAAATGAGGGGGGAGACCCTCCTTATATATCCCATTTTTCCTTCCAAAAATAGAGGGCCGACTTTCGAGGAGGAGAAAAAAATTAAATTAAAATTGCCAATTCAAACATGAATTAAATGAAAAAAAATTGCAGATCCCTAGGGATATATGAAAATTAATTTTGAAATTGCTCAATAGTGCATGAAAAAAAATCGTAAGGGGCTGCAATAGAGCTGGGGCTATCTTGGAGGTGAAAAGTTTAATTTATTTAGCCCATGACAAGCAAATTTCGAAAATAAGATGGGGCTGCTAGTTGTAATTTTAAGATTTTCCCAAGAAAAATCAATTTTAATGCATTTAACCACAACAACCTCACCAAAAATAAAAAATTTGCTAGCCAATCATAATTCTAACAATTTCAAATTTTCATTTACTCTTTTCCCATTAAAATTTCGAAAATCTCCCCCCTTGGCAATTTAATTTTTTAAATATCTTGTAATTCAAAAATCATTTTTCAATTTAATTTCCATTTGGCAATTAATTTCAAATTTTTTGCAATCAAATTTTCATTTAATTTCCATTTTCACCATCAAAAATTTATAAGGTTTTCCCAAAAACATCCAAATTCACAATTAAATTTTGAAAATGTTCAAGTTATTCAATTACATCAATTTTCAAAATTCAACTAAGTCCAAAATTTGTAATCTTATCCTGCCAGATATTATTCTAACATAAAAAAAAAATGTTCTCATTGAATTTCATTTGGTCTAAAGACAAAATCGACCGCTTAGGAAAACCAAGTTTCTGTGCAAGGTGAAAACGAGCAATACCCTCCCAGGCACTTCAAAAACATCCAAGGTGTAAAATTTTCATTTCAAAACCTCTGGATCGCCCAAAATTCCCCAAGGCTTTTAAATACTCTCGGATCTAGGAAAAATTGCCAAGGCCTGCTCAAAAATTGGGGGTCCCCAAATTCTTTGGGGCGATGGTGTGAAAACCTCACAACAGGTTTCGTAGAAATTTCATAACTTCAACCAGAAACATACCAAAACACGGCTTGGAAGTGTTTCTAGAAATGATGACCCATTTTAAATTATTTGATGATCCCTTTTGATATCTCACGATAGTAGATGGAAATATGGCTCCAGGGCATTCATGATCGCATATTACATTCTGAAATTGTAGTGCTTTAGCTTTTGATCATAGCTCAAAATATCATTATCGGCAACTTATCGCCAAGGGCAAAAAAAAATATTGGGAAAATATCGGAGATAAATCGGCAACTTGTGAATCCGAATTTGCTTGAAAAATTTCTTCAAATCCACTTAAAGTCCAAACAAATTGCTCTAAAATGCTGCAAATCACGTTTTTTCTCCTTCAAACCCTTTTTCCTCTCCCAAACACCAATTTGCAAACAAGAAAATGTGAAACGAGTGCTTTTTGGGCTGTCAGTCTCTATTAGCTGACTGTGGCCGATATTTTTGTTAAATATTGCCGATATTGTGGCAATAAGTTAATTTGTTTTTCAGCGATAAGTTTGCAAAATCTCGGTGATATAAATCCGCGATAAAATTATGTAGTTTATTGCCGCCCAAAACTTCTCGCGATAAGTTTACTTATCGCAGAGAAGTTTGCGATATTTTAATCCATGCTTTTGATCAATCATGGGAAATTGATGCACTGTGTACCTCAATACTGTAAAGAGTGAATCATCTGCTGCTTGTTGGAATGTTGATGGCCCCTTATCTGCTGGCAGAGTGCAAGGGGATTGTACAAAAACATGTTTAAAATGATCAGAGAAATGTCATATCAGTCATAACTGTTTTGGTTTCTTTCATGTTTGGTTAATGCCTTCCTAGCTTTATTGGATTATAATTAAATGTAAGTTTTGAGAGCTTGATATGATAGATTTAATTTAATAATTGATATCTAAACATCACAGGAGTCTTCAGAGCCTCTTAAGTTTATGATTAGATGCAAGTCCTGAGACCTTTATATGATAGACTAAATTTTATCATTGATATTTTGTATAATCATACAGGTTTATGAAACTCATGCACGATTAGCTCTTGAGGCTGGAGATATGTCAGAATTCAACCAGGTATGACCTACTGAATAATGTAGCCTGTGTTGCTTTTTGTTACATTTGCCACTTTACTTATTTGCAATTATATCACTTTGTTTAATGGTTTAATTTGTTATGTGAGCATAACATGCCTTGGATTTATTATTTGAAAGTGCATAATATGTAAAGTCAGTGAACTGGAATTTGATTGAGAAAGAAAATTTGAAATTGATGACTTAGTCTAAAGAGAAATTTCATGACTTTGTCACATAATGGGATGTTTTTGGTTTCTTCTAATAGAAGAACATGTGGTACTAATTTGTTTCATGCAATTTTAATTGTCCTGAACATTCAAAACTTCTTGGCAGGAACAGACAAAAATGAATGAATGACATTATTAAAGTTCATTTCTGAAAAAGTTTTATTGATTCTTAGGGTTTTGAAACAGAATTGAAAAAAACGAGGTTCATTAAGCATGGACTTCAATGTTTCTATTTTTTGTTAGAAATGAATTCACTTTCTAATTATATAATACAAGATGCCTAACATCATCATACTTATCGTTTTTGTAATTTAAGGATTCTTTTGGTAAATAAATCCTATTTTACAGGGTATTGTACTCAAGGTCCCAATTGTGTACCCAATCAAGTGGGGTTTTGGTTTGATGACAAGGGATGTTGTTGGAGCAGCTAGGGCACATTCCTACCACCTTGAGTTCCATGTGGGTACACCTACCCACTCCTTGCTGTTGCACACTCCTTGTGGGTATGCCTACCCACATACCCCTAGAAAACTTGGGTATGCCTACCTTCATACCCCTAGAAAACTTGGGGCAGTGACGCGCCCTGGCCGCTCTTTGAAATGATTGAGATAATTGATTGTTGTATTAAACAAAGGAGAGGAATGCTCCTTATATAAGCAATTACAGAAGATCTTTCCATAACGGAATTGATCAAGAACTAAAGACACAAACGGAAGTTTCTAAATACTAATTGGTTCATTTACAGAATAGAGGGATACTGAAAAGTAACTAGACGACTTAAAGGACCATTATAAACGAAATATTACAATCTTACTTTAATACCCTCTCTTTATGGCCATTCTACTAACTACAATATTTGTCCCAATATTTTACAAATGTAACCATCTCTCCCTAAATGCTACCTTCCAACATGATATTGGGTAATGAAGCCATCACTTCCGTTATCTAGAGACACAAAAACTGAGATAAAATCCAGCTTCTCAAATACCTTCAATAAAAATTGGCAAAAAACCTGTAACCCACAATTTATTTTTTTAAAATTGTGCAAAAATTCTGAACATGCACGATTTTTTGGAAAATTGCTCAAAACCTTCACACTACCGAAAAAGCACAATTTTGCCAAAAATAGTAAAAAAAAACAGGGCAAAAACCCTCCACTACTTTGGAAAAACAGCAACACCCATGATTTTGTAAAAAAATGGTCAATTTTTTTTTTGTAAAAGAACATTGTTCTCCCTAGAAACCCTAGGTGTGACCCAAAAGCCACTGCAAGAGACCATGATTTTATAAAAAATCATCAAAAAAATTTGCTGAATATGGAAAGCCATGAATTTGTTCAAAAATCCTCAGAAAAAAAGTTGCTGTAAAATACACCAATTTTGTGGAAAATTTGTCAAACCCTAGACACGTAGATCTGGAAACCCTCGTTTTCTGGTGAAAATGCTATAGAAGCCAACAGAAATAAGCACTTTCTTTTTTTGGAAAAAAGTACAAAAACAGATCATAGAACCAGGTTTTGCAAAAGACCCAAAAATAAGAACATGCGGTTTGCAGAAGAAATGTATAGGTGCGTGGCGCTTAGAAGCAAAACAACCATGATTTTGTTTAAAAAATCATTCAAAAACACTTAAAGGTCGCCAAAGCAGGTGTGAGCTTGAAAACAGCAGAAATGGTCCAAAAAAACCCTGAACTAGAAGCAGCTGAAAAGCCCTCGACTAGAACCACAATTTTTATCAAAAAATCTTTCAAAAAAATTGCTTGTAAAATCGATCTTCAACAGAGAAACCTGTGTTTCTTATTATCAAACAAAAAACAAGAGCAGAAATCTTCTAAAAATTTCCTCACGAAATGTTCAGGAAAAAATGACATTTTATTCTATAAAAAATTGGCCAAAAAAGCCCTCGATTTATGAATTGGGAAAAAAACTTCTAGAAATTTCCTCAAAATTTCTAGGTAATTAAACCCCAAATTTTATTAGAAAAATTCTCCAAAAACCACCTTTGCTCTAATACCATGAAATGATTGAGATAATTGATTGTTGTATTAAACAAAGTAGAGGAATACTCCTCGTATAAGCAATTACAGAAGATCTTTCCATAACGGAAACGATTGAGAATTAAAGACATGAATGCAAGTTTCTGAATATTAACTGTCTAACTTACAGAATAGAAAGATATTAAAAACTAACTAAATGACTTGATGACTGTTAAAAGCTAAATATTACAATATTACTCTAATATTCTTGTAGCTCTTGTAGTCAATAAGCCGGTTAATAAAAATTAAAATGGCAAAAAGGAAAAAGGAAAGCGTTTTGTAAACATTGAAACAAGAAAAAAAAACCCAAAGACTTATATCTAAAGCATGCCAATTATTTTTGTTGTTTGACAAACATAAACATTAAACCTATTTGGCACAAGCTCATTCTTGTTATGTCATTTTTTAATTAAAAAAAAATGGCTAATATACCTCACATATAGGAGATCAGGTAAGTAGCTTGACAAAGTCTTTTAGTTTTTTAACATATTTTTCTCAAAATATTAACAACTTTTTTAAAGTTTAAATTTAATTGTTTCAAGATCCTTTTCAGAATGTTTTTCTGTTTTTGTTCGAACTTTTATTAGTCTAGACTCTATACATATTGTAGGGTTGCAACTTTACTTTTTATTTTTTATTTTGTAATTTTTAATAACAAGTTGCGATATTTTTTGAATGGCCACTTGTGCAAATTCAGTGGGACTTGAAGCAAATTAACAATTTAAATACGATCAAGCATCTCCCCTATGGAAATATGTAGTGATGCTTGAACAACTTCCAAGAGGTTGTTAGCCTTTCATTTGGATTTATTACTAGTTTGGGGTCCAATTTAAGAGCTTATATATTTGAGTGAAAGCTCGCTTATGTGCTATAAGTGGTCATGGAATTAAAATATGTGAAGGGCAAAATAAATGGGGGTTGCCAAAAGAAAAAGAGATATGGGATTTTGGCAAGTTCATCTCAGGGCGAGGTCATATTATTTGTGCTTTTCAAGACCAAAACAAGGAAAATGCTCATACATGGTGGTACGCCCATTGGCAAAATTATCTGTTCCTCCAACCTCTTGTGATCAAGGTTCTATCCCAGGGAAGAATTTTTTATTTTTTAAGTTCATTTGTAAAATTTGGTACTTACCATTCTTTTGTATTTTTTATATTTAAGTTGTATTGATATTCTCCCTAATTTCAATAGGTTTCGAGTCTTAGTGAAGCATAACCGGTCAGTTGCAAGAAATGTATAAGACTTAGTCTATACTGTTCCAACTTTCATCTCCTATCATATAAGCAAGTTGAATACAAGAAAAGGGTAATCAAGAACTGATATAGAACCCTTGAGTGCATCAACTTGGATGCATCTATTATAGAGCTTGCTCGAGTCAATGTAGATGATGACGAGACTCTTACACATGATGTACCTAGTGGGAGCGACACTCCATTTGCGTGTGGTTCAAATGATGTTGAACCATGCAATGATTTTGATCTAGATGCATTTGATGAAAAATGAAAACCAAGATGCAAGTTTTTGATCATATTAATTTCAAAATTTGCAATTGTAGTGATTTTCATTTAAATCGACTGAGATATATGATACATGATATAATCTTGAAATTTTGAACCATTAATTGACTATCTTTATCACTATCATTGGTCAATGATGAGGTATCATACTGATGCAAGAGCATCTAGGGGTGTAAGAGCAATCTTGCATCACCCTAAAATATTTATTAATTGGTTAAGTTTGGTGATTAATTCTGTGTTCAATAAGGGCTATATGCAGGCTATTATGTGTCTCCATGTACCTTGGAAAGTGTTTGAGGGGACATAGGAGATAAAATAATTTATTATTTATGGTCTATGTCTTTTAGCAGTGGACACACGTTAAGGATGATTGAAAAGAAAAAATGGAGGAATTCCAAACCTAGCATCCGCTTGGGAAAGTGGAAAAAACTTATTATCTTATGTCGAAGTGGTGGTTACAAAAGGTAAAGGAAGAGGCTCTTTCTTAGGCACTCACTCTGGGGAAGTTGAAGAGTTACAAAGCAAATGGAAGGATCTCTCTCTTAGGTGTGCCCAACTTTGGAAGTTAAAGAGTCTTGCAATGTTTGGTCATCTATTGGGTATGTGTTGCTTTTCTTGGTGTCCATGTGTTGCCCACCAAAAATGGGCATGGGATTTCCAAGATTCACACAAATGCTATAAATTGCAGCTTGGGCTAGTTGATCCGTCATCCAGATTTGAGTTGATCATTCAGACTAGAGTTGATCATTCGAAGTTGAGAAGATTATCTCCATTTCAGAGTTGAGTAGTAGCCTTAGCTTGCAGGTTTTGAAAATCTCACGAGGCTAAAGAATTGTAAATTTTTAATATTGAATTTCATTTATTGAAGCAAGAGAAAGCAAGTAATTTTCTTCTTGCAAATTCCTGTGTTATTTGCTTTTTGTGCTATGTGTAAATGCTGGGTGGAGCTGCCCTTCATCAAGTGAATCAGAACATGTGTTTGTGTGTGTAAGGGGAGTACCCTTTATTAGTGAATCGGAGCATCTGTTTGGGTGTTCAAGGGGAGTACCCTTCATCACATACTATCAAAGATTCAAAATATAGTATTATATGATAAATCATTTTTTTTGCAATTTCATTTATATAATTGATTTTTTTGCTCACACACACAAAGTGTATAGTTGTACTCAGCCATACTATACCCAAGACTTTTTGGGCTGTACTAGTGTACTAGAACTCCACACCCGTACTTACCCCATACCATAATCGGCAATTTAGATGAAATCTTGAGAAATCTTCGAATTGAGTCCAATTTCAATCTGTTGAGAGACAATAAGTACATATTCATTGGTTCTTCTGGCCCGAGCCTTACTATAGATGCAACAATGTTGCTTTCCATTCTTCATTACATGGTTTGTCTCCCTCAGCTTTGTGCTTTATTGGAAGTTGCTTCCTTCACATGCATATCTGTACTTATTATGTTCTCTGAGGGTTTTAACCTTTTTGGGTGTATACACCCTCTGTTCTTGGCAACATGCTTTTGTCTCTCATCTATGTGCTTCATTGATGGTTCCTTTCTTCACATGAATATCTTTACATGTTATGGTATGAGGGTTTTAACCACTTATGTTTTATGCCATCTCTTGCTTTGTTTCTTTGCTTTAAATTTTTGTAGTGTTTAGTAACTTTCATTGCCTAGGGTCCGTTTACCCTAACTCTTCTCTATTTAAGCTGGTTTTACATGTAGGTCTCATTAACATACTTGGTTCATTTGTGGACATAAAATCCAATTTCTTTGTTTGTTTATTATAACAGTCTGTCAAGATAGGTTGGACTGAGTGTTTGCCCCAACACATTGGAGGCTGGCAAGATGAGTGATTTAGAACTCCTAAAGATAAAAAGTACCTAAAATGACCTCATTATATTAGATAGAAACCAAAGTTTACATATTTGACCATGCCAGGCCTGAAAGGTATTAGTTCATACCTGGGCAATATAGAAAGAAAAAGGATACATAGTTTTATTCATAGGATGCATCTAGAGTCCAGGGTCCTGCTCACATCCTCTTCAAGCTTTGTCAACCACCACTGAGGCTGTTGATTTAGAACTTGGAGACATGGAATGGAGGATGAAAAAGGTGATTGATCTTGCAATCTTAAAATGATTTAAATAGAAAATTGTGTCTCTCCTATCCCATGTATTTTTGAGATATATATCTGGCAATGCCATAGTCAAACATGGTGGAAAAAGATTGAACGTTCAGAAATTCCAAAAATCTGAGAACATATACAGCCTAAAATCATATAAATCATATCTAGTTAATAAAAACAAAATGAGTAGAAAGAGAAATCATTTATTGTTCATAATTTATTTTTTATTACACTATTATACTAGGATACTGGTTTGACTTTGGGTATGGGGTTTTGCCATGCAGATTTGGCAGATGTCTTTTTGGGAATGGCTTCGTTTTGGATTCTTCTGTACAAAAATCATATAAAAACATAAATATATACATATTTGCAGGCTAAAAAAAGGAATTCAGTTCAGAATAGCACAAAACGACCATAAGAATTAAAACTACTACTTCAACATCAATGAATCAAACTCCAATGTCATTATAAAAATGAATTAGAAAAGGCATTTGTCTGACTGGGTTTGCTTTGGTTATCACATGATTCTTTTGGGTTCATAACAGGTTTTCCCAGCTTCTGTGTGTGCCTTGACACCCCTGGTGAATTGGCACTGAATCCAGACCGGTTACAAACTGGCCCTGGATGAAAATGGGAAAATCATATATATGTTGTTGCATAGGAGAGGTACAGTGGTATTTGTGTCCGAGTGTATGGTGTATTCTTATGATAAAACTTTTGCCAAATAAGCAAGTAAAACAGATAGGATAGCTTATTTTTATTAGCACTGAAAAATAATGAAAAGTATCTGGTTGGTTTAAATAATGGAAGGCATTATTAAAAAATATAGAAGACATATTTTCTTCATCTTAGATACATTTCTGTGCGATAATAAAATGTGTTGTTACATAGGTGTGTATTGCAGTATTTATGATTGACTGTAGTGTGTATTGTTATGATATTGTTTAGCAAAACAAGCAAGTAAAGCTTGAAGTTGATTATTTGTTAAAGGTAACAATAATTTTTCATCTATCAACATTTATAAATGTGTCCAGTACAAGTTATTTCTGATCTAAGGTCTATTTTTGGTTTTGCAGTGTCAATCACAGCTGGAAGGGTTATATGCTGAAGGTATTAAGGGCTGCCATCATGAATTTGCGGCTTATAAGTTGTTATACCGGTGTCTGAACTTGGGCAACACTCGTGATCTCTTGTCATCGATGGCAAGGTGTTTTTTCACCTCTAAATAGAATTATTACCTCACTCAGTAGATTTGCATCCTAATGAGTTATCATATGTGAAAACAAATTGTACTTTTGATTTGTGATAAAAATTCTTTATGAAATCCCTATCAGATTAAATTATGTGAAAGTTAAAATGTATAATAATAATATTTGTTTTCCAAAGACTCATGATTCAAATATTGTCTCTGCCAACAAACTTTTGGTAGCAACTCCACTAATAATTAATGGAAATGAATGTGTTTATTTGGACCATTATACAAAGTCAAAGAGAACAATAATATAATAATTGTGCTGTACATGAGACTTAAGTTGTACCAATAGCTCGTGGTGCCAATGATCTCTGAACATGACAAATTGACTGCTATATGGCCCATATTGTATAGTTACTTTGTTCTTACACCTTGCAGTTTTCTTTATTCCCTTGGTCAGGTTGTCAATTGATGCCAAAAGAGACGATGTTGTAAAGCACGCATTGGCAGTCCGAGCAGCTGTTTCTTCAGGAAATTACACCTCCTTTTTCCGTTTATACAGAACTGCTTCTACCTTAAGTGCATGTCTGATGGGTATGGTTCTGAAAAGTTTTCTTTAAATTTTTATTTGAATTATAAACTGTTCTTTGGTGAGATTTATAGATATGATTTTGCTAAGTAAATTCATCTTTAAAATTGTAGATCTTTATGTGGAGAAAATGCGGTTCGAGGCTGTGAGATGCATTTCCCGTTCTTACCGTCCAACAGTTCCAGTTGTTTTCATGGCTCAGATATTAGGATTTACGGATTCTACTTCATTCAAGAGTAGTGATGAAGTTGATGGAATTGATGAGTGTGAAGAATGGCTGAGAGCACACGGTGCAATTGTTGTCAGAGATAAGACTACAGGAGAACTGCAGCTCAATGCAAAGGTAAGCTGACATGATAAATTCTGATTCAATAAAATCTATATATGCTAGGAGTGTCAAAGGTTACCACATTTTTCTAATTGTTATTTGCCTGTGTAGGATACTGCCTCTAGTCTTTTTATGCCCGAACCTGAAGATGCTGTCCCTCATGGTGACGTTTACCTTGGCCTCAATGACTTCTTTGCCAGGGCATAAATTTCATGTACTGTCAGGCAATACTTCTATTTTTTATCACAGGCCAAAATTAGTGGTCTAATTGATTTGTAATTCTATAACTTTTTTGGTGTTCATTAATAACATCATGATGGGCTATCCTTGCACATGCCTGAAGTTCTGGGCCGAAGCAATGGAGCCAAATCTTGCCCTGTTCTTTATCCTTCAAGCTCGAACAAACTGTTTTAAATTTGTATCAAATACAAAGAGAAGGTGAAAGCATGTAATCATAGCTGAGTTTGGAAAATCCATCTGGTTCTTTGGTATGCTAACAAAGAATGTAAATGAGTTTTATTTTTATGCAGCTCATCCTTTTACTGGATTGAACTTACCTTTCTTGGATCATGCCAATATGATGTCACAGAAATATATGGCCCCGGGGGCTATATATATGCCAGTGAAAGCATGCTTAATTTATGCTATAAGATGGAACTTCTGTATGCTTTCAGATGGGGAAACTTCAGAAGAGTTCTTATATGGTAGAAGATGCTGTGTGTTTTAGATAGTACTCAGCAGATATTGCAATTTTCATGCACATGCACTTATAAGATATTAAAAATTATTCCATTTGGAGCTAGACTGTAATATATGTATGACGAGCAGAGTCGGACACAACATTACTGAATTCTGGAACAAATCAAGCTTCTTGCTTTATTGAATCATAGAATAGTAGGTTTCGAGTGCTAGGGTTTATGACAGGTTTCTTCCAACACAAATGGTGTGCACTTAAAGCTTTGTCACGACCCTAAAATATTTTTTGGGGTGTTTCCTTATAATGCCATTTCCACATCTTTTCTGACACAGATATTAACTGGATGTGGGTATTCCATTCTTGTTCCTAAAATGGTTTAATAAAGCAATTTTACCCATGTAATTGGAAGCATCTGCTCATCAGGGCATGCATATAATTCTGTTATGTAAGTTCGTAGTGACTGTAAAATACACAATTGCAGTTGAAATTCATTTGATATACAAATTTTTTGTTCTCAGAAATATGGGAGGGGCAGCTTGAGGAAGTTTAAATATTCGATCTATTAGCATATTCCCAATATTACCCTTTTGCTGGGGATATTTTATGGAAATTGTCTCAAAGAAATTCCTACAGAACAAAGCCTTGTTATCCTTATCATGGAAAACTTAATGTGCATTTTTGATGTACAAGAGGCACATGTGACTTCATGTCATGCAGTTGGAGTCAAAATTCATTTGAAATGCCAAAAAATTTCATCTCAGAAAATAGGAAAGTGAGGCAGCTTAAGGAAGTTTAGATATCCGTTCTATAGAACATATTCCCAATATCACTATTTAACTGGGGATATTTTATGGAAATGGTCTCAAAGAAATATTTTAGACGTACATAAGACACATGTACAATAATCTTTTGCATTTATGTACATGTTGAGCTCAATTTCTGAGACGTGCAAAAGCTCAATAGAATGTATGATAATCTTAATGAAGATATTCGGTGGCAGGCAGTGTTCATTTATACGCATTTAGATGTACACCAAGTTAAATAGAACTTCATCGTAATGAAACTTACAGACATTTGTTTAAGGGCACAGACCTCAATTTCTGAGGTCTGCAAAGCCAAACCAAATGCGTGATGCTCAGGCTGAAGGTATTCTCTGATAGACTGTTTTTTCTCAGGCCGAGGAATAAATTGTGAAAAGAGGGATAAGTTATTTCCTTTAGTATAGTGAGATATGCTATGAGGAACGCATTAGTTAATAACCATGTTAGATGTCTTTTCTTCCCCTCTCGGTTAACGTTAAAAACAACCTAGACAAAGTATTTAGGGATTTCTACTGACAAGGCTCTTCAGAAGAGAAAAAACCAGCCTTAATTAAATGGGAATCCCTTTGCAAACCAATCTCTAAAGGAGGTTTGGGTATTAAAAACCTTCTATGGCAAAACAAAGCTTTGGGTGCTAAGCTGATTTGGAGATTATACAAAGAATTTAACAGTAAATGGGCCTCGATTTTACTAAATAAATATATACCAAATGCAGATTTTATTAACATTTTCAAAGTCTAATCACACGTTAAAGGATCTAGGATGTGGAACTTCATCAAGGACTCCAGAGGAATCATAAACAAATTTCTCACTTGGGATGTAGGTAATGGGGATAAAGCTTTATTTTGGGATGACTCGTGGGCAGGCCTTCCCACCCTGATTTCTCTAGGTTTTTCCCCTAACTTCATAGAAGAATGTAAAAATAAGATTGGACTGTATCTCTCAAATTATCTAAGCCCGGATATGGATCTTCCTTCAAAATTCATAGATACCGACACATTTTCAATTACAGAAAGCCAGAGACTTTTCACTATTATTAAGGATAGAGAAGTGGTTCTCAAAAGCAGACCTGACAAGTTGATATGGGTTGGATTGAACAATGGAGAATATTCAGTCAAAGAAGGCTATAAGACTATACTAGTTGAGTAGAAGATGGATAATTTAGATATGCCCCTGAACTTTTGTTGGAATAAAACATGTCTCCCCAAAGCTGGGATGTTTCTTTGGGCAGCCATGCAAAGGAAGATCCTCACCGCGGATAGAATTACCAAATTGGGGTTCGAAGGGCCATCCCGGTGCGCTCTCTGTGAAAAGCACACTGAGGATGTTGATCACCTTCTCCTTAATTGTGAATTCACACAACAGTGCTGAAATTGGTTATTGCAATGTCTTGGTTGGAAATCCGCCTTTCATATGGATCTCGAGTACACTTAAATCTTGGCCAGCTTTATATAAAGATAATCTCTATAGAGATATATGGATTGTAGCCCCTTCCATTTTAGTTTGGGAAGTCTGGAAAGAACGTAACAGAAGAATCTTTACAGGGAAAAAACTAGAATGGAGGTCACTCATTAATAAAATAAAAATATCAATCACAGAGATAATTAATACCTCCCTGAGGGACCAAGTCTGCTATGGGGAATCATTCAAAAGTTGGGACAACAAAATTAGATTGAAATGGCCTAATTTGCGGGTACCAACCCTTTATGGGGAAGGAGGAAATAAAACTAAAACAGATCGTGCGAATTGCAAATGGATTCCTCCAGATGTGGGTTGGTACAAACTGAATTTTGATGGGGCATCAAGGGGAAACCCAGGAACTGCAGGTATCGGTGGAATTATCAGAAACTGGAATGGAGAAATTATAGCTAGTTTCTCCCATCCCATCAATCCTACCACTAACAATATGGCAGGGTGCAAAGTGGCTTTGGCAAGCCTAAATTTGTGTAAGGATCTTAATATAACCAAACTTATTATTGAAGGTGACTCTCAGATTATAATCAACGCTATACGATCTAAGAAGACTCCTAATTGTACTCTAAATGCTAAAATAGAGGAAATAACTTTAATATTAGATAGCATCCCCAATTATGAAATCAAACACACTTACAAAGAAGGCAACACCGAGGTTGATAAACTAGCAAATCTAGGTGCAGATGGCATGATAACTCTAAATAAATTCACACCTCACCTCCGGGATATACCTAGTTAAATTACTCTCTAAATATTGGACAATAATTTAAGAGGTCCACTCATTAACTACATTCATCCCAAAGAATTAGAGCTTAGAGCTAGTTTTCTAGGTTCTAGCTCCCCTCCCTATCCCTTCAATTGTGTAATCTTAGGCAACAAGGTACCTGGTATACATCATATTCATGTTATGAAGGTATACCTGTGATCTTGACCCACCACCAAATGCAGACTGTAATCACACCTTGTTACAGAATAATTAAACACATCATTAAGAGGGACACAATCATTTAGATGATAGGCTCAACTAAATTACAGATCAATGTGGCACACTTCAGAGGTCGGAGACAAAGCTAATAGCAAGCCCTTGGCTGTTAAGGGATTCTAATATTAATACAAGTATTTTTACCTATTGATTTTCCTCCCCTTTTAAAGCCAATCATTGTACCCTTTTCCCTCATCATTAGTCTCCCCTTTCATGGGTTTATAACTTAGCATAAATGGAAATTATATTGGGATTAGATCACTATCAATAAAACCAATGTTAAATGTATTTCTGTATTCATTTACTACTGTCGACAATGCTAGAACCATTACTATTGACCAACTGCTGTAATGATTATAACACCTACAAACATTAATGCTTCTCAGGTCGAGCTCGACTCCCTGGAACAGGATAAGAGAAAATTAATCATTACCACTACAGGGATGAAGACGTCTGTGCTGGTGATGATCATCAGTTATGATCATTACAACAATTGGAGCTCAGAACAATTAGACTTCGGTCCCCTGCCCCATAATCCTGATGGTGGAATAGCTTGTCACATGAGATTCACGGGATTATTTAGGGATAGACACAGATATATGATGATTACAATACAACCCAAAATGATAACTCATTTATATGATTAGGAAGACATATATGGCTCTAAAGCTCATTTTAGCAGGTTAGCTTTTGAGGTATTTCGAACTATGACGTTTCATTATCTCTGTTAAATTAAACATATATTTGTCTCTAGTAGTGTCTCGGGATATAATCCTCAATGTTGTTGCCCGACACTGCACATTTTCATCATGGCTAGCCTAGATAAACATTGATGCCTATTATGATAGGAAATGTTCAGACCCAGTCTTCTCCTCCACTTCGAAACATAAACAATTGACAGCTTAGCATCAGAATGCATAAACTGCTGTAGTCTAGAAAGATCGGATGGTTTGTTTAAATAAGCGAGCCATTTCAACTCTTGATTGGAACAAGAATGGAAACAAAACTCCTAACTTTCTACACAAAAAGCGACAAAGCCTTGGCCTTCAGAGGCCCCATTTACCCTGAGAGATGGAATCAGTTACTGAATCCAATTCCAAACTCAACAAGGAGGGCGATTGTGAAGTCATTAGGAGACCAGCATTTCAATAACATTTTCACCTACAGGACAAACGGAGGGATTATTGGGCAGTTCATACCTCTTTCAACCTTTGCTGGAAAAAAGAAAGAAGTCATCATAGAAGTAGCTAAGGTGATCTTCTTAGAAGATCACTTGGGGGGAATGGAAAAGATGGTCCACTGCATTGATCAGAACCTCACAATCCCCTACCTGGAAAGAACTTTGCAAACTTGCATTGAAGAACTGGATAAGGTTCCTCAAACTGATAGAATTGCACTTATGACTTTTAAGGATGAAGGAAAATTTGATCAACACTGGCCTGAGATGGAAAGGAACATTGATTACCTCTTCAAAGAAGTAATGGAGGAAACAATGGACTCAAAATGGCGGCTAAACTACTGGAGGAGTGAAGGTTTTGAAATCCCGGACTTCCTCGATGACACTTTACCTGCAAATCTCCACATCATGGCCCTGGAGGTGCCCAGACGCACTAGAAGAATCAACAGAGGTAAGGAAGAAGTGGAAAACATTGTTGTAATGATCAAGGACAACAATGCTTGGAAATGTACAGCCGTTCAGAAGGCCAGTAAGGATTAGGATCGGACAGGAGGGCTCATTTAAATACTATGGTCTTAGTCTGTATAGTTATCTTATGTTTAGTAAGGTAGCCAACATTCGAAACAATCTTTGAAGTTCTGTTAATAGTTTTTAGGGTATATAGGAAAGTGGACACTTTTGGTTGTATGGTAGTCTTATCAGTCAGAAAGGCTTTTTGGATAATTTGTTACAACTCGGTGTATGTGTATATATACTGTATGCATTATGGATTAGTACCCATGTTTGTGGAATATCTTAATTTCCCTCCTTTTAGCTCTAAACAGGTTAGAAAGATGCTTTTTATTCTAATTCAGGTTGCTATTATTTAGAGACATGTTTAAGGAAGCTAAGATGGTTTTTACCTTACTTTCTGTACTCACTAGATGAACTATGTCCAATTCTATAAGGCACCCTCATCTGGCATAGGTTTGTAATAAATTATTAATGGCTTATCAGAGAATTTCAAATAGTCTTATTTGGTAGGATCCGTCCAAATTCGGGTCACAAGTAATCAAAAAATTGAATGTCCTTTAGTAGATTTATCCGGAATGCCCTGTTTACCACACTGGGTTCGTAGAAACTGTATTTTCAATCGACGTAGTTATGTTCCCTGGTGCAAGATTGGCTTCTTTACATTTTTTGATTCAAGCAAACAAAATTATCTACGTGGACAATTGAATACAGACCCTGTATACACTGCTAGGAGGAATTGAGTCTCAGAACAGGGCATTTCTATATGTATATATATAATAGTCTAAATATATATTTTGAGAATAAGATCCACTTCCATCAGTACTAGCAATTCTGCAAATGGTTTCAGCCATTCATAGTCGAAGCCGTTCCTTCAGTTCTGGGAACGTATCCTTATGCAAATATATATTCAAGTATTAGCTGGTGCTTATTATATAATTTTAAACTTCTGTTAGATTGGATTTTTCAAGGATGGAGATGCATTCAACACATCTCTTTAAAGAAATTTCCACCAAGAAAGTGAAGCAGACTAAGAGGTTAAAAATACTCTAAACATATATAAGGTTTATATCCTTCTTGTTATGATGATAGGAGTAAGAGGTAAATAATGTTAGAAGTATAACTATTATTTTGGCTTCTATTGTTAATTTTATTAAGGTATTGATCAATTAAATTGATAATTGGTTTCATATGGATATAAGGTCATATGGTCTAAAGCAAAATTAGTAATGTAACCTTAGAATTATCTTCCATGTATAAAAACTCTTTTTTGAAGGTAATCTGATTGGGCACCTATTCTCTTTTATCATTTTATTCAGAATCATAAACTACCTAAATACCGAAATTAAGTGCAGGTTGATGGAATTATTTTTTATTGCTTGATGAAGGTTAACCATTGGAGGTGGAAGTTTCTTTTGTCTTGCATTTCAGGTATAAAGAATCGTATGGAAGACAGACACTTCTTCCATCCGAAGAACAAAAAGCAGAGAGTGTACATTAATGGTGGTCAATACCAAGCAAGCAACTAAATCACTCTATTACTGAAGATCCTAGAACAAAATTCTACAAAACTATTGATCTAATTGTTTGAAACATAAAGCTGTATCCTTAAAAACAACATTGTAATAAATGTAACTTTAATCCTCGATATTCTCGAGCAGTGGGTATGCCCATTGAAAGCTTGTATTTCTAGTAAAACATCGATTGATTTTGAGCCGTGGGAATGCCCACAGGAACTATGTATTTTAACAAATCTCGACAATTGTCGAGTCGTGGTTATGCCCACGTAATTTTTGAATAAGTATAGGACCTATGGTCCCGGGCAAGGCTGGAAGTTTTCTCAACCTCGCTCTTTCCTACCAGCGCCTGCAGCGAGCGGGGTCACATTGTAAATTAATTATTTATATTAATAAAAAACTTTTAGGGCTTTGGCCTTTTACCGATAAAAAAAATAAAATAAAACAACCATGTCATATAAATGTACCTTGTGACGTGCCTCAGTTTACATATTAAGTAATAATAGTACAATACGAAGGTATCTACTTGTTGCTCTGGTATTTAACCTAGTCAAAATTTCAATACTTTTTCTTTTTTTTAGTCAAAACAGACAAAGGAATATTAAAATTTTTGACTTAAAAATTTGTTCATTATTTATTGAAATTTTGGTGATCTCATATTCCCAAAACCTCTGGCTATTCACCAGCTTTGTCCTGCATTTCAAACTTTTAAAATTGGAATTCAGAGTCAAATGTTATGTCAATTTGATGTTGGAGATTTATTTTTTGAAAATAATTATAAGTTAAAAATAAAAAATTGTAAGTTAAGACAAAGATCTTAACTTTTAATAAGAGAGTTAATGGTTGGAGTTTTGGTTTGTAAAATTGAAAAGCCAAAATCCTAACTTCCTAAAAGGTTAAGAGTTGGGATCCCAACTTTTCCCCATTTTACAGTCAACATCCAAACTTTTGGTCAACATCTTAACCTCTAACAAGTTAAGAGTTAAGATCTTAACCTATTTCCAAAAGTTTGCCCTAATATTAACCTTGCAAAGATTTCCAAATCAAAATCCCAACCCAAACTCAAATCTCAAATCTTAACCTCTTAACTAATTTGGTTTTGAAAGCCATGTTTCAAGAAACTCGTAACTACCCTCTTGGTAGAACACATGAAGGTATTTCAGAACATAGTCACCCGATGTTGGGCAATGAAGGAGTCTTCCACTCATGGAGGATGAGATCTGATAACAAAGGAAATGTATGGCAATTCATAATGAGTTGCAAACTTTTGAAAAATTGTAATTGGCAATAGAAAATATTCCTGTTAATATGTCAGCTTTAATACCATGGTCAACGTATACGTAGTCAGGCAGCACAGAAAGGACACACTAATCATTATTGTCCCAATGAGAATTTGATTCCATTTGATAAAATATTGTGCACATAGTAAGCATGGTAAATGTTTTCTTAAATGCCGAAGAGTGGAATAGTGATGGACAACAAAACAATGTTCATTGAGTGTTAGTCCGACATGGAAAAGCATGATGGATGTGGTGATTGGTAAGTATGCTGGCATCTTTCCAATTTGTTGCTCTTTGCATATACCGGAGACTCTCGATGCACACAAAATGTTTTAAAGAATTCCTCAAAGAGATGTGTCATCGCAAGTAAGGACTGCCTAAGTTATGAATGTCAGCGGTATGAATCTTTAAGACAGCCCATCGACAGACATAATACCTGTTTAACATTAAGAGGTTACAAAGGAATGCCTCCTCAGAATTGCAGCTATTGTAAAATTTGTTGAAAGTCATTTTAAGGTAGAAAACTAAATGCCTCTAAGAAATATAGTCTTAGAAAATGAAGTGACTGCGAAGTATACAAAAATGGATCTACAGGAAAGGATATGGTAGACATGATGGGAAATATATAGTCCTGAAACAAGAAATGGGAATGGTTTTCACAATGTTTAACAAAAGGAAAGGAAGGTCGATTCGGTTAGTTTGACAACTTCCTAAAGTGCCCTTGATCCCAAATGAGTGCATCTAATATGGTTCGCCATCAAATATCCCAAAAATGGATTTAGTTAATTGTCTAGCCATCTCTTGATATCGGCAAATTAGAAAACGTTCTAAAGTTAATAAAAAGATGATACATTCATTGATAAAAAAGTAAGTCATTAAACAAACTTGAAGATGGTTATAAATTCCTATAGTGTTCGACAAGTGGACTGTAATGATGTTGGGATGAGCACAAAAGAGATTGTTCAAGGAAGTTCTCTATGGCTTTTAATAAATCAAGAGCTACCGAGCATATGCTAATATTTAATAATACAAATGGATAGGCACCAAACAAAATCTCTCCTTCACGGTTGACATGTAGTCAAATTGGGTCGCGATATGGGGCCATAACATTGCACCATTGAGATGTTTCTAAATTTTGGATATGTTTTTGCTATCCTAGGTTTCTATAGTCTCACGAGAGCGATTGCCCAAATCTTCTTAGGTGTAAAGTTATGAACAACAAACTACAACACTATCAAAACTGTCAGGGTGACAATAAAGGATGATGTCCTAACAAGAAAATTGATTGTTATTTTTTTCTTTGCTGTAGAGTATTGAGTCTGTAGTTGATGATGCTCTTGAGAAGAGTACTGGTGATTCTAAGTGTGGAAAGTTTCTAACATTAGGTCACAAAATGAGGAGTTGTAAGATATATAGCATCCTATATGTTTATCCAGTGACTTTTGAAGACATCTTACTCAATGAAATAAAATGCTTCATAAAAAGGGGATAGAATGGAGTACGTATTGAAAACATAAACATTAAATGAAAGTTGGCCTCTGATTCTAATTTGAAAGCCATATAATAGTGTGTACTTATAGATCGAGCAAGTTTCTCTTGAGAAGTTTTCATCTGGGATGATTACAATTGTTGACATATGGATGTAGGTGGATGGGTACATTGGAAAAGTCAGTATTTTGGTATATCTTGTTGTAAGGTTTTTAATTACCTTATGGTAAAAGTGACTTGTATCACTTATTGTAATATGTGAGTTAGGATTTTGACATTTATTTTGTTAAAAGTTAAGATCTAGCTTCCATTTTTGTAAAAGTTAGAGTTGGTTGGAAAAGACATGAATAACAATATCTACACTCTAACTTGGATAGTTAATAACCCGAAAAGTTAGTTACAATAGGAGTATATAAATACATTTCTAATCCATGCAATTGATATGATGAAAGACATTCATTTCCTGGTATCTTGATGTGAGTGTACTAGGATAGTGTATCTTCTCATATGTCAGGGTTTGCTATCCACTCTTTGTCATTGTTGCATTGTGTGCTAAATACCCCTTTATAATCATTATCAATTATGGAATACTATTTGGTATTCATATGTCTATCACTTGGATTTCTTCGTTTATCTTGTCTTAGTTTTATGTTTTCTCCTTTATGTACTTCCTGGTTAAAAGAACACAAAATCTTGAATTCCAATATCATATGAGGGAGCTTCCCCTCTCAAATCCAGAGGAAGATTGTAATAAGATAGTGATCCGATTGCAATCTATCCAAATGTTGGCACAGTTGTCACTACACAGGGCACACGGGGTCAGTTTTGAAGATAATTCCATCGTGACAAATTTGTTTACCAACAGATTTTTGGCGATTCCGTTGGGGATCAAAGTGCCAGTATACATTACTCCTCAGAATTTTAAAGCACCTTATTCATAATGAAGGTTGGCGACTTTATTTGAAAGATTGAATACTGATGACATTATCTGAAGTTTCAAGCTCAGGATAATGGTTTGGTACAAAGGAAAGGTGAAAAGTGATAGTGAGGATGAGTACTATCCAGATTAGAAAAAGAAAGTTCTTGATGAACCCATACAGGTTGATTTCTTGAAGAATTTTTATGGTGGCTTATGACTTGATCCAGGAAAGATCCATCCATCTTTACTTCGAACTCTACAAAAGATCGACGAAGAAGATGGTAAAGATAATTAATCTTTCCCGCACAAACAAGAATTCATCAGAAAGAAGTTCTACATGCAAAGATAAAGAAGATTCTAATTTGAAGTATGATTTGTGTGAATTAAAGCCGGATAATAGTGATCAAGAAAGTAGTCCGTCACCTGCACCTATTATTCAACAGAATTGAGCTCTTAGTGACCTTAATCAGGTTAAGTTTTTGAAAAGCTTCTATGGTAATGCACACCTTGATCCCAACAAAGTGCATCCTTCTTTACTCCAAACATTGCAAGAAATTGAGAAAGAAGACTAGTGTGAGAATTATATTCTTGATAATAGAACATCTGAAAGGATCCATTAGAAATTGTATGCATGAAAGAAAATGAGGTAGTTACGACCGTTTAAAAAGATTGCCAAGAAATATTGTCTAAGGAAGAAGAAGGGCATGCTGATGTATCTGGACATCACTGAATTTTTTTTTAAAACTCAGGATAAAGTATTCAATCATCTTGATCCCAATGAGATTGAAGAAGAGATATCAGATGTTTCTCAAACAAGTATGCACCATATGTTTGAAGATAAAGAAAACTATGGATCAAGGTGAATCCCATATTGTTTTTATTCCCACATGGTGTCTTGATGCTTCAGAGGATGACTTCCTATGTGGAGAAGATGTTCCTATTCGTCCATCATTGGTCATTAAAGAAGAAACACATGTTGATAAAATTCAAGGTATGAACTCATTTATGCCTTTTTCTAATGTGTCACTAAGTAAAGAGATTCATGATGATCTTGTGAAAGATGAGGAAAAGATTAGTGAAGTTGGTTATCATCACATGTTAGTAGAAAGTTTTCCACTGCAAAGGTTGCAAATTTTAGATCACAACATTGAAAGTCATCCTATACACAAAGACAATTGTAATATGGATGACACAAGAATTGCTTGTAGAAAGGAGATGATGGGAAACACCACTTTATCACAATCGGATGTGGAAAGTATTGGTATTGATATTTTCAAAGATATTTTAGAGATTGATTAGTTCGATAAAAGCATTGCTCTTGATCATCATCTTGATAATTTAGACAATGGATTTCTTAATAGTGAATTATCCTTTCCTTCTAGCCATAAATAATTTTTGAATGAGATACAAACATCCAAAGATATTTTTTCTCCTGAGGTGGTTAAAATAATAGAAGGTCATGATGCATCACACTACTTACAAGAGGCATACAATATCATAGAGATGGCATCTTACCACACGAATGAATCGGGACCTCAAGAACTGATTTATTATTTGGAGGTTAAAAAATATAGAGATAAGGAATACAATTGTGATGATCATTCAGAGAATCCCTCTTCACATAAGTGTCAATATCATAGTAGTACACTTCAGTGTGTAGACTCATTAGAGAACGTGTGCACCAAAAAGGAAAAGGTTATCGCTACTTCTTATTCTGACAAGGATCAAATGCATGATCAAGTGGAATAGAAGGAAGAAGGTCATCTTACACAAATCGAGTCTGATAGGAATGTGCATTTAGATTTAGACCATTATTTGGAAGGTTCAACCACAATCATACCAATGGGAGACAAATAGTGCGAGGTATCAGAAAAGAGTCAAGGGATCCATGATGATCAATCACAAGAAATCCAAATAGAGGTCTTCCCAAACAGAGCAAAAGATCAGATTTGCATTGAGGAGCTTGAGAACCTAATACCTGATCTCATTCAAAAAGAAGTTATCAATGATATGAAACAAGAAAATGACTTGGTTCTAAATTCATATAGTTTTGATGGGCAATAGTTGTTTGGATTTTTCAACTCACCCAAGGAAGTTGCTTATTCCAGGAATCTCAAGAGTAGAGTTCAAGGAGCGATCCTACATTTGAGTTCAGAGGTACTCCAGAGTTATCATTTGTTAACTCATCATGGCATTTATTTTCCTCAACTAGTTAATGGTTTCACATAGTTTTCCTAGAGTTATCAGAGGTAGGAGTCACCTACCATGTACATAGTTTGTTTCAAGTTTTGTTGTGTTACTCTCATTTTTGGTTTGTCTCTAGTTTCTCCAGTTAATTTGTAAGTTGTCTCCTTTGTTGATTTCCCTATGACTCTATGACTCTAGTGATAAAGAACTGCTTCCTTTAACTTCTGGGATCATTCTACATCCCTTACAATCCTTGTCCCCAGATAGAGTCAACTATTGCCCTGATATTTAACCTAGTTAAAATTTCAATATTTTATCTTTTTTTTAGTCAAAATGGATAAAGGAACATTAAAATTTTTGACTTAAAAATGGTCCATTATTTATTGAAATTTTGGTGATCTCATTGTTAGAATGATTTTAGAGCAGAGAGGGGGGGTGAACTAATTCAACTTTCTAGCTCTTCAACAATCTCAGATCTAATCAGCTTTCAACCCGGTCTCTATAGCATATACCAATAACATAAAACTTGCAATCCACTGTCCTAAAGTAAATAGCTTGCAGAATATGAAACTTTCAACATCATCCATGTCAAAATAACATTCACAAAAGTATAACACTAGGATTTATACTGGAAACCCGATTTGGGAAAAACCACTTTGTAACATGCTACTGATTTTCACTCTTTTGAAGTGAGCTCTATGAAAAGCCAACCCTATTAAAGGTTTACAATACACACTGTTAAATGTGACTTGGTTAAATGATTTGATCACCCTGTTAAGAGTGGCCTTGTTAGAGGGCTTAAGAACTTTCCATCAGAATGTCACCTTGATTAAAGGATTTATAGAATGACTATTAGGTCAACCTTGATTAAAGGATTTAGATTGATACAATGGTTAGAAAGTAACAGTAGGTTCTGATATGAAAATATACAACTCAATTTGCAAATATAGATCCACTTCGCACATATGCTGATTTATTGACTGACCTTCATTTTCATCTCCATCACTAATCTGCTCAGAATTTGCTTCAAGCAATCACAACAACTTTGTTCAGCTCCTTCACAGCTTCACCTTCAGCCTTCTTCTTAGACTTATTAGTTAATAACATCAACTTCTTCTCTCTTGTCTCTAACCTCACAATTAGGTTAATCTTATACCTCCTTGATCAGGTAGATTAATCTTTTGCCACTTAATCTCTTCCATAGATCTTAGGTTTAGGTCAGATTCATCGAATCCTTCCATCATTATGTTCTCCTTTTCCTTCTAGATACATCATCAAACTTCTCTTTGAAATCATAAGAAAAAGATTTACCATGCATTAAATGTTTTATACCATTAATTAATAATGTCAACACATTTTACATATCCCAAGAATTCAACTATGTCGGCTGGGATTCTCAATTCTTTCTCAAAATGTAAATTATTGACACTCGGTCAATACTGTGTTCATCTCCTTGGTCATTACTGTGTATCTCGGTCATCGCTAACATTTTTCTTCTCGACAATTATTTGTCACTCAACAATTACTAATGTTTGGTCAACACTAGATTTTCTCAACATATACTATCGCTCGGTCAACACTAACATCACTCGACTTAAACTAGATTTCTTCACTTTTTCTCGGTTAAGCCTATGTTTTGACTCTTTCTTCTTCACTATGTAAACAACACATTACCTTGTCAATGTTCCAACTAATAAAGTACCAATTGAAGTATCACATAACTCAACCTTTCCTTAGGTCCTCTTTTTATCTCCTCATTCTCAAATCAAAAGATATGATACTCTCCTAGATAGCAACTGTCTTACCAGTTAAGGTTTGACATCAATGCCAATATAACAATTGTTTTAATTGTAGTTTCCAACACTCATATTCCCAAAACCTTCGGATATTCACCAGTTCCGTCCTACATTTCTAATTTTTAAAATTGGAATCCCAACTTCCTAAAAATTTAAGAGTTGGGATCCCGACTTTTCCCCATTTTTTTTGTCAACATCCCAACTTTTGGTCAACATCTTAACCTCTAACGAGTTAAGAGTTAAGATCTTAACTTGTTCCCAAAATTTTTCCCTAATCCTAATCTTGCAAAGATTTCCAAATCAAAATCCCAACCCAAACTCAAATCTCGAATCTTAACCTCTTAACTAATTTGGTTTTGAAAGCCATGTTTCAAGAAACTCGTAACTACCCTCTTGGCAATTTTGAGAACACATGAAGGCAATTGAGAACACAATCACCCGATGTTGGGCAACGAAGGAGTCTTCTACTCATCAAGGATGAGATATGACAACATAGGAAATGTATATCAATTCATAATGAGTTACAAACTTTTACAAAATTGTGATTGGCAATAGAAAATATTCTTGTCAATATGACAAGTATAATACCATGGTCAACATATATGCAGTCGGGAAGCATATAAATGACACACTAATCATTATTATCCCAATGAGCTTTTGATTCCATCTGAAAAAATATTGTTCACATAGTAAGCATGGTAAATGTTTTCTTAAATGCCTAAGAGAGGAATAGTGATGGACAACCAAACAATGTTCATTGAGTGTTCATTTGAAATGGAAAAGCATGATGGATGTGGTGATTGGTAAGTATGCTAGCATCTTTCAAATTTGTTGCTCTTTGCATATGCTGGAGATAACTCTTGATGCACGTGAAATGTTTTAAAGAATTCCTCCAAGAGATGTGTCATTGCAAGCAAGGCCTGTCCAAGTTATGAATGTCAGTGGTAGGAATCTTTAAGACAACCCATTGATAGACATAATACCCATTTAACATAAATCTTAAAATGTCTATCACGTGCAATTAGTAATAGTAGACATGGGTGCAAAATGTGAAAATATAAACAATTTTCTCTAGCTTCTTTAATAAGAGATTACAAAGGAATGCCTCCTCAAAATTGCAGCTATTGTAAAATTTGTTGAAATTCATTTTAAGGTAGAAAAGTAATTGCCTCTAAGAAATGCAATCTCAGAAAATGCAGTGATTGCAAAGTATACAAAAAATGGATCTACATGAAAGGATATGGTAGACATGATGGGAAATACAGAAGCCAGAAACAAGAAATGGGAATGGTTTTCACAATGTTTGACAAAAAGAAAGGAAGGTCGATTCGGTAAGTTTGACAACTTCCTAAAGTGCCCGAGATTCCAAATGAGTGCATCTAATATGGTTTGCCATCAAATATCCCAAAAATGGATTTAGTTAACTATCTAGCCAACTCTTGATATTGACAAATTAGAAAACCTTCTAAAGTTAATAAAAAGATGATACATTCATTGATAATAAAGTTAGTCATTAAACTAACTTGAAGATGGTTATCAATTCCTATAGTGTTTGACAAGTGGACTGCAATGATGTTGGGATGAGAACAAAAGAGATTGTTCAAGAAGCTCTCGATGGCTTTTAATAAATCAAGAGCTATCGAGCACATGCTAATATTTAATAATACAAATGGGTAGGCACCAAACCAAATCTCTCCTTCACTGTTGACATGGAGTTAAATTGGGTTTCGATATGGGTCCATAACATTGCACCATTGGATGTTTCTAAATTTTGGATATGTTTTTGCTATCCTAGTTTTCTACATTCTCATCGAAGTGATTGTCCAAATATTCTTAGGTGTAAAGTTATGAACACCAGAATACAACACTATAAAAATTGTTAGGGTGACAATAAAGGATGATGTCCTAACAAGCAAATTGATTTTTATTTGTTTCTTTGTGGGAGAGTATTGAGTCGGTAGTTGTTGATGCTCTTGATAAGATTACTAGTGATTCTAAGTGTGGAAAGTTTCTAACATTAGGTCACAAAATGAGGAGTCGTAAGATATATAGCATCCTATATGTTTATCCAATGACCTCTCAAGACGACATCTTATTGAATGAAGTAAAATGCTTCATAGAAAGGGGACAGAATGGAGTACAAATTGAAAGCATAAACATTAAAGGAAAGTTGGTATTTGATTCCAAACAAATTTCTCTTGAGAAGTTTTCATTCGGGATAACTACAATTGTTGACATATGGATGTAGGTGGATGGCTACTTTGGAAAAGTTAGTATTTTGGTATATCTTGTTGTAAGGTTTTTAATTACCCTATGGTAAAAGTGACTTGTATCACTTAGTGTAAAATGTGAGTTAGGATTTTGACTTTTATTTTGTTAATTGTTAAGATCTAGCTTCCATTTTTGTAAAAGTTAGATTTGTTTGGAGAAGACAAGAATAAAAACCTCTACACTCTAACTTGGGTAGTTACTAACCCGAGAATTCAGTTACAATAAGAGTATATAAATACAAGCTCATTTACAATGTGAAAAGGGGAGGGGGGGAGATAATTTTTTTTAAAGAGAAGAACTATGGAGAAATTTCTTTAGAGTTTGCACTAAGTACATAACTATATTTGAAGTTGTATATCTTTAAAGAAATAATGTGAATGCATTTAGTCATATGTCTCAAATGTGTTCATTAGTTATTATTGTTTACTTCTCGTATGTTAAGTTGGTAATTTTTTATCTAATGGTGAAATCACAGTCTTTCTAATCCATGCAATTGATATGATGAAAGAAATTCATTTCCTAGTATCTTGATGTGAATGTACAAGGATAGTGTATCTTTTCACATGTCAGGGTTTTCTATGTACTCATTGTCATTGTTGCATTCTGTGCTAAATACCCCTTTATAATCATTATCAGTTCTAGAATCCTATTTGGTATTCGCATGTCTATCACTAGGATTTCTTTGTTTATCTTGTCTTAGTTTAATGTTTTCTCCTTTATGTACTTTCTGGTTAAAAGAACACAAAAATCCTAAATTCCAATATCATATGAGGGAGTTGCCCCTCTCAAACATAGAGGAAGATTGCAATCTAATAGTGATCCGATTTCAATCTATCCAAATGTTGGCACAATTGTCATTGCAAACAAGGTACATGGGGTCAGTTTTGAAGATAATTCCACAAAGAAAAATTTGTTTACCAACATATTTTTGATGACTTTGATGGAGATCAAAGTTCCAGTATACATTACTCAAAATTTTAAGGTACCTTATTCGGAATGAAGTTGGTGACTTTATTTGAAAGATTGAATATTGGCGACATTATCTGAAGTTTCAAGATCAGGATAATGGTTTGGTACATAGGAAAGGTTGAAAGTGATAGTGACAGTAATAGTGATGATGAGTACTATCTAGATTAGAAAAATAAAGTTCTTGATGAACCCATACATGTTGATTTCTTGAAGAGTTTTTATGGTGGCTTATGACTTGATCGAGGAAAGATCCATCGATCTTTACTTCAAACTTTGCAAAAGATCAAAAAATAAGATGGTAAAGATAATTATTTTTTCCCGCACAAACAAGAATGTTCATTAGAAAGAAGTTCCACATGCAAAGATAAAGAAGACTCTAATCTAAAGTATGATTTGTGTGAATTAAGGTCGGATAATAGTGATCAAGAAAGTAGTCTGGCACTTGCACATGTTATTTAAAAGAATCAAGCACTTAGTGACCTTGATCAGGTTAAGTTTTTGAAAAGATTTTATAGTAATGCACACCTTGATCCTGACAAAGTGCATCCTTCTTTACTCCAAACATTTCAATAAATTGAGAAAGAAGACAAGTGTGAGAATTATATTCTTGAAAATAGAACATCTGCCAATCAGAATATTAGAAAGGATCCATCAGAAATTGTATGCATGAAAGAAAGTGAGGTAGTTATGACATCTCAAAAAGATTATCAAGAAATGATGTTTAAGGAAGAAGAAGGGCATGTTGATGTGTCTGGACGTCATTAGAAATTTTTTAAAACTTAGGATAAAGTATTCAATCATCTTGATCCCAATGAGATTGAAGAAGAGAAATAAGATGTTTCTCAAACAAGTATGCAACATATGTTTGAAGATAAATAAAATATGGATCAAGGTGAATCCCATACTCTTTTTATTCCCACGTGGTGTATTGATGCTTCAGATGATGACTTCCTATGTGGAGAAGATGTTCCTATTCCTTCACCATTGGTCATTAAAGAAGAAACACATGTCGATAGAATTCAAGGTATGAAATCATTTGTGCCTTTTTATAATGTGTCACTAAGTAATGAGATTCATGATGATCTTGTGAAAGATGAGGAAAAAATTAGTGAAGTTGGTTATCATCACAAGTTAGTAGAAAGTTTTCCACTGCAAAGGTTGCAAATTTTAGATCATAACATTGAAAGTCATCCTGTACACAAAGGCAATTGTAATATGGATGACATAATAATTTCTTGTAGAGACGAGACGATTAGAGACACCACTTTATTACAATCGGATGAGAAAATGATTGGGTTTGATATTTTCAAAGATATTTTAGAGATTGATCAGTTCGATAAAAAAATTACTCTTGACCATTGTCCCGAAAATTTAGACAATGGATTTCTCAATAGTGATTTATCCTTTCCTTCTAGCCATAAACCATTTTTGAATGAGATACAAACATCCAAAGAGTTATTTTCTCTTGAGGTGGTTGAAATAATAGAAGGTCATGATGCATCACACTACTTACAAGAGTCATAGAATATCATAGAGATGGCATCTCACCACACGAATGAATCAAGACCTCAAGGAATGATTTATTATTTGGAGGTTAAAAATTATAGAGATAAGGAATACAGTTGTGATGATCATTCAAAGAATCCCTCTTCACATAAGTGTCAATATCACAGTCTTACACTTCAGTGTCTAGAATCGTTAGAGAACATGTGCACCAAAAAAGGAAAAGGTTATTGCTACTTCTTATTCTGACAAGGATCAAATGCATGATCAAGTGGAACAAAAGGAAGAAGGTCATCTTACATAAATCAAGTTAGACATGAATGTGCATTTAGAATTAGACCATTATTTGGAAGGTTCAACCACAATCATACCAATGGGAGAAAAATGGTACGGGGTATCAAAAAAGAGTTAAGGGATCCATGATGACCAATCACGAGAAATCCAAATAGAGGTCTTCCCAAACGAAGAAAAAGATCAGAGTTGCATTGAGGAGCTTGAGAACCTAATCCTTGAACTCAGTCAAAAAGCACTTATCAATGACATGCAACAAGAGAATGAATTGATTCTAGATTCAGATAGTTTTGATGGGCAATGGCTGTTTGTATTTTTAACTCACCAAAGGAAGTTTCTTATGTAGGAATCTCAGTAGCACAGTTCAAGGAGCGATCCTACATTTGATTTTCAGAGGTACTCTAGAGTTATCATCTGTTAACTCGTCATGTAATTTATTTTCCTCAACCAGTTAATGAGTTTGCATAGTTTTCCTGGAGCTATCAGAGGTAGGAGTCACCTACCATGTATATAGTTTGTTTCAAGTTTTGTTGTGTTAGTCTCATTTTCAATTTGTCTCTAGTTTCTCCAGTTAATCTGTAAGTTGTCTCCTTTGTTGATTTCCCTATGACTCTATGGCCCTAGTTATAAAGCACTGCTCCCTTTTACTTCTGGGTTCATTCCGCGCCCCTTACATTCCTTCTCTCTAGATAGAGCCAAATGTTGCCCTGGTATTTAACCTAGTCAAAATCTAAATATTTTATCCTTTTTAGTCAAAATGGACAAAGGAACATTAAAATTTTAAACTTAAAAATGGTCAATTATTTATTGAAATTTTGGTGATCTCATATTCCCAAAACCTCTGGCTATTCACCAGCTCCGTCCTACATTTCAAATTTTTAAAATCAGAATTCAGAGTCAAAAGTTATGTCAATTTGATGTTGGAGTGCTTATTTTTGAAAATAATTAAAAGTTGAAAAAAAAAATCTTAACTTTAAAAAAGTTAAGAGTTAAGACCTTAAATTTTAAAAAGGGAGTTAATGCTTGGAGTTTCGGTTTGTAAAATTGAAAAGAGAAAATACCAACTTCCTAAAAGGTTAAGAGTTGGGATTCCAACTTTTCCCCATTTTTTGGTCAACATCCCAACTTTTGGTCAACATGTTAACCTCTAACAAGTTAAGAATTGAGATCTTAACTTGTTCCCAAAATTTTTCCCTAATCCTAACCTTGAAAAGATTTCCAAATCAAAATCCCAACCCAAACTCAAATCTCGAATCTTAACCTCTTAACTAATTTGGTTTCGAAAGCCATGTTTCAAGAAATGTAGCTACCCTCTTGGCAATTTTGAGAATACTTGAAGGCAGTTGAGAATAGAGTTACCTGATGTTGGGCAACGAAGGAGTCTTCTAGTCATGAAGGATGAGATACGACAACTAAGGAAATGTATAGATATTCATAATGAGTTGCAAACTTTTGCAAAATTATGATTGGCAATAGAAAATATTCCTATCAATATGATAGCTATAATACCATGTTCAACATATACTGAGTAAGGCAAGGTGACATAGAAATGACACACTAATCATTATTATCCCAATGAGATTTTTATTCCATCTAATAAAATATTGTGGACATAGTAAGCATGGTAAACATTTTCTTAAATGCTGAAGAGTGGAATAGTGATGGACAACCAAATAATGTTTATTGAGTGTTCATCCGAAATGGAAAAGCATGATGGATGTGGTGATTGGTAAGTACGTTGGAATCTTTCCAATTTGTTTCTCTTTGCATATGACAGAGATAACTCTTGATGCACATGAAATGTTTCACAAAATTTCTCAAAGAGATGTGTCATCACAAGCAAGGACTATCCAAGTTATGAGTGTCAGTGGTAGGAATCTTTAAGACAACCCATCGATAGACATAATACCCGTTTAATAGAAATCTTAAAATGTCTATCATGTGCAACAAGTAATAGTAGACATGTGTGCAAAATATGAAAATATAAACAATTTTCTCCAGCTTCTTTAATAAGAGGTTACAAAGGAATGCCCCCTCAGAATTGCAGCTATTGTAAAATTTGTTGAAAGTCATTTTAAGGTAGAAAACTAAATGCCTCTAAGAAATGCAATCTTAGAAAATGTAGTGAATGCAAAGTATACATAAAATGGGTCTACATGAAAGGATATGGTAGACATGATGGGAAATATAGAAGCTTGAAACAAGAAATGGGAATGGTTTTCACAATGTTTGACAAAAAGAAAGGAAGGTTGATTCAGTAAGTTTGAAAAATTCCTAAAGTGCCTGAATAAAAAAAGAGTGCATCTAATATGGTTCACCATCAAATATCCCAAAAATGGATTTAGTTAACTGTCTAGCCAACTCTTGATATTGACAAATTAGAAAATGTTCTGAAGTTAATAAAAAGCTGATACATTCATTGATAATAAAGTTAGTCATTAAACTAACATGAAGATGGTTATAAATTCCTAGTTATTAAAATAACTTGAAGATGGTTATAAATTCCTATAGTGTTCGACAAGTGGACTGTAATGATGTTGGGATGAGCACAAAAGATATTGTTCATGGAAGCTCTCAATGGTTCTTAATAAATTAAGAGCTACCAAGCATATGCTAATATTTAATAATACAAATGGGTAGGTACCAAACCAAATCTATCCTTCATGGTTGATATGCAGTCAAATTGGGTCTCGATAAGGGGCCTATAAAATTGCATTGTTGGATGTTTCTAAATTTTGGATATATTTTTCTATCCTAGTTTTCTACATTGTTACCAGAGTGATTGTCCAAATCTTCACAAGTGTAAAAGTTATTAACAACATAATACAACACTATAAAAATTGCTAGGGTGATAATAAAGTATGATGTCCTAACAAGAAAATTGATTGCTATGCTTTTATTTGTTGTAGAGTATTGAGTCTATTGTTGATGATGCTCTTGAGAAGATTATTGGTGATTCCAAGTGTGGAAAGTTTCTAACATTAGGTCACAAAATGAGGAGTCGTAAGATATATAACATCCTATATGTTTATCTAGTTACCTTTGAAGACGATGTCTTACAGAATGAAATAAAATGCTTCATAGAAAGGGGACAAAATAGAGTACGAATTGAAAGAATAAACATTAAAGGAAAGTTGGTATATGATTCTAATTTTGAAGCCATATTATAGTGTGTGCTTATAGATCAGGCAAGTTTCTCTTGAGAAGTTTTTATCTGGGATGATTGCAATTGTTGACATATGGATGTAGGTGGATGGCTACTTTGGTAAAGTCAGTATTTTGGTATATCTTGTTGAAAGATTTTTAGTTACCTAATGGTAAAGGTGACATGTATCACTTATGATAATATGTAAGTTAGGATTTTGACATTTATTTTGTTAAAAGTTAAGATCTAGCTTCCATTTTTGTAAAAGTTAGAGTTGGTTGGACAAGACAAGAATAAAAACCTCTACACTCTAACTTGGGTAGTTACTAACCCAAAAATTTGGTTACTATAGGAGTATATAAATACAAGCTCATTTGCAATGTAAAAAGGGAGGGAGAACTTTTTGTAAAGGGAAGAACTATGGAGAACTTTCTTTAGAGTTTTCACTAAGTACATAACTATCTTTGAAGTTGTATATCTTTAAAGAAATAATCTGAATGCATTTACTCGTATGTCTCAACTGTGTTCATCAACTATTATTTCTTACTTCTCGTATGTTAAGTTGGTAGTTTTTTATGTAATGGTGAAATCGTATAGTCTTTCTAATCCATGCAATTGATATGATGAAAGACATTAATTTGTTGGTATCTTGATGTGAATGTACTAGGATAGTGTATCTTTTTGGATGTTGGGGTTTTATATCCACTCATTGTCATTGTCGCATTCTTTGCTAAATACCCCTTTATAATCATTATCCATTTTGGAATCCTATTTGGTATTCGTATGTCTATCACTAGGATTTATTTGTTTATCTTGCCTTAGTTTTATGTTTTCTCCTTTATGTACTTTTTGGTTAAAAGTACACAAAAATCCTAAATTTCCATAGCATATGAGGGAGATACCCCCCTCAAACACATTGGAAGATTGTAATCAAATAGTGATCTGATTGTAATCTATCCAATTGTTGGCATAGTTCTCACTGCGCATAGGGCACACTGGGTTAGTTTTGAAGATAATTCCACAGTGACAAATCTATTTACCTAAAGATTTTTGGTGACTCCACTGGGGATCAAAGTGCTAATATACATTACTCCTCATATTTTAAAGGTATCTTCCTTGGAATCAAGGTTGGAAACTCTATTTGAAAGATTGAATATTTGTGTGACATTATTTAAATTTTTAAGCTTAGGATAATAGTTTGGTACAAAGGAAAGGTGGAAAGTGATACTTACAGTGACGGTGATGATGAGTACTATCCAAATCAATAAAATAAAGTTTTTGATGAACTCATATAGGTTGATTTATTGAAGATATTTTATAGTGGCTTACGACTTGATCAAGGAAAGATTCATCCATCTTTACTTCGAACTCTGCAAAAGATCGACGAAGAAGATTGTAAAGATAATAATTTTTTCTCGCACAAATAAGAATCTTCATCAGAAAGAAGCTCCACATGCAAAGATAAAGAAGACTATAATCAAAACTATGATTTGTGTAAATTAAGGTCATATAATAGTGATCAAGAAAGTAGTATGACACATGCACCTATTATTCAAAAGAATCGAGCTCTTAGTGACCCTGATCAGGTTAAGTTTTTAAAAATCTTCTATGGTAATGCACACCTTGATCCTGACAAAGTGCATCCTGCTTTACTCCAAACATTGCAAGAAATTGAGAAATAAGATGAGTGTGAGAATTATATTCATGATAAAATTACATCTACCAATTGAAATATTATAAATGATCCATAAAAAATTGTATGCATGAAAGAAAATGAGGCAGTTATGACTGTTCAAAATGATTGTCAAGAAATGGTGTCTAAGGAAGAAGAAGGGCATATTGATGTATCTGGATGTTATTAGAAAATGTTTTAATACTCAGGATAAAGTATTTAATCATCTTGATCCCAATGAGATTGAATTAGAGATATTAGATGTTTCTCAAACAAGTATGCACCATATGTTTGAAGATAAAGAAAATATGTATCAAGGTGAATCACATACTATTTTTATTCCCTCGTGGGATCTTTATGGTTTAGATGATGACTTCGTATGTGTAGATGATGTTCCTATTCGTCCATCATTGGTCATTAAAGAAGAAACACATGTCGATAAAATTAAAGGTATGAACTCATTTGTGCCTTTTTCTAATGTGTCACTAAGTAATGAGATTCATGATGATCTTGTGAAAGATGAGGAAAAGATTAGTGAAGTTGGTTATGTAACAAGTTAGTAGAAAGTTATCCACTACAAAGGTTGCAGATTTTAGATCATAAAATTGAAAGTCATCTTGTACACAAAGGCAATTGTAATATGGATGACATAAGAATTTCTTGTAGAGAGGAGACGATGGGAGATACCACTTTATCACAATCAGATGAGGAACATATTGGTATTGATATTTTCGAAGACATTTTAAAGATTGATCAAATCAATAAAATCATTACTCTTGATCATTGTCCCAATAATTTAGACAATGGATTTCTTAATAGTGTATTATTCTTTCCTTCTAGCCATAAACCATTGTCGATTGAGATACAGACATCCAAAGAGATATTTTCTCCCAAGGTGGTTAAAAAAATAAGAGAAGGTCATGATGCATCACACTACTTATGAGAGGCATACAATATCATAGAGATGACATCTTACCACATGAATGAATCAGGACCTCAAGGAATGATTTATTGTTTGGAGGTTAACAAATATAGAGATAAAAAATACAATTGTGATGATCATTCAGAGAATCCCTCTTCACATAAGTGTCAATATCAAAGTAGTACACTTTAGTGTCTAGACTCATTAGAGGACGTGTGCACCAAAAAGGAAAGGGTTATTGCTACTTATTCTGACAAGGATCAAATGCATGATCAAGTGGAACAAAAGGAAGATCATTTTACACAAATCAATTTTGATAGGAATGTGCATTTAGATTTAGACCATTATTTGGAAGGTTCAACCACAATCATACCAATGGAAGAAAAATGGTGCCAAGCATCAGAAAAGAGTCAAGGGATCCATGATGACCAATCACGAGAAATCCAAATAGAGGGCTTCCCAAACATAGAAAATGATCAGAGTTGTATTGAGCAACTTGGGAACATATTACTTGAACTCATTCAAAAAGAACTTATCAATGACAAGGAACCTAATACTTGAACTCATTCAAAAAGAACTTATCGCTGACATGCAACAAGAGAATGAATTGATCCTAGATTCAAATAGATTTTAATGCGAAATGGTTGTTTGGATTTTTTGAACTTACCCAAGGATGTTTCTTATGCCAGGAATCTTAGGAGAAGAGTTCAAGGAGTGATCCTACATTTGAGTTTAGAGGTACTCCAAAGTTATCATTTGTTAACTTGTCATAGCATTTATTTTCCTCATCTAGTTAATGGGTTTGCATTATTTTCCTAGAGCTATTAGAGGTAGGACTCACCTACCATGTACATAGTTTATTTCAAGTTTTGTTGTGTTAGTCTCATTTTTGGTTTGTCTCTAGCTTCTCGATTTAATCTCTAAGTTGTCTCCTTTATTGATTTCCCTGTGAATCTATGGCCCTAGTTATAAAGTACTTCTCCCTTTTACTTCTGGGTTCATTCTACATCCCTTACAATCCTTGTCCCTAGATAGAGCCAATTGTTGTCCTGGTATTTAACCTAGTCAAAATTTTAATATTTTATCTTTTTTAGTCAAAATGGACAAAGGAACATTAAAATTTTTGACTTAAAAATGGTCCATTATTTATTGAAATTTTGGTTATCTCATATTCCCAAAACCTCCGGCTATTCACCAACTCCGTCCTGCATTTCAAATTTTTAAAATCAGAACTCAGAGTCAAAAGTTATGTCAATTTGATGCTAGAGTGATAATTTTGGTTGGAGTTTTGGTTTGTAAAATTGAAAAGCCCAAATGCCAACTTCCTAAAAGGTTAAGAGTTGGGATCCCAACTTTTCCCCATTTTCCAGTCAACATCCCAACTTTTGGTCAACATCTTAACCTCTAACAAGTTAAGAGTTAAGATCTTAACTTGTTCTTAAAAGTTTTCCCTAATCCTAACCTTGCAAATATTTCCAAATCAAAATCCCAACCCAAAATCAAATCTTGAATCTTAACCTCTTAACTAATTTGGTTTCGAAAGCCATGTTTCAAGAATCTTGTAGCTACCATCTTGGCAATTTTGAGAACACATGAAGGAAGTTGAGAACACAGTCATCCGAAGTTGGGAAATGAAGGAGTCTTCTACTCATGAAGGATGAGATCTGAAAGAAAAGGAAATGTATAGAAATTCATAATGATTGCAAAATTTTGCAAAATTGTGATTGACAATAGAAAATATTCCTATCAATATGATAGCTATAATACCGTGGTCAATGTATATGCAATCGGGCAGCATAGAAAGGACACACTAATAATTATTATCCCAATGAGCTTTTGATTCCATCTGATAAAATATTATGCACATAGTAAGCATGGTAAATGTTTTCTTAAATGCCGAAGAGTGGAATAGTGATGGATAGCTAAACAATGTTCATTGAGTGTTCATCCAAAATGGAAAAGCATGACGGATGTGGTGATTGGTAAGTACGTTGGCATATTTCCAATTTTTTTCTATTTGCATATGCCAAAGATAACTCTTGATACATGTGAAATGTTTTAAAGAATTCCTCAAAGAGATGTGTCATCGCAAGAAAGGATTGTCCAAGTTATGATGAATTGATTGATGATCTAAATGGTTCTTTGCTACTTTTCAAAGATAGATTTGAGAGAGGTTTATGATCAAATTAGAGATCAAGAGGAGGATTTTGAGAAGATTTCTTTTAGATGCCATTTCAGTCATTATGAGTTTTTAGTCATGCCATTTGGGTTGAATAATGCTCCATCCAATTTTTAGTCTTGTATGAACATGGTATTTAACAAGCAACTACGTGAGTTTGTCCTTACATTTTCTGATGACATTTTGATATATAGTAAGACATGGGATGAGCACTTGAAGCACTTGGAAGAAGTTCTTAGTATTATTTAGAGAGAGTCTTTGTATTCTAAAGAATCAAAATGTGAAATTGGGTTGAGAGAATTGTTATATCTTGGCCATATAATCATTTCTAAAGGAGTTAGTGTTGACCTTGAAAAAATTAAGGCAATCATTGATTGGCCTCCTCCCACGAATTTGTCACAACTTAAGGGATTTTTTAGATTGTGTGGATTCTATAGGAGATCTGTAAAACATTTTTTATAGGTTTTTATCCCATTGATTGATTTGACCAAAAAGGGAGCCTTTGCATGGTCTCAAAAAGAAAAAATATGTTATGATCAATTTAAGAATTTAATGAGCACATGTCCCGTATTGGCAATTCCTAATTTTCCTAAACCTTTTGAGATTGAATGTGATGCATCTGGTGAAGTAGGCACTATTTTAACACAAAATAAACATCCAATTGCTTATGAAAGTAGGAAATTGAGAGGGATAGAAAGAAGCTATTCAATTTATAACAAAGAGATATTGGTAATAATGCATGCACACACCAAATTTAGGTTATATCTTGTACCAATTGTACCAATTGAACTTTTCAATACTTCAACAATCTCAGATCTAATCAACAATTCAACTAAGTCTCTATAGCATATATCAGAAACATATAACATGCAGTCCACTGTGCAAAAGTAATTAACTTACAGAATATAAAAACATTCACATCAAAACATTCACACAAGTATAAAACCAAGATTTATAGTGGAAACCCAACTTGGGAAAAACCACTTTGTAACATGCTACTGATTTTCACTCTTCTGAAGTAAGCTATGTGAAAAGCCAACCTTGTTAAAGGTTTACAAAGACACTGTTAGGTGTGACCCTATTAAAGGATTTAAAACACTCTGTCAAAAGTGGCCTGGTTAGAGGACTTAAGAACATCCCATTAGAATGTCACCTTGATTAAAGGATTTAGACAATGACTGTTAGGTCAACCTTGATTAAAGGATTTAGACAATGACTGTTAGGTCAACCTTGATTAAAGGATTTAGACTGATACAATGGTTAGAAAGTAACAATAGTTTCTGATCTAAAAAACATACAACTCACTTTGAAAATATAGATCCACTTCCCACATGTATGTTGATTTACTGACTGATCTCCATTCCCATCTTCATCCTTGATATGCTTAGAATTCTCTTCAAGCAATCACAACTCTGTTCAGCTCCTTCACAATTTTACCTTCAACCTTTTGCTTAGACTTTATCAGTCAATAACATCAACCTCTTCTTCATACTTCATAACCTCACAATTAGGTTTTCCTTTATACCTCTTCGATTAGGTAGATCAATCTTTTGCCACTTAATCTCCTCTATAGATATTAGGTTTAGATTAGATTCATTGAATCCTTCCATCATTATGTTCTTCATCCTTCCTTCTAGATACATCTCCAAACTTCTCTTTGAATCCATAAGAAAATGATTTACCTGTTGGAAACAATTGTCTGAAGGAAATTGCTACTCAATTATGTATTGTCTTTGATGTCACACTATGTCATAATCCGCAACAATCTGCTTATACCGAGCTCAGTCGGTCTTCCTGACAGGGATATTAGTGCTTACCGAGTCCACTCGGTTATCGAAGAAAAGCAGTGTTTACCGAGTTCACTCGGTTGCCGAAGAAAGTCTAGTGTTTACCGAGTTCACTCGGTTGCCGAAGAAAGTCTAGTGTTTACCGAGTTCACTCGGTTGTCGAAGAAAGTTTAGTGTTTACCGAGTTCAGTCGGTCATCGAGGAAAGTTAGTATTTACCGAGTTCAGTCGGTTATCAAAGGTAAAAGATTGTTGGTGTTTACCGAGTTCCCTCGGTCTCCGAAAAATCATAAAAAGATATGGTCACCGAGCACTGTCGGCCCTTGAAGGATTTTTGCAAATAGAGTTTACTTAATTCAGCCGACTGTTATACTAAATAATGTCGATTTGACTAATCCAAAATCATATAAATAAAAGGTCAAATGTGAAAAGTAAATATAACATAGCAGAAGATTTACAGAAGAAAAGAAGGAAAGATATATGCGAGTTTGTGAAGGATGTTCAGATATCCTTGAGGAGCAGCAGAGATTTATTCGATAAGAGAGGATCAGACTTATGCAGAATAGAGATCTGTAATCAGCAAGACAGTTGCATTATTATACAGGTCACTTTTTCATTGTTACCTTCTTATCATTGTAACAGTGAATTCAAAATCTCTTAACCGAGTTGGTTTAACAGCCATAATATAAATCCTCTAACAAGGTGACAATTCCATTGAATTGTTTTCAAGACCTCTTACCAGGCCACTCCTAGCAGGGTGTTTTAAATCCTCTAACAAGGTCACACCTAACAGTGTGTTTTGTAACCTTTTACCGGGTTGGCTTCTAACCGGGCATCACTTCAGAAAAGTGAAAATCAGTATCTAGATACATTGGTGGTTTTTCCCATATTGGGTTTCCACGTTAAATCTTGTGTCTCTTGTGTTCTTAATTGCTTCCTCAATCATTTACATGCACTGATGAATATCTAAAGATAATATTGCTAATACTTTCTGCATCTTCAAAGTTACTGCAATCTATTTATCGAGTGCTAAAATAGACAACATTGTTAAGATATATTAAAGGATCTGCAAAGAATTAATTGTGAAGTGTTTTTATGGTTGACTGATTCACCCCCCCCTCTCAGTCACTTCATCCATATTCCATCAATTGGTATCAGAGCTTTTGGTGCTTGCAGGAAGGGTTTCAAAGACCTAAGCTAAAGATCAGGATGTCTTACAAGAGGGAAATTCCAAAGCTTAACAGAGATAACTTTTCAGCATGGCAAGGTCTCATGCGACTTCATCTGGCTTCCATTGGTGATTCAGGATGCAAATACATTGATGAAGAGTATACAATTCCTAATGGCGCATTAACTGTTGAAGACATTGCAGATAAAAAGACTCACAACACCATGATGATAGACATTGCATCTGCTCTCAGTTATGAAGAATTTGATGATATTAAAGACTGCACTACTGCATATGAAATGTGGGTGGCACTAAAGAAAATATATGGTGGTGATGCAAATGTGAAGAGAGCCAAAGCAGAAAGCCTAAGAGGACAGTTTGACAAGATGAATATGAAGGAAGATGAAAACATTGCAAAATATGTTGAAAGAATCAAAGCAAGTGTAAGTGCAATCAGAGCTTCTGGAGGAACAATCTCAGATGAGACTGTTATAAGTAAGGTACTCAGAACACTACTCCCTATCTATGCAATAAGAGTATCAGCCATTCAAGAAAGAAGATGTGAAGCAAACCACAGTATAACTTTGGATGCTTTAGTTGGAAGATTGACAGCTTTTGAATTAGACAACTATGATAACTATGTTCCTAGTTCCAAAAATATTGAATCAGCATTTGAGGCCAAGGTTTCACTAAAGAAGAACAAGAAAATTAAAGAAGTTCAGACAGACAGTGAAGAGGAATCAGAAGAAAGTTCTGATAGTGATCTTGAAATTGTAGAAGCATTACTTGCAAAGAAGTACTCTAGAGGGAAAGGTAAATATAAAGGTAAAACTCCTTTAATCTATTTTTCATGTGAAGAAATTGGACATATTGCAGCTAGGTGCCCAAACAAGCAAGTCAAGGAAGAAAAGAGAAGTCACAAGTACTATGGCAAAAAGAATTTTAAAACATACAAGGATAAAGGTAAGAAATCATGTTTTATGGCTAAAGATTCTGATGATAGTGAAGAAGAAATTGTCTTTATTGCTATAAAAGATGAATCTGATGATGATGAAGATAAGATGGCACTTATTTCTCATATAAGCAAAGATGATATATGGATAATAGACAACGGATGTTCACACCACATGACTGGTGACAAGACAAAATTTGAATATCTAGAAGACTGTGACAATGGTAATGTAAGATTTGGAAACAATGAACCTTGTTGTATAAAAGGAAAAGGTAGAATCTCATTAACCAAAGAACTCATATGTGATAATGCTTACTGGGTTGAAGGACTAAAACATAATCTTCTAAGTGTAGCACAGCTAATCAACACTGGTTTCAAGGTTGAATTCATGAATGGTCAAGCAAGACTGCTGGATGGAAAAGGAAAACTCATTGGATCAGGCAAACAAACAAAAGGTAACTTATTTTATCTTGATCTCAATGAATATTCATGCCTTATTTCTCAAATAGAAGAAAGTTGGCTATGGAACAAAAGGTTATGTCATGTGAATTTTGATAACATGATAAAAATAAGCAAATTCAAGAAGGTTAGAGGCATTCCTACTTTGAAGAAACCTGACACTGGTCTATGTAAGAATTGTCAGATTGGCAAAATGAGTAAAACTAGTTTCAAGAGTAAGAACTATCAGTCTAAAGAAATTTTGGAAATTGTGCATACTGATTTATGTGGACCTATTGGAATACAAAGCTATACTGGAGATAAATTCTTTATTCTTTTCGTTGATGATTATTCTAGAATGATGACTGTTATGTATTTAAGAGAAAAATCAGAGGCATTTGAAAAGTTCAAATGGTACTTAGCAAGAGTAGAAAAAGAAACAGGGAAAAGATTGAAATGCTTAAGATCAGACAGAGGTGGTGAATTCATCTCTCATGATTTTAACAACTTCTGCATTGAAAGAGGAATCAAAAGACAGGTATCAGCTCCGAGAACTCCTGAGCAGAATGGAATAGCAGAAAGAAGAAACAGATCTATTATGGATTGTGCAAGGACTCTAATGATAGAAAAGAACATTGCTATAAAGTACTGGAAGGAAGCTATCAGCACTGCAATTCATACCTTGAACCGAGTACAACTGAAGAAAGACACATTCAAAACTCCCTATGAATTATGGTATGGCTATAAACCTAATGTAAGTTACATGAAAATATTTGGTAGCAAGTGTTATATCTTAAAAGAATCCAGAAGAAATAAATTTGATGTGAAGAGTGATGAAGGAATATTCTTAGGATATTCTAGCAAAAGCAAGGCATACAAATGTCTGAACTTATCTACTTACAAAGTCATAGAAAGTACACATGTAAAATTTGATGAGTTTGCAGAAAAGACTGAGGAAGAAAGCAAAAGGGAACCTGAGAACTACAGAAGATTCGTTTACATTGAACCTAAAACATTGACAGACACAACTATCAATAAGGAAGCTATATCTACCGAGCCGAGCACAGTAACCGAGTCACAAGAAGAAGTTCAAACCGAGTCACAAGAAGAAGTTCAAACCGAGTCACAGGAAGAAATTTAGACCAAGTCTCAGCCTGAAGTTACCGAGAAAATATCTACCGAGCCCGAGCAACCTGAAGAAGAGATCCTAGAAGACAACAGCATGAATCATTCAAAAGGCAAGGAACCTATACTAGCCAAATATGTCAGAAGACATCATACACCAGATCAAATCATTGGAAACAAATCAGATGGCACTATGACAAGAAGCAAGCTAAAAGGTACATGTCTACTTACTGATTTTGAACCTAGAAATATCAAAGATGCATTAGAGAATGAAAGTTGGATTGAAGCAATGAATGAAGAATTAGAACAAATACAAAAGAACAAAACTTGGACTCTTGTACCTAGACCTAAAGATAAGAATGTAATTGGAACAAAATGGGTATTCAGAAACAAACTGAATGAAGATGGTCAAGTATCTAGAAACAAAGCTAGACTGGTATGTAAAGGTTATTCTCAAGAAGAAGGTATAGATTATGGAGAAACTTTTTCTCCTATTGCAAGATTAGAAGGTGTAAGAACTCTACTTGCTTATGCAGCACACAAAGGATTTAAGGTATATCAGATGGATATAAAATCTGCATTTCTCAATGGAATTCTTGATGAAGAAGTCTACATTGAACAACCTGAAGGTTTTGTTGATCCAGACAAAAGGGACATGGTCTGCAGGTTACACAAAGCATTGTATGGTTTAAAACAAGCTCCTAGAGCATGGTATGAAAGACTCCATAACTATTTGATCCAGATTAATTTCAAAAGAGCTAATGATAACAGCAATCTGTATATCAAAGAAGGACCGGATGACAAAATTGTATTGGCAGAAATATTTGTGGATGATACTATATTTACAGGGAATGAGGATCAGTGCAAAGAATTTTCAGAACAAATGAACAGAGAATTTGAAATGTCTATGTTTGGTTTAATAAAATTCTTTGTTGGTCTTCAAATTCAGCAAAACAAGAATGGTATATACATTACTCAATCCAAATATATTAAGGAGATACTTAAGAAGTTTGGAATGGAAGATTCAAAACCAGTTGGTACACCCATGTGCACTGGACTGAAACTTACCAAAAATGATGATTCAAAAGAAGTTGATCAGACCCTATACCGATCTATGATTGGAAAATTGCAGTATGTGGTACACACAAGACTTGATATTGCCTTAGCAGTCGGTATAGTAGCTAGATTCTCAGCAAAACCTAAGGAAAATCACATGATGGCAATCAAAAGAATCTTAAGATACTTAAAAGGAACTGAAGAGTATGGTTTGTGGTATAAATTTGGAGGCAATCTAGACTTGAAAGTGTTTACTGATGCTGATTGGGCAGGAAACATTGATGACAGAAAAAGTACAAGTGGTGGAGCATTTTTTCTTGGAAAAAGACTGGTATCCTGGACTAGTAAAAAGCAGAATTGCACATCTCAATCCACAGCTGAAGCAGAATATGTTGCTGCTGCAGTAAACTGTTCAAATATTGTTTGGTTTAAACAACTATTAGAAGGTATGAAGGTTGAAATCAAAGAACCAGTTGTTATATTTTGTGACAATACCAGTGCAATAAACATTTCTAAAAATCCAGTGATGCATTCCAAAACCAAGCACATTGCTATTAAATATCACTTTGTCAGAGAATTGGTACAGGACAAGGAAATCAGATTAGAATATATTCATACAAAAGAACAGATTGCAGACATTTTTACCAAACCATTACCTAAGGATGCATTTATGTATCTAAGAGGTAAGTTAGGGGTCATTCCCCTATCCGAGGCTCACTAAATACATTTTTAGTGATGCATCAACCTGAACATGATTGAAAATCAACCTGTTGATGCAGCATATTAAGGGAATCATTGCATATGAATCAGTACTTGAGGTACATTAATTTTCACCGGTAATATGTGAATTGTCTTTGGCATGTGTTGTCAAAGAGGGAGTGTTTGCTATGTCTTTACTATTGCTTTCAAGAAATTTTCAATAGTCAGAAGGAAGAATTTTCAGGATACAGGAAGTTTGCTGACAGAGGGAGATTTGAATCCAAACCGAGCTAACTCTTTCAAATTTCTTATGCTATGACATATTGTGTTGCCATCAATGCCAAAGAGGGAGATTGTTGGAAACAATTGTTTGAAGGAAATTGCTACTCAATTATGTATTGTCTTTGATGTCACACTATGTCATAATCCGCAGCAATCTGCTTATACCGAGCTCAGTCGGTCTGCCTGACAGGGATATTAGTGCTTACCGAGTCCACTCGGTTATCGAAGAAAAGCAGTGTTTACCGAGTTCACTCGGTTTCCGAAGAAAGTCTAGTGTTTACCGAGTTCACTCGGTTGCCGAAGAAAGTCTAGTGTTTACCGAGTTCACTCGGTTGCCGAAGAAAGTTTAGTGTTTACCGAGTTCAGTCGGTCATCGAGGAAAGTTAGTATTTACCGAGTTCAGTCGGTTATCAAAGGTAAAGGATTGTTGGTGTTTACCGAGTTCCCTCGGTCTCCGAAAAATCATAAAAAGATATGGTCACCGAGCACTGTCGGCCCTTGAAGGATTTTTGCAAATAGAGTTTACTTAATTCAGCCGACTGTTATACTAAATAATGTCGATTTGACTAATCCAAAATCATATAAATAAAAGGTCAAATGTGAAAAGTAAATATAACATAGCAGAAGATTTACAGAAGAAAAGAAGGAAAGATATATGCGAGTTTGTGAAGGATGTTCAGATATCCTTGAGGAGCAGCAGAGATTTATTCGATCAGAGAGGATCAGACTTATGCAGAATAGAGATCTGTAATCAGCAAGATAGTTGCATTATTATACAGGTCACTTTTTCATTGTTACCTTCTTATCATTGTAACAGTGAATTCAAAATCTCTTAACCGAGTTGGTTTAACAGCCATAATATAAATCCTCTAACAAGGTGACAATTCCATTGAATTGTTTTCAAGACCTCTTACCAGGCCACTCCTAGCAGGGTGTTTTAAATCCTCTAACAAGGTCACACCTAACAGTGTGTTTTGTAACCTTTTACCGGGTTGGCTTCTAACCGGGCATCACTTCAGAAAAGTGAAAATCAGTATCTAGATACATTGGTGGTTTTTCCCATATTGGGTTTCCACGTTAAATCTTGTGTCTCTTGTGTTCTTAATTGCTTCCTCAATCATTTACATGCACTGATGAATATCTAAAGATAATATTGCTAATACTTTCTGCATCTTCAAAGTTACTGCAATCTATTTACCGAGTGCTAAAATAGACAACATTGTTAAGATATATTAAAGGATCTGCAAAGAATTAATTGTGAAGTGTTTTTATGGTTGACTGATTCACCCCCCCCCTCTCAGTCACTTCATCCATATTCCATCATTACCATGCATTAAATGCTCCATACAATTCATTAATAATGTCAACACATTTTACATATCCCAAGAATTCAACAATGTTGGCTGGGAATCTCAATTCTTTCTCCAAATGTAATTTACTGATACTCGGTCAATACTGTGTTCATCTTCTCGGTCATCACTATGTATCTCGGTCATCACTACAACCTATCTTCCTTGGAAAATAATGTCTTTTCTCGATAATTTCCTGTTGCTCGATAATTACTGATGTTTGATCAACACTAGATTTACTCGGCATATACTAGCGCTCAGTCAACACTAACATCACTTAGGTTAAACTAGATTTCTTCACTTTTGAATGGCTAATCCTACCTTTCCAGTCTTTCTTCTTACTTAGATAAACAATACATTATCTTATCAATGTGCCAACTAATCAAGTACCCATTGATGTATTAAATAACTCAACCTTTCCTTAGGTTCTCTTGTTATCTCCTTTGCCAAATCCTCTTCATCAATAAATAAATATGGTACTCTCCTAGATAGAAACTATCTTACCAGTTAAGGTTTGACATCAATGACGATAAAAAAATTATTTTAATTGTAGTTTCCAACAATCTCCCTCTTTGGCATTGATGGGAACACCACATGAATAACACATGATTTACCAAACAATCCAAAATATCTGTGCATCAAATTTTTATAATATCCTTAGCTTCATTCTAATTCATAACTTTCTTTTTCCTAACTGCTTACTGAATTACTCCCTCTGAATCTTTTCTATATCTCTCTCTTAGGTTTCATTGAATCTTCCGCTTCTGTGTTTTCATCTGAATCTCTCCCTCTTTGACAATTATGCCAAAGCTGTATCTATCACTTCCATCTTCCACATGTAGATGTCTTCATGTCAGTTCTGTATGCTGTATTCTTCTTCTGTCATCTTGCTTATGACTGATTATCATCTCTGCTTCACTTCTCACAACTCTAAGAAAATCCTAAAGTGTGACATTTTCTGCATCAATCAATAGATATGGTACTGTCCTAGATATCAACTATCTTACCAGTTAAGGTTTGACATCAATGACAATATAACAATTTTTTCAATTGTAGTTTCCAACATTGTCTAGGAGATCACATTTATGCTCTTTAGTTGAGATTAAATCAGATTGGAAGGAAAAAATAATAGGTGAATATGAAAAAGACTCATGGGATTCTAGCATTTTGGAGGGTTTTAAACATGATGATAGGTATACAATACAAAATAAACTCATCTTATACAAAGCTAGAATATTCTTGGTGCCTAATTATAAGTTCAAAAAGGTGGTTATAAACTCTTTTCATGATATTCCTATGGTTGGTCATCCTGGTTTTTTAAGACATACAAGAAAGTTAGGGATAGGTTTGTTGCCATTGTGATGAGATTGGGAGATTGGTTGACATTTGTGATGTATATTAGTTGCAGTCATAGGAATTCATTGGTTTGGTTGTCATTGATGGAAACTGTAATACCCCAAAAATGGGCTATAAGTTCATTAACCTCCTATATCATCAAATCATATGAAATCGACATCAAAGTCCTAATCTAAGGCACATCTAAACATCATCAAATCTAATTGATTATCTTAAATTTTGCATCGGAGAATATTCCTAGTAATATTCCTAATTATCTTAATTATCTTTAATTTTATAATTATTTGGCAATAAATCACATTTATCCTAAAATTTGATTAATTGAATATTTTCATATTTAATTAATTAGATTTAATATTTGCCACTTAATTATGTAATTAAATTTAATTCTATCTATTATTAATTGTATTATTTAATTTTGACAATAAATCAAAATTCCTATCTTTAATTGATTAAATTCTTATTTAATTAATTAAAGCATGTTGTCATTATTTAATAATATAATTTTTAATAAAAGTTTGAATAAATAGTTAATTAACCCATAAATTAATTATTTATTTTCAAAAATCAGTTGAGTTGAGGATAAATCACTTTATTTATTTATTTAATTCTTAATTATTATGCATATTCAAAAGAAACAGTTAAACTCCAAATCAGAAAATCAATGCAAGTTATTGACTTTTTGGAACTCAACATCCTTTTGGAGTTCAAAAAGCTGATCTAAACTCTAATTTGAGTTAAAAAGCTATTTTTGCATGTTTTTGCATGATTTTGAGAATTAACTATCTTTTATGATCAGATAACTCAAAAATCAAGATGAGTTAATTTGAGTGATTTATGGCTTTTATTCATGCACCTCCAAAGCCCTGGATTTCTATAAATTAAGGCTTTAGCTCTTCACAAATCATCTCATATTTTGCACAATCACGCTGGAGAATTAGAATTGAAGAATCAAAGCTCTTGCGAATCGACATCTTTGTGAGATCAATCTTATTTTTTTTGTGTTCATTTAGATTCATATTTCATATCATTTCTAGATTAGCATAGCATATCAGTTTTCAATAGCATAGATTCATATCAAGTTTTTATCATTCTTATTGCATAGAAAATATCAAAAATATAGATTAATTGCATTCAATTTCATATCCATCTTTTTCATTCAAATCCTTCATTTAGGTGTCGTCTAGGTCACTGATCTCGATTACAATCTGAGAACATTAATCTCGCACCTATTAGAAGGCAGTAAATCGCTTGGTTAGATAGCTTTCAATTTTGCACGATTTTGATTATCAATAACCTCTAATGTTTTACTGAGTGTTGTGTTTACAGATCAGGTACAATTTTCACACACACATTTCTGGCGCCCACCGTGGGGCAACCCACCTTTGCATGCTGGTTTTGATTTTTTTGGAGCTAAAACCCCAAAGTTTCAAAGATTTAATTTTATCTCCCAAACGGCTTGGAATTTTGATCTGAAATGTTTTTTTGCAGGTTGGTGACATGTCATGGAAGCTACAGTAAAAAATTTAGAATTTTCTGAGATGTTTTGAATTTTTAATAATTTTTTCTTGAAATTCCGGAAAAAATTAATATCTGACGCAAATCAGCATATTTTTCGAAAATTTTTATATTTTCGGAAATCTCTTTAAATTCTACAAGGGGTCCATTCTTTGTGTTTTAAATTTGGACATGATATCATAGCTCAAATAGTCAATTTACAAAAACTGGTCTGTATTGATAAAATGGGTCTCTAGGGCACAAATGAAGAGGTTTTTCTAAAATTTTTGCATTTTTGGAAAGCTCTCTGTTTTTTAGCAGGGGTCTCTATTCTGAATTTCTATTTTTGTGGCCAAAATCATATCAAAAAAAATTAGATCTTGTTGACTAGGTCAAATGCAGCAAAAAAAAAATAAAGTTTTGTGATGGGTATGCACTTATTTTTTTACATGGTTCAATGAATGATATGAGTTGTCATTTGGATTGATTGCTGGTTATTATTACTGATAATAATTGATTTTTAGAGCTAACCCTATGGTTTTCATAAGTTGAATATATTTTACATATCTTGTTTGCTTGTTTGCTTGTTGGAGAGTTCGTCACTTGCTTGCATGGAAAAGCTCAACAAAAATTGCTAAAAATCAAGTAAAATCTACTAAGCGCGTTGCAAGGATCCCAGGTATTCTCCTTCATCTAATAATATTTTGATTTGGGACTTAAAAAAAATCTCTTATGTGTCAAGCTTGTGTGCATCTTTTCATGCTTTTGATCTATTTCTACACACTTGCATAATTGATACTAGGTAGTAATCCCTTAAGGATTCATTAAGTAGTCTTAGAATACTTGTGATTGATCTTGATTGCTATCTTGGGTTATTGGACTCGCTAATCCGCCGGCCCCTCATTTCCGCCCCGTGGTTGCAATCTCAGCGCCATAAAGGGGAGGGGTCAACAGGACAGAAGCGTTAAATGTTCCACTTGGCAACCCTTTTGTGCTTTTAGGAACTCCCTTGTTTTCTAAGTTGTGGACTCATTTTTAGCTTGTGTGAGGTGTTAAGTGTTCCACCTTGTGGACTCATCTCATATTCGCTTTAAACGTTAAGTGTTCCTCTTTCTACTTTTTGGATGCTTTTGGTAGATTTGCTTTCGGAACATACATCTGTGCTCACATAGTAATTAGGCCCTATGAACACTATTTGTGATTCTTGAGAGATTGGATTCCTAGCGAAATCCTTCTTGATGATAAAATCCTTGTAGGTAGGGAGGATACTTAGTGCGTTTCACATTCAAATTGGTTAGTGCATCCTCTCTTATTGATCAACACATTCTCTCTCCAGAGAGGTTGATAGATCACGTAGGGTTGATATCACGAGCTTTGGTGAATCAAAATTGGTTAGTGTGTCTTCTCTTATTGATTGATACATTCTCTCCCCGGAGAGGTTGATAGATCACGTGGAGTTGATATCACAGACCTTGGTGGAACAAAACTTTGTCTTAGCGTGTCGGATTAATCTGCTTGCTTTGTTTGGGTTAAAAGTGAAGAGGTGTCAAAACCTTGAATCTGGAGCCAAGTCCCCTTGTGGTATACTATTGTGAGTCATCTTTAGAGAGGGTTAACCGTAGCAGACAATCCCTTCACAGGGCAAACTGCGTTGACGGAACCTCAAGCGGTAATAGCCATTTTTGCCATGGTAGTGACAGCCGCTATATAAATGTCCTTGTGGAAGAAATCTCCACGGGTATGGTTCATTGTTGGGTTGTCAGATCTCCCTAGCAGCTCTTGAAGATTAAGTTCTCAGACTGTGTCAAAACCCTGGTGCGCCGGGATTGGAGTTCACCCCTTTGAATCATAAAAGTTGCAGAGTCAAACCATTACTAAAAACTCTAGAGAGGCCAATTTTTCATTCTCAGGTATATGTGTGTTATTGCAAAACTTTTCAGAACATACACAATTAGTACTCTCAGGGATTAGCACAATTTGGTCACTTGATTGTTCATGCGCAAGGTTGCTTTTGCCCTTGTTCATTATTTTCAGACGTGCTTGGAATCACTTGCTTGCTATTCTGCGTGCTTATTTATCTACTTGGCTATTAAAAACAATCAAATCTGGTATAACCTTCAAAATCTGGACAATACAATTTGCAAACAATCCAAAACTGAAGACCTTACATTTTGCAAAAATTGACGTAAAATCTTTTCTGGAGTCAAAAGTCATTTCAGGAAGTCAAAAGTCATACGAGTTTTGTCAAGTGTCGTTTCAGTATTACCCAATTGTCATGTGAGTTTAGCAACTGTCGTTTCATAGACTACCCAGTGTCGTATGAGTCTGCAGAGTGTCGTTTGGAAAAATTTGAGAGAGTTGTCAAAAATTGTCAAATTGCAAGATATCCAATGTTTCCAGCCTAGTTCCAGAATCTGTCAAAAATATCATTGTGTCAAGAACAGATCAGTAGCTATTGAGAATCAGTACACATGTCTCAAAGAATCAGTACACATGAGGAAGAAATTCTGATCGCCGCTATAATGAAACAGATACATGCTATGCAAGTCCAGCTTGACAAACTTGGGAAAGAAAAGAAACCTCTATACTCTTTTCCATTTGATAAAGACTTTTACATGTCACCATACCCCCGAAAAAAAATTGAGCAATATGATACCTCTTCCACGGAGAGTGACACATCTAGCTTTGAAGACTATGATGACTATGATGACAGACAATGTAATGATACCTATGACACCTCTGTTCCTAAGAGTCCTCCTCATCGTTCATTCTTGCTTACTACAAATGGGCCATCACATTGGATAGATCGTGATGGTGATCCATATGATTCTGATTTTGAAAGAGACTTTGATGGCTTTTGTGGACAATACCTTGATGATGATCCATCTACTACTGCTGAGGACTATAAAATACATCGTGCTAGCTTGAAACGTCAATATTATAAGGATCTCTCCTCTAAGAACTCTCAAACTGAAAATAAAGATTACACTCTCAAGCAAGATCATGTTAATGTTGGACCTTTGTCTTGTGATGGTTCCCTTCTATCCCCTACTTCCTCCAATACCCATACATTTCCTAAAGCTTCCGAGTCTTTCAAATCTTTCACAGACCCTTCATCCGACACAAGTCCTAATACTTTTCATGTGGTTCCCTATAGTTATCCCCCAGGGCTACCTCTTAAAGAAACTCAAGCTAACCTTCACTTGGCTGCAAAGACTTTCAATAATGATAAATCTAAAGAGCCTAATCCTTCATATGCTATAATCCCTACTTCAGCTAGTCCTCCACCATCTCTTCCAAAGTCATCCATACAATCCCAACATGCTTCCTTGTCCTTAGAAGTGGCTCCATGTCAAGAGGACTCTAAAAATGATGAAGAAAAAAACATAAAGAAAGATCAAGATCAAGAAGCCTCCATGTCATCCACTCCTTTTTCTGATGTCTCTTATCCACCTCAGGGTTCTTTTGATCCTGTACCCCCTTTTTCATGCATTCCATCATGTCTTAAGTCTTCACCTAAGCAAGATCAAGCTACTACTTACACTGTTGAGCTTATTGACAATCAAAATAACCTTACTACGCTTGCGCTTTCCAAAGATGATACTTCCATTAAGGTTGGTAAAAATGGTGTTCCTTCCAATGTCAAGCCTATTGAAAATCAAAAGAAAAATTATGCACTTGTGCTATCCAAAGATCCTTGTCAAGATCAAAGTCTTCCATCTTCTTGTTCTACCACTCCATGTTCACTTTCACTTTCTACTCTTCCTAAGTCTTCGCAAGCTTTGAATGATCCTATCAAAGAAAATGCTCTTATTCAAGATGTCCATGATTTTATTGAAAATTCTAATGCTCACTCTAAAGATGTTGATATCCTTGGTTGTCATATAGATGCTGATGAACTTATTGATTATCCTTTTGCATCTTCCACTTCCATCCTTGGACCTCTTCCACCACTACAAAGATCTTCATGCCTTCCTTCCATCTTGGGTCCTTATGTCCCTTCACTTTCCCCTCCTAACTCTACTAATTTTCCATCCATATTGGGTCCTTACATACCTCCATCTCCCATCTTTCCTCAAGATCAACATAGATGCATACCCTTGAATCCTTTTCATCCACCCACCCATCTAAACCAGTCGTATCCTCCCTCTTCCACAAATCCCAAGTCTTTTGGAAGTAACTTGAATGTTCAATACAAGAAAAAGAAGCAATACAAGAATCCATCAAAAAAAGAATATCACCATGTCTCCTCTCATAGACATGGAAGCATAAAGTCAAAAGAGATATCTAAGAAAAAAACTACAAGACAAGTATGGGTTCCAAAATCCATCATTCAAGATATTCTCTCTAAGTCATCAAAGGGAAATAAAAAGCCTAAGGCTATATGGATTCCAAAGTCTCTCATAAGAGAGTCTCATGTTGAACAAAAAGTGAAATTGACATTCAAGCTTCCAAAGGCTTCCACTTCATCTCCCTCCAAAAATATTCTTTCATTCCATGCGCCCAAACCTCAACCTCTGCTATCCATTCACCATATTCCTTCACGTATTCTTTCATTCACGATTTCTCCATCCTCTCAGCACCCTTCAAGGTATGTGTTGACGTTGATCTTGCCTTCCTTTCCACCTACCCTTTTACAATCCTTCCATGCATTAACCTTTTACCTTCTATCATTTTTCCTCATTCGCCTATTCCTCCTATCTTCCAACCTCACTCGCTTTACATAAAACCCTATCCTCCATTTTTCTCTTCCATGTTCCTTTCCCTATCAGCATCTTTGAGCATATCATTTTGAATCTTTGGCATATCATGGTTTATCCTTTCAAGGAGCATTATCTAAAAAGCTTGCCTTCTTCCAAAAAAGAAATGAAAAATAAAATAAAATTGAAAATGTGCCTTGGTGAAAACTTGGAAACAGGCACCTTGGTAGCAAAAGTAAAGAGAAATAAATTTGTCCTATGGTGAAAACCACTTCCTTGTGGCACCTTGGATAAAGTACCATGATGAAAACCTGGCAATCAGGCATCATGGTAGTTCTTCTACATATTTCATCCATTTCATCTTCTCTCTTTGATCTTGACAATGTTGATCTATACACGAACATTTAGCTATTTTGTGAGTTGTCTGATGATGATCTTGCTTTCAATCCCTTCCTATTTAGCTTTCATATTTATCTTCCTCCATTCATTTTCGCCTATCGCTATCCTTTTCCCCTTTGGTCTTGATCTAATAAAAAAAAAGAAAGAAAGAGTCAAACACGGTGCTATGAAGCCTCTTGACATGTCTACTCCTTTGGATTGCCTCTTTTCCTGCTCTTGAATTATGATTTTGTGACTTATCCTATGCTAGCCTTTCATTGCTTGTCCAAATGCGCTTTACATGACAATTTTTCCCTAGCTTGGGTATTCTTGAGGAGTTTCCCCTTGAGGATTTCTTCCCTTCATTTTCCTTCATTCTCTTATCTTCCATCTCTTCCACCAGCTTGCTAATCCCTCTTGTTCTCCACCTTGCTAGACATTGGGACTGCACGATATGATCTTGCTTGGGAGTTTGCAAATGGAAAAAGATGCTATCAAGTATACCAAGTATCAGAACAATTATCAGAATCAGTATCAGAATCAATATCAGAACCAGTATCAGAAAAATTATCAGAATTAGTATCAGAATCAGTATCAGAACAAGTATCTGAACAAGTATCAGAATACCTACAGGGGCTACACCTTTCACTTTAGTTTATGGGTCTGAAGCGGTACTGCCTATTGAGGTTGAAATCCCATCACTTAGAATCAGAATGCATGGACTTGTCACTGATGAAGACTATAGAGTGTCGAGGTTACAAGAACTGGAACTACTAGATGAGTGCAGACAAGTAGCATATGATCATCTCAGAGTGTATCAGAAAAGAATGTCTCGAGGCTACAACAAGAAAGTCAGACATAGAGAATTTCAGGTTGGCGATCTAGTGTTGAGAGAAAATCCTAAAAATCAATCACATCGAGAACGCAAGGGGAAGTTCAAACCCAACTGGCTGGGTCCCTTTGTAATCACTGCTACTTTTGGCTCTGGTGCCTATCAACTCTCAACAACTGAAGGAGAACAGCTCCGAGAACCAATCAACGTTCTCCATCTAAAGAAATTCTATGCCTAAGGCATTCAGTGCTTGGTAAATGTTCTGAAAAAATCTTAAAAATCGGAAAAAGTCCTGAAAAAATGAACATCTTGGTGAAAACCTAGCAATAGGCACCTTGATGATTCACAAAAAAAAAATCAAAAAATATCAAAAGTACAAAAAAATTGAAAAAATGAAAAATACAAAAAAAAAAAAAGAAAAAAAAAAGTGCCTTGGTGAAAACCTGGAAACAGGCACCTCGGTAGCAAAAATAGAATCTCTACCAAGATGGTGAAAACTCGGCAAACGGGCACCACTTGTTCCAAAATGCTCCATCTATCAGCACAATCTTGGTCTTTCCCAGCTTTCAGTCTTGCTTTAGTTTTTACATATCTCCCGGTTTGTTTCTGCATATCCTGGTTTCAATAAGTCGGCCTGTACACCAACCAGCTCAAGCGTTTGCATCCTATCAATGTTCACACTTGGGGGCAATCAATGTCATATCCTATGGTCTCCAATGTATCTTAGACATGTCATATCCACTCAGAGTCCTTTGAAGCTTCAAGTTGAGTCAGTCAGTCTGTCTCGTCTCCAGAAAGGATTTTGCATCAACAACAATCAAACATCAAACTCAAACTGAAAACAATATGTGCTTTTCATGCTTTTATCTCCTTGTATGCTTACTGATTCGCATTGAGATTTTTGCATATTGTGTCCCTTCGAGCTCTTCAATGATGTCCTTTACAGGATTTAGAGAGTGATGACTGGGGGTATAATCTTTTCTTTGTCTTCTGCTTGTATGTGAAAATCTAACAACTTTGGAAATTTTGGATTGAAATGGTGTCTAACTGTAAGAGCCTCTATCTTGAATTGGATGGCCATGCGTACCTCGACCATTGATACCCAAAAAAAATTCAAGGAAGTTTGATCTAACTATTGTCTTTTTGAGTGAGTTCTTCCTCCTACTGTGGAACGCAATCTTGCCTAAGGATGTGAACGATAAAGGGTCACTACGGGTAATTCACATTGGATTTAGAATGATCTCTTGACTGTTTGATGTGTTTGTAACGCAAGGCGTACTCAGGTCATCACGACGTGTATGTTTTGATGCTTGTACAAATTGCTATATCAAAATGGACATGATATTCAGGTCATCCTGGCGTTTGTGCCTTGATGCTTATATCTAATCCGACATTCAACAACTAAAATCAATATTCATATGTCCATGGTTGTTTGACCAGTGGGTGTTGTATTGATTCTTGCACATACAAATCGATATTCATATGTCTATGGTTTCATGGCTAGTGGGCATTGTATTGATTTATCCGGTTACCTAAAAAGTTCAATGATGATAACAAATCGACACATGATCAATGACTAGGTCCTAGGTCTTAGGTTGCATTTCATTTTGCATGTCTCATTGCATGATCTCACAATGATTAAACGAACTTCAATGCTTAAATGATTCTTCAAATCGCATCTTCAAGTCTAACAAGAGCTGAATCTCACACGAAGGTTCCTCCAATGAAATAGCAAGTAGAATCCTTTTTCGGGATCAAAATTCAAATCTGAGATCATTCATATTATTAACTACTTGCATATTCGACCTTCAATCATCACAGAAATCTAGTATTCAACTTAACTGATTATCTTACATCAAACTATCAAAATTTCAACTTGGTCAACCATGGTCAACTCATGGTCAAATCTAGTCAAATTCGGTGTCCAAGACCTCCAAACGATGCAGAATGCATTCTTGAACGTGTATAACCACTTCTCAAATCAATTAACATGCTTCTAAACCATTTAACGCTGACTTCTCTTGTCAGATTTCAATTTTAATCCCGAAGGGGGCATGGTATTGCACATCAATTCAAAGTTTGTAAATCAAAATTCTATCGATCAAATCTATCAATATCTTTCATCAGTGATCAAGATAACAATCACGTCTAGTCACTGATTCATCAAAAGTCCTCATCGCTCGGGGCAAATCTATCATCACTTGGGGCATATCAGATTCATCAAGATCCATATCAATCTGATATTTTCTTAATCTTGTAAACTGTATCAATTTTTGCAACCATCGGATCATAGTGTTCTTTCCTTGGTTCTTCGGCAACTGAAGGATTCAGATGTGATACTTGCTAGTTCTGCTAAGACAATCGAGTCTAGAACGGGTCACTCACTTCTTATCAATCCTAAGGTTCAGAATCAAGCATTTTGACACTTTTTCGCAATCATAGGTTCATTTGCTGCTACAGTGAACATTATCTTTGGTCATTCAAGACCTATTATCTCCATATCAAGTCAATATCAATCAACTCCTATCTCAATATCTTTCAATCGGTTTCTATCTTGAGATCGGTTTATCTTTTGAATCAGTTTCATATCTTTATCAAACACAGACTATCTTTGAACCACTGCGCTTCGCACAGTAATTCAAAGAGGGGCAAAATGTAATACCCCAAAAATGGGCTATAAGTTCATTAACCTCCTATATCATCAAATCATATGAAATCGACATCAAAGTCCTAATCTAAGGCACATCTAAACATCATCAAATCTAATTGATTATCTTAAATTTTGCATCGGAGAATATTCCTAGTAATATTCCTAATTATCTTAATTATCTTTAATTTTATAATTATTTGGCAATAAATCACATTTATCCTAAAATTTGATTAATTGAATATTTTCATATTTAATTAATTAGATTTAATATTTGCCACTTAATTATGTAATTAAATTTAATTCTATCTATTATTAATTGTATTATTTAATTTTGACAATAAATCAAAATTCCTATCTTTAATTGATTAAATTCTTATTTAATTAATTAAAGCATGTTGTCATTATTTAATAATATAATTTTTAATAAAAGTTTGAATAAATAGTTAATTAACCCATAAATTAATTATTTATTTTCAAAAATCAGTTGAGTTGAGGATAAATCACTTTATTTATTTATTTAATTCTTAATTATTATGCATATTCAAAAGAAACAGTTAAACTCCAAATCAGAAAATCAATGCAAGTTATTGACTTTTTGGAACTCAACATCCTTTTGGAGTTCAAAAAGCTGATCTAAACTCTAATTTGAGTTAAAAAGCTATTTTTGCATGTTTTTGCATGATTTTGAGAATTAACTATCTTTTATGATCAGATAACTCAAAAATCAAGATGAGTTAATTTGAGTGATTTATGGCTTTTATTCATGCACCTCCAAAGCCCTGGATTTCTATAAATTAAGGCTTTAGCTCTTCACAAATCATCTCATATTTTGCACAATCACGCTGGAGAATTAGAATTGAAGAATCAAAGCTCTTGCGAATCGACATCTTTGTGAGATCAATCTTATTTTTTTTGTGTTCATTTAGATTCATATTTCATATCATTTCTAGATTAGCATAGCATATCAGTTTTCAATAGCATAGATTCATATCAAGTTTTTATCATTCTTATTGCATAGAAAATATCAAAAATATAGATTAATTGCATTCAATTTCATATCCATCTTTTTCATTCAAATCCTTCATTTAGGTGTCGTCTAGGTCACTGATCTCGATTACAATCTGAGAACATTAATCTCGCACCTATTAGAAGGCAGTAAATCGCTTGGTTAGATAGCTTTCAATTTTGCACGATTTTGATTATCAATAACCTCTAATGTTTTACTGAGTGTTGTGTTTACAGATCAGGTACAATTTTCACACACACAGAAACTAAGTCAATTAAATCATGTATCACAATTGGTGAAGTGAAGGATGCAACCGGTGTGAAGGATTTGTGATCGGTTATACAGGAAATTGGCTAAGTCCAGAAGATCGGTAGTTAGTGAGGTCAACAATTTGGTAGCAGTCGTGATAGATGAAGAATTATGAGGTGAGGTCAAATCTATAATATCAAAATGTTCATACTTCAGTATGGTTCTAACCACAACTCATTTGGTTGCTCGGTAAGAGATATTTTTTTGACATAGTCTTTCAAATGGGTAAGAACACTTGTGGTCATGACCATCAGTTGGAAGATTCCAGATCGGTAAGTGGTATAGTAGTTGCAATGATATTTAATGTTATCATGATGTGTAATAAGGGTTATAGAACTGATGAGTTGGAATTCTTGGAATTTATGCTATCTATAAGGAATATTTAAGGTGGTGCATAGGAGAAGTCAAAATGTGTTTTACTACTTTGGAGATATTTCATGCTAATCTTATTTTGAGTAGACATAGTCATAGGAAAATGTGTTTAACATCAAAATTATTATTTTGGCACATGGATATTTTATGGGAAAACATTTGGATTTCATGTAGTCGGTGCTAGGAGTGTATATAAGTGGTATTGCTCATATTGTAAAGGTTGTTGTTGTTTTTATGTTGCTATGGTTGATGCGAAGGTTGCGAAGAAGGTTTGTAATCTCAATTAGAGTTTCGATCAAACATATAATAGAGATAGAGTTATGTGAAGATATAGAAAGTAGAGAAAAGATTGGATCTGATAGGAAATTAGTGCTACATCTAGATCACTCACTTATTTCTTCCTAACAGTTACAATAAGAAAATCCCTTAATAAGGTGAACTTTAATGGGTTCCTCATTGTAAATCCCTTAACTGAGTGAGCTCTTAACAGAGCTTTGAAATCCTCTTTCTAGGTAGATCTTAGCAGATCTGATTGTACTTCTAACAAGATATTAATCACTCCTAATAGGGTGAACCCTCATAAAGGGTAATTGTAAGTCCTAATAGGGAAAACTCATTTACTATAGTAGTGGGCTTGTGGGCGTCATCCCCACCGTGGTTTTTCCCTCTAACCAAGGTTTTCCATGCAAAACTCATTGTGTCATGTGTGATGATTTTTTGGATGCTTGATATTGTTTGATTTTATTTGTTTACTTCAGCTATATGCTTTCTGGTTTGGAAGTTATTATTGAAGTTACTCAGATAAGTGGTTGGATTAGTCCATAGTCTGTTTGCATTGATTCACCTCCCTCTCAGTGCCTAAGAATTCTAACAATTGGTATCAGAGTGCTGGTCCTCTTGGTGATAAGCCTAAAAAATTGAGGAAAATATCTATAACTATATTGGAGAATTACATGCATGAGACACAACTTGAGAATGCACACAAGACGGTCAATCAATTGAAGGAGAAACTGAAGAAGTCACTTTCTATAAGAAGAAAACTTACTAAACAGTTGAATGTGAGTCAGGATTACATTGAAAAACTATCTGAAGGTAGTATGTTTGAAGATTCTGAAGAAGCAATTGTAGATTTGATGGATAAGATCAAAGGATTTAAAGAAGTGGAAAATCTGAAAAGAGATCTTGAAAGTCAACCTATCATGATGTGTCTTGAAGGAAAGAGAATAGATGAAAGTGTAAGGAAGATTATTGAAGATAATAATAAAGTTGCTAAGGATGATCTAAAGGTAAGAGATGAAGAAATCTACAGACTAAGACATGAATATCCTTTGTATAGAAGCCAAATGCAGGATACAGTTGAAGAAAAAATGCAAGTTTTAAGTGAAATGAAAGACTCAGAGAACAAAATGAGAAATTGAAGAATGAATTGAAATCTGAGAAAGAAGCAAATGAAAAATTGAAATAATACAATAAAAGAATGAAAAATATTGATGAACAATTGAGGAGAAAAAGAAGACACATAGACCCTACCAGTCTTGGTTACATTGGTCAAGGAACATTTGAAATTGGCAAGTCATCAAAATATGAACTTGAGAAACCACAAACAGATAAAAATGTAGATCCAAAAAATTTAGGTAAGAAACCTAACATACCTACTTGTTATAACTGTGGAAAGCCTCGTCATACTGCAAATGTGTGTAGGAGCAAACTGGTGAATAAGCCTTATAATTTTGACGGTTATTTATACAATTTTCATAAGTATGGTCATACTGCTTATGAGTGTAGATCTAGATCCAGTAGTAGATCTAGCAATATATCCATTGGAAAGAGATTTTATGGATATTGTTTCACATGCAATAATTATGGACATAAAGTTGAAAATTGTAGGTCTAAAGTGTATGTTCCTAGGTCTCCAAAACAATTGGTAAGCCCTTATGAAAAGGATAGGCAATTTAATGTTACATGTTCAGTATGTGGTAACTATGGTCATCTAGTGGTTAATTACAAAATGAGAATATAGAGAGGAAATGATGGACCTTGGAGATCAACTGGTATGGTATGTTTCCATTACCATAGGATCAGTCACATTGCTCAAGATTGTCAGTTTAGGAACCGATCACTCAAATGATCAGAAGATAGAAAATGTAAAAGGATTGTTGATGTTGAGGAAGTTGGTCAAGAGATGAAGAAGATCTAGAGGAAGGAAGGGGAGAAAAAAGAAGAGAAATAGGAAAAGGTAAAATCATCTAAAGAGAATTCACAATCCTCTGGTGTAGAGGATTTTTTGTCAAACTAAGCATATTATTTTCTTATGGGAAGCACTTAAAGAAAAATCCTTTACTGATACCCTAGATCTAAGAGCAGTAAGATCTATATGCACATTATGGTGTAACATGCTATGATTTTGGTTTTGATAAAGTTTTTGAAGTGGTTAATGATTCTGTGCTGATTGCATTAAGTTTACCATTTGATATTAGTTATAACTATTGGAGTACCTATCGGTGGATATGCATTAATCATTGATATGACACTATTCCTGTTAATATGATTTAGAACAACAGAGAGGAGGGGTGAATTAGTTGTTCTTAGGTCCTGATGTATAAAATAACTTCAAAAACTTTTCCTTAAATCAGATCAAGCAACCAAAACAAACTTGGTCATCACTGATTCAATAATAGAAACATCTAACAATGCAGTCCACTACCCAGCTGTAACTTACTTGTAAAACACATAAATGTTCAAACCAAAACATTCACACAAGTATTGACACCAAGATTTATAGTGGAAACCCAATATGGGAAAAACCACTTTGTAACATGCTACTATTATTTTCACTCTTCTGAAGTGAGCTCGGTTAAAAGCCAACCCTGTCAAAGGTTACAATACACACTGTCAGGTGTGACCCGGTTAAAGGATTTCAATTACCCTGTTAAAAGTGAGCCTTATTATAGGACTTACATACACTCCATTAGAATGCAACCTTGTTCAAAGGATTTAACATATGACTATTAGGTCAACCTCTGTTAAAAGGATTTTGACTGTTACAATGGTTAGAAAGTAGCAGCAGTATTTATCTGAAAAACATACAACTCACTTTGCAAATATCAGATCCAATTCCATACACAAATGATGGTTTACTAACTTTGAAACTTTTCCATCTCCATCTATGATCTGCTTGGAACTTTTCTTCAAGCAATCACCACACTTCTCCTTCAACCTTTTCGCTTATACAGTCAATAAAACTTACTGTTCTTCCAACATCTACTTCACCCATGCATTCTCATACCTAATGTTTTGGTTCCCTTAATACTTTTCTCTGTTAGGTTAACTTATCTTTTTCTGCTTAATCTCCTTCATAGATCTTAGGGTTAGGTCAGATTCATTGAATCTACCATCTTCATGTTCTTCATCTCTTCTTCTAGAATCATCTCAAATCTCATAAATATTTATAATAAAACATTTTACAAAGCATTAAATGCTTCCATACAATCAATAAATAAAGTCAACACGTTTTACATAATCCAAGAATTCAACAATGTCGGCTCCAAATCTGAATTCTCTTCAAATATAAAAATGCTGATGCTCGATCAATACTATGATCATCCACTCGGTCTTCATGCAAAACACTTGGTCACTACTAAAACTGTTTCCTTGGCATATACTGTCTTCCTTGGCAATTAGCTGATACTCAGTCGACACTAGATTTTTTCTCGTCATACACTAAATTGGTCGACACTAACATAACTCAGCTTAAACATGATTTCTTCATTTTTGCTTGGTTAAGCCTACCATTTTAGTCTTCAATCTTACTAAGATAAACAATACGTTGTCCCATCATTGTACAACATAGTCAAGTACACTTTGTAGTATCAAGATAACTCAACCTTTCCCTAGGTGCTATTGTTACCACCCTTTCTTTCCCTTCTCACAATAGATATAGTACTTTCCTAAGTAGCAACAGTCTTAACAGTTAAGGTTTGACATCAATGACAATACAACAATTGTTTCAACTGCAATTTCCAACAATCTCCCTCTTTGGCATTGATGGAAAAACCATATGATATCATCTGAATAACACATGGATTACCAACCAATCCAAAAACTTATCTATCCACCAGAGAAAATTTATAATATCCTTAGCTTCATTCTGATTCAGAATTTGTAAATCTCACTTTTGTGACCGTCAAAAGTATCTGGATCTCCCTCTATCCTGATCTTTCATTTCTGTTCATCATCCCTACTCTTTAGTTCATGTGTTATAGTATCATTTCAATTCAATCTCCCTCTTTGACAAAAATGCCAAAGCAACAACTAAAAACTTACATCCAACAGATGTAGATATATCTGTGTAGCTCAGTGTTTCTCCCTCTATCATCTTGCTTATGATTGATTTGTTGTCTTTGCTTCTTCTTCACAGCTCTAGGACAGTCCTAAAGTGTGACAATCTTCTGCATCAATTTGTTAATTATTCTACTGTAGCATATTTGATGCAGTGCTCCTAGCTTGACTAGGCAACCTCAGTTAGGGGAAGGACCCCTAATTGACTTCTCAAATACTCATGAGCTTCTTTAGGTAAAGCTTTAGTGAATATGTCTGCTAATTGTTCTTTTGTATTCACATATTCCATTCAGAGTTCCTTGTCTTGTACCAATTCCCTCAAATAGTGATCCTTGATTGCTATATGCTTGGTCTTAGTGTGCATCACTAGATTCTTAGAAATATTGATGGCACTTGTGTTGTCACTGAAAATAACAATAGGTTCAGTGATTTCTTCTTTCATGCCTATCAACAACTATTTTATCCATATCAAATTTGAATAGTTTACTGCAGCAGCAACATACTCGGCTTCAACAGTAGATTGGGAAATGCAATTTTGTTTTTTTCTTGTCCAGGAGATTAATCTCTGTCCAAGAAAGAAAGCTCCACCACTAGTGCTCTTTCTGTCATCGACATTTCTTGCCCGATCAGCATCAGTGTTTACTCTAAGTTCAAATTTGTCATTCTTCTTGTAGTATAACCCATAGTCAACAGTTCCTTTCAAGTATCTCATGATTCTTTTCACCGCCATCATGTGTGTTTCCTTAGGATTGATAGAGAATTTTGCCACAATCCCAATAGCTAGTGCAATATCTGGTCTACTATGTACAACATACTGCAATTTTCCAATCATGGATCTGTACAAAGTTTGGTTAACTTCTGCAGCCTCATCATTCTTAGATAAATTTTGTCCAATAACCATAAGAGTTCCTACTGGTCTAGCATCTTCCATTCCAAAATTTTTCAGTATTTCATTAACATACTTAGACTGTGTAATGAAAATTCCTTTCTTCATCTGATATACTTGTAAACCAACAAAGAATTTGATCTCACCAAACATACTCATTTGCTTTGATCTCACCAAACCTCTCATACCATGCTCTAGGAGCTTGTTTCAATCCATACAATGCTTTGTTAAGTTTTCATACCATGTGTCTTCTATTTGGATCAATAAAACCTTCTGGCCTTTCTATGTAAACTTCTTCTTCCAGTACACCATTTAAAAATGCAGATTTGACATCCATTTGATATACCTTGAAATCTTTATAAGCAACATATGCAAGCAAAGTTCTTACTCCTTCCAATCTAGCTACAGGGGCAAATGTCTCCCCATAATCTATTTCTTCTTCTTGTGCGTAGCCTTTGCATACCAGCCTAGCTTTGTTACTAGTGATTTCACCTTTTTCATTCAACTTGTTGCGAAACACCCACTTTGTTCCTATAACTTTCTTATCTGCAGGTCTCGGCACTAGAGTCCAGGTTTCATTCTTCTCAATCTAGTCAATCTCTTCATTCATTGCTTGTATCCAGTCTTCATTTTCTAATGCCTCTTTAGTTGTCTTAGGTTCAAACTCACATAGTAAGCATGTTGGATCCTTGGTCTTGCTTCTGGTCTGAATTCCAGTGTCTTTATCTCCAATTATCTATTCAGGCTTGTGATGTCTTCTTACATATTTTGCCAAAATAGGTTCAACATTTTTCTCCTCTATTTCATCAGGTTCCCCAACAAGATTGTCAGATTCATCTTCTGAATGCTTGACAACCTCTTCCTGATACTCGACAACATTGTCTTGTAGCATGACATGTTCTTGTTCTCTCTTGACACTATTTTCCTGACGCTTGACAATCATTTCCTGTCGCTCGGCAATGCTTGCCTGAGACTCGACATCAGGTGTAAGTCTGTTACCTGCCTCTTCTATTTTCTCAATCTACACAAAATATCTATAATCTTATGGTTCTCTTTTGCTGTCAGCTTCATTTCTTTCTACATACTCATCAATTTTTACATTCACACTTTCCACAATTTTGTTAGTGTTAGAGTTCAAACACTTATAAGCTTTACTTTTTGCGGAGTAGCCTAGGAATATTCCTTCATCACTTTTGCCATCAAACTTTCCATTCATAATGTCTTTCAATATGTAACACTTGCTTCCAAAGATTCTAAAGTATTTAACACTTGGTGCATGCCCATACCATAATTCATAGGATGTCAGATTTGTACCTTTCTTGATCTGTACCCGGTTAAGAGTGTAAACAGATGTACTTATAGCTTCTTTCCAGTATTTCTATGCCACATTCTTCTCAATCAATAATGTCCTTGCACAGTCCAAAATAGATCTATTCCTTCTTTCTACTATACCATTCTGTGGAGGTGTCCTAGGTGCAGACATCTGTCTTTTGATTCCTCTATCATTGCAAAATAGATTGAATTCATTTGATGTAAATTCTCCACCTCGGTCAGATCTAAGACATTTTAGGTTCCTACTTGTCTCCTTCTCAACCTTAGCTAAATAACACTTAAAAAATTGAAAAGCATCAGATTTTTCTTTTAGAAACATTACATGCATCATCCTGGTATGATCATCAACGAACAAAATAAAATATCTAGCACCACAGTAACTTTGTATACCCATAGGTCCACAAAGGTTAGTATGAACCAAATCTAAAATGTGTTTAGGAGGAAAGGTTTTGCTCTTGAAACTTGACTTAGTCATTTTTCCTAACTGGCATTCTTTGCACATCACATTCTCAGGTTTCTTCAATCTAGGCAGGCCTCTTACTTTCTTCTTCTTACTTATCTCTACCAGATTGTCAAAGTTAACATGACATAGCCTCTTATGCCATAACCAAATGTCATCAAGTTGTGCAATCATACATATTTCTTTAGATAGGTCAAGATAGAACAAATTACCTCTAGTCTGCTCACCACTTCCAATCAGTTCACTAGTAGCATCAAATATCTTAGCTTTCTTGTGATGAAATTCCACTCGGTAACCATTTCTATTGAGCTGAGAAACACTTAGCAAATTAAAATTCAATCCTTCAACCCAATAAGCATTTTCACAAGAGATTTTATCAGTCAATTTAATCAATCCTTTTCCTCTAACAGGTGATGGTGCATCATTACCAAATGTTACACTTTTACCTTTATAATGGTGTAAGGTCTCAAACTTACTTTTGTCACCAGTCATGTGATGTGAACAACCACTATCTATAATCCATTTGTCATTCTTGTTCACATAGGAAATCAATGTAGTTTTCTCATCCTCATCAGATTCATCTTTCATTGCAACATAGACTACCTCAATTTCAAAATCATCACCATCAGTGTCAGTCTCTTCTTCAACAATGTAAAAAGATTTCTTACCTTTTCTCTTGTAGTCTTTGTACCTTCGGTAGCCTTTGTCATCTCTTCTATCTTTGTGTCTGTTATTTCTTTCTCCATCTTTATCCTTCCTGTCAGGACATCTAGCAGCTATATGACCAACTTTATTACATGAAAAACATATAATAGGGAGTTTACCTTTATATTTTCCTTTTCCTCTTCTTAGTCTTCTAGCCATAAGAGCTTCTAGATCTTCAAGATCTTCATCAGAAGTGTCACTGACACTTTCACTTTCGCTTTCACTTTCGCTTTCACTTTCACTGGTGCATCTTTCTTTTTATTTCTTAGGCTTGTTCAGAACTAACTATGACTTAAAAGTAGATTCAACATTTCCAATACTACCAACAGTGAAATTATCATAATTAGACAGTTCAAAAGCAGTCGGTTTGCCAATCAAACCTTCCAAGGTAAGCACATTTCCAGAGTTACATCTAGATTCTTGAATAGTTGAGATCTTAATAGCATATATAGGATGTAGAGTTCTTAGCACTTTTCCAATTATGGTCTCATCATCAATAATTCCATTTGCTCCTCTAATAGCATTCACAACTTCTTTTATTCTACCACAATATTGTGCAATGTTTTCATCTTCATTCATTCTCATTTCATCAAGCTTACCTTTGAGACTCTCGGCTTTAGCTTTCAGCACATATAGATCACCACCATAGATCTTTGCAAGAGTGTCCCACATATCTTTAGCAGTTGTGTAGTCCTTAATATCCTCAAATTCTAGATAGCTTAGGGCAGATGCAATTTCCAACATTGCCTGATTATGTTCTTGCTTAGCTCTCATTTCCTCGGTAGTCAAAGGTGAAATAGGTGTGACATAGTCATGCTCAATGTAGTACTTTACAAAATCACCAATACTGGCCAGATGTAGCTTCATCAAGCTTTGCCATGCAGGGAAGTTTTCCTTGTTTAGCTTCGGTACCTCCTTCTTATACATCTTGATCATTTGCTTCAAGCCCCTTTAAAATTATTTTCTATAGACACCAATAAGCAACACAAATCTGATACCAATTGTTAATATGATTTAGAACAATAGAGAGGGGGGGTGAATTAGTTGTTCTCAGGTCTTGATGTATAAAATAACTTCAGAAACTTTTTCTTAAATCGGATCAAGCAACCAAAACAAACTTAGTCATCACCGATTCAATAATAGGAACATCTAACAATGCAGTCCACTACCCAGTTGTAACTTACTTGTAAAACACATAAATGTTCAAACCAAAACATTCACATAAGTATTGACACCAGGATTTATAGTGGAAACCCAATATGGGAAAAACCACTTTGTAACATGCTACTATTATTTTCACTCTTCTGAAGTGAGCTCGGTTAAAAGCCAACCCTGTCAAAGGTTACAATACACACTGTCAGGTGTGACCCGGTTAAAGGATTTCAATTACCTTGTTAAAAGTGAGCCTTGTTACAGGACTTACATACACTCCATTAGAATGCAACCTTGTTCAAAGGATTTAACATATGACTGTTAGGTCAACCTCTGTTAAAAGGATTTTGATTGTTATAATGGTTAGAAAGTAGCAGTAGTATTTATCTGAAAAACATACAACTCACTTTGCAAATATCAGATCTAATTCCATACACAAATGATGGTTTATTGAATTTGAAACTTTTCCATCTCCATCTTTGATTTTCTCAAAACTTTTCTTCAAGCAATCACCACACTTCTCCTTCAACCTTTTCGCTTATACAGTCAATAAAACTTACTGTTCTTCCAACATCTACTTCACCCATGCATTCTCATACCTAATGTTTTGGTTCCCTTAATACTTTTCTCTGTTAGGTTAACTTATCTTTTTTCGCTTAATCTCCTTTGTAGATATTAGGGTTAGGTCAGATTCATTGAATCTACCATCTTCATGTTCTTCATCTCTTCTTCTAGAATCATCTCAAATCTCATAAAGATTTACAATAAAACATTTTACAAAGCATTAAATGCTTCCATACAATCAATAAATAAAGTCAACACATTTTACAAAATCCAAGAATTCAACAATGTCGGCTCCAAATTTGAATTCTCTTCAAATATAAAAATGCTGATGCTCGATCAATACTGTGATCATCCACTTGGTCTTCATGCAAAATGCTCAGTCACTACTAAAACTGTTTCCTCGGCATATACTGTCTTCCTCGGCAATTAACTGATACTCGGTCAACACTAGATTTTTGCTTGGCATACACTAACTCAGTCGACACTAACATAACTCGGCTTAAACATGATTTCTTCATTTTTGCTTGGTTAAGCCTACCATTTTAGTCTTCAATCTTACTAAGATAAACAATACATTGTCCCATCATTGTACAACATAGTCAAGTACACTTTGTAGTATCAAGATAACTCAACCTTTCCCTAGGTGCTATTGTTACCACCCTTTCTTTCCCTTCTCACAATGGATATAGTACTTTCCTAAGTAGCAATAGTCTTACTAGTTAAGGTTTGACATCAATGACAATACAACAATTGTTTCAATTGCAGTTTCCAACAATTCCTACCATTGGAAAAGAATTGTTTTACCATTGGAAGCATGTAACGTCTATTTCTCAATGATAAATAGAGGGAAGTGATTTCAATTTTTACTTTTATATTCATTTGAACATTTGAGAGCTATTCTGTGTGTTATTGTTCATAGGTTGAATTTGAGCCAAGATATTTGAACCTAGCTTTCTATCAAATTTTCATGAGTCCTAAAAAATGTATTGTGAGTTATCTATCTAGTTTGTAGTTGGATTTTTTTGATATTGCAATTGGTTGAAATGGAAAGAAGAGTTGATACACATATTTTGATGAACATTTTTGAGAAGCCTCAACCCATTTTCAAGCTTCATCTGATCAAAGTAACTAAGGTAGATATGACTGGTGCCCTATCTAAGATTCCTCCATGAGTGCTATTTATGAAAGATGTGTGGTCCTATGTTCATTTAAAGATTGAGGAACTAGGAGCTAGAGCTACCAAGAAAGAACATGAGGATATGCGTACTGATGGTGTATCGAGAGATGAATACAAGCATCTATAGGTGAAATGTTTATAGTATGCAGTGGAAATTCCCACTGAACTCCATCCTGATTGGATTCTCTATGTGCTAAGTAGAGTGCATGATCAATTTATCTGGTTGGAAAATCCTCACAAGATTTCAAAGATAATTATTCACAAAGTTACTAGATTTCGAGCGTAAGGATTAGAGTGCACATTGAGAACAGTTGCAACACATTTGGTTACCAAATTAACCAAACCCATATAAGATGAGAAAGCTACATGACTATAGATGATATTGAAGATAGATAAGTTTTTTTTGTATCTATGGTGATATCTTATCGGGTATATCAATCAAGTAGAGTTAACAGTGTGCCCAGTGGTGCTATCCATGCTGGTTATCAGATAGTTAAAGATGATTCAGTGTATGATCTATGTGAGATGCTAAGGAGTTAGTTTTTGGAAAATATGGGGATGATAAAGAAAGACAAAAGAAGTCATTAAATTATGGTGCTCTACTAGTATGTATGTTCTTCTACATCAAAAATTTCTTCCCTGGTAGAGGAAATGTTGTTTGGCCAAAGGAAAAACTAGTAGTTTCACAGATAAGTTAATTTATTAAGGAATTAGGTGATAATTTCAACAATGGTATGTGGGGTTATTAAAATATTTGCAAGCTAATATTCATAAACATGAAAGAATTACAGCTAGCATAGTAGAAAAATATAGAGACAATATATATTTTCTAGTAGATACAGATTCTTGAATTATGCTAGCGGTTAACCTAGAATCTATTGGGTTACACCTATGGGTTATGAAGTAGAAGGTGAGTTAGTGAGAATAAATGTAGATGATTTACTTCCAAAACCTTTGGATAAACAAGCATAGAGATTTGGAACATATGAAGAAGCATTTGGTAAAATCAATATACAACTGAAGAAACCAGTCATTGAAAGGAAAACTAGAAGGATGATATCTAATCTAGAATAGAAATTTGGTAGTGATGAAACATGTACATCTAATATTGCTAAAGTTGTATTTGTAGACCCATCATCCCATATTCCATCAGTATATGCAAAAGTGAAGAGCAAGAAGTGATGAAGGGTGCTCCCCTTAATACCACAAACACATAACAAAAACAGAGAAACAACAACAATATGCAATAAAAGAAAATGGGCTTCTTATTATCTCCACAAATGTGGAATTACAAACTTTCAGAATTACAATATGCAAAGCCACATGGGCATTCCCTTAAAATATTCTGTAGGACAAAGCCTCGAATCAATACCCAGATCTACTACCAGAACTGTCTCAACTGCCTAAGACAACACTACAACCTTCCTTATATAGGCAATTTTCCACTGCTTGGGAAGGTTCCAAAATTTTAGCCAACAAGGCCGACCAAACTTAGAATTATTTTATTTTACAATTTATTACATCAAAGTCGGCTCAAAATAAATTTTGAAACCCAAACATAAATTTTGAAGGAAAATCATTTTCCTCTATTTCAGGTGACCCAACTTCCGAAGACCATAAGTCATCGCCAGTTGACCCGATTGACTATTATAACCCCATTCTAGAAAGGCCACAAAGCGCTCTACAAGCTTGACTTGCTCAAGCACCTGTCACCCAAATTATCGACCTCATCTGGGGCCTCTAAAGCCTTCAAAACTGAGTTCAAAGTTTCTGTACCCTGTTGCCAATACTGAAAATCTTCAATATCTACAAAGCTAGACTTGATCTATCAATGAAACTTTACTGGTAGGTTGATATGATCAAAATGAACCTCTAGGGAAGAAATTAGAACATTTCGAGATTGGATTACCAACTTAATAAAAATAGCAAGTTTCCATAAATAACATCTCTGCACAAGATAACCCTTATTGAATATAAAAATAGAAATATTTTTGGGTGATGCAAGATTTCTCTTACACCTAGGATGCTCTTGCATCAGACACCCGAGGTAATTTGAGAAGTGACCCTGTCACGACTTAGGTGTGCAAAGGAAAACCAAGACAGTTAACCTCCTCCTTTGTTAGCCATCATGAATCTTCAACAGGTCATCCTTTCCACTTGACCAAATATTCTTCATATGTCTTGTTCCTTGTGCTTCTACCAACATGACTATCCAGTATGTCTTCAATCTCCTTGTTATTTGAACTGGTTGCTAGAATACTCCACTGTGCTGCTGTAACCTCATTTGCAACACCTCCTTCATGATACTCTGTCAGATCTGAAACATTAAATACTAGTAAAATATTTATCTCAGTAGGCAACTCAACCTCATATGCATTTCCTGAATCATGCTTCTTCAGTATCCTACATGGTCCAAACTTTTTCATTTTCAACTTGTTATATGTACCAACCAGAAATCACTCCTTCCGCAAATGAGCCATGACTTCATCTCCAACCTAAAACTCCTTAGGCCTCCTTTTCTCATCTTCCTTAGCCTTATATTGTGCATTCATCTTGGTAATATGCTTCCTCACCTCCTCATGGATGTTCTTCAAATGTTCTGCAAAATCCTCAGCTTCAACACTACTTATTTCTCCTTTATCTATCTTTCTCAACTCATATGCATTTATGGGACTACTCCCATACACAATCTGGAATGGTGATTTACCAGTGCTCCTATTGAAAGAATTATTGTATGCAAATTTTGCCTGTGGTAAAATCAAATCCCATCCTGTTGGCTTATCTCCAACCAAACATCTTAGCAAATTTCCCAAACTCCTATTCACCACCTCTATCTGTCCATCAGTCTGTGGATGATGTGATGAACTGAACTTTAAATTTGTTTTCAACTTCTTCCACAATGTATGCCTAAATATCCAATGAACTTAGTGTCCCTATCTGAAACTATACTCTTTGGCAAACCATGTAGTCTCACCACTTCTCTGAAAAATAATTCTGCTACATGAACAATATCATTAGTCTTCTTGTAGGGAATAAAATGTGCCATCTTTGAAAATCTGTCAACTACCACAAAAATTGAATCATGTCCCTGCTGTGTCCTTGGTAAACCAAGAACAAAGTCCATACTGATATCCTCCCAAGGCTTCTCTAGTATAGGTAATGGTTGATACAACCTAGTATTCTGCTTCACTCCTTTCCCCATCTGACATACTCTGCAACTCTGTACAAACTTCTTGACATCTTGCTACAACTGTGGCCAATAATAATTCTCACTAACTAAAGCAAGGGTTTTATCATGACCAAAATGTCCAACCAATCCTCTGCTATGCTTCTCCTTGATGAGATTCTCCCTCATAGAACTTCTTGGAATGCACAACTGACTCCCTCTGAATAGCATATCATCTTGAATGATGAAATCCAACCACTTCATCCTATCTAGAGTAACAGGTTCTATACAAGCTTTCCAAGCTTCACCAAAATCAGGATCCTCTGGATATAAATTCTTGAGTTCCTTGAACCCAACCACCTCAATCTACATCTCTATCAGCAATAGTTGCCTTTTGCTAAGTGCATCTACAACCCTATTAGACTTTCCACTTCTATGTTTCAAAACAAATGTATAACTCTGCAAAAACTCAACCCATTTCAAATACCTTTGATTCAACTTTCCTTGACTATTGAAATATTGCAAAGCTTGATGATCAGTATACAAAACAAACTCCTTAGGAAGCAGATAGTGCCTCCACTTATTCAATGCCTAAACTATATCATAAAATTCCTGATCATAAACATAATATTTCCTCTTGGCATCATTTAAATTCTCACTGAAATAAGCAATAGGTTTACCTTCCTGGCTCATAACAGCTCCTATTGCAATACCACTAGCATCACAGTCTACTTGAAACACCTTATTAAAATTTGGAAGTGCTAAAATAGGTTGTTCTGTAACTTTTTGTTTCAATAGTTTAAAACTCTTATCTGCCCCATTAGTCCACTTGAACTCTTTTCTATCCCCTCTCATTGTTTTAGTCAAGGGTCCACAAATACTGCTAAAATTTCTGATAAAATTTCTGTAAAAGCTAGCCAAACCATGAAAAGATCTTACCTCAGTAGCACTCTTTGGAGTAGGCCATTCAAGGATAGCCTGTACTTTCTTTGGGTCCATTTTTAGACCTTCTGCTGAAACTATAAATCCCAAATACACTAACTCCAAAAAATTGCACTTCAAATTTATCAACAATTTCTCTTCTCGCAGCTTCTCAAACACCATATGAATATGCATCATATGCTCTTCCAATGTCTTACTAAAGATCAAAATATCATCTAGGTACACAATGACAAACTTACCCAGAAATTATTTCAGAACCTCGTTCATGAGCTGCATGAAAGTGCTTGGTGCATTGGTTAGCCCAAAAGGCATGACTAACCACTCATACAGTCCTTCCTTTATCTTGAAGGCAATCTTCCATTCATCTCCTTCTTTGATTTGAATCTGGTGATATCCACTCTTCAAATCTATCTTTGAAAAATACATAGCTCCACTCAAACAATCCATAATATCATCCATTCGTGGCAATGGAAACCTATACTTGATTGTGATCTTGTTTATTGCTCTGGAATCTATACACATCCTTCATTCTCCATTTTTCTTTGGTGCTAATACCGCTGGTACATCACAAGGACTCAGACTCTCTCGAATCAACCCCTTCTACAATAAATCATGTACTTGTCTGTTCAACTCTTCACTTTCTGTTGGTGTCATTCTGTGTGCTACCTTGTTTGGCAAAATGGGTCCTGGAATCAAATCCATCTGATGACTGATCTTCCTTACCGGTGGTAATCCATCAGGTACATTATCAGATACAATATCCTGAAACTCATTCAACAAATCTACAACCTCTACAGGTACATCCTCTACTTCCTCTTTAACATCTTTTGGAATTAAAGAAAAACACACATGCTCATGCCTCATACCATCTATGAATTTTCTTCCATCAACAAAAGTTATTCTTTCATTTACACATACCTTTTCTTCAGTCTCCTTCAATGGCTTTAGCTTATGTCACACTCCATCCTTTGTTAGGGAATAGGTATTTGCACGACCATCGTGTACAACACATCTGTCAAACTGCCATGGCCTACCCAACAACATGTGACATGCATCCATAGGTATGATATCACATAGTACCTCATCATGGTACCTGCCAATCTTGAACTTTACTAGGCACTGTTCACTGACCATGACCTTGTGGTCATCCTGTACCCAGGCAATCCAATATGGATGTTGGTGTTTTTATCTCTTGAGCTTCAACTTTGTCACCATCTCTTCTGACACCAAATTGTCAGTGCTTCCACTATCAATAATCACATCACAACATTTACCCTCACACTTGCTTCTAGTGCGAAACAGGCTCCTCCTAAATGCTTGGCCTCAACCCATTAAGGTAACGAGCAACTTTCTCCTTATCAGCTTCTGCATGGCCTGTTCTGATGAGGATTCGATAGAACTCCTTTGTATACTCCTGAACAGATCATCCCTCTTGCTTCAAACTTTGCATTTTCTTCAGTAGGTCAAGTTCATAATCAACAGGGATGAACTGTCGCTTCAATTTATCCACCATCCAATCCCATCTTGTGATTTTATCTTTCCCTCTTCTATTTCACTCCAATTGAATGTCTTGCCACTAGATCTTTGCATGACCTTTCAGTTTGGCCTTCGCAAATTTGACCCTATCAGGATCCTCAATATCTTCACACTCAGAATATTCTTCACATTCATTGATCCAGTCGATCAACTCCTTTGGGTTAAGATTTCTTGAAAATGCAGGAATCTCAATCTTAGGTCTTTTCTCGATCTTGGAAATGGCCTGAAAAAATCTTTTTTCCTCCCGGTTCATAATTTTGACTTCTCCTTCTTGATCTTCTTCTTCGGCTTCATCCTCATCCTCAATTTCATCTCTAACATTAAGATTCATTCCTTAGTGAATCTCTTCTTGAAATGCTCGCACTTGTCTCTGGAGTGCTCTAACCTCAGGTGTTACAACACCAACTCTTCCGCCACGTTCCCTTCATGGAGGCATTTTTGTGATGTGCGTTAAAACCCTAACCACAGTCCTGGTGCAAACTACCTCATAGTCGGTGATCTATTTACACACTCAAGAAATCCTGCTCTGATACCACTTGATGAAGGTTGCTCCCAATAATACCACAAAAACATAACAGAAACAAAGAAACAACAACAATATGCAAGAACAAAAAATGGGCTTCTTATTATCTCCACAAATGTGGAATTACAAACTTTCAAAATTACAATATGCAAAACTACATGGGTATTCCCTTACAATATTCTGTAGGAAAAAGCCTCGAATCAATACCCAGATCTACTACCAGAACTGTCTCGACTGCCTAAGACAACACTACAACCTTCCTTATATAGGCAATTTTCCATCACTTGGGAAGGTTCTAGAATTTTAGCCAACAAGGCCGACCAAACTTAGAATTATTTTATTTTACAATTTATTACATCAAAGTCGGTTCAAACTAAATTTTGAAACCCAAATAGAAATTTTGAAGGAAAATCATTTTCCGCTATTTCAGGTGACCCAACTTTTGAAGACCATAAGTCATCGCCAGTTGACCCGATTGACTATTATAACCCCATTCTAGAAAGGCCACAAAGCGCTCTACAAGCTTGACTTGCTCAAGCACCTGTCACCCAAATTATCGACCTCATCTGGGGCCTCTAAAGCCTTCAAAATTGAGTTCAAAGTTTCTGTACCCTGTTGCCAATACCAAAAATCTTCAATTTCTACAAAGCTAGATTTGAGCTATCAATGAAACTTTACTGGCATGTTGATATGACCAAAATGAACCTCCAGGGAAGAAATCAGAACATTTCGAGATCGGATTACCAACTTACTAAAAATAGCAAGTTTCCATAAATAACAGCTCTACACAAGATAGCCCTTATTGAATACAAAAACAAAAATATTTTTGGGTGATGCAAGGTTTCTCTTACACCCAGGATGCTCTTGCATCAAGAAGAGTAAGCCTACAGTAAAGGAAGTTAAAATTAAGATGGAACCAATAAAGAAGATATAGAAGAGGAAGAGGAAATCCACAAATGAGAAGAATGATTAGAAGGATACTATAGAAGATGAAGATGTCTAGAATGAATCAGATAAGGATGCAAAAGAGTTAAAAGAAAGTGGTAAGAAGAAAGCCCCTAGTGTTGATTTCATTGCCAAAGACATAATGGAGAATGAAAGAATGGAAAGAGTTGGTAGAAGATATGGATTCCTAAATGATGAAGACAAGAAGAAGATAGAAGATGCTATCATATATAACCTATTTTTTTTTGTATGAATCTTAGTGAGCTTTATCAAATCTTAACTAAATATATTTATCATCTAATCCATGCTAGATGGAAAGATGCACTAAAACTAGATAGATAAATTATGGAGAGATCACTTAGTCAAGTGAAACTTGAGATGAATAATGTAGATGTATAGATAATGGTTGAAGCCTACATACATGACTTCAAAATAAAAAATAGAGTAGAAAAAATACATGTTGGTAATAAAAAATTATGTACAATGAAATTGTGGAGATATGGACAAAAAAGATGCATGAAGTAGAACAAGAACAAAAGGAAGAAAAAGTTATTGATGAGAAAAAAAAAGGTAAAGAACCTGTGATTGAGAACATTGGTGATACATTTACACATGAAGATATAATAGGTGATTTTATTGATGATATTACTGAAGGATTGGAGAACATTGAAGAACACAATATTGAATTAACACAAACTGGTGGAGTAGAAGTAGAAGCATAACAAATCAATGAAGATGAGGTTATAATAGAAGACATAACAAGGAAAGAGAAATCTCCCTCATCATCCCCTATGGAGCATTTAGTAAAATTGATTTTTGAGAGGATAGAAGAAAAAGTGGTAGAAAGTCAGAAAGAGGTTAAACAATAATATGATGTAAAAATGAAATTGATTCTTGGAGAGTCAAGTGTGAAGAAGAAGCATAAAATAGTGCCAGTAGAAGAAGAATTAAAAGAAGAGGAATACATTTTCACCACACTAGTAGATATATCAAAATTGAAACCTAATGAATTGATGAAGTATTCAACACAGTTGATGAAGAAAGCTGAGAGAGATAAGATGAGATCGAAGAGGAAGAAAGCTAGAGTAATGAGACAAGCCAGAGATATCCAAGTTGATTTAGTACCCGAGGTTGTATATGATGATGATGATTTTGTTATAGATCAAATAGACACATTGATAAAGGCTATTTTAGATCAAGGCCCAAATTTGGAGTCTACAACAATAAAATTGGCAGAAGAGAAATAAGACAAGAAGATGATAGGTAAACTAACAGAGAAGATTATTGAAGATAGGAACAAATTGATAGATCTGGTAAAATAAGTCAAGACTTCATTGGCTAAGGAAGGAAAACTATTCACTAAAGTATCAAACTATTCAAAGTTGGTAAAAGACTTGGAGCATAAAAGAATTGAAGTTCAAAAGGAGCTAGAGAGCTTAACAAGTTAGCTTGATCCTATTACAAGCTCAGTTACTAGTTATAATAGTCAAGTGAAGCAATTATCTCACAAAGTGAAGTAGATTCAACATGAACAAGACAACAAGATGATCAATCTAATTGAGCTACAATCATTTTTATTGCCTATAATGAGGTCATATAGTAGAACATGAAGAAGGGATTCTCTCCTTACAAGACATGAGGAATCTAGACAGTATGGAAGAGCTAGCTTCTAGCTTACTTGAAAAAATTATTTCTTTGGATCAGATGAAGTCAGGGGAGACATCCTTGTAATACCCCAAAAATGGGCTATAAGTTCATTAACCTCCTACATCGACAAATCGAACAAAATCGACATCAAAGTCCTAACCTAAGGCACATCTAACATCATCGAATCATAATTGATTATCTTAAATTCTGCATTGGAGAATATTCCTAGTAATATTCCTAATTATCTTAATTATCTTTAATTTAATGATTATTTGGCGATAAATCACATTTATCCTAAGTTTGATTAATTGAATATTTTTATATTTAATTAATTAGATTTAATATTTTCCACTTAATTGTGTAATTAAATTTAATTCTATCTATTATTAATTGTATTATTTAATTTTGACAATAAATCAAAATTCCTATCTTTAATTGATTAAATTCTTATTTAATTAATTAAAGCATGTTGTCATTATTTAATAATATAATTTTTAATAAAAGTTTGGTAAAATAGTTAATTAACCCATAAATTAATTATTTTATTTCAAAAATCAGTTGAGTTGAGGATAAATCACTTTATTTATTTATTTAATTCTTAATTATTATGCATATTCAAAAGAAACAGTTAAACTCCAAATTAGAAAATCAATGCAAGTTATTGACTTTTTGGAACTAAACATCCTTTTGGAGTTCCAAAAGTTGATCTAAACTCTAATTTGAGTTAAAAAGCTATTTTTGCATGTTTTTGCATGATTTTGAGAATTAACTATCTTTCATGATCAGATAACTCAAAAATCAAGATGAGTTAATTTGAGTGATTTATGGCTTTTATTCATGCACCTCCCAAGCCCTAGATTTCTATAAATTAAAGGCTTCAGCTCTTCGCAAATCATCTCATATTTTGCACAATCACGCTGGAGAATTGGAATTGAAGAATCAAAGCTCTTGCGAATCGACATCTTTGTGAGATCAATCTTATTTTTGCATTCATATTTCATATCATTGTTAGATTAGCATAGCATATCAGTTTTCAATAGCATAGATTTCATATCAGTTTTTATCATTCTTATTGCATAGAAAAATCCAAAAAATATAGATTAATTGCATTCAATTTCATATCCATCTTTTGCATTCAAATCCTTCATTTAGGTGTCGTCTAGGTCACTGATCTCAATTACAATCTGAGAACATTAATCTTGCACCTATTAGAAGGCAGTAAATCGCTTGGTTAGTTTAGTTTTCAATTTTGCACGATTTCAATTTTTGCTAACCTCTAATGTTTTACTGAGTGTTGTGTCTATAGATCAGGTACAATTTTCACACACACATTTCTGGCGCCCACCGTGGGGCAACCCACCTTTGCATGTTGGTTTTGATTTTTTTTGGGAGCTAAAACCCTAAAGTTTCAAAGATTTAATTTTATCTCCCAAACAGCTTGGAATTTTGGTCTGAAATTTTTTTTGCAAGTTGGTGACATGTCATCGAAGCTACAGTAAAAAATTTAAAATTTTCTGAGATGTTTTGAATTTTTAATAATTTTTTCTTGAAATTCCAAAAAAAATTAATATCTGACGCAAATCAGCATATTTTTTAGAAATTTTTATATTTTCAGAAATCTATTTAAATTTTACAAGGGGTCATTTCTTTGTGTTTTAAATTTGGACATGATATTATAGCTCAAATAGTCAATTTACAAAAACTGGTCTGTTTTGATAAAATGGGTCTCTAGGGCACAAATGAAGAGATTTTTCTAAAATTTTTGCATTTTTGGAAAGCTCTCTATTTTTTAACAAGGGTCTCTATTCTGAATTTCTATTTTTGTGGCAAAAATCATATCAAAAAAATTAGATCTTGTTGACTAGGTCAAATGCAGCAAAAAAAATAAAGTTTTGTGATGGGTATGCACTTATTTTTTTACATGGTTCAATGAATGATATGAGTTGTCATTTGGGTTGATTGCTGGTTATTATTACTGATAATAATTGATTTTTAGAGCTAACCCTATAGTTTTCATAAGTTGAATATATTTTGCATATCTTGTTTGCTTGTTTGCTTGTTGGAGAGTTCGTCACTTGCTTGCATGGAAAAGCTCAACAAAAATTGCTAAAAATCAAGTAAAATCTACTAAGCGCGTTGCAAGGATCCCATGTATTCTTCTTCATCTAATAATATTTTGATTTGGGACTTAAAATAAATCTCTTATGTGTCAAGCTTGTGTGCATCTTTTCATGCTTTTGATCTATTTCTACACACTTGCATAATTGATACTAGGTTGTGAACCCTTAAGGATTCATTAAGTAGTCTTAGAATACTTGTGATTGATCTTGATTTCTATCTTGGGTTATTGGACTCGCTAATCCGCCGACCCCTCATTTCCGCCCCGTGGTTGCAATCTCAGCGCCATAAAGGGGAGGGGTCAACAGGACAGAAGCGTTAAATGTTCCACTTGGCAACCCTTTTGTGCTTTTAGGAACTCACTTGTTTTCTAAGTTGGGGACTCATTTTTAGCTTGTGTGAGGTGTTAAGTGTTCCACCTTGTGGACTCATCTCATATTCACTTTAAGCGTTAAGTGTTCCTCTTTCTACTTTTTTGGGTATTTTTGGTAGATTTACTTTCGGGAATATATCTGTGCTCACATAGTAATTAGGCCCTATGAACACTATTCGTGATTCTTGAAAGATTGGATTCCCAGCGAAATCCTTCTTGACAATAGAATCTTTGTAGGTAGGGAGGATACTTAGTGTGATTCACATTCAACTTGGTTAGTGCATCCTCTCTTATTGATCGACACATTCTCTCTCCGAAGAGGTTGATAGATCACATCGGGTTGATATCACGAGCTTTGGTGAATCAAAATTGGTTAGTGTGTCTCCTCTTATTGATTGATACATTCTCTCCCCGGAGAGGTTGATAGATCACGTGGAGTTGATATCATAGACCTTGGTGGAACAAAACTTTGTCTTAGCGTGTCGGATTAATCTGCTTGTTTTGTTTGGGTTAAAAGTGAAGAGGTGTCAAAACCTTGAATCTGGAGCCAAGTCCCCTTGTGGTATAAATCTGTGAGTCATCTTTAGAGAGGGTTAACCGTAGCAGACAATCCCTTCACAGGGCAAACTGCGTTGACGAAACCTCAAGCGGTCATAGCCATTTTCGTCGTGGTAGTGACAGCTGCTATATAAATGTCCTTGTGGAAGAAATCTCCACGGGTATGGTTCATTGTTGGGTTGTCAGATCTCCCTAGCAGCTCTTGAAGAGTAAGTTCTCGGACTGTGTCAAAACCCTGGTGCGCCGGGATTGGAGTTCACCCCTTTGAATCATAAAAGTTGCAGAGTCAAACCATTACTAAAAACCCTAGAGAGGCCAATTTTTCACTTTCAGGTAAATGTGCGTTATTGCAAAACTTTTTCAGAACATACACAATTAGTACTCTCAGGGATTAGCACAATTTGGTCACTTGATTGTTCATGCGCAAGGTTGCTTTTTCCCTTGTTCATTGTTTTCAGACATGCTTGGAATCACTTGCTTGCTGTTCTACGTGCTTATTTATCTACTTGGCTATTAAAAATGATCAAATCTGGTATAACCTTCAAAATCTGGATAGTACAATTTGCAAACAATCCAAAACTGAAAACCTTAAATTTTGCAAAAATTGACGTAAAGTTCTTTCTGGAGTCAAAAGTCATTTCAAGAAGTCAAAAGTCGTACGAGTTTTGTCAAGTGTCATTTCAGTATTACCCAACTATCGTATGAGTTTAGCAACTGTCATTTCATAGACTACCCAGTGTCGTACGAGTCTGCAGAGTGTCGTTTGGAAAAATTTGAGAGAGTTGTCAGAAATTGTCAAATTCCAAGATATCCAATGTTTCCAGCCTAGTTCCAGAATCTGTCAAAAATATCATTGTGTCAGGAACAGAGCAGTAGCTATTGAGCATTCTACCATTTTCCGAGTTTGATCTTTTGAATCTGATCTAGTCTTCTGTTTGATCAATTTGAGTCCTTTTTATCTCGTGTCAAAACCTTGTCATAACTATCAATCTTTAATCAATCAATCTTCAAAAATAGACTATGTGTTGAGAACTCGTGTCCGCTATCTTTTGGGCGATCTATCCCATACATCCAGGGCACAGTTTACTTCACCCACATCTCATTAGATCTTCAAAACTATCATAATCTTGACAAGGTTGCGTCATCTGATTTTCTCGAATCAAATTGTTCTTCAGTTGTCTTCATCCTTTTCTTCTGTTTCATTCAAAGTTAATGGTGGAGACCAGAGCTTCTTCACACAAGAAATCAGAAGAAACATCTCAGAACTTACTTTTGACCAATACCCGAGGTCCAACTCTTGAACAACTCATCAAGTCAAGTATCTACGAAGACGATGGTCTCGGTAACTTTTGATTAAAAACTGATTACATACCTCCTCTATCAACTCACAGAGGTAATCAACAAACTCCTCCTCAATCTATTCTAGGGAGCCCAAAAACTCCTACCATGTCTCAAGCAGGGACAAACCATGGTTCTCTAGGAGGAGGATCCCAGGGACACCATTCTCAACATAATGCTGACCAAGACCCTACACCCTCTGAAATCCATCGGTGTCAGAATGATGATGAATTCAAAAGAATGATGAGGCATTTCTTGAAAATGGATAGAGAGGCATACTTTTTGCAATTAGCCCAAGAAGGAGCTAAACTTCCTCCTCACTTCAATGTCGAAGATATCATCACGCATGAGGAAGAAACTCCGATGACAGCCATAATGAACCAGGTGCACGCTATGCAGGTCAAAATGAATAAAATTGAGAAAGAGAAGGAACCCAAGGAATTCTCCATGGAGGCCCTTTGTCCTTTCCCTTTTGACAAAGACTTGTATATGCCTCCATTCCCAAAAAGAGTGGAGATACCAAAGTATGACAAATACGACAGACACTCTGATCCTCAAGATCATGTCAGAGAGTTCTGTACGCAATCCATGGAATTCATGCATGAACCGACTTATCTAATGCATCTTTTTCCTAGATCCTTGGGAGGAGCATCCATTCAGTGGTTTTCAAGATTACCTTCTACGATCAAAATTTTTGAGGAATTGATTAAATTGTTTTATCAACAATATTCCTACAATATTCAACATCCGATTACCATGATCGATATCTGTAACCTCAAGCAATATCCAGGGGAATCATTCCTAACTTTCCTCAAGAGGTGGCGAAAGAAGTTTTCTCTATATGCTAGACCAATTCCCGAAATGGAGAAACTTGAAATCTTTATCAATAACCTTGTTCTAGAGCTCAACTATCCATTACAAATGCAAGATCATGTATCTTTTGATAAAATGGTGGATAATGCAATCAAGATTGAGAAAGTACTTGTCAAGAAAGGAGAAATCACACTTCAAAAGGACAAGTCTGAATCTGGATCTAGCTCAAAAGATAAAAACAAGAGCTAGAATAGAAACAAAGGTATCATCTCTGATGGTGTTGTTGACACTATCCACACCCCATCAAAGGCACCGGCCTACAATCTCACCCTTGCCACCAAAGCCATTGAAGCTTCAGAGCAAAAATCTGCTGAACCATCTCCAAAGAAGCCATTCAAACGATGGGATAATAAATGAAAGTTTACTCCCCTGGGAGAATCTTTGGAATCTGCTCTGAGGACCCTGATAGCTGATAACATGATCTCTTTACCACCAATCCAAAAACCTGATCCGGATCCAAAACCATCTTGGTGGAAAGATAATGAATTCTGTGCTTTCCATCGGACTAAGGGCCACAGAACTAATGGATGCTTCCATTTAAAGCATACCATTCAAGACTTGATAGATCAAGGGGACATCACAATCGATAATCCTACCAGCAATAATGATCACATAGCATTTACAGAACCTTTTCCACAACATGGCAAGGGAGTTTCCACTTCTCAGCCTAACATGGGGGCAAAAGTCAACTATGCCTACCCTGGAAATGATGCTGTCATCAATATGGTGGAACCATGCCTCTTTGAGAGCTGTAATGTCATCATGATTGTACGAAGAGATAGAAATCATTCCTTAGCTAATGCAGTTACCAGATCACAAGCTCAGACGCATCTGAAAGGACAAACACCAAATTCATCTGATGTCCCTAAGATACCTTTCAATCTCACATCTGCTTCTAAACAGAAGGTTGCCTCGAAATCTTCCAATCCAAAGGATACCAGACCTACATCTTACAGCATTGTACAACAACTTCAGCATACCAATGCCAAAATCTCTATGTTTGAGTTACTTCGAATATCTCCAGCTCACAGAGATATCCTAGACAAAGCTTTGCTCGGCTCTAATGTTTTTGATGATCTAGATCTAGATAGGTTCCAGACTATGGTTGGTCATCTAACATCTCCGCAATATATCTCCTTTTCAGAAGAGGATGACAACTCCCTAAGTCACCCACATAATCAGCCCTTGCACATAGAAGTCTTGATCCAGAACTGTCGAGTCAAACGTGTGTTGATAGATGGGGGCACAGGCCTCAACATTTGTTCTTACAACTTAATCACACAGTTGGGATTCTCAGAGATGGCTATTGATCCTCGAAAGAAGATCACCATAAAAGCCTATGATGAACAAGAAAGAGCTTCTAAAGGCACCATTGTCTTGCCCATCCGGGTGGGTCCAGTCATCAAAGATACAACATGTCAGGTGCTCGATCTACCATTGGCTTACAATATCCTTCTAGGGAGACCCTGGATACATGAAATGCAAGCTATTCCTTCGACATACCATCAATGCTTGAAATTTCCCTATGAAGGAGTGGAGGTTACTATCCCAGCTGATCTAAGTACAACTTGCAATACATTGAAGGAAAGTGCCGATAAACTTGTTCCCAATAACAAAGAATCTTCCATCAAGCAACAAAATGTGGCTTCCACATCTAAGATGGACGACATTGCTAAAGAGATCAATATCAAAGAAAATTGGATGGGAGAATACACTATAGAGCCAGTCTTGTCTCTGACATCTCTCCCAGTCTCACCTAAGTCATATGGCCAATCCTTGAAGTAGTCTAAATCAGAACCTAAGGAACCTATGGAAGCATACAAAAGACATTTTGTGGTGGAGCAAGTATCCAAACAAGAATTTGAAGAAGATGAAGCTGTGCTTGCATGGCTATACAAAGATGATTCTGAATCCAAAATTGTTCAACCTAGTGAATCTATAGCACCTACAATCCCTTCTAATTCATATGGTCCAGGAAACAAATTGATAGCCAAGATGGGATATTCCGGTCAAGGACCTCTAGGAATTAGGGGAAAGGGTCTCGTGACCCCCATTTCACACATTGGTTGAGCCAAAAAAGATACTGGTGGCATAGGGTTTAAGAAGAAACCCTATCATCTCAAAGGTGGTTGTTCTCATGTCATAGAACAAATTGCACCAGGAGAACCCCTTCTTAAGAAAGAAGACATAGAACCCTCTGATGATGATTCAGATAGCTCTGAACTTATCCCCTATGAAAAATTGCCTAAAGAGATCAAAGATCTTCTTGATGATACAGATGATCCTATCAGAAGAATTAATGTAGTAGAAACACAAGAACCTACTGTAGCACAAGAGATGGTTGTACCATAAGAACCAGCCAATCTCGAAGGCAATCAAACTGATCAAGCAGTAGGGGGTAGTTATTCTGACACTGATTCCCATGAATATGAATTCAAGTCAGAGACTGAGGGTAATCCTTCTTGGGGTATTCATCCTGATTTCACGCACTTTCTAAGATTTCCTAGAGATTCTGAATTAGAAGATGAGTCAAATGATTATGAATGGGGTGCCATTCCAGAAGAAGATGAGCTTATAACAGAGAAATCTATTGATGTTATTCACCAATATGTCTCTCAACCCAACGTAGGTCTAGAGCAAAACAATGAACTTAACATGTCTGATCCACCTATGGCTGAAGAGGACTCCCATGATGATGTTGAGCCTATTCATGAATTGAACATTCTGAGCTGTAATATCACCTTTGAACTTGAGCGTCAGGTTAGGACCAATGATGACATATCCACATCCATGAACACCATATCCCAAGCCTTTCCCACTTTGACTATCCAACGCCCTGATCTTATCGACCAAACTTCCACAAACCCAAACCATGGTATGTATACCTTCCCAAATGACTATGCCCTTGCCTGCTACCTCAATGCAGTTGAGCCTATGAGTACTTCCATCAATGAACCGAGCGTTAGCATGACCGAGTCGGACATCAAATATCTTAGTCAGAAAAACAAGAGTAAAAAGAAAAAGAAAAAGAGTTCTGAGGGTGAAAACCACTTTGTGGCAGTCTCAGAACTGATAAAAGTAAAAAGAAAAGACGTATCTGAAGGTGAAAACCTCTCCGAGGCACCTAAGGATGAGATATTTGATGTCCTTCTGAGTCATTTACAGGATAGATCTCCAGTTCTGATTGAGCCAACTCAATCCATCAATTTGGGTACAACAGAGGAACCACAATTGGTACATGTCGCACAATCTCTATTAGACGAAGAGAAACAAAACTTCACTACCTTCTTATCAGAGAAAAAGATCAACTTTGCATGGAAATATTCAGATATGCCAGGATTGGATCCCAATCTCATTATGCACCATCTATCCATTGCTCCCGGAGTAAAACCAATCAAACAGAAATTGAGAAAGATGCATCCTCATGTCGCACTCTTAGTCAAAGCAGAACTAGAAAAACTCCTAAAAGCTGGATTCATCCGTGTCATAGACTATGCTGAGTGGATTTCCAACATTGTACCTATTTCCAAAGCAAATGGTTCAATCAGAGTATGCACAGACTTTAGAGACGTGAACAGAGCATGCCCTAAGGATGATTTTCCACTGCCTAACATTGATATGATAGTGGACATGACTACGGGCTATGAAATGTATTCCTTAATGGATGGCTTTTCTGGATACAACCAAATCAAAATTGCTCCAGAAGATCAAGAGAAAACAACTTTCACATGTGCGTGGGGAACTTTCTGTTGGAATGTTATGCCATTCGGACTCAAAAATGCTGGAGCTACATATCAAAGAGCAATGACATCTATTTTTCATGATATGATGCATAGAACAATGGAGGATTATGTAGATGATACCTTGGAAAAATCCATGATTAGAACTAAACATCTAACAGACTTGAGCATGATCCTCGACAGAATGGAAAAATTTAGTCTTCGACTAAATCGTAAAAAGTGTGCTTTTGGAGTCACTTCTGGAAAGCTCCTAGGATACATCGTCTCCAAGAAAGGCATTGAAGTTGATCCAGCTAAGGTCAAGGCTATAATAGAGATGCAACCTCCCACAAATATCAGTCAAATGAGGATGTTGCAAGGCAGAGTTCAATCTATCAGAAGATTCATATCACAGCTAGCGGACATCTCGCAGCCTTTTACAAAAACATTACATAAAGGTGTGACCTTTGCATGGAATGAAGAATGCGAGAACAACTTTAAAAATATCAAGAAGTATCTATCAAATCCACCTATATTGATGCCTCCTATTCATGGGAAGCCATTAATATTATATGTCTCCGCAACAGATACATCACTGGGGGCATTACTAGCACAGCATGATGAGAACAAGAAAGAAAGAGCCATCTACTATATCAGCCGAACTTTAGTGGCATATGAGAAGAACTACTCAATGATCAAGAAGGCATGTCTAGCTATGATCTTTGCATCATAGAAATTGAGACACTACATGTTAGCTCATACCACTCATTTGGTAGCTAAAATTGATCCACTAAAATATCTCCTAAGCAAAGCTGCCCTCACAGGTAGACTAGCTAAATGGGTCATGCTCTTGAGCAAATTTGACATTGAATATGTTGAAAGAAAAGCTATCAAAGGACAAGTCATCACTGATCAATTAGCTGAAGCACCACTGTTTGATGATACACCCATGCAAATGAAATTTCCCGATTCCTCTATCATGCACCTCTCTTCTAGAGCATGGCAGTTATTCTTTGATGGCTCCTACACACAGAATGGATTCGGAGTAGGCATATTGTTCATTACTCCTCAAGGATACTCGATACCCAAAGCATTCAGATTAAAGTTTCCTTGCACGAACAATATTGCTGAATATGAGGCACTTCTCAATGGTATGAAAATGGCAATACAGTGGAGAGTTACAGAGATGCACATTCATGGAGACTCACAATTGGTCATCCACCAGGTCAATGATGTGTACCAAACCAAAGATGAAAATCTCATTCCTTACAAGAGAATGGTCGATGATTTAAAGAAATACTTCATCTCTATCACATTTGAGCAAATACTCAGAACGGAGAATAAGGTTGCTGATGTAATGGCAACATTATCTACTCTTTTACAACAGCCTGAACATGAACTACGCTACGAGTTCCTGGTGGAAGCCCTATCCTACCCTGCATATGACTCCCCTGAAACCCGCATGATTTGCACTGTTGTAGGTTATGACTCATCTCGCTACAAAAATTTGTTCTCCTATCTCCACGACCAACTCATCCCTGACTCCTTTAACCGTTTTGAGAAATGAAACCTTATCCGATCCGCATCCTGATATGTCATCATTGGTAATGATCTGTACAAACGAGGTCTAGATGGTACACTGCTTAGATGTTTAGAACGGGAAGAGTCTCAACGTGCATTAGAGGAAGTCCACGAGGGTATATGTGGGTCATACTCGAATGGGTTAATGTTAGCTCAAAAACTTATTAGGGCTGGGTATTATTGGCCTGAAATGGAAAAAGAAGCTATTAAATTTGCTAAAAACTGTCAACAGTGTCAAGTACATGGCAACTTGATTCATGCTCCAGGGAGAGATCTGATTCCCTTTACTACACAATGGCCTTTTCAACAATGGGCATTTGATCTCATAGGTGCTATCCATCTGCACTCTTCTAATGGACATACCCATATAATCACAGCTACAAATTATTTTACAAAATGGGTAGAAGCAGTTCCTCTAACACAAGCAACGGGGAAACAGATCTCTATGTTCATCCTGAACTACATCATTTTCAGATATGGGATCCCTCACTCTATAATCACAGATAACGGGGGATAATTCAAAAACAAGGACCTAGATGAATTATGTGCCAAGTTCAAAATTACTCAACATTGGTCATCTATCTACTATCCTCAAGGGAACGGACAAGCTGAGGCTTCAAACAAAAATCTCCTGAAGATCTTGCACAGAACAGTGAATAAAATAGGAAGAGACTGGCATCTGATGATCAATCTAGCTCTCTGGGCCTATAGAACTAGTATCAGAATGCCTACAGGGGCTACACCTTTCGCTTTAGTTTATGGGTCTGAAGCGGTACTGCCTATTGAGGTTGAAATCCCATCACTCAGAATCAAAATGCATGGACTTGTCACTGATGAAGACTACAGAGTGTCGAGGTTACAAGAACTTGAACTACTAGATGAGCACAGACAAGCAGCGTATGATCATCTCAGAGTGTATCAGAAAAGAATGTCTAGAGGCTACAATAAGAAAGTCAGACATAGAGAATTTCAGGTTGGCGATCTAGTGTTGAGAGAAAATCCTAAAAATCAATCACATCGAGAACGCAAGGGGAAGTTCAAACCCAACTGGTTGGGTCCCTTTGTAATCACTGCTACTTTTGGCTCTGGTGCCTATCAACTCTCAACAACTGAAGGAGAACAGCTCCGAGAACCAATCAACGTTCTCCATCTAAAGAAATTCTATGCTTAAGGCATTCAGTGCTTGGTAAATGTCCTGAAAAAAATCTTAAAAATCAGAAAAAGTCCTGAAAAAAATGAACATCTTGGTGAAAACCTAGCAATAGGCGCCTTGATGATTCGCAAAAAAATCAAAAAAATATCAAAAGTACAAAAAAATGAAAAATATCAAAAGTACAAAAAAATTGAAAAAATGAAAAATACAAAAAAATGAAAAAGAAAAAAAAGTGCCTTGGTGAAAACTTGGAAACAGGCGCCTTGGTAGCAAAAATAGAATCTCTACCAAGATGGTGAAAACCCGGCAAACGGGCACCACTTGTTCCAAAATGCTCCATCTATCAGCACAATCTTGGTCTTTCCCAGCTTTCAGTCTTGCTTTAGTTTGTACATATCTCCCGGTTTGTTTCTGCATAGCCTAGTTTCAATAAGTCGGTCTGTACACCAATCAGCTCAAGCATCTGTATCCTATCAATGTTCAAATTTGGGGGCAATCAATGTCATATCCTATGGTCTCCTATGTATCTTAGACATTTCCTATCCAGTCAGAGTCCTTTGAAGCTTCCTGTTGAGTCTGTCTGTCTGTCTCGTCTCCAGAAAGGATTTTGCATCTACAACAATCAAACATCAAAACTCAACTGAAAACAATCTATGCTTTTTACATGCTTTTATCTCCTTGTATGCTTACTGATTCGCATTGAGATTTTTGCATATTGTGTCCCTTTGAGCTCTTCGATGATGTCCTTTATAGGATTTAGAGAGTGATGACTGGGGGCATAATCTTTTCTTTGTCTTCTGCTTGTATGTGAAAATCTAACATCTTTGGAACTTCTGGATTGAAATGGTGTCCGACTGTAAGAGCCTCTATCTCAAATTGGATGGCCATGCGTACCTCGACCATTGATACCCAAAAAAAATTCAAGGACGTTTGATCTAACTATTATCTTTTTGAGTAAGTTCTTTCTCCTACTGTGGAACGCAATCTTGCCTAAGGATGTGAACGATAAAGGGTCACTACGGGTAATTCACATTGGATTTAGAATGATCTCTTGACTGTTTGATGTGTTTGCAATGCAAGGCGTACTCAGGTCATCACGACGTGTATGCTTTGATGGTTGTACAAATTGCTATATCAAAATGGACATGATATTCAGGTCATCCTGGCGTTTGTGCCTTGATGCTTATATTTAATCCAACATTTTGAAAATAAAGTCAATATTCATATATCCATGGTTGTTGTCCAGTGGGTGTTGTATTGATTCTTGCGCATGCAAATCGATATTCATATGTCTATGGTTTCATGGCTAGTGGGCATTATATTGATTTATCCGGTTACCTAAAAGTTCAATGATGATAACAAATCGACATATGATCAGTGACGAGGTCCTCGGTCTTAGGTTGCATTTCATTTTGCATTTCATTTTGCATGTTGCATGATCTCACAATGATTAAATGAACTCCAATGCTTAAATGATTCTTCAAATCGCATCTTCCAGTCTAACAAGAGTTGAATCTCACACGAAGGTTCCTCCAATGAAATAGCAAGTAGAATCCTTTTTCGGGATCAAAATTCAAATCTGAGATCATTCATATTATTAATTGCTTGCATAATCAACCTTCAATCATCACAGAAATCTAGTATTCAACTCAATTGATTATCTTACATCAAACTATTGAAATTTCAACTTGGTCAACCATGGTCAACTCATGGTCAAACCTAGTCAAATTCGGTCTCCAGGACCTCCAAAGGATGCAGAATGCATTCTCGGACGTAAATAACCACTTCTCAAATCAATTAACATGCTTCTAAACTATAACGCTGACTTTTCTTGTCAGATTTCAATTTTAATCCCGAAGGGGGCATGGTATTGGATATCATTCAAAGTCTGTAATCAAATTTGAAATCATATCTTTATGGAAATCATACCTTCCTCAGTAAACAAGATAACAATCATGTCTAGTTACTGATTCATCAAAAGTCCTCATCGCTCGGGGCAAATCTATCATCACCTGGGGCATATCAGATTCATCGATCCATATCAATCTGGTATTCTCCTAATCTTGTAAATTGTATCAGTTTTTGCAACCATCCGATCATAGTGTTCTTTCCTTGGTTCTTCGGCAACTGAAGGGTTCGGATGTGATACCTGCTAGTTCTGCTAAGACAATCGAGTCTAGAACGGGTCACTCACTTCTTATCAATCCTAAGGTTCAGAATCAGGCATTTTGACACTTTTTCGCAATCATAGGTTCATTTGCTGCTACAGTGAACATTATCTTTGGCCATTCAAGACCTATTATCTCCATCTTAATTCAATATCAATCAACTCCTATCTCAATATCTCTCAATCATTTTCTATCTTGAGATCGAGTTATCTTTTGAATCAGTTTCATATCTTTATCAAACATAGACTATCTTTGAACCACTGTGCTTCGCACAGTAATTCAAAGAGGGGCAAAATGTAATACCCCAAAAATGGGCTATAAGTTCATTAACCTCCTACATTGACAAATCGAACAAAATCGACATCAAAGTCCTAACCTAAGGCACATCTAACATCATCAAATCATAATTGATTATCTTAAATTCTGCATTGGAGAATATTCCTAGTAATATTCCTAATTATCTTAATTATCTTTAATTTAATGATTATTTGGCGATAAATCACATTTATCCTAAGTTTGATTAATTGAATATTTTTATATTTAATTAATTATATTTAATATTTGCCACTTAATTGTGTAATTAAATTTAATTCTATCTATTATTAATTGTATTATTTAATTTTGACAATAAATCAAAATTCGTATCTTTAATTGATTAAATTCTTATTTAATTAATTAAAGCATGTTGTCATTATTTAATAATATAATTTTTAATAAAAGTTTGGTAAAATAGTTAATTAACCCATAAATTAATTATTTTATTTCAAAAATTAGTTGAGTTGAGGATAAATCACTTTATTTATTTATTTAATTCTTAATTATTATGCATATTCAAAAGAAACAGTTAAACTCCAAATTAGAAAATCAATGCAAGTTATTGACTTTTTGGAACTCAACATCCTTTTGGAGTTCAAAAAGCTGATCTAAACTCTAATTTGAGTTAAAAAGCTGTTTTTGCATGTTTTTGCATGATTTTGAGAATTAACTATCTTTCATGATCAGATAACTCAAAAATCAAGATGAGTTAATTTGAGTGATTTATGGCTTTTATTCATGCACCTCCCAAGCCCTAGATTTCTATAAATTAAAAGCTTCAGCTCTTCGCAAATCATCTCATATTTTGCACAATCACGCTGGAGAATTGGAATTGAAGAATCAAAGCTCTTGCGAATCAACATCTTTGTGAGATCAATCTTATTTTTGCATTCATATTTCATATCATTGTTAGATTAGCATAGCATATCAGTTTTCAATAGCATAGATTTCATATCAGTTTTTATCATTCTTATTGCATAGAAAAATCCAAAAAATATAGATTAATTGCATTCAATTTCATATCCATCTTTTGCATTCAAATCCTTCATTTAGGTGTCGTCTAGGTCACTGATCTCAATTACAATTTGAGAACATTAATCTCGCACCTATTAGAAGGCAGTAAATCGCTTGGTTAGTTTAGTTTTCAATTTTGCACGATTTCAATTTTTGCTAACCTCTAATGTTTTACTGAGTGTTGTGTCTACAGATCAGGTACAATTTTCACACACACAATCCTTAGAGTCAACAAAGATAAAATTCAAGATAATATTTGACATGATGTAAGAAAATTGTGCATAATTGTACATATTTTAGTTTTACATATTGTACATAATTGTGCATAATTGTGCACATTATTGTCAAAGGGGGAGAATATGCCATGTAGCATAATGTATTTTCCATGAATGCCAAAGGGGGAGTTTTTTGGCATTGTGATGAGATTGGGAGATTGGTTGACATTTGTGATGTCTATTGGTTGTAGTCATAAGAAGTCATTAGTTTGGTTTTAATTGATGACAACTAATTTAGTTCAGTCATGTATCACAATTGGCAAAGTGCAAGATGCAATCAATGTGAAAGATTTGTGATTGGTGATACAGGAAATTGGTTAAGTCCAGAAGATCGATAGTCAGTGAGGTCAATAATTTGGTAGCGGTCCCAATAGATGAAGATTTATGAGGTGTGGTAAAATCTATATTATCAATATGGTTAGACTTCAGTGTGGTTCTGACCACAACTCATTTGGTTGATTTATAAGAGAGATTTTGTTGACACAATCTTTTAGACAAGTAAGAAAAATTGTGTTGTTGAGCATCAGTTGGAAGATTCTAGATTGGTAAGCGGTATAACGGTTGCGATGATATTTGGGTTATAGAATTGATGAGTTGGAATTATTGGAATTGATGCTATCGTATAAGGAAGAAGGCACTGCATTATAGAAGTCAAAATGTGCTTGACCACTTTGAAGATATTTCATGCTAATCCTATTTTGAGCCGACGTGGTCATAGGAAAATGTGTCTAACATCAAGATTATCCTTTTGGTGTGTAGATCTTATGTGGGAAATATTTGGATTTCATGTAGTCGGTTCTAGGAGTGTATATAAATGGTACTACTTATATTGTAAAGGTTGTTGTTGTATTTATGTTGTTATGGTTGATGTGAAGGTTGCGAAGAAGGTTTATAATCTCAATTAGGGTTGCAATCAAAGATATAATAGAGATAGAGTTGTGAGAAGATAAAGAGTGTAGAGAACAAATTGGATCTAATAGGAAATTAGTGCTACATATAGATCACTCACTTATTGTTCCCTAGAAGTTACAACTAGAAAATCCCTTAATAGGGTGAAATTTAACAGGTTCGTCGTTGTAAATCCCTTAACTAGGTGAGCTCTTAATAGAGTCTTGAAATCCTCTTGCAAGGTAGATCTTAGCAGATCTGATTGTATTTCTAACAAGTTACTAATCACTCCTAATAGGGTGAATCCTTAGAAAGGTTAATTGTAAGTTCCTAACATGGAAAAATCATTTACTGTAGTAGTGGGCTTGTGAGTATCACCCCCACTGTGGGTTTTCCCTCTAAGAGTTTCCATAAAAAAATAATTGTGTCATGTGTGATGATTTTGTGGATGTTTGATATTGTTTTCTTTTATTTGTTTACTTTAGTTATATGCTTTGTGCTTTGGAAGTTATTATTGAAGTTACTTAGATCGGTGGTTGGATTAGTCTATAATTTGTTTGCACTAATTCACCCCCTGTCAGTGCCTAATAATTCTAACAAGGTTTATTTGGAAAGGGATTAAAAATAAGGTTCATAAGTTTGTTCAAGAATGTCCAATTTGTCAACAAAATAAATATGAGAACACATACACTACTGGTCTATTGTAGCCCCTGCCTATTCCCAATAAAAAATTGGGAACATATTTCTATGGATTTTATCATTGGGTTTCCTACTATCCAAGGAAATAATTGTATATATATTGCAGTTGATAGGTTAACTAGAATTTCCTATTTATTTTCAATTTTAGTAGTGTTTATAGCCACACATGTGGTAGATTTATTTTTCAGGGAAATTTTTAGACTCCATGGGTTACCTTGAAATATAGTGAGTGATAGGGATATGAAGTTTATGAGTTCATTTTGGTATGAGTTGTTCAAATTGAGTGGAACAAAAATTTCTTTTAGCACTAGTTACCATCCAGAAATTGATGGTCAAACATAAATAGTTAAAGTATATCTCTAGACAAACCACCCCACCTTTGCACATCAAAGTTTCTTTTGTAGGTTAGAGTGTTCTTTCCTTCATGGGATTTATCCTTCCATGGTTGTGAACTTTTGAAGAAACATATACATTTCATTCCTATGGAACTTTGAGGAGAGCGTGAAGAGTTTCTATTGCTAGAAACTCCACCGTGCTACCACATGTCCTAGAGCTTTTGAGATGAGGTTGTTAGTACCTTGAGAGAAAGAGAATGATTGTGATACCAATTTTTTATTATCCCTAAGAACATGTCAAGTGGATTGAAGATGTCAGGTGATAGGATCTCATGGAAGCTCCTTCAATAGCTTTGGCAAAGACTTCTCAAGGTGGTGGTTATTTTGGCATGGGGTTTTTGTTAGGGAAATAATATTTTTGGTTACAATTTTTCTTTAAGATGAGACATTTTTCTCTTTTGAAGGGTTAGATTTTTACTTGTTAAGACTAATAATTTAACCAAATGAGTATTTTTTCTTCTGGTATAATTCTGGGATATGATATTTGTAGAATTTAATTTTGACTATATTCATGTTAATTATAATCTAACTTTCTTGATTGACCCTTTGAGTTTTAGGTTAATATTGAATACATTGGTGGTCTATATCAATTTGAATATTCATTATTATGTTATAAGACTCTAGCATTTCTATGTTAAAATTTCTTTTAGTGATGGACCATGTTTGAAACTAACTCTTCCTTGATTGAAAGTGATTGAGAAATGAAAGTGTTTCATGTCTGTGATGTTATCAGAGGTGAATAGATGAATAGGTGTTGTGAATGTTTCTATTGTTACTTGAATTTTATAGATGCACGCATGAAATGATATGAATATTTAGATTTGTGTCTTGGATCTTGTCTTTATGTTCTCATTTCGACTATGAAGGGATTGTGGTATACTACGCCAATTTATGGGGCAATATTTATATTCTAATGTTATGGTTTTATCTTTTCATTTGAGAAATATTGTAAGTAAGTAATGAAATGATTTGGCGCATCGCCCATAGCTTAGGTTTATTTTTAGTTTCTTCTCTTTCCATCCCTCCTATTCATGGAGACCTGGCTCCTCAACCCTGAAGATTGGTCTTAATATTAGAAATTTTCTTCCCACAATACTCAAACTTTCCCTAAGGTGTGTTACCATCTTGAAGTGCAAATTCTAGGATCAATAGTTCATTTTTCTAGAACACCCACTGGGACTAAACCATTACGGAGCCTGATTTAGACCATGTATATGAGCCAAAATCTTGTCACAAGATCCATATCCACTTTCTATCTAGGATTATTGATCCATCCTTTATTTTCTATAGTCAAATATAAAGCCTCATCCTCCTCATCAAGTGCACTACTAACACACCTCTAGCACCACCAATGACTCTACAAAACTTTGTAACTTGGAATAGTGGGAGTCCCCTTGCTGGGCCAACCGCTAGTGTGAATTGGAATGTTATTCCTCCCAATTCCCTAAAGGATCTTCCTAAATTTACTAGCGAAGATGAGAAATATCTTGTTGAGCACATGATAGATGTAGATAATACCTATACAGTGCATCATATTACAGAAAAAAATGTGGCCCTATGATTGATAGCTACATCTTTTAAAGGGAAATCACTAGATTGGTATACATTCCTTACCCTAAACAATATAACTACCTAGAATGACCTGGGTAATCTATTCTATAACCATTTTTGTGGGAATGGAGACCGTTCTTCATTACTCCATTAGCTTATCAATATCAAGAGAGCACCTCATGAAGTCATAATAGAATTTAACAATAGATTCCATAGAACACAAAATATAATCCCAATCGATGCATGTCCTTGAATGCCCACGGCCTTTGATTTCTACTTAAAATTTTTAACATAGGAATAACATGGACTATACAAACTTTGGGAGGTGTAAGTCTACTAGTTGCCTATGAGATAGCTAACAGGGCTGAGAATAACTTGATTGATGTAGGAAAATTTCTATCAAGACCATTATTGCTATTGTTCCCCGAGTTCTCCCTATAGGCCTAGAGCATACCCAAAGTGAAACTTCTACTAGTCCTTCTATTGTCCCATAGTTTATGTATGTTTACCCAAATGGTCAAAAACCACAAGTGGATCCTCTTCTTTTATAGTAGAAATGAGAAAGATAAAAAACCTACTAACAAGGGTAACAAATGAGATTACTAGCTTGAAAAGGTAGCATAGTGTACCACAACAGTCCTAGTATCAAAATTTCCAGAACTGGAAAAATGGGAGGCCCCCATATCAGCCAAACTAGTATCAAAGATGGAATAATAATAGCCAAGTAAACAACTATGTATGTTAAATGTGGTTAATCTAACTAACAACACTTTGATAAATCCTTACTCTAAATAATAAAAGAAACTATTTAGAAATGATCTATTACTTCCTATATGAAGCAAGTATGATCTATGAATAATGCTCTCAGCCATAGCATAGGAGATCAATGACTAGACTACTCCATAACATAAGATTCATGGGTGGATTGAGATGTAAAACTACATTCAACAAATTTAAATCTTGTCATGAAAGACTCGTTAATCTAAGAAAGAAATGAATCTACAAATGAAACTAACATGATTATGATTAATCTAGAAATTGAAAACTATTATCTAAGATCCAAAAGATATCAATTTTAAACTTGATTGAAAAAGAACTGATCATACTGAATTTGAGCTTGATTGAACTAAGATCGATATAATAGACTAGGATATTGATTTTGAACTTGACTTAACAAGAATCAATCACACCGACTTTGAGATTGATTAAATGAAGATCGATAGGAAGACTAGAATGTTCATCTTGATGTGATGCGATGAAATTGGACACCTGTCTAATTTGATGTTGACAACTAACCAATTTGATGTGAATCAATGAAATTGATTAATTTTAGAAAATACTTTTAAATCAATAGATTGATTTGAATGAATAACCAGCTTGATGAAGTATGATGAAATTGATTACCATTAAGAGAATAATTTTGGAGACACTATGAGATTGATGTGGTGAGATGAAACTGATATGCCCCTTAGAGTTTTGCTTGATTCAGATACCCGCCTTGAGTAATTTGATGTGGTGTGATGAAATCACTTGTATAGAAAGATCGAAGAGTCTCAACTTGATGTGGGTCTTGATGAAGTTGAGATGCCCCCAGGGATGAGGTCTTTCTTGAATTTGTAGTTTAAACTTAGTTGATTTGATTGATGATATAGTATTTTTGCCCCCTTGGGATTGAAACTAAAATATGGAAATAAATACCATTTATTTGAGTTAATTCGATTGATGAAAATCATTGAATTTGATTCAGATAGGATTACAAATGATTGAGAATGAATTGTGAGCAATTCTGAGGTTATTTTGAGCAATTTTAACCATGTTTGGACTAAAGTTTTGACTTGAAATTTGATGTCAGATTTTGATTTCAATATAAAAAATAGATTGAGAATAATTTGATGATTTGATCAGTCAAGGATGATGTCTGCAATTGACTACTGAGGTGATGAATAATTGCAAACTTCTAGGATTTCAAGATTAATATTATTTTAGCTCATTCAATGTTACCATGCAAACTACATGCGATCCTAATATGAATGAAAAATTAGGACTTTAGTCACTGATCTCTTTTAGCCAATTTATCATCATCGAGCGTTGTGGGACATCATAGTTGATATAATTATCACTGGTGCCACTGCAACCATGAGAATATGAATATGACATGTATCAGATAAAATGTGGAAAACTAACAAAAGTATCAGGGCATAAAAGTCGAGATGACTTGAGCATTGTTTCTAGTTGATATTGAAAGTTTGCACTAGCATCAAGGCATTTAGAGCTGAGATAACCATGAGTACAATCTTGCGTAAACAAACAAAATAATAGATAAAGAGATAGTTCTGACCTCACCTTAGTGTCCATATAAAATGATTCGAGGTATGTGCGACATTCCAATCAAGATGGAGGATCTTACCAAAGAAACCCAATTTATTGGATAGTTTAGGATCATCGAAACCACACCGACAATAAAAAGTCAAAGAAAAATGATTATGACCCTAGTCCATATAAAGGGATAATGTTCCTCTAGTAATTTAGACATCATCAAGTTACATAGAAAGGGATAATTAGTAAATCAAATGATAATAGATAGAATACCAAAGAAAATTTATAACCTTTATTGCTTCCCTAGTCATTGAGACATCGTCGAGTTGCAATAGAGATGGGATCAACACCAATTCAAGATTCTTTTGGGTGATGTTTGTGTTTTGGTCCGTGTAAAATGTTCTAACTTGTTGAAGTGTGTAGTGTTAAGAAACACTATTTGATCAGTCATGTATGCCATTTGTTTGTTTGGATTATGATTTCAGTTTATCCGATAAGTGTTGAGAAACACTATTTGTTGATGTCTTCATGTTGGGGGTATTGAGAAATACCATTGTGTGTTAGTGATGAACCTTTTAGTGGTTTTTGGAAAACTGACTCTAATTCACTTTGGATGGTGATCTGGCTGACTGTCATGATAGGAAAATGCCCCATAGCAAGACTTAAATTTACTAGGATGATGATAAAGACTGATTCCAATCCATGGCAACTTTGCGTGAAACAACTGATTTGTCATAAAAGTGACTTAAGCTATATACAAGATGAAAAACCAAGACTGAAGCCCATGCAGGTGGGATAGCCAAGTTATGCGTTGATAGATAGAGCATCAGGTTTACAAGTGACACCTGTTTACTAGATTTTCACCACTTGGCAGATATTCTATTTTTTCTACTGAGGCACCTGTTTACCAAGTTTTCACCAAGACACTTTTTACATTTTTAAATTTTTAAATTTTTAATTTTTAAAAAAAATTTATGGTTGATACATCAAAGCATCTGTTTACCAGGTTTTCACCAAGATGATCATTTTTTTAGGACTTTTTCCAATTTTTAGAATTTTTAAGGACTTTTTATAATTTTTAGGATTTTTTCAAGACTTTTTATAATTTTTAGGATAATATATAGACATGTACTTGTTGTTGGATATCGATAATGCTTAGGTGTAGAACTTCTGCAGGTGGAGAGTGTTGATAGGCTCTCAGAGCTTTTATCCTTTTGGTGTAGAGAGTTAGTAGGTGCCAGAGCCAAATGCTACAACAATGATGTAGGGACCCAACTAGTTGGGTTCAAACTTCCCTTTCTATTCATGATTCTGCTAATTTTTAGGATTTTCTCTCAATCCTAGATCACCAACTTGAAATTCTCTATGAAGAACCTTTTTGTTTTATTCTCTTGACATTCTCTTTTGGTATAGCCCGAGGTGATCAAATGTGACTTGTTTGCGTTCATCTAGTAATTTGAGCTCTTGGCCTCTTGATATTTTGTAGTCTTCATCAGTTACTAGTCCTCTCAAAGAAATACATAGAGAATGTATTTCTACCTCAATTAGAAACACTCCTTCTACCCCATACACTCAAGGAAAAAGGAGTAGCTCCTGTTGGTGTTATGATGCTTGTCTTGTAAGCCCACAAGGTTGGATTAAGTTGTAGGTGCTAGTTTCATCTTGATTTACGCACTATTCTATGAAAGATCTTGAGAATGGTTTTATTTGATGCTTTAGATTGTCCATTACCCAGAGGGTAGTAGATGGAAGAATAGTGTTGTTTGATTCTAAACCTATCACAAAGCTCATCTATATCCTTGTTCTTAAATTTCCCTCCATTGGTAGTTAAAATCAAGGAGGGGATCCCATATCTACAAATTATGTAGTTGAGAATGCACATAGACACCTATTTGTCAGTCACCTTGATTAGAAGAACTTCTTTGAACCACTTCATGAAGTACTCTATCATTGTAATGCTATACTTGTGTCCATTTGATGAATTAGGATATATTTGACCCATGAGGTCAAATTCCCATTGCTGAAAGGACCAATGAGTGATAAAGGGTAGAAGCTCCCTAGCTAGAGCATGTATCAGATTGCCATGCAGTTGACATTTTTTGCATGACTTAGCAAATTTAGAAGCATCATTTTCCATGGTTGGCCAATAGTAGCCAACTCTTAGTAGTTTCTAGGACAATGTGAGACCGTTTGAATGGGATCCACACACACCCTCATGGACTTCAATTAACACATGCTTAGAATCCTCTCATTCTAAGCACCTAAGAAAAGTACCATCTAAGCCTCTCTTATATAGGTCATTAGCGATGATGACATACCATGAGGATTTTTAGATAAGGTTTCTTTTTTCATTTTTGGTTAAGTTATTAGGGATAACTCAATCTTGGAGGTAAGAGTAGACATAGCTATATCGCGACAAGTCTTGTCCAATGGATGATGTTCATGTAATTGTAAAATTTATGCTAGTGTAACCATTGCATCAACATCCTTATTTTCTGTTCTTGGAATTTGTTAGAATGTGACAAAAAAAATAATTTTTTAGATCATCAACCATTCATTTGTAGGGTATGAGATTTTCATCCCGAGTTTGATACTCATCATTGTTTTGATTGATAATCAACTGAGAGTCATCATAGATATGTAGTTTCACAATTTTCCACTCAATTTCCATTTTGATATCATTCACCAAAGCTTCATATTTGAAAATTTTATTGGTATAAGGAAATAAGAGCTTGTATTCTTTGGGAATGGTGTATCCCTAAGGTGTTATGAAAATAATTCTAGTACCAAAACCACTATGAGTAAATGATCCATCAAAGAACATAGTCCATGAGCATTCAGTGAGATACATAATGGACTCATCGGGGAATTCTATGGTTAGTGGATGATCATCTTGTAGAGGAAAGTCAGCTAGATGATCTGTGATCACCTATCCTTTGATTGATCTTCTATATACATATTCAATGTTGAACTCACTGAGTATCATCATCCATTTGGAATGTCTTCCTGTTAGTGTGGCCTTGTTGAGAAGGTGCTTCAAGTGATCAATTTTAGCCACTAGCTTGATTGAGTGTGCTAATGTATAATGCCATAGCTTCTGAGATGCAAAAAATCCACTAGGAAAGCCTTCTCTATGTTGTTTTAATTGAGCTCATAGGACACCAATGTTCTACTAATATAGTAGATGGCTCTTTCTTTGTTCATGTCATCCTGTTGTGCTAGGAGAGATCTCAAAGAATTGTCTATTGCCAAGATGTAGAGTATTAGAGGTTTTCCTTGAATAGGTGACATGAGTACTAGTGGATTAGCTAGGTAATCCTTTATTTGTAGGAAGTTATTATCACATGCCTCATCCCACTTGTATGTAATACCTTTATGTAGAGTTTTTGTGAAAGGTTGAGCCTTGTTGATCAATTGAGATATGAATCTCCTGATGGATTAGAGTTTTCCTTGTAAAGATCTCATTTGATTGATATTCCAAGGAGTTTACATTTCCATTATAGATTTTACTTTCGTTGGGTCAACCTCGATACCTTTTTCTGAAATGATGTATCCAAGAAGATTTCATGATGTAACCCCAAATGCACATTTATTAGGATTAAGTCTAAGTTGGAATTGTCCCATTGTGTCCATGATTTTATTGAGGTCCTCCAAGTGGGTAGACCATTCCATTGAATTAGCTAGAGTATCATCCACATAATATTCCATATTTTTGTGCATCATATCATGGAAGATAGTTGTCATATCCCTTTGGTATGTGGCTTTGGTGTTCTTTAGAACAAATGGCATGATGTTCTAGCAAAACATGCCCCAAGAAAAAGTAAAAGAAGTTTTCTCTTGGTCTCTAGGTATAATATTTATTTGGTTATATCCATAAAATCTATCCATTAGTGAGTACATCTTATATCCTATAGTGAGATCAACAATCATGTCGATGTTAGGTAGCATAAAATAATCTTTAAGAAAAGCCTTGTTAAGATCTCTGAAGTTTGTGCACACTTAGATTGAATTTTCTGGTTTGGATACATGCACAATGTTTGAAATCCATTTTGTGTAATCAATAACTCGAATGAATCAATCCTTCAACAATTTCTCCAATTCATCTTTGATTAATAATGCAACATGAGGATGCTTTTTTTTAGTTTCTACTTGACAGGTTTAACACCAGGTGCAATGAATAAATGATGCATTATCATGTCCTGATCCAACCTAGGCATATCTAAATATGTCCATGCAAAGTTAATTTTCTTTTCTCTGAAGAAATCTGTGAGTCATTGTTTCTCATCTTCTAAGAAAGATTGTGCTAGGTGAATGATTTGAGGATTTTTTGTTGTTCCTAGATTGATTGTCTTTGTAGACTCAATCAATACTGATGATATTTCCTAGAAACAATTAGGAAAGATATCAAGTACCCCATCTTCAAGTCCCTCAACAAGGTTTCACCTTTAGATTCATATTTTTTTTTTACTTTTTTTGGTTTTGATACTGCCACAATGTGGTTTTCACCATTAGAATGCTTATTATTTTTTATTTTATTTTTGAGACTGAGGTACTTGATATCCTCCTCCATTAGATTCACACTAGGTTCACTGATGGAACAGGTCAAAGGTTCAACATTGTTCAAATAAAAATCCAATGAATAGTCATTAGGAAAGGTAGGGATATAAAAGGGCTTGTTTTGCTGTGTCCAGTTGATTAGCCCAGGATGCATGAGAGGTAGTTCATCGAATGGTTCTAGGGAATCCATGGTATGTTCATCATAACTCGCAACTGGTAAGTCAAGATCTAGGATATTAATTTGTGATAGAGTGTTTAGACTAGAAGGAATATCAATGTTTTCATCAAAATTCATGTTGGCTATATATGAACCTAACTCATTTGGTCTACTGCTAGGACTTAGATTCTCTCCTCATGATGCCCTAGAATCTCTCTCATTTATTTGATGAAGCCATGCCATGAGAGGGATTATTTCAATCTTGGACCTTGAGAGGGTTCTATTGTTATGGATTCTTTCATTTTTTCTCAAGTCTGAGTTTCTATCTTTAGATGCTCTTTTAGGTTCTTCTTGAAGCACCTAGGTGTCTATGTCTATTTCATTTGTATCCCAAATACCTAGATCATAGAACCTATGAGTTATTTTTGATAGGAATTATGGAGATCCATCATCTTCTTGAAAGTTAGAATTCATGTTTTCCAGAAGATTTTTTGTAGCCCTTTGAGCTTTCTCCTTTTTCAAACTGAGTGGCATATTTGTGTATCACATCCACTTCTATATCCATTGTAGCATCTAAGAGTACATCCAATTCATACTCATGTGATTTGGTCTGGCTGTCATCAGACCTACCTAGGTAATGTGCAAGGATCATGGGGGGTTCTTGATCCTCACTTGAATTATTTCTCTCTTGTTGTCTACCTTCTTGCATAGGTCTTATCATTTCATCTTCTTGTGTTGATAGAGGTAATAAATTGGGATCAATAAAGTGGGGTAGATCTAGAAAATGTGCTATAGTTACCATCTTTCCCCAGTTAGGGTGTCTATCATATAATCCTTGGTTCTACTCATTTTCTTCTGTATCATATTCTTGTTCTTGCTCATGTTGAGTTATCAATGGTTCTTCTACTGGTTGATTTGGTTCAAAGGGATCTCTATACTATTTTGGAAGGTGTGGTTCTCCTTGATAACTAGGATTCTCTATTTGGATATGTACTATCCTTTCGAAGGGTAGAGTTTAAATTTGAGATTCTTCCTCACTTTCTACATCAAATATGGGCCCTCCCTAATCTACTATAGGATGAAACTTTTCTTCTTTAAAAACAACGCCAGTTTTATCTCTTGAATTCCTGAGCTCTGCATGAAGTGGTTAAATGAGTCCTATCTCATTCATGCCTAAAGGAAACTTTCCTTTATAAACCATTTATTTCATTAGGTCATACCCCTTACCATATTTTTTAGGGGATATTTCACAATGTTTGACCTCTTTGTCTTCATCCTTTCCTCTATAAATCTATTCTAAAATAAGTTTCTCCTCATTTTCATCAGAGAGAGAGACACAATTGAATAAAAGAACCAATATGAATGGCTAGAGCATGTGAAGTAGAAGGTCTCATATTTTTAGACAGTTTCCCATATGATCTTAGGGATGTAGGAAGAGATAGAAATGATTCTAATGTGTATTCACCTATTCTGGTATCCTTGATTTTAAGTTTCCTTTCAAAATCTTGCATTGCAGATTTTGAGTTCTTGGTCTGTTGTATTTTGGAAACTTACATGTTGTGAGGAACAAGAGCATCTATAGATTGTCTCAAGGTATTGCAAGAATAATTGGCATCTGCTGGAATGGTAACCTCAAATCCATTGTGAGGAAACTTGACACACTGGTGATATGTAGAAGGGACAACCTGCATGTCATGTATCCAAGGGTGACCTAAAAAAATATTGCAGGCCATAGGTAAATCAATGAATTGACATGTTATATCTCTTTCAATGGGTCCTACCCTGATTGGAAACACCACTAATCCTTTGGAGGACCTCTCCTATTCATCATATGCCTTGATGGTTATCTTTTTTCATGGGTCTATGGCATGTTTAGAGAAACCCAACTATTTGATCAGATTATATGTACAAATGATTAAACCAATACCTTCATCTATCAAAATGAACTTGACATGATGCTTATGAATAAGAAACTATCTGTGTAAGGGCTGATTATGAGGATAATTCGAAGATTTGTCATCTTCCTCAAAGAAAGACAGATAGTGTAGGGAAGTCAAATGAATTACCATAGATTGGAATCTATCGACATCTAAATCCTTGGATACATTAGAAACCAATAATGTTTGTCCTAGAATTTCTCTATGAGCATGAGAAAATTTTAGTAACTCAAAGATTGAGATTTTTGTCGACATTCTTTTTAATTGATGGACCAAGTTGTAATTTTTCTTTGGGGATGATGATACTTATTTTGATGTGAGAGGTTTGGATGTCTGAGTGATTGGTTGTTTTGATGGGAAAAATCCTTTTAGAGTGACCTTGTTTTATCTTTTTATCACAATATCAAAAGGTTATGAGTCATTATTTGATTTTTTTGAAGAGGAGGATGCACCAACTCTTTTGATAGTGATCTTAGCTTGATTTTGAGTCACTACATTAGAATATTCCAATTCTTGTTTACCTTTTATGGTGACCACATTAATCAACCGATCACAGGGTTCAAGCATATTTATTACATTTTCATAATTGGTATAGGTATGTAATTAACCTTGCCACCACCCTTTGAATTTGAAGATTCTCCTTTCTCATACTTAGGAGAGGGTTCTCTGTATGCTTTGTGATTAGTGCTAGCTTGATGTCCATTGACCATTATGGTGTCACTATCAATGAGATCTTGAATGACATGCTTGATTTTCATGCATTCCATTGTTTTGTGACCCTTGTTACAATGATAGTCATAATATAGGTTATCATTCCACCATTTCAGTTTGATCTCAGGTTCCCCTGGTTTATAGTTATTTGGTAATGTGATGATTTTGTTTGAAAACAATGTATTTAGGACAACATTACAATGTTCTCTTAGAGGAGTGAAATTATGTTTGGGTCTAGGAATCCAAGGTGTTTTATCCTTGTTTGTCTCTTGATTAGGTTTGGGGTTTGATGAGGTATTTGTGCTACTCTTAGTAGCCTGAATGGTGTTATAGAGATTGAAAATAGGTTCCTTGGGTTTGACTTTAGAAAAGTCCACAAATCCATCAATGACCAAATTCTTGTTCTTGTTCTAGTACTTGTTTTTTTCTTTGTTACCATTATTGTTGCTGGAACCATTAGAGGACTTATTGTCTTTGTTCAAGGTAAGTTCACCTTTCCTCACAAGAACATCTTCTATTCATATTTCACTTTCCACTAGTTTACTAAAAGTTTCATGAATTTTCATTTGAAGTACATAGTTCATTTACAGTACCAAGTTGTTGACAAAGATATCTATTTTCTCTATTTTTGGAATCTATCTAGGCTATCTTGCGAAGATCTTTCTCCATTGTTGGAGAAATGTGACAAAGGGTTCTCCACTTCATTGCTTGGTGTTGTATAGATCCAACATGGTGACTGTATGTTGGATATTGTAAGAATATTGTTGGATGAACCTCTTCACCAATTCATCAAATATCTGGATACCTAGTGTGAGTTTTGTGAACCATTACATGGCTTGTCCTTTGAGACTCCTAGGGAAGAGTCTCATAAGGTATGTCTGTTCATGCATAAATTCCATGTTGAGAGAACATAATTCTCTGATGTGGTCTTGTGGGTCACCATTTCCATCATATTTTTCATACTTAAGAATTTCAATCTTTGAGGGAAATAGTGGCACGTACAAATTTTGATCAAAGGGGAATGGACAAGTGGACTCTAATGAGTACTTGTTAGATGTTTGGTCATTTTCCTTCTTTATTTTCATGAGTTCAACACTCATTTATTGTATTTTTTTTGTTAAGAATGGTAATGGGAGACTCTTCTTCATGTTGTATGAGTCTCTCTACATTGAAGTTGTGAGGGAGTTTCAATCCCTATGGAGAAAGATGCATGAAGTATTGTCCTTGTCCATTTGTAGAAGCATGTGCATCATATTTTGGAAGTGTTTGTCTTGTTGACACTTCTTAATCTTCTCTTTGGGAATTTCATCATCTGAGGAAGAGTCACTATTGTGATTACTATGAATACTAAGGCGACCTTGACTGGTTCCCCAATTGTAGCCTAACATGTTTGGTTCTATGTTTTTCTGACTGGGTGATTGATGTTTTGATGAATCAGGTAAAATTGTTTGAATCAAAGTTTCTTTGTAGATCTAGAATTTTGAGATGGTGAAGTTCCTGAGAAATAAAAAGGGGTTTTGATAGTGTTTTCCTGGATATTAGCTCTTTGTCTTTGGCTCCTAGTTTGCAAAGACATAAACATTTTGGTATGATCAATTGTCAAGAGTAACCAAGTTCTCAATGTTGATATCCGGTGCAACTGGTGTTGGAATTATCTTGGAAATATTTATGAGGTTTTGAAGATTGATGAAAATGTCAAAATTAAACTTTCTACAAGGTGTCAGAGTTAAGGCTTGATGCCTAAGTATTGGACACTTATGAACAAGCTAGTTTGAGTTTGATGAAAAAAATATTGAGACTAGTCAAACCCTTGAAAAATTGAGATATGTGACAAGTGAACCATAGTTATTTTTAATTTTGTTTGCAAACTCATATTTTTCTTTAATAGATTTGCAAATTTTAGGTGATTAATAGACACATCAAACACATGGGTGAAAAGACTCCATGATAACAGAACTTTCTAAGCCCTATGGTCAATTGGATGAGTGAGAAAATCCTTGCTTGTTGAGTTTTGTGAACCATTCCATGGCTTGTCCTTTGAGACTCCTAGGGAAGAGTCTCATAAGGTATGTTTGTTCATGCATAAATTCCATGCTGAGAGAACATAATTCTCTAATGTGATCTTGTGGGTCACCATTTTCATAATATTTGTTATACTTAGTAATTTCAATCTTTGAAGGAAATGGTGGCACATACAAATTTCAATCAAAGGGGAAAGGACACGTGGACTCCAATGAGTACTTGTTAGATGTTTGGTCCTTTTCCTTCTTCATTTTCATGAGTTCAACCCTCATCTATTGTATTTTTTTGTTAATAATGGTAATGGGAGACTCTTCTTCACATTGTATGAGTCTCTCTACATCAAAGTTGTGAGGGATTTTCAATCCCTGTGAAGCAAGATGCATGAAGTATTTGTCCTTGTCTATTTGTAGAAGTATGTGCATCATATTTTGGAAGTGTTTGTCTTATTGACACTTCTTAATCTCCTCTTTGGGAATTTCATCATCTGAGGAAGATTCGCAGCTGTGATTACTATGAGTACTAAGGTGACCTTGATTGGCTCCCCAATTGTAGCCTAACATGTTTGGTTCTATGTTTTTCTGACTGGGTGATTGATGTTTTGATGATTCAGGTAAAATTGTTTGAATTGAAGTTCTCTTTGCAGATCTAGACTTTCGAGATGGTGAAGTTCCTAAGAAATACAAAGGGTTTTTGATAGTGTTTTCCTAGAGATTAGCTCCTTGTCTTTGGCTCCTAGTTTGCACATGCATGAAAATTTTGGTATGATTAATTATCAAGAGTAACCAAGTTCTCAATGTCGATATATGGTGCAACTAGTGTTGAATTTGTCTGGAAAAGATTTATGAGGTTTTGAAGATTGATAAAAATGTCAAAAATGAACTTTCTATAAGGTGTTAGAGTTAAGGATTGAATGCCTAAGTATTGGACACTTGTGAACAAGCTAGTTTGAGTTTGATGGAAAGAATATTGAGACTAGTCAATCCATTGAAAAATTGAGATATGTGACAAGTGAACCATAGTCATTTTTGGTTTTGTTTGCAAATTGATATTTGTCTTCAATAGATTTGCAAATTTTAGGTGATTAAGAAACACATCAAACACATGGGCGAAAAGAATCAATGACAACATCAATTTCTAAGCCCTATGACCAATTTGCTGAGTGAGAAAATTGTTTCTTGTTAACTTAGGTACACACCCAATAGCTAGTCAGAATATGATCACCACCAACCACATAATGGGTTTAATGATGTAGTATTATCTGACTCCAAACATTAATGGGGGAACAATATGACGAGTGTCTTGGGGAAGTTACTATCTCCCTTGCACTTGGATTATCCCACTTTCGGGGGTAAACCGGGTAGGATTTTAATCTATGGATTCTAGTAAGGGTATCCATTTGAATACATTTTGAGTGTCTACACAAGGGATATTTATAACTATAGCCCACAAAGCACCTTGGAACAAGTAGTCATGTAAATGTGATTAAGACCGTAGGGCCCTATCATATGTTAGGTGAGAGCCGAACATAAGCTCAAATGGTATCCGACTTCTGAGGCTTTGGCACAAAGAAGAAATTTGTTTAATGTGAGTTGGAGTGGTGTCACTTACACCTCATTCTCACATGGGCCATTCTCTAACGGTGATTACTTTTTCTCACTTAGACATGCCCATCTAAAAGGTATACATGAAATAAATAGAAAAGCTACAAGGGTCTAGATTTCTGATTTTCCCTCAAAGAGGAAAATTGTTGGATATTGCTAATGCATGGAGAGGTGATTGAGACATTTAATATGTTTAATCACTACGTTACTAAATGGGCACTCATACTATTGTCATTTGTGTTTTGTCACTGATGTCAACATATGTTTCTATGAAGGAACCAGACTGGTAATCATAGTGTACAAATACTGTACGGATGTTTCAGATGCTGTGAAGTCAGATAAGAGTTCAAGTGGATGTTGTGATCTTATATCTTAGATCACATCATTATATGTTTCATATTGAGAGAGATACAAATATTTTAATGAAGACTGGTCACTGGACTGTGACAGTGAGAATTGACAGAGTTAGTCTCTGGGTTTTTGGTAAATCTTTCAGAAGATTTGGATTCAAGGTATGCGAGCTTGAAGGATGATATACAGGGTACTGAAGGATGTTCATTGGTTAGTGAAAGGTATGGAATGATTGGTGACATCATCTGTGGCATGTGTTCTAGCGATGGCTTATTATGAAGCTGACTCAGGAAATGAAGCGTGTGTTTTTCTTGGCAAGCATAAATTAAGGATGTCGGTCCTTAATTGTTATAATATAATCATTGTAGACTTGTCCTAGATACCGTGTGTATCTTAGCAAGGGTTTATGTAATTGTTTTTAATTAGGAAAGCCTCATGGGTCGACCTGATCATGGTAAATTGTAATAAGGTATATATGTAGAATCATTTCTTTGGAAAAGATATGGATGGAATGTATGTGATATAAAGAGGTTGTGAAAGCCTGCAAGCTTGTGTCTACTATATGTAGAGAAGAGGTTTACTGGTAGACATCATTGGAACTGATCAAGCAAAGATAGTTGCTGGAAAATAGTTCAAAACATTATGTATTTATTTATATACACCTATTGTGAATAAGTGAGTTCTGAAGGTGGATTTAACCTTCTTTGGGTAGTGAGCCTTGGGAAGTGAGCCCTCCCTTTTGTTCTTGACTCCTAATAGGGTCTGTCCTCTAACAAGGACTATATACTATAATGTTTCAATAAGCTCCTAATAGGGCTATATCTTCTAACAAGGATAACAATACTCTCAGTACATCATTTGTGGGTACTAATTCCCATCTGGATTTTTACCTTTAACAGGGTTTCCCTAAAATGAAAATATTGTTATTGTGTTGGCATTCATTGTGTTCATTGGATCTAATATTGTGGAGCTTAAAGTTTAAAGTTGAATATTCTTTTATACAACTGATTCACCCCCCTTCTCAGTTGTATTGTGGACTGTTATTCCTAACAATTGGTATAAGAGCTTGTGGTCCTCAGAGAGAAAGATTAATAGCTTGAGGTGATCTTGGAGATGGCACTCTATAGGAAGGATGGTCCTAAATTTGATCCTGATAACTTTGACAGTTGGAAGAACAAGATGTAGACACACTTGTTGTGTTTAGGCATAGACTACTAGATGATTACAAAGAAGAAGGTATCCCTAAAGACTGAGAATGATTTTCCATCTGCTACTGATGATGAGAAGAAGTTATTCTCATATAAAATGGTCACAAGGGAAGCACTGATCAACACACTATCTAAAGGTGAGTTCACTGAAGTTAAAGAATTAGATTTGGCACATGAAATTTGGAATAGATTAGAAACATTATATAAAGGAGACAAATATACCAAGCAAGCAAAGTTACAAAACTGGAAAACAAAGATGGAAAAGATGCAAATGAATGAGGATGAAAACATTAGAGCCTATGTTCAAAGGGTCACAGAAGCAGTAGTTGGAATTGGAAATTATGGAGGTACTTATGATGAAGAGGGTTTTATTGCGAAGATCCTCAGATAATTGACTCTTGTTTACAAGTTCAAGGCAATGTCTATTCAAGAGACTATACCCCTGACTCTAAATTTTACCAGAGAAATGTTGATTGCAAAGCTAACCACTTTTGAAGTTGCGGAATTAGGAGAAGCTTTTCCTAAAGTTGAATCTTCATTTAAGGCATCTACATACAAGAAATTGTCTCAACTTTCGAGCACCATCAAAGAAGACCTAAAAGAAGAGCTTGGTGAGTATGCTGAGGAATGGGAACAAATAATGACAAGAAAGAAAGATGGATGAACTTGTTGCACTGATTGCTAGAAGAGAAAAAAGAGGTAAGGGCAAGTTTGAAGGCAAGATACCCTTGAAATGTTTTTCATGCAATAAGGTAGGTCATTTTGCATCTAGATGTCCTACAAGAGTTTCTAAGTACAAACATGATTATGAAAAGATTAAAAGGGACAAAGAATGTTATTATGCTAGTGAAGGAATCTCTGATGATGATGATTTAGATTATGAAGAGATTGGATTTGTTGCTATTAAAGATGAACCAATACATGAAGAAAAAGCTTTAGTATCTCATGTTGACAAGAAAACTGAATGGATAATTGATAGTGGTTGTTCTCATCATATGACTGGTGATAAGAACAAGCTTATTAAATTAGTAAATTATGATGGAGGTGTTGTGAGGTTTGGGGACAATCTTCCTAAATATATCATAGGAGTAGGATCCATTACTATGGATGGAAAGACTAATAAAGACAATGTACTACTTGTTGAAGGACTGAAACATAACTTGTTGAGTGTCAGATAGTTAATGGATAAAGATTTTTAGTTAAGTTTTGTTAATGGTAAATGTTTTATCAAAAGCAAGGAAGGAAAACTGATTGCTACCGGTTCAAAATCTAGAGGTAATGCATTTGAACTAAACACATCTGGAGCCTCTTGTTTTGTTGTGAAGGTGGCTGATAGTTGGTTATGGCATAGGAGATTTTTTCATGTTAATTTTGATAACATTGTGAAGGCAAGTATGGCTAATGCAATAAGAGATCTACTTAAGATTGTGAAACGATCTAACTTTGTATGCAAAGAATGTGTTATGGGAAAGCAGACTAGAAGCAGTCATAAAAGCAAAGCATATACATCAAAAGGAAAGTTGGATTTGGTACATATAGATCTGTGTGGATCTACAAAAACAAAGTCATACTATGGTGAAAGGTATTTTATCCTCTTTGTTGATGACTTTTCTAGAATGATGTGGGTTACTTATTTAAGAGAAAAATCAGAAGCATTTGATAAATTCAAGTTGTTCAAAGAAAAAGTAGAGAATGAGTCAGGTTTAAAGATCAAGTGTTTAAGGTCAGAAAGAGGTGGAGAGTTTACTTCAGACTTATTCAATTCATACTACGAAGAGCATGGGATAAAGAGACAAACATCTACTCCTAGGACTCCACAACATAATGGGATAACAGAGTGAAGAAACATGACTATACTTGATGCTGCTAGGAAAATGTTGATTGAAGAAAATATATCTCATGTACATTCGAGAGAGGTTGTTGGAAAAATAGTGTACACATTGAACATAATTCAAATCAGAGAAGGTACAAGTAAGACTCCCTATAAACTATGGTTTGATCATACTCCTACTGTAAAATTTTTTAGAATATTTGGTAGTAAATGTTATATCAAGAGGGATGATGAGATAGGGAAGTTTGATGCTAGAAGTGATGAAGGAATCTTCCTTGGTTTCTCTGTTAAAAGCAAGGATTACAAATGTTTCAATCTGATACTGAGGAAGATGATTGAAAGTAAAAATGTAAGAATAGATGAGAAGTTTCAGATACAAGAAAGAATGTATGACAGTAATCAAATTTCAGAGATAAAAGAAACTACTACTACTACTACAGAAGAAGAAGTTGTTGAGGAAGAAAGTGAAAAAGAGGCTTGTGATGCTAACACAAGCAAGGCTACTGAGACTCCTAAAACACCAAGGTATGTAAAAATAACCATCTTGAAAATCAAATTATTTGCAATACCAGTCAGGGAGTACTAACTAGATCAAAAGTTAGAGAAGAAATTTGTTTGATTTCTCAAGTTGATCCAAAAACTACAAATGAAGCATTTAAAGATGAATCTTGGATAAATTCTATGAAAGAAGAATTAGATCAGATAAAGAAGAATAATACTTGGGAACTGGTTCCTAGACCTAAAAATAAAAACATAATAGGAACAAAATGGGTTTTTAGAAACAAAATGGATGAAGAAGGAACTGTTTGTAAGGAACAAAGAAAGACTAGTGTGTAAGGGATAATCACAGTAATAAAGCATAGACTTTGAAGAAACATTTGATCCTATTGATAGAATAGAGGCAGTAAGATTGTTCCTATCTTATGCTACACATAAAAAACTTCAAAGTTTATTAGATGGATGTTAAATCTGCATTTTTGAATGGAGATCTTGAAGAAGTCTATATAGAATAACCAGATGGATTTCCTCTATGCGAAGATAAAGACATGGTGTGCAAATTGAAGAAACCTCTGTATGGGTTGAAGCAAGCCCCTAGGGCTTGGATTTAGAAAAGGTAATGCAAATAGTAATTTGTATTTAAGAACTAGTGAAGATAGAATCTTGATAATAGAAGTATTTGTGGAAGACATTATCTTTGGAGGTAATGATGATCTATGTAAGAAATTTTCTAAAGAAATGGAAAGTGAATTTTAGATGTCCATGATAGGTGAAATGAAATTCTTTCTTGGATTGCAAATAACTCAGGATGAGAATGGTATTTTCATTTCTCAGACTAAGTATCTAAAAGAATTGCTTAAGAAATTTGGAATGGAAGATTGTAAACCAGTAGGAACACCTATGGTGACTGGTAATAAGCTAAAAATTGATGATGAATCAAAGTGTGTTTTTCAGACTTTGTATAGATCAATGGTTGGAGGACTGCAATATCTAACCCACACCAGACCAGATATTGCTAATGTTGTTGGAATTGTGGTTAGATATCAGTCAAAACCCAAAGAAACACATCTAGCTGCTGTGAAAAGGATACTGAGGTATCTAAGAGGAACCATAGATTATGACTTATGGTATGATAGAAATGATAGCTTTGAACTTCATGCTTATACTGATGCTGATTGGACATAAAATATTGATGAAAGAAAAAGTACTAGTGGTGGTGCATTTTTCCTTGGGAAAAAGTTGGTTTCTTGGTTAAGTAAGAAACAAGATTGTATAACACAATCTACTGCTGAATCAAAGTATGTTGCTACTGCTATAAACCACACTCAGATTGTTTGGATGAAACAAATGCTGACAGACATTGGAATAACTTTTGATGAGCCCATGGTTATCCATTATGATAACACCCATATAGTAAATATGTCAAAGAATCTGGTGATGCACTCCAAAACTAAACACATTTCTATCAAGTATCACTTCTTGAGAGACAAGGTGGTAGAAAAGGAAATCAAACTAGAATATGTCAGTAAAAAAGAGTAGATTGTAGACATCTTCACAAAGCCACTACCGAAAGATACCTTTGAATATCTTAGAGGTATGTTGGGGGTTCAGGCCCCTCCTAGTTAGAATTAAATGATGCATCAGTCCAGGGGTTTTTAGAGCCTTATTATAATCTGGACTGGATGTAGGGATCTACTCCTTAGGGGGAGTGATCATGGAAGAGAGATGTTGAAGAGTAGTTGATGAATCATGGAACCCTTTGCCATTTTTGTCAAAGGGGGAGTTTTTCTATGAGAAAATCCCTACTGTATGGGGAGATTGTTTAGTTGTAGAACTTTGGATTGATATAACTTTGGGATAAGATTTTCCCATATGTTGACATCAAAGCCAAAGGGGGAGATTGTTGGATATTTCTAATGCATGGAGAGGTGATTGATACATTTAATATGTTTAATCACTGCATTACTAAATGGGCACTCATACTGTTGTCATTTGTGTTTTGTCACTGATGTCAACATATGTTTCTATGAAGGAACCATACTAGTAATCACAATGTACAGACACTGTACAGATGTTTCAGATGCTGTGAAGTTAGATGAGAGTTCAGGTGGATGTTGTGATATTATATCTGAGATCACATCATTAGATGTTTCATATTGAGAGAGATACAACTATTTTAATGAAGAATGGTCACTGGGCTGTGATAGTGAGAATTGACAGAGTTAGTCTTTGGGTTTCTTGTATATCTTTTAGAAGATTTGGATTCAAGGTATGCGAGCTTAAAGGATGATAGATAGGGTACTAAAGGATGTTCATTAGTCAGTGCAAGGTATGGAATGATTGGTGATGTCATCTATGGCATGTGTTCTGGTGATGGCTAATTATGGAGCTGACTCAGGAAATGAAGCGCGTGTTTTTCTTCGCAAGCATAAATTAAGGATGTTGGTCCTTAATTGTTGTAATGTAATCACTATAGACTTGTCCTAGATACCGTGTGTATCTTAGCAAGGGTTTATGTAATTTTTTTAAATTAGGAAAGCCTCATGGGCCGACCTGATCATGGTAAATTATAATAAGGTATATATGTAGAATCTTTTCTTTGGAAAAGATATGGGTGGAATGTATGTGATATAAAGAGGTTGTAAAAGCCTGTGAGCTTGTGTCTATTGTATGTAGAGCAGAGGTTTATTGGTGGACTTCATTGGAATTGATCAAGAAAAGACAATTGCTGGAAAATAGTTCAAAAGATTGTATATTTCTTTATATTCACCTGTTGTGAACAAGTGAGTTCTGAAGGTGGATTTAACCTTCTTTGGACAATGAGCCTTGGGTAGTGAGCCCTCCCTTTTGTTCTTGAGTCCTAACAGGGTCTGTCCTCTAACAAGGACTATGTACTATAATGTTTCAATAAGCTCCTAACAGGGCTATATCTTCTAACAAGGATAACAATACTCTTAGTACATCATTTGTGGGTGCTAATTCCCATAAGGGTTTTTACCTTTAACAGGGTTTCCCCGAAATCAAAATATTGTGTTATTGTGTTGGCATTCATTATGTTCATTGGATCTGATATTGTGGAACTTAAATTTTAAAGTTTAATATTATGTTATACAACTGATTCACCCCCCTCTCAGTTGTATTGTGGACTGTTATTCCTAACAAAAATAACATAATTTCCCAACTTTACATTATTTCAAACACATTAGACAGTTGTTTATTTTAAGAAGTCTTGCATGCTAGGTTCCTAGAAAAGTATTAATGAAAACATAAAGTTCAATTATTTTTCCTTAGGCAACTTGCATGAAACAAAATCAGTAGTCTTGGTTTTTATCTCTTGACACACGTCCTGGACAAAAGGTCTAGAAGTCTTGCAAATGTATTTGATGAACCAACCTGCACAAATGCATTAAGCTATTGAAAATATAGAGAGATAGAAAAAAATCAACCTATCAACATTAGTGAAATCCAATCAAAACATAGAAAATAATGTAAATCTTTCTATTTTATCAATTTAAAATGTAAAAATACATGCAATCTACAAAAATGACATGCAATCTAAAAAGAAAAACATGCAACCTACATAAATGACATGCAAGATAAAAAGGAAAATATGCATCCTACATAAATGACATTAAAGCTAAAAGGAAAAACATGCAACCTACAAAATTGACATGCAATCTAAAAAGTAAAACATGCAACCTACAAAAATGACATGCAAGCTAAAAAGAAAAACGTGCAAGCTACATAAATGACGTGCAAGATAAAAAGAAAAACATGCATCCTATAGAAATGACATGCAAGATAAAAAGAAAAAACATGCATCCTACAGAAATAACAAGCAAGCTAAAAGGCAAAACATGCATCCTAGAAAAATAACATGCAAGCTAAAAAGAAAAACATGCATCCTACATAAACGACATGCAAGCTAAAAATAAAAACATGCATCCTACAAAAATAAAATGAAAGCTAAAACGAAAAAAATACATCTTACAGAAATGACATACATGAATAAATAATTAAATGCACTAAAAAAGAATGCAAATGTGTTATACAAGTGATAGCATGTACTGAAACAAAGATGGAACATGTTGAAACATAACTCAAAGGGACTGGAAGAATAATAGACATAAGATAAAATGAATTTTTGAACTTTCTCCATGCCAAAATAGAGATGAAGCACATTGAAAAAAAAGATAGCCTACATTGAAATAGAGTTGATACACGTTGTTTTACCTACAAAATTAGAGTATGAACACAATCCTGAGATTTGAAAAATTAATTCAAACATGACACAAATGGATGTTCGGCCCCATAGTAGGTGCCATAAATGTGGTTAATCTAACTAACAACACTTTAATAAATCCTTTCTCTAAATAGTTGAGGAAACTATCTAGAAATGATCTATTGCTTTCTATATGAAGTGAGTTGTTGGATATTGCTAATGCAATGGGGAGATCATTGATACATTTAATATGTTTAATCACTATGTTGAGTGATGTTGGAGTTTCTCTCATTGTCATTCATGTTTTGTCATTGATGTCGATATATGTTTCTGTGAAGAAGAAAAGCTGAGTATTACAGTGTATAGATATTATACAAATGTTTCAGAACGTGCGAAGTCAGATGAAAGTACAAGAAGATGTTGTGATCTTATATCCAAGATTGCATCATGTATTGTTGTGTATTGGCTGAGTTACAGATGTTTTGGTGAAGACTGGTTACTGGTCAGTGACAGTAGAAGTTGACAGAATGAGTCTCTATGTTTTTGGTATATGTTATAGAAGGTATGGATTTGGTGTATGCAAGACTAAGAGATGACAGAAAAAGTACTGATGAATTTTCATTGGTCAACACAAGTCGTGGAAAGCAGGATGACATCAACTGTGGTGTGTGATCTAGAGAAGACTTATTTGGGAGCCGACTTTAGAAATGTAGCATGCATTTTGGTTGGTGAATGTAAATTAAGGATGTTGGTCCTTAATTGTTGTAATGTAATAATTGTATACTTGTTTTAGATACCGTGTATATCCTAGCAAGAGTTTATGTAATTATTTGTATATTAGGAAAGCCTAATCAACTGACCTAATCATGTAGAATATAACAGGGTATATATGTAAGATCTTTTCTTTGGAAAATATATGGATGAGATGTATGTGATGTGAAAGTGAATTGTGAAAGTTGCGAGCTTGTGTCTGCTGGATGTAGAGCAGAGGATTACCTGTGTACTTCATTGGAACTGATCAAGCAAAGACAGTTGCTGCTAGACAATTCAAAAGATTGTGTATTTCTTCATATACACTTATGTTGCGAATAGTGAGTTCTAAAGGTGGATTTAACCTTCTTTGGGTAGTGAGCTTGGGTAGTGAGCCCACCATTCTTTCTTGACTCTTAATAGGTTCTATCCTCTAATAAGGACTATGTATTGTAATGTTTTAATAAGCTCCTAATAGGGCTAGATCTTCTAACAAGGATACTATACTCTCAGAAAATCATTAGTGGGTGTTAATTCCCACCGAGTTTTTACCTTTAGCAAGGTTTCCTCGATAAAAAAATATTGTGTTGTTGTGTTGGTAGTCATTGTGTTCATTGGATTTGATATTGCTACTATTCAAATTTTAAAGTTGAATAATCTATCATACAACTGATTCACCCCCCCTCTCAATTATATTGTGGACTGTTAATCCTAGCAATTGGTATCAGAGCTATTGGTCCTTAGAGAGAAATCTTAACATCTTGAGGTGATCTTGGAGATGGAATTCTATAGGAAGGATAGTCTAAAATTTGATCCTGAAAACTTTGACAGTTGGAAGAACAAGATGCAAACTCATTTTCTATGTTTGGGCATACACTATTGGTTGATTACAAAGTATAAGGTAGCTTTGAAGATTGAGAATGAATTTCCATCAGCTAATGATGATGAAAAGAATGTATTCTCATACAAAATGGTCGCAAGGGAAGCACTGATCAGCGCACTCTTTGAAGGAGAATTTACTGAAGTTAAAGACTTGGATTCAGCACAACAAATTTGGACAAGATTAGAAGCATTGTATGAAGGAGACAAGTTTACAAAGAGAGAAGTTACATAACTAGAAAACAAAGATGGATAAGCTACAAATGAAGGATGATGAAAGTGTTAGAGCTTATGTACAAAGGGTTACAGAGGTTGTGATTGGAATGAGAAATTGTGGAGGCACCTTTGAGGAGGAAGAAGTCATTTCAAATATTCTTAGATCATTGACACCTATTTACAAGACCAAGATTCAGGATATCGAAGAGATTATACCTTTGACTCCTAAATTTAGCAGAGAAATGTTGATTGCAAAGATAACTACTTTTGAAGCTGTAGAAATGGGAGATTATGTACCTAAAGTTGAATTCGCATTTAAGGCATCTACACATAAGAAGACAATGTCTGCACTTCTGAGCACCAGCAGTGAGAACCTGAAAGAAGAGCTTGGAGAATATGTTGAAGAATGGGAACAAATACTAGTAGAAGAAAGAAAGATGGATGAACTTGTTGCATTGATTGCTAGGAGAGAAAAGAGAGGTAAGGGTAAATTTGAAGGAAAGTTACCTTTGAAATTTTTTTCATGCAATAAGGTAGGTCACTTTGCGTCTAGATGTCCTACAAGTGTTCCTAAGCACAAGCCTAAGTTTTTCAAGTCTAAGTACTCAAAGGATAAGGAATGTTATTATGATAGTGAAGGTATTTTTGATGATGATTTAGATTATGAGGAGATTGGATTTGTTTCTATTAAAAATGAACCAATACATGAGAAAAAGGCTTTAGTGTCACATGTTGATAAGAAATTTGAATGGATCATAGATAGTGGTTGTTCACATCATATGAATGGAGACAAAAACAAGTTTGTTAAATTAGTAAAGTATGATGGTGGTGTTGTAAGATTCAAAGACAATCTTCCTAAACCTATCATAGGAGTAGGATCTATTACTCTGGATGGAAAGACTAATACTGATAATGTACTACTTGTTGATGGACTTAAGTATAAATTTTTGAGTGTTGGACAACTGATGGACAAAGAGTTTCAATTACAATTTAATGATGGTAAATGTTTTATCAGAAGTAAGGTAGGAAAGCTGATTGCAATCGGTACTAAATCTAGAGGTAATGCATTTGAATTAAATACATCTAGAGCATCTTGTTTTATTGCGAAGGTAGATGACAATTGGTTATGGCACAAAATATTTTTTCATGTTAATTTTGATAACATTGTGAAGGCAAGTTTGACTAATGTAGTAAGAGATCTACCGGAGATTGTGAAACGATCCAACATTGTATGCATAGAATGTGTTATGGGAAAAATTACTAGAAGAAGTTACAAAAGCAAAGCATATACATCAAAAGGAAAGTTGGATCTGGTACATATAGACCTATGTGGAACTACAAGGACAAGATCATACTATGGTGAAAGGTATTTCATACTTTTTGTTGATGAATTTTCTAGAACGATGTGGGTCACTTACTTGAAAGAGAAATTAGAAGCATTTGATAAATTCAAGATATTCAAAGAAAAAGTAGGGAATGAATTAGGCTTAAAGATAAAATGTTCGAGGGAAGACATAGGTGGAGAGTTTACTTCAGACTTATTCAATTCATACTACAAAGAGCATGGAATAAAAAGACATACATCTTCTCCTAGGACTCCACAACATAATGGGATAGCAGAACGAAGGAATAGAACAATACTGGATGCTGCTAGAAATATGTTGCTTGAAGGAAATATATCTCATGTGCATTGGAGAGAGGCTATTGGGACAACAGTGTACACCTTGAACATAATTCAAATAAGAGAAGGTACAAGTAAGACTCCCTATGAATTAACTTTGGAGGCAATAATGAATTGCGTGATAAATTTTCTAAAGAGATGGAAAATGAATTTGAGATGTTCATGATAGGTGAAATGAAATTCTTTCTTGGACTGCAAATAAATCAGAGCAAGAATGGCATTTTTATTTATCAGACTAAATATCTTAAAGAAATGTTGAAAAAGTTTGGAATGGAAGACTGCAAACTAGTTGGTACACCCATGGTGACTGTTAATAAGCTGATAGATGATGATAAATCTAAGTGTTTTTTTTAGACCAAGTATAGATAAATGGTTGGGGATTACAATATCTAACTCACACCAGAACATATATTGCTAATGCTGTTGGGATTGTGGCTAGATATCAGGAAGAACCTAAAGAGACACACCTAGTTGTCGTGAAAAGGATAGTTAGATATCTTAAAGGAATAATAGACTATGGCTTATGGTATGATAGAAATGATGACTTTGAACTTCATGCTTATACTGATGCTGATTGGGCAGGAAATATTGATAAAATGAAGAGTACTAGTGGAGGTGCAATTTTCCTTGGGAAAAAGTTAGTTTCATGGCTAATTAAGAGGCAAGATTATATAGCTCAATCTACTACTGAATCAGAGTCTGTTGCTTCTGCTATTAATTGCACTCAAACTATTTAGATGAAACAAATGCTGAAGGATATTGGAATAACTTTTGATGAATCAGTGGTTATCCATTGTGATAACACCAGTATAGTGAACATGTCAAATAATCCTGTGATCCACTCTAATGTTACCCAAAATTACAGAATATAGAAGATAAACATAAATAGGAAAAGATTGTATTTTAGGAGTCCAATTAACACTATCTTTTAGGTGATGTTAATTAACATTTCATTATTACATTCAATAACAATTTTCATTATTGTACTCTAAGTAATGATCATATTTCAAATTTTCAAATTCATAATTGATCATTGCATTGTGCATTCAAACTGAATGTAGTATACAAGTGTTCTTTCATATTTCATATTACATGTCAATAAAAGAGTACAATTTGTAGAATAGAAAGCATGATAGAAGTATGAGTAGGGTCCCATGCATTGCCTTTGATTGTTTGCATGTTGTTGGCTAGTTGTCTATCAGGTCCTAGGTCTCAAGTCCATTCTCCAAGTCTTCATTTTAGAGGTCTTTAGGGTTATCCTGCATCATGAGAGAGAAAAAAATATTAGATCAAGTTGGATCTAAGCAATGTGTGAAATAGAAACATCACACAAAAATCAATATTTCAAGGTTGCATGTCAATCTAGTATTCCAATGCAATAAGGAAATGTGCATCCACATAAAATGAAAGGTAATATTAAAGGGACTTGTTTTAACATGAAACCTTTTACTATTTTTGGTCATTCTTATGCATGTTGTTCTTATATTTAAACTAGATATTTGAATAAAAGGGACTTATTACTTGTGACTGAGAAACCTTTTTTAGAGTCAATAGGATCTTGTTAGATTAGTGAACACAATAACTTGAATATTGATTCATAAAGGTCACCATTTGTGGCATTTTCATAAATAATGTATTTATCATGTTCACTAACCTAACAAGTTTAGTTTGATGTTGTTCCTATAATCTTGACAGAATAAAAATGCAGTGCTCAAATGACTGGTTTACATATCACAGTCAGAATAAATTGATGCAGTTTCAAGGTGCATTAAAAGGTGTTACAACATATGCTTTCAATGACAAAGAATTCACAAGTACCAGAAAATGAGACAGCCATGCTATACATGCTAAGATCCAACATCATAAGTGACTGGTAACAATGACATTGAAGTTCCTTATTCATATGATATTGCTGAGTTCAAAAGTGCTACAAGAATTGATCATTATGTTATGATATTTCTATTTGACAAAAGAGAGAATGCTAAAGAATTGTATCTCAAAGTATCAGGAGTGTTTACAGAGTGTCTTGATAGGTGTTAAAATCCTGTGCTCAAACTCCATCATGTTTACTTTCTAGTGTTTGAGTGTCACGAGCCCGTGCTCGAACTTCACAAGAAAATTAACAGAACATTCTACAACTTAGAATTTCTTATTTAATGAAACATATCATGCATTGTTCAATATTTGCATTGCAAAATAATTAAAAATAGTCATTCACTGGTTGTATCAGAAAAGATTCATATTTAGCATTAGAGGACTAGATACAAGGATTATATTTTTCAAAAGTACTGGTTGTAGCTCAACATTTTCAACCAGTATTTTAAAGGCCATGTTCAATATCTTTAAATAGATGACAACAAGTAAAGAAAATGAAAACATGAAAAATTAATCATCTTTTGCATTCATGTTTTGAGCATATATGATTCTCTGTTTCAAATCTTATGCATATAGCATTGTCAAAATATGGTGGTCATACACATAAAGGAGGTTCAAGTTTAAAGCCACAGTAAACATTATTAAAATGCCCAAAATGAAACTTTGAAGGCTACAGTAAGCTAAAGACCAACAATGCGATAATGACTAGTGAAATGAAGAATTAAGGGTACATTGATCTTTTTCCCTAACATGGTCATTGGTCAAAGTAATAAAAATTAACAAGTTATTGGCAAGGGTCATTGCTCAAGAGTAACAATGGGCTCAACATGACATTGTTGTCTTTGAGCGGTTCAATACATGGGTCACTGTCATCGGTAAAGTTGGGTAACAAGATAGATAGCTGGTGTGTGCTAGTGTATACAAGTAACTGGTGTATATTTGGAAATCTTAATAGTAGACAACATTTATTTCCAAATATGAATCACTGTTTGTAGAGAAATTAAGAGAAAAGGAAAAATATTTACATCTAGCTCATAGTTCACTGTCGACAACGAAACAACAAACCAATGAACTTAAAGGCAATGTACATCACATATGTCTATAGTAACTACTAGATACAAAGATTCAATGGTTGAGCCAAGGAGAAGTAGTTGCAGATTGAATAAATAAAGAAATGAAAAGAGAAGAGTGTACTTATCTTTGAGTTAAACTTGAGTTCTCTTGCAGGAGTTCGAGGTTTGAACCCTAGATCTATAGCCTGAGCTTTATGCTTGTGGGTCTCACTAATGAATAAGCTCGAGTTCACTGTCAAAATGGAATTCACAGCCACGAGCCAAGAGTAAAGCATGCTGAGTTTGAGCATGGAGTTCAGTGTAAAGTTGTGATTGAAATGTGAGAGTCATAGCCTGAGTTCACTTTTCTATTCCTGGCTAGGTGCATATTTTAGTCACAGCCTAGACCAAGCTTTAAGCTCAAGTTCATATCCTATGCCTTAATGGAAAATTTTCAACAAAGCTCAAGCTCATCAAAATGAAATGCCCAGGTCATTGTTACAGTTCCAGTATACTGCCAAATCAAAAGATGAGACTATAGTATCTCATGTCGAGCTTTATGCTTGGGTTCTATTCCAGAAGAGCCCTTTCACAATTAAGACAAAGCCCAAGAGCATAGAAAATACAATAATAGCTCAGGGTCTACTACAGCTTGAAGCCTTCGAACACATAGTGAGATTCAATATGCCAATTTTCACCATGAAAAGACCAGTTCTAGTCAAGGAGATAACAAAGTTTGGCAGAGTTTCACCATGACCTAGGGTTTTCCACCTATTTTTTCTCAAAGGCAAGCATTGGAATGTGAAAAACAAGAATGAAAATGAGTTTTGAGAAAACTAAAGTCTGACTAGCACCACATTTAATGCCATTACTTCAGCCAGTCTGCATCATGTCAGAGCTCAAACCCCAACAATGCCACCTCAATATTGAGATATTATCTTGCAAATTGATTAAGAGGTCATGTACACCCTTTTGTAATTAGCAATAGATTTAAACTTAGGAAGTTTGTCTAAGTTTAGATTTTTACATAGGCTAGGTGGTATATGTTAATTTTAGCTTAATTTTAGTTTGATAAATGTTGGTATATATTGTAAAAAGATCTTGATCTTTATTAAAAACCAAAATTTAGGGCTAGATGTTAGACATTATTCTAGGCTTGAAATTGGGGTTTTTGGCATGAATTAAGGCCCAAATTGGAGTCTTTTTAGGGCTAAAAATAAGGGCTTTGATTTTCAAATTGAAGACTTAGAGGGTTATAAGACTAATTTTTAGAATCAATTTAGGGGGTTCCAGATTGTGGAGAGAAGGCCTAAGTCAGTATTATTGTTCCCTTGTGATTTAGCTCATATTTTGTTACCTACATGTCAGATTTTTGAGGAAAATAAAAGAAGATGATCCAGTTTTTCTCATATTTTGAGTATTGATTCTAATCCTTTTCATCATTCTTCATAAGTGTTTATTTGTTTTGATAGCAAGGAGTAGTGAATTATTTCTATTCCTCCTCTAAGTGAACAAAATTCAAGCCTTATGCAGAATATGTATGTTTGTTAACAGATTGAGCTATTTGTGGTCTAAACTCTAGTTGTAAAATCCAATTTAACCTATATGCTGATCATTGATTCAAAGTATCAGTCCTTTTGATATATGAATTGTGGTTGCTATTTTAGATTCCAAGCAAAGTCTAAGTTCAAATTTGGTGTATCACCCCATTTCCCTTTCAGTTTTCAATCCTTTTTTTGCTTTTCTCAATCAAGTTTCAATCAGGAGGTGATAGTTCTAGATCAAACAGGAACCAACCTAGAATCTGAAGACTCCTTAATGAAAGTCCACCCAAAAATCAAGAAGGTTTCCATTGTTAGGATGAGATATCATTAAGCACTAATGCTTGAGTTGGGGTGGTATTTTGAAACCTCAACAATTTTTGGCATGCTCGGTGGGACCTTGTGATACATGAATCAAATCCAAACAAGGAGTGTTAAAGAGTTTGAATATTTATAGTTATCTTTCAATAGGAGAGGTAGAACTATCCAAAGAGAGCCTAGAGGTCCTAGAGAGCTTTCTATTTAGCTTGTACGAAGAGGTAGGAGACCAGGAAGACCAAGAAAGTTAAGATCTCAAAGAAGTTCAGCTCCTCCCTCTTACCGTACTAAATTTCCAAATTCAGAGTAGGAAGTTTTTGAAGATCTTGGAGCATCTCAAAGAAAAGCTGTTCCTAAGCAGTCACCACTAGTAAATTAGTCTATACCAGCTAGTTCTAGTGCAACACTTCCAGGAATGGAAAGAAATTTTCCAATTATGCCATTTAATCAGGGCAGTCCCTTGAGCATTGCCAATCACAATAACATTCCATTGGTTGCTTTGAAAGGATTTCCATCATTCAATGGAGAAGGGAAAACAACTTCCATTGAGGACATCAGAGATATTGCATCTCTTTTCAATGTTCATCACATCACGGAGGAGGATGTGTTAGGATTAGGTAATACTGAGAGGGGGGAGGGGTGAATCAATATTACAAAACTTTGTTTCCTTCAACTTTACACAATTATAAATAATCCAAATTAATGCAAAAATGAAAAGAGAATACAAACATAACACATTCATTACACCATGATTTGTTCTTGAGGAAACCCTGGCCAAAGGGAAAACCCCGGTGGGGATGGTACCCACAAATATGTACTAAAATATAATATCCCTATTAGGAGATCTAGCCCTGTTTGGAGCTGATTGTTACATAGTACATTTCATTATTAGAGTAATACAAAACCCTATTAGGGGTATTTAAAACACCTGGTTAAAGGTGACGAGCACACTGGTCTTACAAACAATACTATCCCAAAAATAGTTCTCAAAAGGGGGAACAATACAATAACTTATCTTGCTTAGATAGTTCCAATTGTAGCTCGGCCTCTTACCAATCTTGCATCTAATCTCTGCTCTTCTATTCGCAAACTTCCTCTATCATCATTACCATACCATACTTCACTTTTACAAAAACACTCCATACTTAAACAAAATCAACCTTCTAGTCGGCTTCACAATTATCATGAAAAACATAATAATAACTTATGAAAATGTTATCTATGGAGTCAAAACTCTTACAATACAAAAGAGTTAGAAATATACTTTATTCTTCTATCTTAGCACGTTACCATATTCACTTTTCCTTCCTTAAACTTCACAAATATTTATACACCCTGTTACACTATTTTACTGCCTTCGCATATCTTTCGGACACTGTATCTCACAAGTCTGATAACCAAAACTTATGTGATCTTAACTAAAGAATGTGTCTATCCAAAAACACCTCTAGTTAACTTCGTAAGCCATAATATCTTATATATCTTCATCGCTGACCAAAACTGTGGCACTATACCCTGTTATCCTGATTCTGGACTTAGTCATTTTCATGACTATGACTCCAATGGCAATGTTCACAACATGAAATCACTCCATCATGAGTGTTGCCATAAATGACAACCCTCAAGTGATTCCTAGTGCTCCAAACCATCACATGCCAACAATATCTCCCTTTGACATTAATGGCAACACTTAGAAAAATGACTAAGTGTCACAAAACAAATCTCTTCTTTTTCTTCTCTTTTTAAATTTTTTTTTCCTTCTCTACACATAACTCTACATATTTCTTTCTCTTCCTCATTTTTTCCTTTTTCTTTCTCTCCCTTTGACATCAATGGAAAAGGTATATACAAAATTGTGAAACTTAAGCACAAAAGATTCAGTGCTTACTCACTAGATTTAAGACATCTTGGAAGGAATTTTCCAAGATCTTAACTTCTTCATTCCATGAACTTATCAACATTTCACTAACATGGATTAATCCATTTAGTGCATATGGCACTGTCTCTACTACCTTAAGCTTAGTGAGAGTGGATACTAAAATTGAGCCTTCAACCTTTATCATCTCAGAGAGATGAATCTCCAACATTGAGAGCTTGGGAGTCAATAGGCTTCTCAAAGAGCCAAATCTGTCTACAACTCTCCCTTTCTCCATTTACAGTACTCCTATCTTGTCCAATAGCCTTGATGTCTCCTTATCTACTTCTTCCATAGTTTGTGAAGATGATTCACAATTGTCCATTATATTGTCAAGGCTAGCCCTGTCTTTGGCTATGGCCTCCTCAACATTCTTCAAATATCTACAGGGATTTATGCAATAACTATAGAGTTTCCTGCCTTGTGCTACACAACTCTTAGCTTTAAGAGTGGTATCCTTAAGAATTCCTAAGTACCATGAAATGGACTTACACACTTTGCTCAACTTATTCTCCAAGAAGTTCTTTTCTACCTTCTCCTCTGTGACTTTTAGCAATGAGTCAAAATGACTATCAAAGCTATCCAATACTGTACCAAGATTTTCAACCTCATCCTTATCTTTTAGGATGACTGGTGAGGGGAGAAGCTTGTTCATTGCTTCTACAACCCTGACCATTATCTTAGCTCTTTTGTCTCCTTTCTGAACTGATCTCTCCTTAGCTTTAGCAAAAGACATAAATGAAAGTCTCATCAGCTCATCTTCATCCATGCTGTCCACAAAAGAACTGACTGGTTTGGCCACACTTGCCAACAACAGAGATGAATCTAGTTTGACTTTAGCAACTTCCTCTAATTTAGGTTATCTTTCTTTCTTTTCTTCTTGCTGTAATTCCTTCTCCTGTACTTTTTCTTTAGATTTTTCTTCATATTTTCTTTCTTCTATCTATTCTTGATCTTCAACCTCCATTGCACTGTCCACCTTGTCCATAAATAGATCATTTACATCCTACAAAGTGTCAAGGCTAACATGCACACCAATGAAAAAGAAGTCTAGTTGCATGCTAACTTGATCAATTTCATCTATTTCCTTTGAGCTCTCTCCTAACCCCAAGGATATAGGTTTAGTAGTCTTAGGAGGTGGCACCTTTTTAGGTATGTCATACATTAGAACTTGGTCTAATGCCTTTTGGGTATCTTCAATCACCTCATCATATTTTCTAGCCATAATCTTGACTAGTCTAGTCTTTGTTCTTAGTAGAGGTTTCAGTGCCTTTATGATTCTTTATCTTTCTTGAATCGACACAACTAGCAAAATATCATCAATTGTTTTATTTCCTATGTTCTCATCTTATGAATGTGCTAACTATTTTCTGATTTCTAGTTTGCTGTATAGGTCTTTGGGGACAGTTGCTTCAACTTCCAACAAATTATTTTTGAAAACTAACAAGTGCCCAATGATAGTGTCCTCAATGATTTCTTGGTCCTCAGGACTATATCTTTCATGGTACCTATTTATTGATATTAGATTTCCATCTTTGATAAGCCTTTTCTGTAGTGATTTAATATCTGGTTTCCACAAGGATTGTGGACTCTTTTGAACCATTTTCTCTTCCTCTTTCTCCATGACCCTTTCTTCCTTCTTCTTCCTCTTTACCTCTATCTCTTTTCCTCTTGTACTGACCTGCTTAACTGTCATCTTCTATTGTCATCTCCATTGTATCTACAAAACTTCACAATGTGACCTGTATTGTTACATTTGTAACAAATAGGTGGTCTTCTTCTTTCTTGATTAGTTTGTAGCTTACAATACCTTGATGTGTGTCCAAAGTTATTGCATTTTTGACAAGTAACCTTGGCTGCAGATTCCTCTCTGACATAGTCTTGCTTATACCTGGACTGATCAGGTTTTCTACAATCTACCTTCTTGTGTCCATACTCATAAAAATTCAAACAATAGCTGGTAAAGGGCTTAGAGTTACCTTTACTTCTACAATCTCTCTTCATGTGTCCAACTTTGTTGCATCCGAAGCATCTACCTCTAAAAGGTCTGAACTATTCTCTAGGTTCTTCATTTGTAGGCCTTTCTTCAGGAATAGGTCTTTCCTCATTCTTGGCTTCTTTTGGTTCTTCTTGAGTTTTTGAACTTCCAGCTTCATTGGATCCACTCATGTCTCCTTTAGATTTTTGTCCCGCTCTTTGTTCATCACTCTTGTCATTGCTCATGTGTAATTTTTCAATGAGTAATTTGGCTTGAGTGAGTTTTTCTTTAATGATCTGATTGTATTTATCCAGTTCCTGATATTTATCCTTGTAGTGGTCAAGTTCGGTCTTCATTTGTCCTATTTTTAAGTTAGCTTCTTTTAGTGACTTTTCAACTTTGTTTCTTTCATCCTTTTCATGTTGAATCTCCTTGATCATCAAAAGATTAATTTTTTCTTTTTCTTGCTCCAACTTCTTCACTTTGTCTGATGTGTCATTGTCTAAACCTTCTTTGATTTTCTCCATAAGGTCTTGTCTTTGATTTTTTACAATCTCAAGCCGTTCTTTAAGTTTTCTCATGAAACCTTCTACTCTTCTTAACCTGAATTTTAATTTGCCATTTTCAACTTTCATCTTATCCAGATCTTCAAGTGTAGCTTCAAAGTTCTCTTGCAAAGCTTCCGAATCTATTCTAATCTCCCTTAAGTTGTTAGACTTTTTCTTCAAGGGCCAATAGCTTTGATACCAATTGTTAGGATTAGGTAATATTGAGAGGGGGGTGAGTTAGTATTAAAGAACTTTGTTTCCTTTAGCTTTAAACAATTATAAATAATCCAAAGTAATGGAGAAATGAAAAGAGCATACAAACATAACACATTCATTACACCATGATTTGTTCTCGAGGAAACCCTGGCCAAAGGGAAAACCCCGGTGGGGATGGTACCCACAAATATGTACTAAAATATAATATCCCTGTTAGGAGATCTAGCCCTATTAGGAGCTGATTGTTACATAGTAAATTTCCTTGTTAGAGGAATAAAAAACCCTGTTAGGGGTATTCAAAACACCTAGTTAAAGGTGATGAGCACACTACTCTTACAACCAATACTGTCCCAAAAATAGTTCTTGAAATGGGGAACAATACAAGCACTTATCTTATTTAGATAGTTCCAATTGTATCTTGTCCTCGTAATAATATCACATCTGATCTCTACTCTTCTATTCACAAAATTCCTCTATCATCATTACCATACCATAATTCACTTTTACAAAAACACTCCATACTTATACAAAATCAGCCTTCTAGTCGGCTTCACAATTATCATGCAAAACATAATAATAACTCATGAAAATGTTATCTATGGAGTAAGTGCTCTTACAATACCAAATATTTGGAAATATACTTTATTCTTTTATCTTAGCACATTACCATATTCACTTTTCCTTCCTTAAACTTCGCAATTATTTATACACCCTGTTACACTAATTTACTACCTTCGCATATCTTCTAGACACTGTATTTCACAAGTCTGATAACCAAAAATTATGTGATCTTAACTAAAGCATGTGTCTATCCCAAAATACCTCCAGTTAACTTTTCAAGCCCTAATATCTTATACATCTTCATCGCTAACCAAAACTATGGCACTGTACCCTGTTATCCTGATTCTGGACTTAGTCATTTTCATGACTTTGACTCTAGTGGCAATCTTCACAACATGTGATCACTCCATCATGAGTGTTTCCATAAATGACAACCCTCAAGTTATTCCTAGTACTCTAAACCATCACATGCCAATAGGATGTAGCTTTAAAGCTATTGGCTACATCACTGAAGGGTAAACCACTTGAATGGTTTAAAACTCTTCCAATGGATTCTATTGCTACATGGGATGTACTAGGAGAGAGGTTGTCTAAATTATTTGAGGATAAGTCTAACAAATTGTCTTTGGTGGAGAAATTAACTACTATTAAGAGGGATCCACAAGAGGAGATGAGTGATTTTAACTTCGTTTCCAAAATACTTGGAACATGATCCTTGCTATAGTAAGACCCTATGCTGAATATGCATTCTTGTGTTTTCTTAAGAGTTTGAATAGAAATATCTTAGTTATGGTACAATCTATGGGAGGTACTTCTTTACCACAAGATTTTTATATTGCTATTAGGGTAGAGAATAGTCTCATTTAGGCTGGAAAATTAGCTCCCAAGCCACCTATGCCCTTCTTTCCTAGTATTCAGTCTAACATGCCATTGATTTTCCCACCTCTATCTGTTGTCCCATCATTTAAAAGCCCATAGGTAGTCATTGTTACCCCTCTAAATGAGTTGCAGAGCATTAAAGATAGCCAACAAAAAATAGAGAGTTTATTGCAAAACTTTGGCAGTGAATTAGTGACCCTTAAGAGAAATCAAGCACAAGAAAACTCTGTGCCTCAAAATTAGTTTGCTGGTTCCTCATCCCAATATCCTAATTAGCCCAATTATCAAGCTAATAAGTAGAAATTCCAAGGGAATAACAATGCAAATAGGCATAATTTGAATCTGAGGCCTTATAGACAATATAATCCTGCACTCGTTAATGTTGTTAGAGATATTGTTCCCAGCAAAAAAAACATTGCTACTGAGTGGTGTTTTCCATGTGATCAAGCTCATGATCAGTCAACATGTTCCTATGGAGTGCTTAATTAGGCTCTTATGGTACAAAATTCAATGAATTCACAATAGAATGTGCTTGTTGAAGAGATCCAACAACAACCGAATCAGGAGGTTCTAGATATTGGTTTTCTAAATTGGCAAGAGGAGGAGTTTTGCAGGCTAAATGATGATTCACCTGTTTCAAAAAATACTAGAGCCAAGAAAAGAGGTTTAGAATTAGAGCAATCAGATGGTAATGTTCCTCCTACACCATTTTCAATTTTTGAGGGGCCCTCTTCTTCCTCAAACAAAGATCAAAATCAGAGGCATGCTAATCAAAGTGCTCCTAGATCTCCTCAAAAGGTACAATTTTTTGTTCCTTATAATATAGCTGATAGGATGAATAAAATGAATGTAACTTTATCTATGTGGAAGACCCTATCTATACCAGGACAAGCTGAGATATTGAAGGAAGGGCTGTCCATGTTAACAACAAATTCACAACAAGCCATTCAATAGCCTTCTAGGACTGTTATGGCTAATTTAGAGCCTTCTAAGGTGCAAGAAAGGACAGTAAAGGAAGAAAAGAAGCCTTCTAAAGTTCAAGAACTAGTAGTGAAGGAAGGTAAAAAGGCTTCAGATTTGAATCAATCAGTAGTAAAAAAAGATAAAAAGCCAGTAAATGTGCAAAGAACAACAGAAAAGGAAGGTAAGAAACCAAAAAATGCAAAACCTCCTCCTTTCTATGTTTCTTTGATCATTGGAAACAAATTAGTGCATAATTATATGGTAGATAGTGGTGCAACTAGCATAATAATGCCCAAGAAAATTGTTGATTCGTTAGATTTGAAATATGAACCTCTTGAGAAAGGAGTTGTCTAGCTTGATGGTACTTCAGTTAAGACCTTAGGAGTTGTAAAAAATGCAAGGTTGACCCTACATTCCTATCCAAATTTCTCAATTCCTCAAGATATCTATGTTATAGATCTGCCACCTTATTTTGCCTTATGTTTTTCAAGAGATTTTACAACCAAAATAGATGGTTATTTTTTATCATATTGGTCCCATTTGTATTTTAGAACAATATATGGTAATAAGGTAACCATAAAATCAGAGTTATTGGCCAAAGATCACATAGAACCTTATAACCCAAGCCCTATTAATGCAAGTTGTGTGATCAAGGATTCAAAAGAGATCAAGGACTATTCAGCCTTCAATACACAAACTGAAGAATATCCTGACATTTTTTTGGATGAGTGGGCAGTTAGAAATGACCAAGATAATGGCATGTTTGATACTGGTTTTGGAAATTTTATGATCTTAGAATTTGATACAGTTATGCCTAATTTGATGAAATATCAAGATTTTGAATTTGAACTCTCTGCATACACTTAAAAATGGCTTCATTAATTAATTAAATATTTATTATTTAATTAATATTGACTTGATAAATTAATTAAATATTTATTATTTAATTAATAATTATTCCTCTATTTGTTAAATAAATTATTCAATTTATTTACTAAATTCACTATAGTCTATTCCTCTATCCTAAGTCTTCTAATTAGTCTTATTAAAATGATTTAATTAAATACACAATCACCTAAATATGACTAAGTTCCCTAGTCCACCTCACCTACCTAGTCACCTGACACATCACTTTGGCTAAAATAAATAATTATTATTAATTATCCTCATCCAAACATGTCCTATTCTTAAGGGCCATGTGGCCTCATAGGACTTGGTCTCATGACCACATGTCCTCTCTTAAACCAAGTCAAGAGACATGCCCTATTCCTAAGGGGCTTCTCAAGCCACCTCTAAGGGTCAAAGGTGACTCATGGGACACTTGTACAAAGAGTCCTCATGAGGAAAAGGTCTCTCCCTCTTTCTCTCTTAGGTCTTTGAGAGACACTTGACATGTGTCTTTCCCTTCCACCTTGTTCTCCTCCATGTCAATGTGAGAGGAACATCATCCCTATTCTCCCTCTCACATTCCAACTACATCCCCCTTTCTCTCAACTCCTTCAACCAAGTCAATCCTAGCCCTAGGATCTTCCACCTTTCATTCTCAATCATAGGATTGTGCCACCTAGAGGCCTAGATCCTCCAAAAATCTATAAAAGGAGCCTCATTTCCCCTTTGTAGGCTAATAGAAAATATGTATTTTTGTAATAGGCATTCAAGAAATCAAGCAATCAACCATCCAAGCATTCTAAGAGCAATCAATCCATATTATCATCATTTCATTTGCATTACATCCATTAGATTGCATAAGCTATTGTGCACTCATTTCATAAAATCTCCATACTTTGGTAGCATCTTGGGAGAAGACTTCATTTGGAAATCTGAGAGCTCAACCTCTTCAAGAAATCAAGGCTAGGAGGACAATGGAGACAAGCTGCATGGTAGGTGAAGGTAATTGATTTAGTTTCATCATTTTATAGTTACTTTGTATTCTTCATTGTGTTGCATTAGATTGATTTATTGGCTTTCAATAGTTAATTTATCATCTCTAGTTATTAGACATCTAATTTGCATACACTCTCTAATCAGCTTTGGGATTTATATTTTGATGGATTTAGGAATAAAGATGGTGTTGGTGTAGGGGTTATGTTAGTGTCGCCAGATGGTGATAAATTTTATGCTGCATACAAATTATCTTTTCCATGTTTTAACAATGTGGCTGAATATGAAAGCTTGATTCAAGGTTTAGAGTGGGCAAGAAAGAGGAAAATCAAATGCTTGAGGGCATTTGGGGACAGTGAGTTGATAGTTAACCAGGTGAGAGGAGTTAATGCTATTAAGAATGATGTTCTAAATTTGTATAAATCCAGAGTATTTGATATTCTAGATGATTTTGATGCATTCAACCTTATTTCTATACCTAGAAGGAAAAATCAGCATGTTGATAGGTTAGCTGGTATTGGTGCACATGTTTATATTACTAAAAATAAAGGTCATATCTTAGATCAGTCTCATTTTAAGATTTTTGTTAGGCCATCTATCCCAGATAATGATATTAATTGGTAGGTTTTAAATACTGATGAGCATATTTTGAGTTTCATGACTGAAACAGAGGACTTCTCAGTTCCTAAGAATAACAAACTCAAATAGCAAATGAAAGATCAAATGATACAGCTGAAAATTAACAAGCTTCCAAAAGAATTGGTTAGCTTGGAGTCTTCTTTTAACTCTAATGATCAGTTCAAGAGAAATAAAACCAGCTTGCTGATCAAGGAGGACCACTATGAAGAGATTGAAATTTTTAGAGACAAGCTCCTAAAGGCTGGTAAAAATAACTCTCCTCAAGAAAAAGAGTTTCTTATTTCTTTGTTTAGAGAGTATAATGATGTATTTTCTTGGGACTATGCTGATTTGAAAGGATTTGATCCCCAATTGACTCAGCATACTATAGAATTAGAGTCTAATTCCAGGCCAATTAGGCAAAGACAAAGGCCAATAAACCCCAAATTAGAGCCCTTAATGCTTAAAGAGCTAAACAAACTGCTGGATGGTTGGATAATTTTTCCTATTAAACACACATCCTGGGTTTCTAATTTAGTTCCAGTAAGGAAAAATAACAGAGAGATAAGACTTTGTGTATATTTTAGAGACCTTAATAGGGCATCTCCGAAAGATAGACACCCTCTTCCTTCCATGGAACAGAATTTACAGTATGTCTTAGGTTCTAAAAGGTTTTCCCTCTTAGATGGATATTCTAGTTATAACCAGATTTTAGTGAAAGAATCTGACCAGTTTAAAACAACCTTTACAACCAAATGGGGAACAATGGATCACATGAGAATGCCATTTGGATTATAAAATGAAGGAGCCACATTCTAGAAAATAATGGATATGGATTTCAAAAACCTTATGTACAAATTTGTTCTAGTATACCTAGATGATGTCACCATTTACAACAAGGTTGCAAACCAACATATTGATCATCTGAGACAAGTGCTTGAAAGATGTAGAGAGTTTAGAATCTCTCTCAACCCAAAGAAATCTATTTTTACAGTTCATGAGGGTAAAATTTTAGGATATAAAGTGTCTAAAGAAGGTACAACTATTGATCCTAAAACAATTCATGCAATTCTAAAATTATCATTGCCAAAACATAAAAAGGGATTGTAGAGTTTCATTGGAAGAATAAATTTTGTAAGATGCTTTATCCTTGACATTGCAAATTTATTGAAGCCTTTGATTGCAATGCTGAAGAAAGATGTTCCTTTCAGCTGGACTGATGAGGGAAAGAGGATTTTTGAGCAGATTAAACAAGCCCTGTCATCAACCCCTACTTTAACCAATCCTAATTTCACTAAGGATTTTATTTTTTATGCTTATGGTGGTTTTGACATAGTTTCAACAATGTTGGTACAAAAGAATCAAGACAGTCAGGAGCAACCAGTTGCTTTTTTCAGCAAAGGAATGGATGACTATGAGAAAAGGTACAATTTATTTGAAAAGCATGTACTTACTATTATTAAAGCTTTAAAGAAGTTTAAACACTTGGTTGCTAGGAATAAGATACATTTAATGGTTGCACATCCTAGTATTAAAGAGTTCATGTTGAATAAAGATGTAAATGAGAAAAGAGAAGGTTGGATCACAAAAGTGATGGAGTATGATGTGCATATCCATGTAACCAAGCTAGTTAGGGGCAAGGGTTTGTGTGCCCAAATGATAGAAGAAGAAGAAGAGGCTGCCTTATTCCAAGGTGATTTTGTACTTATTAATGATTCAACAACCTAGTTATCAATTATGACCAGATTTCTACAAAATGGACAATGTCCAATTTATCTAGACAAAGAAAAAAGAAGGTATTTTAGATTACAGTCTATTCCTTATGTTTTGATTAATGGTATTCTTTATAGGAAAGATTATTTTGGTATGCTTTTAAATTGCATTGATTTTGCTGATCAAAGCAAGATTTTGTCTGAGTTCCATGATGGATCTTGTGGAGGACATTTGAGTCCTAAGACTACAGCCTAGAAAATTCTAAGGGCTAGTTATTACTGGCCAGATTTGTTTAAAGATGCCCATTCTTGGGCAAGAAAATGTCAAAAGTGTGCTCTGTTTGCAAGAAAACAAAAGCTGGCAGCATTTCCATTAAAGCCAATCATTATGGATCAACCATTTAACAAATGGATAGTAGACTTTATAGGTCCAATTAAACCTAATTCAAGTGCAGGTCATAAATAAATTTTGACTGCTACAAACTATTTTACAAGGTGGATTGAGGCCATTGCATTGAAGGAATCAACTGGATCTTCTATTTTAAAATTTTATGATGATATTATAACCATGTTTGGTGTTCCTCAATTAATCATTTTAGATAATGCTTTAGCTTTTGTTGGTTCAACAATAACAGAGTGGGCTGTTAAAAATGGCATTTATTTGAATACATCATCTAACTATTACCCTTAGGGTAATGGACTTGCAGAGTCTACTAACAAAAACCTGATCAGGATCATTAAAAAGACTTTGCAGGAGAACAAGAGAGATTGGCACTCAAAATTAAAGGCAGCCTTATGGCTAGATAGAATAACTCCAAAAAATATTACTGGTAGTTCACCCTATGTTCTAGTTTATGGTAAAGAGGCAAGATTGCCAATTTCAACTGAGTTTCCAGCTTTACAGTTAGTTGATTAAATGTTGCTATTTGAAGAACAAGATCCTCTTAAGCTGAGGTATGTTGAATTGTTATAGCTTGAAGAAGAAAGAAAAAGAGCCTTAAAGAATATGGAGCTGAGGTAGAATTAGACCAAGAGGTCTTTTGACAAGAAAGCTACACCTAGGGAATTCAAAGAGGGTGATTTAGTACTAAAGTGGGATGTATTGAAGAGAAGACCAGGGCAACATGATAAATTTGACAACTTTTGGTCAGGCCCTTTTGTCATTTCAGATTGTAAAGAAAATAATGCCTTCTCGATGTCTACAACAGATGGAGAGATCTTAGAGATTCCAGTTAATGGAATCCACCTCAAGCTTTTCTTTGAGGGTTAGTTTTAGTTTAGTTTCATTTCAATAAGGGCTATCCAAGCACTAGGTCTTAGGGTTGCATGAGTCTTAGTTTAGATGTAGTTTCATTTCAATAAAGGTTGTATTCATGAGTTCTAGTTTTCTAACTCCATTGCTCAATGATAAGGTTTGTAGTTCATGTCTAGCAGGTAGACATCCAGCAGAAGTCACCAAAATTGTTACCCAAAATTACAACATTCAGAAGAATGAACATAAATAAGAAAAGATTAAATTTTAGGAGTCCAATTAACACTATCTTTCAGGTGATGTTAATTAACATTTCATTAGTGCATTCAATAAAATTTTTCATAATTGTACTCTAAGTATTGATCATATTTCAAATTTTCAAATTCATAATTGATCATTACATTGTGCATTCAAACTGAATGTAGTATACAAGCGTTCTTTCATATTTCATATTACATGTCAATAAAAGAGTACAATTTGCAGAATAGAAAGCATGATGGAAGTATGAGTAGGGTCCCATGCATTGGCTTTGATTATCTACATGTTATTGGATGGTTGTCTATCAGGTCCTAGGTCTCAGGTCCATTCTCCAAGTCTTCATTTTAGAGGTCTTTAGGGTTATCCTGCATCATGAGAGAGAAAATGATATTAGATCAAGTTGGATCTAAGCAATGCATGAAATAGAAACATCACACAACAATCAATCTTTCAAGGTTGCATGTCAATCTGGTATTCCAATGTAATAAGGAAATGTGCATCCACATAAAATGAAAGGTAGTATTAAAGGGACTTGTTTTAACATGAAACCTTTTACTATTTTTGGTCATTCTTATGCATGTTGTTCTTATATTTAAACTAGATATTTGAATAAAAGGGACTTAGTACTTGTGACTAAGAAACCTTTTTTAGAGTCAGAAGGATCTTGTTAGATTAGTGAACACAATAACCTGAATATTGATTCATAAATGTCACCATTTTTGGCATTTTCATAAATAATGTGTTTATCATTTCACTAACCTAACAAGTTTAGTTTGATGTTGTTCCTATAAGCTTGACATAATAAAAATGCAGTGCTCAAATGACTGGTTTACATATCATAGTCAGAAGAAATTGATGTAGTTTCAAGGTGCATTAAAACATGTTACAACATATGCTTTCAATGACAAATAATTCACAAGTACCAAAAAAAAAGACAACCATGCTATACATGCTAAGATCCAACACCATAAGTGACTGGTAACAATGACATTGAAGTTCCTTATTTATATGATATTACTGAATTCAAAAGTGCTACAAGAATTGATCATTATGTTATGATATTGCTATTTGACAAAAGAGAGAATGCTAAAGAATCATATCTCAAAGTATTAAGAGTGTTTACAGAGTGTCTTGATAGGTGTCACGAGCCCGTGCTTGAACTCCATCATGTTTACTTTCTGGTGTTTGTGAGTGTCATGAGCCCATGCTCGAACTTCATAAGAAAATTAACAGAACATTCTACAACTTAGCATTTATTATTTAATGAAGCATATCATACATTGTTCAATATTTGCATTGAAAAATAATAAAAAATAGTCATTCACTGGTTATATCAGAAAAGATTCATATTTAGCATCAAAGGACTAGAAACAAGGATTATATTTTTCAAAAGTACTGGTTGTAGTTCAACATTTTCAACTAGTATTTTAAAGGCCATGTTCAATATCTTTAAATAGATGACAACAAGTAAAGAAAATGACATCATGAAAACTTAATCATCTTTTGCATTCATGTTTTGAGCATATATGATTCTCTATTCCAAATCTTATGCATATAGCATTGTCAAAATATGGTGGTCATAACACATAAAGGAGGTTCAAGCTCAAAGCCACAGTAAACACTATTAAAATGCCCAAAATGAAGCTTTGAAGGCTACAGTAAGCTAAAGACCAACAATGCAATAATGATTGGTGAAATGAAGAATTAAGGGTACAATGATCTTTTTCCCTAACATGGTCACTGGTCAAAGTAATAATAGTGAAAAATTTATTGGCAAGGGTCATTTCTCAAGAGTTACAATGGGCTCAACATGATAGTGTTGTCTTTGAGTGGTTCAATACAGGGGTGACTGTCATCAGTGAAGTTGGGTAACAAGATAGATATTTGGTGTGTGCTAGTGCATACAAGTAACTGGTGTATATTTGGAAATCTTAATAGTAGATAACATTTATTTCCAAATTGGAATCATTGTTTGTAGAGAATTTAAGAGAAAAGGAAAAATGTTTACATCTAGCTCATAGTTCACTGTCGACAACGAAACAACAAACTAGTGAGCTTAAAGGTAGTGTGCATCACATATGTCTATAGTAACTACTAGATACAAAGATTCAATGGTTGAGCCAAGGAGAAGCAGTTGCAGATTCAATAAATAAAGCAATGAAAAGAGAAGACTGTACTTATCTTTTAGTTAAACTTGAGTTCTCTTGCAGGAGTTCAAGGCTCAAACCCTAGATCTATAGCCCAAGATTTATGCTTGTGGGTCTCACTAATGAATAAGATCGAGTTCATTGTAACAATGGAATTCATAGCCATGAGCCAAGAGTAAAGCACGATGAGTTTGAGCATGGAGTTCAGTCTAAAGTTGTGACTGAAATGTGATAGTCACAGCCTGAGTTCACTACTCTATTCCCGACTAGGTGCATATTTCAGTCACAGCCCAGACCAAGATTTAAACTCAAGTTCATATCCTATGCCTTAATGCCAAATTTTCAACAAAGATCGAGCTCATCAAACTAAAATTCCCAAGTCATTGTTACAGTTCTAGTATACTGCCAAATCAAAAGCTGAGACTACAGTATTTCATGCCAAGCTTTATGCTCAGGTTCTATGCCAAAAAAGAGCCCTTTCATAGTTAAGACAAAGCCTAAGAGCATATAAAATACAATAATAGCTCAGGGTCTACTACAACCTAAAGCCTTCGAACACAAAGTGAGGTTCAATATGCTAGTTTTCACCATGAAAAGACCAGTTCCAGTCAAGGAGATAACATAGTTTGGAAGAGTTTCACCATGACGTAGGGTTTTCCCCCTATTTTTTCTCAAAGGAAAGAATTGGAATGTGAAAAAAACGAATGAAAATAAGTTTTGAGAAAACTGAAGTCTGACTGGCACCACATTCAATGCCATTACTTTAGCTAGTTTGTAGCATGTCAGAGCTCAAACCCCAACAATGCCACCTCAATACCGAGATAATATCTTGCAAATTGATTAAGTGGTCATCTCGACCCTTTTGTAATTAACAATAGATTTAAACTTAGGAAGTTTGTCTAAGTTTAGATTTTTACATAGGCTAGGTGGTATATGTTAATTTTAGCTTAATTTTAGTTTGATAAATGTTGGTATATATTGTAAAAAGATCTTGATCTTTATTAAAAACCAACATTTAAAGCTAGATGTTAGACATTATTCTAGGCTTGAAATTGGGGTTTGTGGCTTGAATTAAGGCCTAAATTGGAGTCTTTTTAGGGCTAAAAATAAGGGCTTTGATTTTTGAATTGAAGGCTTAGAGGGTTATAATGCTGATTTTTAGAATCAGTTTAGGGGGTTCTAGATTTTGAAGAGAAGGCCAAAGTGAGTATTATTGTTCCTTTGTGCTTTATATCATATTTTGTAACCTACATATCAAATTTTTGAGGAAAATAAAAGAAGATGATCCAATTTTTCTCATATTTTGAGTATTGATTCTAATCATTTTCATCATTCTTCATAAGTGTTTATTTTTTTTGTTAGGAATGAATGCTAAATTTTTGGAAGCCATTCTTTAGCAGTTTTTGTTGCATTCATGACTATGATTGTCATTGATGTCAACACAGTGATTTACCGAAGACTTGCAGAGAAGCAGACAGAGTTTGGATTAGCGCATGTGGGTTATTGTAGTTGGAGCTATGTGATGTTGAAGTTATAGTATTTGATATGTTATATGTCTATGGTTAAGAGCATAGATAGTAATTCATTTATTCATGGAAGTTATAATCATTTTGGTGGAAGCAGTATTCAGGCAGTGTTCTTGAGTAGTGGTTTGTGGAAATCGGATGATATCTTCTAACCAGGATGGAATCTGGTTTTGCACAGTTAAAGGGAAGCTGAAGAAACATTGATAGTGATGTGGATGATAGCATAGACATTGAGGTTGCACGAGTGAAGATTTATTATATTTGGAAGCTGACAGTTTTGTGTAATTTTGGTGTAGCGTGTGGAAACTTTTATTTTGTAATTGTATGCCGACTCATTTGTAATTATTTGAGTGTGGTATAAAGGAAGGAATGTATTTCCTTGTTGTAATATAGTAGTAATGTGAAAGTGTGTAATTATGATATGGTAGCAGCAGTTGCGATGCTGTATGCATGAAGTGAAGAAAAGAGCTAAGTATGAAACCGAATTTGTGAAGGAAGACATGCAAAGTACAGAGATCTGAAATTGAGATCTAATGTAACAGTGAGTGTGGTTTGGCACAGTCAGAAGAGGTAACATATTATTCTATTGAGTAATGCAAAGATTATTTGGACAGTGTGTTCAATGATCTTACCCTGAAGCTGTTTGGGCAGTGGGTCCTTTTGTCTTCCATAACTCTTAACAGGGTTAGAATGTTTTAAAAGGGATATAAAATATTCTAACATGGATTCATATGTACTGAATGTATTTCATAAGACTCCTAACAGGGTCCATCCTTTCACAAGGAATATTCATATTAGTGCATCTTTTGTGGGCATCATTCCCACCAGGGTTTACTCTTTGATCAAGAGGTTCCCTAGTCAACATATCTTATGTCATTGTGTTATTGTGTATGAATATCTTTCTATGGTTGGTAATTATATTGCTTATATGGTTTAATGCTATTGAAGATGATAAAAGTTATAATTATTTGATAACTGATTCAGCCCCCCCTCTCAGTTATCTTGGTGGACTTTACTTTCTAACAATTAGTATCAGAGCGACATGTCCTTGAAAAAGAAGTTTAACAACTTAAGGAGATCCATGGTGAATTTCAGGAAAGAAATCCCTAAGTTTGATGGAGTAAATTTTGACAGCTGGAAAGAAAAGATGAAGACACACCTACTATGTTTAGGACCAGGTTATTGGTTGATTACAAAGAATGATAAGACTATCATTGAAGAGGACAATCTTGAAACATGTACTATAGATGAAAGAGATCTATTCATGTGTAACATACTTGCAAGAGAAGCACTTTTGACATCACTTCCGGAGAATGAGTACAGTCAGGTAAAATGTTTGAAAAAATCTCATGAAATTTGGAAAGCTTTACACTCTACTTTTGAAGGTGATGAACATGCAAAAAGAGTTAGATTACATAATTGGATATGTGTATTTGAATATATAAGAATGTTGGAAGATGAATCTATTAGAAGTTATATTGGTAGAATGTCAGAAATTATTACAGGTATAAAATCTTGTGGAGGAACAAAGACAGAGAATGAAGTGATATGGAAAATTCTGAGGACATTGAATCTTGTATTTAAATAGAAAACACAAATGATTGAACAAGTCATACCTTGTACAAAAAACTTTACAAGAGAGACTCTTCTTTGAAGATTGGAAGCAGCAAAAATGAACCTGAGATTATCAGGAAACTTACCTAGAATGGAGACAACATTCAACACTCTTAGTGTTCACCCTACTTTGTCAAGAAGCATCAGTGTGAGTGGAGATTATGTTGGTAGCAACAGATCTAGAAATGAAGAAGATAAGAAGATTGAAGAAGGTATTGCCTTGCTTGTGAAAAGAGAACCAGACGGTAAGAAAATATTTAAATGTTGGACTTCTCAAGAATATGGTCATTTTGCATCTAAATGTCCTAAGAGAGTTAAAAAGTACAGAAAAAATTTCAAACATAGAAGATTAAGGAATTTTATTATGCTAATGATGAAGATCTTGAAGCTAGTATAGAAAGAAATTTAAGTGAAAGTGATACTGAAAATAATGATGACATAGGATTTGTAGCAATTAAAGAAGAGAATCCTGAAATTGATGTTAAGGAAGAAAAAGCCTTAGTTTCTCAAGTTGAAAAGAAAGTTGATTAGATTATAGATAGTGGTTGTTCACATCATATGACTAGAGACATGAAAAAGTTCATAAAGTTGAATGAATATGATGGAGGAGTTGTTAGAGTTGGAAACAATGCACCTTGTTTGATTAAAGGTATAGGATATATTACTCTTGATGGAAAGACTAATACTGATGATTTTTATTTTGTGAATGGATTGAAACATAATCTTTTGAGTGTTGGATAGTTAGTTGATAAGGGATATCAAGTTTGGTTTACTGAGAAAACTTGTGTGATAAAGGATAAAGATGGAAATCTGATTGGAACTGGATCTAGAACCAGAGGTAATGTATTTCAGTTGAATCCTACTGAGATGACATGTTTGATTACTAAGATTGATGACAATTGGTTATGGCATAGAAGGTTTTGTCATATAAACTTTGATAACATTGTGAAAATAAGTACTACACTTGTAGTAAGAGATTTACCAAAAATTATGAAGCCTACTAACATGATTTGCAAAGAATGTGTAATGGCTAAACAGAAGAGAAGTTCTTTTCCCAGTAAGAACTTTACATCTACAGAGAAGCTGGAGATTGTTCATACAGATTTGAGTGGTCCTACCGGGACTAGAGGATTCTATGGAGAAAGGTATTTTATGATTCTTGTTGATGATTTTACAAGAATGATGTGGATTGTATTTCTTAAAGAAAAATCTGAAGCATTTGATAAGTTTAAGATTGTTAAGAATAAAGTTGAGAATGAATCTGGAATGAAGATTAAATTTTTGAGATCTGATAAAGGTGGAGAATTTACTTCTAGAGAGTTTAACACCTTTTGCAAAGAAAATGGCATTAAGAGATAGTATTCATCCCCTAGAACACCTGAACAAAATGGCATTGCAGAAAGAAGGAACAGATCAGTGACTGAAGCAGCAAGAGCTATGTTGTTTGAAAATGATTTGGCGAAGATATTCTAGAGAGAAGCAGTGAACACAACAGTGTATACAATGAACAGAGTACAAATCAGAGCAGACACAGACAAGACACCTTATGAATTATGGTTTGGACATGCACCCTTAGTTAAGTACTTTAGAATTTTTGGAAGCAAATGTTATATAAAGAGAGATGATGATATTGGAAAGTTTGATCCTAGAAGTGATGAAGGTATATTTCTTGGATATTCTTTGAAAAGCAAAGCATATAGATGTTTCAATAAAAGAACTAAGACTATTGTTGAAAGCACAAATGTTAAAGTTGATGAAAAGTTCAAAATTCTGGAAAGAATGCTTGATTATGAATCTGATGAAGAAGCTCATCCTAAACCTAACACTTGATCTACTAAATTGTTTAATGAAACTGATAGTGATTTGTTGAATGAAATCCACAGTGAAGTTATTGAAGAACCTACATCTGAAGAGAGATCTGAGACAGTGACACCTAGCAAGAGTTTGTTAAGGAAGCATCCTTTTGAATAGATTATTGGGAGCATCAAAAGAGGAGTTCTAACTCAAAATAAAGCACAAGAACAATTATGTTTGATTTCTCAAATTGAACCTAAGACTACTAATGAAGCTTGTGAAGATGAAAGTTGGACTAATGCTATGAAAGAAGAACTAGATCATATTGAAAAGAACAAGACATGGGAATTGGTCCCTAGACCTAAAGACAAGAGTGTTATTGGAACTAAATGGGTATTCAGAAACAAGATGAATGAACAAGGAGAAGTAGTAAGAAACAAAGAAAGATTGGTATGTAAGGGTTACTCACAAATAGAAGGAATTGACTATGAAGAAACCTTTGCACCTGTTGCAAGAATTGAAGCAGTAAGAATGTTTTTGGCTTATGTAGCTTACAAGAAATTCAAAGTATATCAGATGGATGTGAAGTCAGCATTTCTGAATGGAGAATTGGAAGAAGTCTACATTGAGTAGCCTGAAGGTTTTCCTTTAACTCAAGAAGGAGACATGGTATGTAAATTGAAGAAAGCTTTATATGGACTTAAACAAGCACCTAAAACTTGGTATGCAAGACTGGATAAGTATTTGTTAAAATTGGGATTTACAAAAGGAATAGCTGATAGCAATCTGTACACAAAAGAAATTGAAAATGGTTTGTTAGTTATAGTTATTTTTGTTGATGACATTATCTTTGGAGGAGAAGATGAAGCCAATGAAAAATTTGCTGATGAAATGAAGACTGAATTTGAAATGAGTATGATTAGTGAGATGAAATACTTTTTGGGATTGCAGATAACACAAAACAATGATGGTATCTTTGTAAGTCAGAAAAAGTACCTGAATGACTTGTTGAAAATATTTGGAATGGAGAATTGTAAACCAGTTGGAACACCTATGGTGACCAGACATAAGTTATCTAGCACAAATGAGACTCCTGTAGTAGAACATAAGAAATACAGATCTATGATTGGAGGATTGTAGTATTTGACTCATACAAGACCTGATATAGCACATTCAGTTGGAATTGTAGAAAGATTTCAAGCTAAATCTAGAGAATCACATTATGCAGTAGTAAAGAGGATACTGAGATATTTAAGAGGCACAATGGACTATGGACTATGGACTATGGTATGAAAAATCTAATGATTTTACCCTATGTGCATATACAGATGCTGATTGGGGAGGCAATGTTGATGATAAGAAAAGCACCAGTGGCGGAGCATTTTTCCTTGGAGGAAGATTAGTTTCTTGGCTAAGCAAGAAGTAGAATTGTATTTCACAAAGTACAACAGAAGTAGAATATGTAGTAGCAGCAAACAATTGTAATTGGATAATTTGGATGAAGCAAATGTTGAAGGATATTGGAATAAAATTTGTTGAGCCTGTTGTCATACATTGTGACAACACTAGTATAGTTAGTATGTCTAAGAATCCTTTATTACATTCTAAGAAAAAGCATGTAGAGATTAAGTATCATGTTGTAAGAGAGAAAGTTGCTAAAAAAGAAGTCAGACTTGAGTACGTAAGTACAAAGGAGCAAATAGCAGATATATTCACAAAGCCTTTGCCTAAGGATACATTTGAGTATCTGAGAGGTATGCTTGGGGGTATGCCCCAGCCTACTTTTGAGAAGTGATGTAGTTGGTTGCATCCGTTCAGTGGTATATAAGCCTTATCTTTCTTCTGGACTAGATGTTGGTACTTCCTCTATGGGGGAGTATGTGTATCTGAGCTGAGTCATGAGGACTCTAGTAAATGTATTTTCTGAAAAGTGTCTTTTGACATTGAGCTGTTGTTGACATAGTGATAAAATTTCTATCATTGATGTCAATGGGGGAGAAGTATACATGAAAAACAATCTGAGACATCTGTTGGAGAGAACTGAATAGGATAACGAAGCAAGATTTGATTGATGAAGAGGATTTGAAGAAGTAGTGTTGCAGTATTGGATTTTTGGAACATTGGATGTTTTTCATCTATGTTGCCATCAATGCCAATGAGGGAGATTGTTAGGAATGAATGCTAAATGTTTGGCATCCATTTTGTAGCAGTTGTTGTTGCATTCATGACTATGATTGTCATTGATGTCAACACAGTGATTTACCGAAGACTTGCAGAGAAGTAGAAAGAGTTTGGATTAGCACACATGGGTTATTACAGTTGGAGCTATGTGATGTTGAGGTTATACTCTTTGATATGTTATATGTCTATGGTTAAGAGCACAGATAGTAATTCATTTATTCATGGAAGTTATAATCATTTTGGTGGAAGCAGTATTCAGGCAGTGTTCCTGAGTAGCGGTTTGTGGAAATCGGATGATATCTCCTAATCGAGATGTAATCTAGTTTTGTGCAGTTAAAGGGAAGTTGAAGACACATTAATAGTGATGTGGATGATAGTGTAGACTTTGAGGTCATACGAGTGAAGATTTATTGTATTTGGAAGTCGACAGTTTTGTGTAATTTTGGTGTATCGTGTGGAAAATTTTATTTTGTAATTGTATGCCGACTCATTTGTAATTATTTGAGTGTGGTATAAAGGAAGGAAAGTATTTCCTTGTTGGAATATAGTTTTAATGTGAAAGTGTGTAATTATGATATGGTAGTAGTGGTTGTGATGCTGTATGCATGAAGTGAAGAAAAGAGCTAAGTATGAAAGTGAATTTGTGAAGGAAGACATGCGAAGTACAAAGATCTAAAATTGAGATCTGAAGTAATAGTGAGTGTGGTTTGGCACAGTTAGAGAAGATGTAACATATTATTCTATTGATTAATGCAAAGATTATTTGGACAATGTGTTTAGTGATCTTACCCTGAAGCTATTTGGGCAGTGGGTCTTTCTGTCTTCCATAACTCTTAACAGGGTTAGAATCTTTTAAGAGGGATTCATATGTACTGAATGTATTTCATAAGACTCCTAACATGGTCCATCCTTTCACAAGGAATATTCATATTAGTGCATCTTTTGTGGGCATCATTCCCACCGGGGTTTACTCTTTGATCAAGAGGTTCCCTAGTCAACATATCTTGTGTCATTGTGTTATTGTGTATGAATATCTTTCTATGGTTGGTAATTATATTTCTTATATGGTTTAATGCTATTGAAGATGATAAAAGTTATAATTATCTAATAATTGATTCAACCCCCCCTCTCAGTTATCTTGGTGGAATTTGCTTTCTAACATTTTTGATAGCAAGGAGTAGTGAATTATTTATATTCCTCCTCTAAGTGAACAAAATTCAAGCCTTATGAAAAATATGTATGTTTGTTAATAGATTGAGCTATTTGTGGTCTAAACCCTAGTAGTAAAATCCAATTTAACCTATATGTTGATCAGTGATTCAAAGTGTTAGTCCTTTTGATATATGAATTGTGGTTGATGTTTTAGATTCCAAGCAAAGTCTAAGTTCAAATTTGGTGTATCACCCCATTTCCCTTTCAGTTTTCAATCCTTTTTTCCCTTTTCTCAATCAAGTTTCAATCAGGAGGTGATAGTTCCAGATCAAATAGGAACTAGCCTAGAATCCAGAGACTCCTTAATCAGAGTCCACCCACAACTCGAGAAGGTTTCCATTGTTAGGATGAGATATCATTAAGCCCTAATGCCTGAGTTGGGGTAGTATTTTAAAACCTCAACATCTAAGACCAAGCATATTGCTATTAATTATCACTTCTTGAGATATAAGGTAGAAGAGAAGGAAATAAAGTTGGAATACATTAGCACAAAGGAATAGATTGCAAACATCTTTACAAAGCCATTTCTAAAAGATAGATTTTAATATCTCAGAGGTATGCTTGGGATTCAGGCCCCTCCTAGTCAAAATCAAATGATGTAGGGATGCATCAGTCCAGAGCTTTTTAGAGCCTTATCATATTCTGGACTTGATGTAGGGATCTACTCCTTAGGGGGAGTGATCGTGGAAGATAGGTATTGAAGATAGTTGATGACTTATGAAACCCTTTTCCATTGCTGTCAAAGGGGGAGAGTTGCTATGAGAAAATCCCTACTGAATGAGGAGATTGTATGAAGATATACTATGAGAAGGTGTACTATGAGAGTATTGTTTGGTTAAAAAACTTTGGATTGATAAAACTTTGGGTTAATAGATTTTCCCATATGTTGACATCAATGATAAAGCGGGAGATTTTTGGATATTGCTAATGCAATGGGGAGATTTTTGATACATTTAATATGATTAATCACTATGTTGAGTGATGTTGTAGTTGCTGCTATTGTCATTCATGTTTTGTCACTGATGTCAACATATGTTTCTATGAAGAAGACATGTTGAGTATTATAGTGTACAGACATTGTACATATATTTCAGAACATGTGAAGTTAGATGAAAGTAAAAGAAGATGTTATGATCTTATATCCAAGATCACATCATGTATTGTTGTGTATTGGTTGAGTTACAGATATTTTGGTGAAGACTGGTTACTAGTCAGTGACAGTGGAAGTTGACAGAGTGAGTCTCTGTGTTTCTAGTATATCTTACAGAAGGTATGGATTCAGTGTATGTGAGTTTAAGAGATGATAGAAAAAGTACTAATGAATGTTTGTTGGTCATTGCAAGTTACAGAAAGTAGGATGACATCAATTGTGGCGTGTGATCTAGAGGAGTTATTTGGGAGCTGACTTCATAAATGTAGCGTGCATTTTGGTTGGCGAATGTAAATTAAGGATGTCGGTCCTTAATTGTTGTAATGTAATCAATGTATACTTGTTTTAGATACCGTGTGTATCCTAGCAAGGGTTTATGTAATTGTTTGTATATTAGGAAAGCCTAATCGGCCGACTTGATCATGTAGAATGTAATAGGGTATATATGTAACATCTTTTCTTTGGAAAATATATGGATGAGATGCATGTGATGTGAAAGTGAATTGTGAAAGTTGCGAGCTTGTGTCTGCTAGATGTAGAGTAGATGATTACCTATGTACTTCATTGGAACTGATCAAGCAAAGACAGTTGCTGCCAGATAATTCAAAAGATTGTGTATTTCTTCATATACACTTGTGTTAGAACAGTGAGTTTTGAAGGTACATTTAACCTTCTTTGGGCAGTGAGCCTGGGCAGTGAGCCCACCATTCTTTCTTGACTCCTAGTAGGGTATGTCCTCTAACAAGGATTGTGTAATGTAATGTTTTAATAAGCTCCTAACATGGCTAGATCTTCTAACAAGGATACTCTACTCTCAGTACATCATTAGTGGGTGTTAATTCCCATCGGGGTTTTAAATTTAACAGGGTTTCCTCGAGAACAAAATATTGTGTTGTTGTGTTGGCATTCATTGTGTTCATTGGATTTCATATTGCTGCTATTCAAAGTTTAAAGTTTAATAATCTATCATACAACTGATTCACCCCCCTATCAGTTGTATTGTGGACTGTTAATCCTAACAGTGAGTATGATCTATGAATAATGCTCTCAACCATGACACAGGAGATCAGTGACTAGACTACTCCATAACAAAAAATTCATGGGTGGATTGAGATACAAAATTGCGTTCAACAAATCTGAATTTTATCATGAAAGACTCATTAATCTAATAAATAAATGAATCTACAAATGAAACTAACATGATTATGATTAATCTAGAAATTGAAAACTATTATCTAAGCATGAAATTTGATTTTTAAGAATTGAAATCTAACATTAAATGAGCATATAAATCTAACATAAAAATAGAATAATGCATTTAACAAAGAAAATTAGGATAATTTGAATGAGCTAAAAGGATGGTTTATATCCAAATCTCAGAATGAACGTGCGATTGAGATTCATCCTATTGAGCAATTGATATTCTCTCATATTTTTAGAAAGTTCTTGTGATTGGATGAGACTGAGAGAGAAAATAGCAATTTCCATTCTTTCAAGTCTTTCTTTTTAATTAGAAAGAAATCAATTTAGAAATTTAGAAATTTGAATTAAAAATCCAAATTAGAAATTTCGTACTCTTTTAAATCTTTCTTTTAATTTAAAAATTTAGAAATGTGAATTAAAAATCCAAGTTAGAAATTTGAATTAAAAATCCAAATTAGAAATTTCTTATTCTTTTAATTATAAAATCAATTTAGAAAATTAGAAATTTGAATTAAAAATCCAAATTAGAAATTGGAATTAAAAATTCAAATTAGAAATCTCTTATTCTTTTAAATCTTTCTTTTAATCAAAAATCAATTTTAGAAATTCAAATTAGAAATTTGTGCACATGAAATTGAATGGGTTATTTTATTAATTAAAAGTATTTAGATACCTTTTAATTAATTGATTTGAATTGATTTAAGATAACCTTTATGCTCTCTCAATTGGTTTAATTAATCAATTGATTATTCGATGATTGATTTAATTATGCAAGCCAATTGATTTAATTACTTACATAATTATGTCTAGCATATTGTTTGATTTAATTAATTAAAATTAGGGGCACTTAGTTAGCTAGACTATTTTTAGGTGATTACAACAACAACCAGAACAATAATAGCTAGAATAAGAATTCTAAGTAGGTAGTTGTTGTTCCACAACCAATGACACCATTATAGTCATTTCCACCAAATTATAATAGAGAATTGGTGGCAACACAAAAAAAAATTGCAAAGGAATTGAATGCTTGGTATTTTCCATGCAACAAAACCCACATGCCCCAAGATTTCATGAGGGAAAATTTGTAGCAACAGATAGCAGAGTAGAGGAATCAAGGAATGACCCCTGAAAATGATAATTATTATTATTCATCCCTAGGAATGGAGAACTCCATGATGACGACCCAAAAGTAGGGGATGTCCTTGTAAAAAGAGTTAGAGTTTTCTTTCGACCATGCTCTTTTCTCATGGTGGTAGATGAGGATGATGTGGCATTCATGAATCAAGCATCTACCTCAAAGATAACACAAGTCCAATCAAACTATAAGAGACATTCAAAATGGAGGCTTATTGAAGAAACAACTTTATCACTATTACCAAGTAGGACCATGCCTTTTCATCATCCAAGATTTGAAATGAAAAAACATTTTGTTAAAGAATTCCAATTGTAGGAAGCCCAATGGTAAGTGGATATCATCTTGTTGAAGCAAAAAGACCTAAATATTCTAGTGGAGACAAAGGTAGACATAGTGAGACATCTTAAAAAGGCTTCTGTATATCTATCCATTTGGGATATGCTCACAATTCTTGAACAATAATAAAGGATGAAAGAAGCTCTTGACAATCAAGACAAGATAGCAAGGGAAGAGGCCATTGTAGAACAAGAAAAATTAAATGGAAAGATACATGTTGTAGGGCCAGAGGGCATCCAAATTCAATAGTCAATTATGATGGTCAACTCTGACAACATGATAAAGGAGAAAGAAAAAGGTAAGACTAAACCCATGCATTTCTTTCTTACCCTGATAGTAGGAGACACGATGCTACACAATTAAAATATAGACAGTGGGGCTAGTAGTACTATCATGCCTAAGAAAATAGTAGAGGCTCTTCATGTCCAATATTAGACATCTTGTAATACCCACCCCTCTTCTACCATTTTAGTTTAGGATTCCAAACTCCTTTAGAGCCTTCATCACAAAGCTCTCAAACTCCTTTACCCTAATTTTATTTCCACTGCTCTGTATTTCTTCTTGTTCTAGTATTTCATAGTGTAATGGTCTCTTAGCCTTCATCACAAAGCTCTCAAACATGAAAAGGGCTTTCCATTTTATCACTACAATGAAAACCATCAATTGCATACGGGTTACAAAATTTTTGAAATAAATAATTTAGATAAACACTCAAATTGAGTTTTTTTTAACTACTATGCCACATTCAATTGAATTTATCTTGGTTATAATGTTGCTCATTACATATTTCCCCATTCTTCCCAATACAATGACAACTATTGGTTAGATAATTTGGTATATGGGCAATTAAAAATCTGTAGCAAGTTGGGGGTTTGATTTCCTTGTGACTTCCCTATTTCAATTTATTCAACATACCATGGGTACATCAAATAGTGCATAAGTAGTGTACTTATAGAAGGGTGGTTGTAAGAAGTTGAGTCACACTTTTGGGAAAAAAGTGGAAGTGTTTTCTTTAGTACCCCACCTCTAGTCCTATTTTATAAATGTTATGATTATTCTAGGATGTTAGATTATATGTTAGGAAATTATTGATGCTTATGTTTTTATTAATCCCATACTTGCATATGTATGGTTGATGTGCTTATTTTATATTTCTGTTTGACATGCTTGATGTGGTTGAGGGATGGGGTCGTAGTTACTTGCTTGTGAAATCCACACGATCGGCTGATCCCTGCCATTGTCTGTTATATATTTATATATGTTTGTACATGCGGGTGTTGTATGCAGGTTCACAAGTACCAGGTATCATCTTCTTTGAATTGTTAGGATGAGCGTGCCCTATCTCAATATCTCAAATGGTAAGAGAGGGGAGATAACATGGATCCAAAACCCTATCCTAAGCCTAATTATCCTAAGTGTTGGATAAGTATATGTTGACTACCCTATCTAAATTTGTTAGGTGACAAAGTTTGTGGATCCCTTCTTTGAGTTTGTATGTTTATTTGATGATCTTGAATTATTGCTGTTTGAGTATGTGATTTTCTATAGTTATGGAAATTAATAATTTATTTGGAAAATAATATCAAATTTATTTCCTATGTTTTTGTATGATTATTAATTAATTAAAAATCAAATATTAGGATATTTGGTTTTAATTAATTAATTATGTGAAATAGGATTTATATTGTCCATCAATTATTAAATTATTAAATTGCATATTTTTAATTGTGTTTGGAATATTAAATTATTTAATAATAGTATTTAATAATAACATGTGCTTTATTGAGTTTGAATGTGATTTGTATGAAAAAGGAGACAACTTGTCTTTAGGAGTCTAAGTTGTGTTGTGCATAATTAAATATATTTTTTAATTATTAATTAGTATTTTCTTTCAACTCAAGAGTGTGAGTTTGATTAGGAGTTGATTTGTGAGTCATCTAGGGTTTGGATGAATGCTGGAGTTGAATCCCTAATAGGGGGAAATTGCATTCATTTGGATTCAATGAGGTTGTTGGAGATTTGTGGAGAGAGCTCTTGGAGAATTTTGTCATTTTTTTTGGATTTCTTGAGCTTTGTGTTTGTGCTTGAGCTTTTGGTGAGGATTGATTTGGATTTGGAATTGGCTTGGCTTGCATTGTTGATCCAGATCTGCAGGGCTGAGTTTTCATTTGACAGAATTGGGTGTTTCAGAATTCTACAAGTATTCTTTACAGTTCTAGCATTGGAATTAAGGTAGGGTTTGAAGAAACCTCCCTGTAAATTTATCTGTAGAATTTTCAATGTTTTCATATGCTTGTTTTGATTTGTTGCTATAAATATGTATTCAGTAATGCTTTCAATTTGGGTGTTAATAAACCCTTAGATTCATAGCTTTTGGATTATTTTATAACTTGGCATAGTAGAGATATGCTGTCAAAATTTCAAGAGAAAACTCATCCTAGATCACATAGAAAATGAAAAATTAATTTAGATATAGTTTATACTATAGAATAGATAAATTAAATTATTGGGTTGTTGACAAAAATCCAATTTGAGTTGAAAAACTTCATTCTGGGAAAAAAAATTAATCTGTCAAAAAATGACAGTCAAAATAAAATTACCACAATAAATTAGTTTGTTTGCAAATGTTAAGAAAATTACATTATCAAATAGAAAATATGTTTGCAAATAATGGAGAATAAAACAAAATAAGAAAAAGACAAAATCACTATGTCAATTTGTAAAAGTAGGTCTTTTTCCTTTTCTAGAAAAAGTACCCACAAGTCAATAAATTCCGTTTTCAGAAATATCATTTTTATTTAAAAAAATGGATGCTTTTTGTCAAAACTTATTTGTATTTTTATTGTTGTTAAAATTTAGATTATCAATAAAAATAAATATATATTAATTATTGCAAGTTGAATGAGTTGAAAAGGTTTTAAAAAAAATATATTAAATTTTTTTTGAGAGGGCACGAGTTCCAACCCCATAGCCCCCCCTTTTGGTAGCCGGGCCACCCTGCCAGTGGTACCACGATGTATCGTCGACAGAGCAAAGCTCTGCCGACGGCACCCGTGGGTGCCGTGTGGCAAGCTTTGTCCCTGTCGGCGGCGCCATGGGCGCGGGTCCCACAGTGGGCCCCCCATGTATGTGCTTTTCTTTGCACATTTATTTTTAATATAAATTAAATTTTGTTAATAATTAAAATTTGTTAGTAATTTATTTTGTTAATTAGTTTTATTAAATTATGTTATTAGAATTTGTTTTTATTAATATTATTTATTAATAATTATTACTTTATAATAATAAATTTTATTAAAAGAATTTAGTGTTATTAATAATTTTTATTAATAAATATTATTTGATAATAATAGTTTTTATTAGTAAACTTGTTTAATATTAATGTTTTCTATTAATGGTTTCTATTAATTATTATTATTTAATGGTAATAATAATTTTATTGCTAAGTTTTATTTAATATTGGTGAAATTTGTTAATAGGATTTATTAATAATTTTTATTCAGTATTAGATAGAGAAAAATGTAGCTTGGAATATTAGAACTTTATATAAAACTTAGATATTGTTTTATTATGAGGCTAGTGGACTATGTTTACTAAGTGTTTTAGTAAACTTTATTTTATTAAGTTAATTAAATCTGTATGGCAAATAAATTAGGTTTAGTTAAATGGTTTGATTTTGATATAATCATTTAATTCATCCTAGGTATGAATTGTAAGATGTATAGTTTTTACCATAAATGTGTTGCAATTATGTGTTCAAATTGGACTTTTATTTAACATTGAATGTATGAGTTATCTTATATTTGTACATGCATCTTTTCATACTGAAATTGGCTATTTTATACAATATGATTTTATCGATCCTAGTTGTTGGGTTTATCCAATTTATGGGTGCTAGATGACCTAGGAAAGTACAGAGGCTTGGGAATTGTCTTCCATGTTCATGTTGTTTCTTATGTTTGGTGTGAGTGTGAATTGTTTTATATCCCATTTGACCTTATAGGCTCATGATGTACTATGTTCCAGTGGTTATGTTCATGTAGTCAATCCTAATTCCTGTGATGATTCTAGAAGTGGGACTATGTGATTTTATCTATGTTAGATCTAGGAGAGATCTATGAGCCTAGGGTAGTTTACCTAGATATGTAGTAGGAGGTGGCTTACAATAAGTGCCGGGGCCCACAAGTGGCTGCCAGGATCACTTATTGTTAAGTATCTTAATCAAGTGATAACATAATATAACATTGAGAGATTTTAAAATGAACCTAATAAGATATGGTTTCCTCACCCTGGCTTAGTGCTAGTACAGACTAAGGTGGGAATGGAGAAGATGACTAGCCCCCTTTTAAGGGATGAGTTGGCATAGTTGATGGCTTTGTTTGTACAAGAGGTCATTGAAACCATGAAAGGTCACTTGAGTGCCGGGATCCAGCAAGATTACCAGGACAAAACTCAAGGGTTAGACGTACATGATGACACCTTTCTATGCATAGTCTAGTTATCCTACATGTGTTAGATGCCTTTGGATTAGTGAGCCTTTTATGGCATTATTACTTTTTCACCTTGAGTTAGGGAGCTTTCAGGATCCTTTCCTTAGCTTGGTCTGTTTGATGTTTGTTATTCGAGTGGGATCTGTTGTTACCTCATCAGCACGGTGGGAGTGGACCATTTAGGTTCACAAGGTCGGGTGGTAGTGATTCTTTTACCATTTGAGATTCTGATGTTCGGGTACCAGTGCTGGATGATCCCTGTGGCAATTGTTCCTTCTTGATCATCATTGATGGAGTTGTGTTCTTTCTCTTCTTCTTGTGATCATGTATCTTTGTATCAGTTATTTAGAGATATCATGTGTACCTCTTTTCGGTTATTATATTACATACCCTGCGACATGTGCAGTGGATGTAGGTTTATGGATACCTTATGGTACTAGTTGTATTTATGTTATCTTTGATGTGATGTTTCTTTTACCTTTCATTGTTTATATGAGATTTGTAATTGTACCTAATCTAATTTAATTAATTATGCAAATGTAATCTTTGTCGAGGAACCTTTGAGAGTTGTAACTTGTGTTGGTTAATGTTTTAATGTGAGTAAATGGTAATTGCTTCCGCATTGATGTTTATCTTGTATGTTAACTTTTTTTTTAAAAAAAATTCTGCAAACTTAGAATCATGTTTAGGTTAAGCTCTCCTGGGTTCCCTGGCGGGGCATTGCATTTTCCCTATTTTTCAAATTTTCTATCAATTGATGTCAAAATTTGAGGCACTTAGAGACTAAATCTCAAAAAAACTCAATATAGAAAATGTAGTGATTGGAGTTGTCTTTTCAAATATGTAATTTACTTCGATACCCACATGGTAGAAATTTATTTTTAGTAGGCATGTTTAAAAACTACTTTTCCAAAATACCTATTTCAGGACCATACCACACATGTGTATGACCACCATATTTTGACCTAAATAAATGAATTTTTGTGAATCCTTCTACAGAAAGATACCTAAGACACCAAATATTGATGAGCATATTTTTTCTTTTTTTATTGAATATATTTTTTTAAAATTTTTAATTGATTGTAAAGTACATTTTCAAAACCTTCGGTGTACGACCACCATGAATTGATGAAAATTTCACATTTTTTTCAAAATTCTTTTTATTAATCTTCAAGAGAATTGTATGTCGATTGATGTCATATAATTTATTTTCCAAAAAACCTAAAAACAAAAAAGTTATTAAATTTTTAGTGAACCTCACCACTTTTGATCAATAAATAATGCAAAAATAGTAAAAATAACCACATCGTTATGAAATTTACATTTCTAAAATTAGGACAGTGAGAACTCTAATGAGTTTTTGTTTCGTCAAAAAATATGATCAGGAAGGCCCTCAAAAAATTACGACAAGACAAAAATTTGGTATTCCAATGCCTTAGCCATAATTTTACAGGTCCTACCATAGGATCGGTCCCACCAAGCCTATCTCAAACTGAAAAATAAGGCAGAGGTATGTTTCCTACTCCATGTTTTATAAAACAGGTGCCCACTATTTAAAATTCAAAAAATGGGTGTGCGTTTCTTAAATATAATAAATCAGCGTGTAAAAATGTGTTTCTAGTCATAATTTTTTTTGAAAACATGCACCCATTTTGGAAAAACAAGTACCTGCTTTTCAAAAAATGGGTTCCCATTTTTTGAATTTTGGATCGAGCATCCGAACCTAAAGCGAGTGCCCATATTTTTCAAAATGGGTGCCTGTTTGTAGTGACATTTTCCAATTCCACAAGACTTCCCCTGAATTGGGACCCAACTTCTTATACTTACCCATAAAGAAAAAATAATAACCCATAAGCTATTTAGATTCACAATTGTCAAGCATCAAAATGATGGTATAATCTATATCAATTTATATGACAAACACCTTTAGTTTCAGTGATTCACTAAACTTTTTGCAAGTTTCACTTATTACATTTGGTGGCAATGGTGCATTCATGTCCATCAAACATTTAGTACATTTAGCTCAGATGATTGGCTCAAAGGATTAATATTTTGGCAAAAATGATCAGAGATTATGAAGACGCAGTGTTGATTTTGGATTGTAACAAAATTGGTAGCAGGCTCAAGTCCTATGCAAGGATCAAGGAGGTGTAAGAACACTTTGAGATAGATTAAACAAAGAGAACAATTTTACTACTAATTATGGCACCCCCTTGTTTGGTCATGTTTAGGATGAACTCCAAAATTTATATTTTGCTATATTTGGGACTTTTATTGAAAACCTAACCCAACACTTTAAAAAAAAAATGTACCATAAAGTTATAGACCAATTAGGCTGTTATCCCCAATTGTATGTACACATGCTATTCCCAAAATGGCCTACCAATAGAAAACATTGTAGTGGGTAAATGCTAAATATCCAAAGTGATGTTGTTGTCTAGGAATATCATCTATATGGTTATAGAAAGTGTTTTTTTTTCTTGTTCTAGTAAATGCTTGTCCCATATCAATAAGCCCCACTACAAGGTTGGTTGCTTCATAATTCTCTAGCAGGTGATCACTATAAGCATGGATCTTACATAATCTAGGGATTACACCTAGTAAAATGAAGAATCAACTCCATCTTGTAGAGGACAATTGATATAGGTCAAGAGGCTTTACAAATTTTCCCTACTTAATAGATTATCTTCTCTAAAGATAGGTCCAACATGGAGGAAATCTCTATGTCACCACATGGTGAGATATTACTCCTCATATAGCTTAAACTTCTAAGAATACACAAATCTAAGATATTCAATGTACACAACCATATATGAAGATAAGAGCATTTCATTTAGTACTTCAAATATGTGTCATAGGAAATTAAGGAATTGTCTCATCTTTGTTGAATTTAATGGGCAACAAAAAAATGTTAGTGCCCATCTTATGCCACTCTTGACTAAAATTTTCTTTTTCTTCTTCTGATAGCTTTAACCCTTTTATTAATTGTTAACATTTTTTTTATAGCAACCCATCCAACAAATATAAAATACTTGTATTATAAATAAAGCATATCCATCTAGTTGCTAGAAATTTTACATTAATGTTTAATTCAAAGAAAGAATGAGTGGGTCAAAGAGCTATAACAACTATATCAATAAAATGTTTCCATTATCATTTAACATAGCTCATTCAAAAAGGAAGAATATTGTCAAATAATTCCCAAGCAATATAAAAGAGTGACAATGCAGGAACATCTTAAGTAACGTTCCTATAGAAAGCACAAACAATACAACCCATGTGTATAAATTTATTCATATTTTATCCTATCTGAGGTTTCTATTAATTATCATATCCCTATATCTGTATATGTATCTATTCTCATATCAATATCTTTGTAACTAGTCATATGTATTATACATTAGTAATTAATGTATGCTAATATTACTCCAACCAGCCATGACCTACTAGTAGATTTACCAATTCCATGATGATGACTTAGGATCAAGGGCCTTGGGCATACTCCTTGTAATAAAATAATTGTAATAATATTAGCCAAATAAAGAGGATGTGAAGGCCCCATGAAACTAAATAAAAATAAGCATCCCCTTGAAAAAGGCTTTCTTTTTAAACAATATCTTAGCCAAGCTCCACTAAGACCCCCACAAGCTTTTGAGGTGAAAGATAACATGTTCTAATGAATCTACATTCATTTTAGTGTTTTCTTGACCATATTCAATAGTGGAAGAATAAATGAAGGATACTCACATATTTAAGTTAATGGCATACAATAATAAAACTAGCTTTCTAATACTAGGGTTTGAGAAAATAGAAAAAAGGCCTAACAATACAACAACCAAGTCAATTATTAATAGAACTCCAAGGAAAAGAAAAGAAAAGGCCCCAATGGAAATATTACAAGAGTATCAAACTGAAGTAAGAACACGTAGGAAGCTCAGATGTAAGCCAAGTTTTACTAGGAAACTCCCTAGATTTTGAGGTGGGAAATCTCATGTTCTTAAAGCTCAAAAAAAACTTTTCCTACATATTGTTGAAGATACTTAATAATGGAAAAGATACCTGAAAAACATTAAACTATCTATAGAGTTCTAAATCAACTAAATACTATACCATGAAGGGTATGAATGACCAATTTTTAGTGAGGAAATAATAGCACTGTAGTATCTAGGAAGGAAAGTTGTTAATACAAGAAAAAGTTTCTTGCAAGATATTTGACTGCTAGAAGTTTGCATGGAAGTGCTAAAATTAATGTTATTCATCCTTCTGAAAATGGAGACATTATTCATTCAAGATGTCATTTATGTTGATCACTTCACTAATGTTGATGAAAGGAAAAACAAAGTACCACACTCCATAATTAATGAATATGTTTTTATTTTGACAATGCCAAAGGAAGGGCTCCACTTCCAAAACAACACTTTGTCAGCTAGCAAGTACACACCACAAAGCACAACATGGGATAAGACACAACAAGATCCCAAACTCAGTCTAAGATTACCCATGAAATCATCTATATTCTCCACAAAGTAATGTTTTCACACTTGTTTACATAAATGGTAATAGAATAAAAAAGACAAAATAATATCTTGTTAAAGAACTTAAACTTTTAGTCTATGAGATTGGTCCTTGTGCAATAAAAGCTAAATTAAAATAAATACACTCAATAAAGAATAATCCAAGAATGAGCCTACATTTACTACAGAAACAAATAATGTGACAAAAATTGATATGCCATACTCAATATTGTAACGTATGTTGCACCCTAAGGTACAATAATGAACCTTAGATGTCATCCTTGATTAAGATCACTAGGATAAGAATAATGGATCCTCTTTTTGACTCATAAATTTCCCAGTCAAGTTCTTAGTTGAGCCATAGTCATTGCAATCTCAACATAGTTGTTGAACATGATAATATTATTCTAACTATGATCGTGAAACTGTCATCCCTACCATTGAATATTTCAAGAAAAATAAATTAGTTGTTGCAAAAACCAAATGTATTTAAAATTTACCAAAATTATGCCTACCTTTGCCAAAATAGAAATTTTGGAATAGATTTGAATGCTCACTAAAACATAAAGGAAATGTAATTGTAGATGATGTTACAAATGTTGTTACAAACATGTATGCAGGATGTAGAAGAATATGCAAGGAATTTTTGAAAAGGTGTTGGCAGTCTCTAAACAAATACAATGCTATTGGCAGGATAAATTTTTTTGGCATCACCACAAAAAAAAAGGAAAAAATGTATTCACATGCAATCACAACTCTTCAAGTAGTTGATTCTAGGCAAGATACATTTACAAGCTGGATAATCTAGTGATGAATGGTTTTTGTATTTTTCTACAAGATTCATAGGTGTCATTTTGAATACAAAATGTTCTAGTTTTTATGGATACTTCAATTTCCACAGATGGAGCATGATCTAATATCAAGAAATACTGGCTTCTTTTAAAAAAAATGATTAGCAAACTAGAAGAGTAAGCTATCAGCTTTAAAATCTAAGTATATTCCAGAATACATGGAGATTACATTGCAAAGTCTACAGAGAATAATTCATTTGATTTTCACCATGATTGATAATATTTTGTAAAGACTGAAGTTTCAACACAAAGACCACATCATCAAATTTCATATAAAGACAAAGAAGTTGGTCAACCAGTCAAAGGTTGAATGCACAAGTCGACTACATACAAATATATTATCGATAATAAAGGAATAAAAGTACTATTACGACCATAACCATTGAAAAGATAAATCATACCTTTGTCCAAAATAATAAGCAAAAAGTTGACCATCTGTCGAGTCTCCTAAAGAAACCACAATAAGAGATGTCACATCAACTACAACCAAATACTAGTTGTCATGTTTGGATAACAACCCAAGAGATTTTTGACCAATTGTCAAATCACATCAGTAAATGATAAGAATTAAATCAAAATATTTACTTCCATATTAACGACATAAGTAAACAACAAAATTTACCAAATACCACAATGTCGATTACGAAATGGCGTAACACTGAAAAAGAAATTCCTTCCTATAAGAAGCTTTAGAAACTTGTTCACAAAAGTTAGCAAGGGCGAGAATATTGTGGGAGTGCATTTCCACCCTACCAAGAAGCATTAGCACATCCCTGGAATCTTTCCTGACATGAAAGATACCCAGCCCAGCTAGAAGTAATCTAACAAAGTAAAACTAAGGAGTAATGGAATATGTGCACTACTTGATACATCCACAATCAAGTTTCAATATAACATGTCATGGACTTCCAAAAGAAACAAACCTTGTAATTCTACTTCCATTTCATACATATGGAAAAGAATGTGTAAAGATTCTCATTTAATGCATAGTACATCATGTTTCATGGGTGCATTCAACATACATAAAGGAACATAACAACATCCTTTTCCTAACTATCAAAAATATGTCAAGCTCATACATTTCCGCCATTACCTCTTTTAAGTTCAAATGATACTTATAACTTGAATTCACCATAGTACATGGAGAAAAACCAAGAATACACATATAGCAAATTCATTTCATCCAAGAAGCATAATCTGTAACAATGATTAACAAGAACTTCCTAAAATAGGTCTAATGAATTTACATGTCTAAGCTTTCCTTCATATATCTACTCGTTAAGATTTGATTTTCACCTCTTTTATTTTCCATAGCAATGAATTAAGAAAATTCAATATCCTAAATCATTATCATTAAGACATAGATAAACCATATGCATCATTCGAACATATTAAAACTAGAATCATCAATTCTTTCTTGAGAAACATGTTTAAAATCTCTTTTATTTTGTATCCAACCAATATAGAAGAACATATACGTAGTTCCAATTTAAACACAAGGCTAACGGACATTACATCGTCTTGGTTCTTAATAGGAAATATAATTGTATAATAAATATAAGTTTCTCTTTATAGGATCTTTTATTTCTTTAAGCACGGATAAACACAACAAAGGTTCTTGTATACATCAACACATGAAAACACCATTTCCTTATTATTCTATCTAGTATTTTGAGTAATCATAATCTTCAATAGTATGTACTTTGTAATGATTTAGATATAGCCTTATATTCATAGAATCATCTAGACATACTTAGTATTTATCTACGCATATGCACTCAATGTAAAGATAATGAAAATAAGCCTACACATAGGCATAGTTCTTCCTTGATGTACTAACCATAGTCAAAATCATAAATGACAGGTTGCAAAAGCATAACTAACTTGGCCTAAATTGAGAGGTATTCATATTCAAAAAGATTTTATTAAAGTCTTTCAAAGGTAAACTTAATTAATTGGATTCTATTCAACCAAGTGGTTAGCTCCCACTTATAAACTATGTTTAAAGTTCAACCATATGAAGTTCTATGCATCTTTGATTTTTAAGCATTATAATCTCCCCTAAAATGATAAATTTTATCCCTAATAGTTAAGGTTCTGATTTCACCTTTTCAAAATGGGTCAATCACAAAGACAACCTAAAATCCAAGTTTATCCATTCTAAAAAGAAAATTAGCATGGTTCATCTTTAAAAAAAATTGATTTCTACTTCAAAACAACATGAAGATATACATATAACTAGCCAATCTTAGATATAGTGTTAGATTTAAGAATATCTATAATTTCAGAATTATGTGATCGTGTAAATACTACAGGAAATTTGTGTAGTTTCTATCATAGATAAATAAACCAAATAGCAAGAAAGCTTTTTCAAAGTTCTAGCCTTTAAATCGATAAAAACAGTTACATATTCATATTCTATGAATAAACATTTTTCACTTGCTATGTCTTTCAAAGGTATTATATTTTCTTTATTCTTTTCAAGAATTATACACAAATTCTTCTTTCTCTATACGTTTATATAAATCCAGAGATCATTAATAAGAAAGATAGATATGCAAAAGAAATAATATATATCTATCACAGATTGTAAACTAAAAATAAAATTTCAGCTTACTAAGCAAAACATGATTTCAACAATAAAAGAACCTGGTTTCTATTAGTAGAAATCTGGAGTTATGGCAATGCTTCTATCCTTCTCTTCTAGGTCTAATTTTCTTCCTCCTTCCTTCCTTCCTGTGTGTGCTAGTCTTTATTCCTTCAAAATAATCTCTCCTTCTTCTAATAAACTTCCTCTTCTTTCATAAAATACATTCTCTGTTCTTCCTTAAAATAAACTCTCTTCTTTTCCATAATAAAACTCTCTGTCCTCGTTCATACGCTGCTTCTCTTTTAAATCCCTCTTTGCACATATATTTTCTTTTTCCACAAAAAACATCCCCTCCTAAATCTGTGTGTTCGTAGATTTATAACTCAAAGTTTATAGACTGAGAAAGCATGTGCTTTGACTGGGAGAATCACGTTAATAGACTGGCAAAGCATGTTCTGGGGACTGGCAGAGAGTCAAGGTAAGAAAGAAAAAATTATTACTACCCCTCAATGTCGGTGATAAAGCCTCCATTCTTGCCGCAAATTACGGTGGATATTTTTGGTTATGACATCCTTCCCCCCTTAGAAAATGCATCATCCTCGATGTCATATAAAAAGTTATCATCAAAAAGAATTTTTGTAATTATCGAAATAATTCCAATTTAACCAACTTTAACCTTTTTAGCAATACAAAAAGAAAAACAAACAATTTTCTTTCAACTGCATGTTATCTAACTTTTGATAACAACAACATATAATACATATATGGAGAATCATCAACTATACATATTACAAGAAGTTACATCTAGTATTCTTTTAATCCTAAATGAATTTTTACTTTCATTTGAAATTTTTTTATAGACATACGCACATATTCCTCAAATAAATCATTCATAACAAGCGTCATAGGAAAATTCTAGTGAGAGTGTGTATTCCATTACTATCCTTTAGTTTTACAATATTAGAGTTACCTCTCTCTAACAATATTCCCCCTCTAACAATAATATGTCATTCCATCTGTGATGCATTGGAAAAACATCAAAGCATTAGTACTTGTTTTCATCATAATCAAGATATATCATTCCTTCATCCTAATGCTTTTAGTCATAAATCTACATAATACCTTCAATTTACAAAAGAGCACACACGTACCTATACTTCTTACCATACCTTCGCATCATATTGACGTAATCAATGGATTGAGCACTTCGTATCAAATTCCTGTCATACTTACATGTAGACACTTACAATATTTTTTTTTTAATCAATTACAATTCTTCATGGAAGATAATTTCCAATGGTAAATATTCTAGAATAAAGATAATCATTGGAATACTGCAAATGTTTAATAAATAAGTTCTAAACCTTAACTTGATCATAAGTAAATAAATCATTCATACGTACCATCTAACAGGTGGTAGTTACTAGGTGAGAAGGTTATTCATTTTGCAAAGAACCTGAAAAGCTTAGAGGATCCATTTTTCTATTTATGTGACCTAGGCCCTCATGCCCATCTTGTCACAACAATAATTCAAATTTTTTTTTTTAACTCATTTCATCATAGCATTTATATTTCATCTCTAAACAAATATAAGTCCTACAAGTCTTACATCTTATTCAGGATAATCATTCACATTTTCATCAATGTAATGCAAGTGTGCTTCATCTAAGCATAAGCATCCAAATAAATCATGATAATTCATCATCATATAAAATAAACACATCAATTTATGTTATATATCTATAAAAATGCATCCAAAAGCATAACCATAAAGGTTAATCATGAAACAAGACACTTAATTGAAATTGGACATCTATCCTACTATAAGTCCATGTCTCCTATGCTATTGGATAGTCAGTCATCCATCTGCAAATCTTGAGACGAGAGTGTGGCTCAGACACTTGTCTATTCTATCCATAAAGTGTTACACTTCCTTGGGATTCTACCTATTCATAGAATTCCCAACCCTACAATGCCCAACGAATAAAAGGTAGGGGGTATCTGGTGCAACCATGAAACTAACTACTTTCCACATATGGCTAAGTAGAACTAATCATGAATGTGGTAGGGAGATGGAACATGGGCAACATATTTATGAAAATATATGTCAATAAGCTTTGGCCAAAGCATCTTTTTATTATCAGGAATGAAAACTGGCAGGTAGAGAAACATCCCTTTCTACCCTTCCTTGTTTTCCCACATTCGGTACCCCTCACCAGAAGGTAAACTTTCCAATTCTCATAAAAAAATAAGCACAAAGATGCAGTTCATGCATTTCATATAATTCCTTTCATGCAATAATTCATTAATAACAAGAGCATGTAATTCGTACAACAAGAAACTGATCAAAAGAATTTTGCCCTTCAAAATTCTCATTCATCAAAGGTAATCACATAATTTGAACCTTCTAGTCAAATTAAAATACACATACAAAGAAGGAGGTGTTGACCATTCTATCAAATACACCAATTATGCCTCATAACCAAATAACTCTATTCCATTTCCATAAAAATATGTTGACCTACTCATCGATCATCAAATGCATCAACTAGTACATCTATTTCAATCAACTCATAATAATTGCATGCAAGGTCTCAAATATAATCACACATATGCTAGTAATTTCATATAATGTCAAAAAGATGTATTTTCCATGGATTCCATCATTCCATGAATATCCATGCAATGCTTCTCATAGCATCAAAAATCACATCAAAGAATATCAATCAATGTTAATTATTTCATCAAATGCATTTCTAATATACACAACCATTTGCATGTCAATTCATTTTGATCATTTCATAATAATTGAAACATGTTTCAAGTAACATATGAATGTAAGATTAAGAATGGCATGTTCTTCGCTATCTACTCCCCTTTACAATCTACCAATGCTGTACATTGAACATGACAGATGACATCACTTCACATCATAGGACTAGCAACATAAAACACATTCTAGCCACCATAAGATCATAAGAAATCACAATCTTCAAAGTTCAAAAATTTTTGTTCAAAATTTCAAGGATCAAGTAAGAAGAATCAAACAGAAGTGTGAAAAAAATCTCAATTGATTGAAAAACTCAAATTGGTGGCTAGATGGTCATAAGAGAAATTTAAAATTCAAGCTAGTCCTTCACCACTTCAAAGTTCAAAATAAAACATAAATTGAAACCAAATCACATTTACAGAGTGACTAACACTAGCCACAAGAAGGGAGTAAAAGCTACACGTCACCTTGCATCCAAGGTACGCTAAAGAACATAACCATACTTCTAGATCATAAATCTTAAAGTTTACATCATCATGCAATAACACCTTCAATTACCTTAAACAGTATTGTTCTTTCCACTAAAGCCAACTAACCTGAATTGTTAATTCTCTCTTTTCTTTTGGAATCACATGCCATGCAAGGTAAGACATAAATATATTTTCACAAATTTTCTACGAATTTATGTTTCATATAAAACATGTTGAATTCTTCTTCCTCAAGAATTTCATAAGGTTCTAGTATTAAAATCCTTTCATAACACTTGCAAATATACCTTACAATAATATATATTTCTATCATTCATCACAATCCAAGTCCTAAATTTTGGCAAACTTTCATACCTTCATTTCATAACCGTCATTCTTTCACTACACAGTATCTCATAGAATTTTATCTTCTTTCTTTGCTACTCTAATGTAGAGGAAAAAAAATTAAATTTTAAGTGTATCCCACACACAAAGTACCTCATATTTGTTTTTTACATATTCTAAAATTTTTGCAATATGAAACAGAAAAACAATCACACCACTCAAAGGTGGATAGTTGTCAAGCTCACACAACTGTTTAAAAATTTCATAGTTCCAAGAACAACCATAGAAATTCATAAAATTTCACACACATAAGAAATATTGTCCCTCAAAAGTCTATTTCCTCAAAACAAGGATCATCCTACCCTTTTCTATCAAGATAAACTGAAATTGAAAAATCATTCTAGTCAATCCAGGGAACCAACGTTACGTTCATAGACTAAGCAATAATTGAATCACAATTTATGCGACTAAGGGTTCGCAACTAAACATAGTGAACTCAAGGCCCTAGTATGGAACCCAGTGCTCTAATACCATATGTAAAGACTAAACTTTCAACACAAAGACCACATCATCAAATTTCATATAAAGACAAAGAAGTCAGTCAACCAGTCAAAGGTCAAATGCACAAGTCGACTAGATACAAATATATTGTCGATAATAAAGGAATAAAAGTAATATTATGACCATAACCATTGAAAAGATAAATCATACCTTTTTCCAAAATAATAAGCAGAAAGTCGACCATCTTTCGAGTCTCCTAAAGAAACCACAATAAGAGATGTCGCATCAACTACAACCAAATACTAGTTGTCATGTCTGGGTAACAACCCAAGAGATTTTAGACCAATTGTCAAATCACATCAGTAAATGATAAGAATTAGATCAAAATATGTACTTCCATATTAACAACATAAGTAAACAACAAAATTTACCAAATACCACAATGTCGATTACGCAATGGCGTAACACTGAAAAAGAAACTCCTTCCTGTAAGAAGCTTTAGAAACCTGTTCAAAAAAGTCAGCAAGGGTGAGAATATTGTGGGAGTGCATTTCCACCCTACCATGAAGCATTAACACTTCCACGGAATCTTTCCTGACATGAAAGATACCCAGCCCAGCTAGAAGTAATCTAATAAAGTAAAACTAAGGAGTAATGGACTATGTGCACTACCTGATACATCCACAATCAAGTTTCAATATAACATGTCATGGACTTCCAAAAGAAACAAACCTTGTAATTCTACTTCCATTTCATACACATGGAAAAGAATGTGTAAAGATTATCATTTAATGCATAGTACATCATGTTTCATGGGTGCATTCAACATACATAAAGGAACATAACAACATCCTTTTCCTAACTATCAAAAATATGTCAAGCTCATACATTTCCGCCATTACCTCTTTAAAGTTCAAATGATATTTATAACTTGAATTCATCATAGTACATGGAGAAAAACCAAGAATACACATATAGAAAATTCATTTCATCCAGGAAGCATAATCTGTAACAATGATTAATAGGAACTTCCTAAAATAGGTCTAATGAATTTACATGTCTAAGCTTTCCTTCATATATCTACTCGTTAAGATTTGATTTTCACCTCTTTTATTTTCCGTAGCAATGAATTAAGAAAATTCAATATCCTAAATCATTATCATTAAGACATAGATAAACCATATGCATCATTCAGACATATTAAAACTAGAATCATCAATTCTTTCTTGAGCAACATGTTGAAAATATCTTTTATTTTGTATCCAACTAATATAGAAGAACATATACGTAGTTCCAATTTAAACACAACGCTAATGGACATTCCATCCTCTTGGTTCTCAATAGGAAATATAATTGCATAATAAATATAAGTTTCTCTTTATAGGATCTTTTATTTCTTTAAGCACAGAGAAACACAAAAAAGGTTCTTGTATACATCAACACATGCAAACACCATTTCCTTATTATTCTATCTAGTATTTAAAGTAATCATAATCTTCAATAGTATGTACTTTGTAATGATTTAGATATAGCCTTCTATTCATAGAATCATCCAGACATACTTAGTATGTATCTACGCATATGCACTCAATGTAAAAGATAATGAAAATAAGCCTACACATAGGCATAGTTCTTCCTTGATGTACTAACCATAGTCAAAATCATAAATGACAGGTTGCAAAAGCATAACTAACTTGGCCTAAATTGAGAGGTATTCATATTCAAAAAGATTTTATCGAAGTCTTTCAAAGGTAAACTTAATTAACTAGATTCTATTCAACCAAGTGGTTAGCTTCCAATTATAAACCATGTTTAAAGTTCAACCATATGAAGTTCTATGCATCTTTAATTTTTAAGCATTATAATCTCCCCTAAAATGATAAATTTTCTCCCTAATAGTTAAGGTTCTGATTTCACCTTTTCAAAATGGATCAATCACAAAGACAACCTAAAATCCAAGTTTATCCTTTCTAAAAAGAAAATCAGCATGGTTCATATTTTTAAAAAATTGATTTCTACTTCAAAACAACATGAAGATACAAATATAATTACCCAATCTTAGATATAGTGTTAGATTTAAGAATATCTATAATTTTAGAATTATGTGATCATGTAAATACTATAGGAAATTCGTGTAGTTTCTATCACAGATAAATAAACCAGACAACAAGAAAGCTTTTTCAAAGTTCTAGCCTTTAAATCGATGAAAACGGTTACATATTCATATTCTACGAATAAACATTTTTCACTTGCTATGTCTTTCAAAGATATTATATTTTCTTTATTCTTTTCAAGAATTATACACAAATTCTTCTTTCTCTATACGTTTATATAAATCCAGAGATCATTAATAAGAAAGACAGATATGCAAAAGAAATAATATATATCTATCACATAGTGTAAACTAAAAATAAAATTTCAGCTTACTAAGCAAAACATGATTTCAACAATAAAAGAACCTGGTTTCTATTAGTAGAAATCTGGAGTTATGACAATGCTTCTATCCTTCTCTTCTGGGTCTAATTTTCTTTTTCCTTCCTTCCTTCTTGTGTGTGCCAGTCTTTTAATCCTGCAAAATAATCTCTCCTTCTTCTAATAAACTTCCTCTTCTTTCATAAAATACACTCTCTATTCTTCCTTAAAATAAACTCTCTTCTTTTCCATAATAAAACTCTCTGTCCTCTTTCATATGTTGCTTCTCTTTTAAATCCCTCTCTGCACAAATATTTTCTTTTTCCACAAAAAACATCCCCTCCTCCTAAATCTGTGTGTTCGTAGATTTATAACTCAAAGTTTATAGACTGAGAAAGCATGTGCTTTGACTAGGAGAATCACATTAATAGACTGGCAAAACACATTTTGGGGACTGGTAGAGAGTCAAGGTAAGAAATTTTTTTTTATTAGTACCCCTCAATGTCGGTGATAAAGCCTCCATTCTTGCTAGTAATTATGGTGGATATTTTTGGTTATGACATTTTTTTCATTTCTAATATGATACATTATTCCTCTTAAATCAACCTGCCCTGCCTGCACTTGGCAGGAACTATGCTGCCTTGTAGTCCTTGTTACCAATAGATATGATATGATCTACTCCATTCTCAACTAGATAAGGAGCAATAAAACTCTACAAGTTCAAAAAGAAAGGTGGCATTTTAGACAAGTCGATAACTTGTGTGCTGAGACTAGAAATGGATGTAGACATGCACATGTGTAAATATTAGTTATTATGCATAGATAGGAACTCATGATTGCAGGTTTCAAAATGAAACCGGTAAAAAGGATGTAGAAACTTTCAAAAATTGATGATTTGCATGTTCACGATAATAAATCCTTGTTAAAGATTCAAAAGGATTCACATATTTTCCTATGCATCTATGCTAAATGATTTATGCATTTATACAAATCGCTTTCCTACCTTGTCAACCCATCTAAGGATCGTTCTCTTGGTTTGATCATGAAGGAAAATAATGAGCACTCATTCTCCATTTCTCCATTCTATTAGATCAATTTGTTCTTACTTGTAAAGTTTAAGTAGTTCCACCCCTTTTCTTCCCACTGCTCTTAAATCATACATTAAGTAACATATTAAGTTTAGAAAATGCCTATCATTTATGAGTGTTTAGCACTTTTAGCTTAGGAGTCAATGCTAAGTATTTAAGCCAACCATTCTCTTGCAGTGGTCAGGACTACTGCCCCACCAATTCTGGTCTTTGTCAAATGGAATTTGTCAAAAAAAATAAAGCCTCTTCTTGAATGAAAGCCAAAATTGTGTTTTGTAAAAATAATGAACATTTTCTAATGAAGACATTATGTATTTTGATTTTACTCAATATTTTCCTTGTTTTTGAGCACATAAGGTATGTTCATTTTGTTTGTAATACATTTAGGTTCTTTTCATAATATTTCTATATTACTATAATCATATGTAGACCCAAAAATAGATGGCTAATATTGTGGATGATAAAAGTTCCTTTCTTTTTTATTTTTTCTATTTAAATTTCATTTACCTATGACCTCTTTTGATTCACATAATAAGTTTGGAATAAAATAAGTCTTTGTATATATGAGCTTGCTCCATGCTAAGAGCTAATTACATTAATTTATTATATTTATAGTTTAAATTTTTATTTTAATTGAATTCACCTATGCATAGTATAAAAATATATATGAAAAAAACAATGTTATCAAACACAATTAAAATCTTTAGTTATTCTAATAAAACTAATGTTCTTAGTTAAATAAATCATAAGGCATAATGCATGTCCAATAGGTTAATTTTTTAATTTAATCAATAATACCTAATCATAAGACATAATGCACAAAAAAATCATAGTAGGAATCAATCTATATGAATGATTGATATTTGTGTGTGTGCGTGCTCACATAGACGTGCACCTATGGATTCCATCATGGAAACCACCACCAAACAGTTAAACCATTTAAACCTCAACCATGTTCTTATTTTCAACTTGTTCAAAGAACTCATTTAAACTCAATAGTTTAGAGTTCCCTACCCCTATAGAATATTAAGGGGCTAGGGTAGTGATAGCTAGATGTACATTAGTACATAAATCCATAATCATAATTAAAAATACTCGCAACAAAATAATTCACCACTTAAGTCTCCAGTTTATGCATTTATAGTAATCACATCTAATTTTCATTCATGCACACACATTTGTCAATGCATCAAATGAAACATGGAAAATATGTCAATGGTCTCATGCGCTTTTTATTTCTTATTATTGTTAGGTTTATGCAAGAAAAAATTAAGATGTGACTCTTAGGTCCAAAAGGAGGCAAGCACAATTCAGAGGGGGGGGGGGGTGAATAAGTTGTGTACCTAATTGATTTAATTTAACTTTAGCCACTTATATGTGAAAGACAAAATAATAATGAAAGATCCACAATACAAAACACATAACACAAAGATTTGTTCTCGAAGAAACCCAGTTAAGGGAAAACCCTGGTGGGAGTCAAACCCACTATATGAGTGTACTCTGTTAAAAGCACTACTCAATTAAGATAATATAGAGAAAAAAGGATGCACTTTCAACCATAGTCTTACAACCCAATATGAAGGCTCATTTCCCATAGCTCATTTCTCACAATACAATCTTAGATCTAGCCCTCAGTCGGTTTCACTAATTTATCTTCAATTATAATGGGGTGGACATACATACCTTTAAAACCAAATTGGAAAATAGCATCTCCTATGCCAGCACAATTCTAATGAAGTACAAACTCTTCTCTTAGTGAAGAACATATATACACAAAATCCTCTCACTTGCATACATACTCTCAATTATAAAATGATCTCATTTATATTGATTACAAAGAATATAATCATCCACTAGGTCAGCTAAGACCTAATACAATAAAATATATGAAAATTATGCTCTATCTCCAATGCAATCTAGATCAAGTTGTCTAAGACTTAAATAGGACCCAAATCTTCAACCTCAAACATGCTAAACCATTGCCAATGCATCACCAAGAATCACAACATGTTACTTCATCAAGTCAACTAGAACTCAAATGAAGAAACACCAACATGCTACCAAAGCAACAGATCTGATCATCTCAACCAATGTGAACCAACAAAATGATCATCTCATGATCTAATAACACCAACAAGAAACATGAATACAATCCAGAACCTTTGCATCATCTCCAATACGAAATCTAAACTCATCTTCATCTCTGATCAATAGTAACACTAAAATACTGAACTCAGACATAAAAAAAGATAGCTTGTTATACTCTGAATCATGAACAACACTATATGTGAATACAATGATAAGAAAACATTAAATTGCCAGCTTCAAAACCTCTAAAACATCAAATCCAAGTCACACTAAAAAAAATACTCATCCACTGTTTACAAGAACATTTTGACACCAATAAACAAAAACACAATAATATCTTACTCAAAATGTTGAACCAACCTCTGTGAACCTTTGTAGATGATCTACAAACATCACAAAATAATACTTCACCATCACATCTCAAGATCTTCATCATAGCATCTGAACAACTGAAATCCTCCTTACCAAACATCCTAAACACATTGTTTGAGACAACAAGAAGTATGTTGACATCAATGAAAAAACATTAATGTCAGCACACCCAAATCCAAAACTCTGACATGCTCAACAATCTTACAACAATGACATGGAGTGATCAGATTGATCATCATACATAAATGTGAAGTGCGATAAATTGTAAAGAAACCATAATTGTAGGGGGTATAACTTGTAATAAATTCCCACAGTGCAAGTAAAGGAAACACTATAAATGAATACAAAAAATATACACCATGAGGGAAAAAAATTCTAGATTGCAAGAGAGACACCTAAGGGTGGGAACCCCAAACATTATTGGAGGAGGGCTAGTGCCTCCTCCACCACTCCTTTAGATGTTGGAACCCTAGTTCACCCTTATGCTCCTCTGGATACTGGAACCCTAGTTTTCCCTTACACTCTTCACTCCACTATCATTCCTAAATTAACATTAACATTTAAAATATATTATAGGTTCAACTCTTTGACGCAAAGGTTAGGCCACTCACTTAACAAGAAATTCTTTTTATTTGGGAATACTATACTTATCACTGGACCAAGATATTATGTCATAGTGGAAACCAAAATATGAAATCACATTATTATAATCATAATTATTATTTAAAAAGTGTATATCCTAATGCAAGTCATGTGAGGTTTTATTTGGTTGGCTTGGTTGAAATGAGAAATACGTTTAATTATATTCTTGTAGACACCTAAAATCCCTTTGCTAAATAAAAATATTTTATTTTGCAAAAAGACCTGATGACATCATTATTAATTAGTTTTTATTGTCATCATCCCTTCTCCTATTTTAATTAAAGACATTTAATTAAAGAATCCCTCCCAAAAGCATTTAAATAAAATTTGAATGATTTTCCCCCTATTTATTAAATCACTATTTAATAAATAATGTCACAATCCTTAAATAAATTAAATATTTATTTAAAGCCTAAAACCATAGAAACTTCTAGAAAACCCTAAACCTATCTACCCTTTCCTAAACCCATCCTAAACCTACTTATAAGGTGATTCCTAACCCTCTTAGTCTAAACCACCCTCCTTTGACTTCTAGTCAAACCCCCTCATTAATGAGCCTTACAGACTCATTAATATCTCCTTACACCCTCATTAAGGATCTTACAGCCTCTTAATGAAGCCCATGTCTCCTCTTCCACCATTTTACCCTAATCACACTACCCTAGTGTTGCTCACACATGTGTGAGCAGCCCTTAACCCTCATCCCCTTGACCATACCTCTAACCATACCCCAAACTCTACCCCTAACCTTGAATCTGACCCTGATACAGTCAAGCAAGGAGGATCCAATTAAGGACGGTCCAAACTTGTAGCCAAACACCAACAATGTAGAATAACACAACACAACATCAATATAGAATCAAAATCTTCTTTATTCATCAGTAACCAAGCTTACAAGAAACATGCCGAGTTGTAAGGCCTTCTTGGTTACGGTCAAATACATCAAAGATAACAACAGTTCAACAAGATCACATAGGATCCAACACACTTCTCAGCTAGCCTAGATCTGTAACACAACAGGACACTGGTAGGTACTCCAAGAAAGATCTAAACTTGTTCTCGCAAGCCACCAAGAAATCTTCTTATTCCCAAGGTCGCAAGCTACTAACTCTACTACACTTCTACTTCCTTCTATCTTTCCAAATCTACTCTATCTTCCTAGATCTACCTCTTCAAAAACTACCCAAACACCCTCTTAAATACTACACAACCATAAGTCAGCTTTACAAACAAATAAATCTCAAAACCTAGTTGGCTTCCAAAAACAAACAAATATTAAATGAAACATCAGTCAGCTCTCACATAGCCTTCCAAAAATTGATTCATCATGTCAAAATCTAGATCCACATAGGAGAATGCAACACACCAGATCTAGGTCCCCACATGTCCAACGGTCAATTCATAACTCAAGGAGTGCGACCTAAATTAAATGCACCAGTCAGCTAAGATGATTCATCCAAACAAACAAGTCAGTCAAAAAGAACACCGAGTGTCAGTAATAAACACTGAGACCTAGTCGGTAACTGAGCACCAGAAACATTGAGTCACCAAGCACCAGAAACACCAAGTCAATGAGTGATCATCATCCACCGAGCTCTATCAATACTTCCAATCGAGAACCTTTACCATGACTACTGAGCTCCATTGGTGAAGCCAAATAGACTCTGACCGAGAACTATCACCAAAGACTGAGAAACTCCAGTCTTTTATCGAGATCACCAACAAATTAACCGAACTCCACCAGACAATTACCAAGATTGCTAGAATTTTTAGGAACCGAGGATGCCCTTGCATCAGACACCTGGGATAAATAAGAAATTGTGTCCCACACTTTTCTCCTTCAAGAAAATATACCATCCACTTCATCTTTACACAAGGATTGTCAATCCATGAAGCTAGGAAAATACAAAAGTTCATCATTCACGTCCTCCTTAACCAATCTGTCACCAACTAGTCAGTATGTTCAACATCTTGAACAAATCGAGCCTTCAATCCATCACCAAGTATCAAGTTAGAATACCATCTCAGAATCTCATCACAAGACTTATCATTGTCAACCAACTAATCAAGTCTGCTACCAGCAAACAACCTCTGCACCTCAACACCAAACAAAAGAAATTTGGTAACACCATCATCACAAAGGTGTTCAAAAATAGGTAACCCCTCATCAAAAACAACCTGACTAGACACAACTAGATGTTCTACAATCTCCATGTCAGGCACAACCGACTGAACATGAAAACCAATCTCCTCACCAACCTTAACAAGGTCAACAACATTGTCGATAAGCATAGTTAACTCAGCAAAAAATACAAGTTGCTGTACAAGTTTCATGTGAGACTCCACCAACTGAACATCAAAACCAATTTCACACACTTCCACATGGTCACAAGTAACCTTGTCTTGGTGTCTTCTCTCTCAGACCAGTCTTCTAACCGGCTAGACAACTTTCTTTTGGATTGGCATGTCCCAACTCTGGTAAGCTTTACAAAACTCAACAACACTTTCCTTCACAAGGTTATCCGCCCAGTTTTTTATACGGCTCAAAAAATCCATTTCCTACTGAGAAAACCTCTCATAAATATTTGCTTCCACCACATCATAGAGATCTAAAATCGTACTAGGGTCCAATCTTCTTGGAGATATCTCCAAAGATCTTTGAAAACCCTCTACAACAAACCCTACACCAACCACCTTGTGACAGCCTCCAAGTTGTATGCAAGTCAAATCGCAACCTGCCACCTCACATGAACAACTAGGCCATGATTTCACAAGTTTAGTAACATGGATCTGCAACTTAGATTATACACAATCTCTTCACCAACCTTTCTCCAAACAAGATCAACTCGCTCTAATACCATTCTGATGTAGTCAAGCAAGGAGGATCCAGTTAAGGATGGTCCAAACTTGCAGACAAACACCAAGAATGTGGAATAACACAACACAACATCAATATAGAATTAAAATCTTCTTTATTCATCAGTAACCAAGCTTACAAGAAACATGTTGAGCTATAAGGCCTTCTCGGTTACGACTAAATACATCAAAGATAACAACAATTCAACAAGATCACACAAGATCCAACACACTTCTCAGCTAGCCCAGGTCTGTAACACAAGAGGACACTGGTAGGTACTCCAAGAAAGATCTAAACTTGTGCTCGCAAGCCACTAAGAAATCTTCTTGTTCCTAAGCTCACAAGCTACTAACTCTGCTACACTTCTTCTACTTCCTTCTATCTTTCCAAATCTACTCTATCTTCCTAGATCCACCTCTTTAACAACTACCCAAACACCCTCTTAAATACTACACAACCATAAGTTGGCTTTACAAAAAAATAAATCCCAAAACCTAGTCGGCTTCCAAAAATAAATAAATATTAAATGAAAAATCAATCTGCTCTCACATAGCCTTCCAACAATTAATTCATCATGTCAACATCTAGATCCACATAGGAGAATGCAACACACCAGATCTAGGTCCTCACATGTCCAACGGTCAATCTGTAACTCAAGGAGTGCGACCCAAATTAAATGCACCAGTCGGCCAAGCTGATTCATCCAAATAAACAAGTCAGTTAGAAAGAACACCAAGTGCCAGTAATAAACACCGAGACCTAGTCGGTAATCGAGCACCAAAAACACTGAGTCACCGAGCACTAGAAACACTGAGTCACCGAGTTACCATTATCCATTGAGCTCCATCGATACTTCCAAACATGAACCTTTACCATGACCACCGAGCTCCATTGGTGAAGCCAAACAAACTCCGATCGAGAACTATCACCAAAGACTGAGAAACTTCATTCTTTTACCGAGATCACCAGCCAATTAACTGAACTCCACCACACAGTTACCAAGACTGCTAGAATCTTTAGGAACTAAGGATGCCCCTACATCAGACCCTAACTCTGATTCCTAACCCAAGACCTTCATCAAATCCTATAAATACCCTCACTTCCAAGATAAAATCATTAGCTTAATTTTTATCATTCATGCATTGTTATCATGAGCAATTTTATCTAGATTATCTTAGCTTAAATCCTAATTATTAGATTTAGATCATTTCTAAGATTTCTAACTCACATCCTAGCTTAGTTTAATGGATCAACCTAGATTATTTCATTGTTTTTCATAGCATTATCATCACATCACATTCATATTTTGATAAAATCAATCTTAGCTTAATTTGCATTTTAGCTTCATTTTGGTTCCTTGGGCTCTAGGGAAAAATCAGGTGTTCCATACATGATTCTATACCACTATGGGGTATCCTTGGTACCTAATGAATCCTAAACCTTCCTAATATTCATTGGGGATATGATCCTAGTGTTTTGATAGCTTACCCACATCCCTAAATCGAGAGCAAATCAAACGGTGACAAGGTGCTCCCGTTTAAGCTCTATCTGAAGTATCATGCAAATAGTTTTTACTATATGTTAGTAATATGATTCTAGTCATAATTTTTGAATGTATACGATTGTTATGAATAGGTTAGGTTTGCACTGATCACATTTAGGCATGCCCGGTGGGACTCCACAAGCCTTCAAAGCTACATTTTTTAGGGTTTTTGAGCCAAAAACTCACCTTTTGAGGAATCTTGTCTTGTTCTAGGTGGATTATCATATGAGTAAACTCCTTGGAACTTTTTTATTGTATTGGAGGTTCCCAATACTCATACTAGGGCTTCCCAATACTCATATGGGACTTTTGCATGCATTTTAAGTCTATTTTGAGCCTTCTGGCCCTGTTTACTTGTAACAGGAGTCAAGGTGACTCGTATGAGCCCTCATCCTGACTCGTATGAGTAAGCTACCCAAAATAACCTGCCTTGTTTACTCATATGGGAAACAGGGGGCATGTGTAAGGCCTTAAACTTGGGTCAAGTTAGTTTTTAGGGTTCATTGGCCCCCCAGTGCCTTTGGACTGCAAATTTTTAGTTTTTAACTCCATGTTTTGCAAGAACTCATTGGGAGCAAGAAGTGTTGGTAATTTGGCTGAGTTGATTACATAGATGTTGTCATTATGGAAACATATGATCTACATGAAGATCGCATAGGTCAGAGAGCTAGTATGACAAAGTGCAATGCGAAATTGTCTAAGTATGAGACAATATTTTTACCAGTGAACCTGGAGACAGTTTTTGTTTGTGATGTTGAATGGAGTAAGTTTAGTGCTTGTGCACTTGAGCATAGACTCTATGATGACTATTGAAGACCCATCTCAAAGTACAAGTCAGTATGGCATGTACGGAAGAAGTTATGACAGTTTTACTAAAGACAGTGTCAAGCCGACAGGATAGAATATGAAGACAGAATTGGTAAAGAGTTAAGGGATTATTTTGTTTATCAAAATAATGACTTAAAAATATAAAGGGATGAAATCCTAGATATTAACCCTTGGATAAAGTTATTTGTAATATGATTTTCGACTGGAAAGTTATTAATCCTAATAACTTGTATAAATGTAATTGTAAACTGTAAGAAGAGAAGAAGAAGTAATGAGATGTAATGAAGTAGTGACATGATACGAAATATATGATGCATATGTAATAGCGATAGTGAAAGAGCAGTGAAGAGATATTGATGCAAGTAGTATAAGGTTATGTACCTTAACCTTCTTTTGTAATCAGTGTATATTGTACATTACTTGTTTGGGTAGTGGGCTCATCTGGTAATCATATTTTGTATTGCCAACTCCTAACAGGGTTGAGGCTTCTAACAAGGCCTATAGTCCCTTAATCAGGACTGATACACTATATGCATGTAATAGACTCCTAACAGGGTCAACACCCTTAACATGATACTTTTGATTAGTGGATCTTTGTGGGTACCATCCCCACTGGGGTTTTCCCTTGGCTAGGGTTTCCTCGAGAACAAATAATGCGTTATGAGTTCTTTAGTTTTATTGCTTTGCATGTTGTTTAGCTTCTTATGTTATGCATGTGTAAAGATAATCTGTTATATCCATAATTGGGCAAAAGTAAAAGTTTGTAGAATACTGATTCACCCCCCCCTCTCAATATTCCCTATTTCTAACAATTGGTATCAGAGATTAGTTACTCAGAAAAGAATCATTCAAGGAAAGCCTAGAAGCTTGAGTAAGATCTCTATGGATATGGATCAACTACAGAAGAATATTGAAAAATCTCTTGAACAGATTGACTTGCTTACTATTGAAAAGGACACTTTGAAAAGAAAATATGATGATGCAAAGAACCTCATTGAGAAACTGAAAAACAAGTTGGAAGATCTGAGATCTGAAAAGGAATCCAAAGTTTTTATTGAAGATTGTGATGACAATTTAGAAAAATAAAATAAGATCCTTAAGCATGAGCTGAAGATAGCAAATTTGAAGCTTAGCTTGAAATATGGAAATGGAAAGAATGAAGCAAATCTAAAATCTAAGAATGAAAGTCTAAAGACTGAAAATGAAGGACTAAAATCTAAACTTAGTAAAGTAACATTTGAACTTGAGAAATTCAATTTGCAGTATGCTAAACTTGAGACATACAATAAGATTGTGAAAGGTGAACTGACTCAATCCAAACAACAACTTGAAAGGCTATATTCAACTAGTGAGAAGATTGATGAACACATATCTTATCAAAAACCATTCTATGATAAGACTGGTCTTGGATTCAACACTTTTAAAGAAAATGATGAAAGAAAGGAACTAGATCTGAAAATATTTGAAAGCATAGATGAGAAGAAGTTTGATGAGATTAACAAGTCTGAAGATACACCTAAAGAAGAAGAATCACCGAAGCAAGAGGAATCACACAAAGGTATGCAAAGAGAATTCAAAGGTAGATGTTTTTCTTGTAATACTATTGGTCATATGAAGAGAGATTGCATAGGTAAGAAATTTAAACCTCTTAATGGTTATTGTTATAATTGTCATGGTTTTGGACATAGAGCTATTGAATGCAGAAAACTTAAATTTATTGAGAATAATGATGGTAGTAGAATGTTTAGGAATACTAACAATGCAGATAAGAAACCTACTGAAGATATGAACAGAAGAAATGGAGTAATATGTTATAGATGCAACAAGGTTGGACACATTGCTAGAAACTATAGATCACAAATCAATAAGCTTGGACCAAGATATGGAAACAATGGAATTGTTTGTTAGATATGCAACAAGATTGGACATACAACAAGGTTTTGTAGAATGAACAATAGAGTTTTTCATCCGAATCCTAATCCCATAAATCATGCAAGAAGAAATGAAGATGCAAGTAACAATCAGAAAGGATGCTGTAGTAATTTAGATGAAGTGAAGCTTATCAAAAGCACAGATCAAGGAGACATATTCAACATTGAAGGTAATCAGGAAGGTGAAGCATTGAAAGGTAAGAATGAATCTTTACCTAACCCATCTCAAAGTACGTAATTTATGAAAATTGTAGTAGAATAGGAACTTAGATTAGTGTAGAAGTAGATATATGATGAACTAAGTCTTGCGCAGTTAATGAAAGGTAGTATATGATGTTCAAATGCTATGGTTAAGAGCGCAAAGAAAAATATTATGTTTTGCGAGATCGCAAGAAGTTTTAAGTTTTGCAGGTTAGTAGAAACAACTTTTTGGAAAGAAGTGACAAAAGAATTGAATGCGATGTTAGATCTAAGTGAGATTGAATTAATAAAAGGTCATGATCGGTATTATTTGATCATCAAAGAGAATTCAAGTGTTAAGGAGATCAAAGAGCAGTGATTGGAAGAATTTTGCAAGGATTTGGAGAAGAATTTTGTGCTGAATCTACACAAGCCCTAAAATAACAAAATCAAGGTATTTTACTTGACAGATCTTTAAATCAGTGAAGGAATTATAAGAAATCATGGATGTTTCTTTAATTCACAATGTCAAAGATAAGAATAGACCTAAGTTGAAAAGGGAACTAGTAGAACCCTTGGAAGATGATCCTAGGTTAGCTTTATCATCTATACCAGATGAAGTTTTACATCTAGAGAATGTTAGAAGTTATCTTGGATGCAAACTAGAGATTGTTAGTGATAGTGATTTCACCAAGGAATATCAGAAGATCTACAATCAGGACATGACATTGAAAGAAAGATTTGAATATTTGAAAGATAATGAAATCATTAAGTATGCATTACAGTATGAATTTGACAATGAAGAATGTACTAAGATTATCTTAAGTAGGATTCATAATGGGAAATTTTGGTTAGAAGATAGAGTGATAGATATCACAGCTGATTTGATTCATGAAGTCACTGGATTATCTAAAACTGGAGCCATTCCTTTAAATGAGAATAACATGAGGAAAATAGTCATTGACAACACAAATTCATCCTATAATGGTAGAGGAATTGTGATTAGTAAGATTCAACAAGATGATGTTAGATATTTATGCAAGTTCCTAACCAATAAGTTTTGTGCAAATTCAAGAGAAGATGACATGGTAGCTGGAATGATACATGCAGCTTATATGATGTGTGTTGATAAGGTACAAGTTGATATGTGTGAGATTTTGAGAATTCAACTGTTTGAGAATTTGGAAAAGATTAAGAAAACTAAGTATACACAGTTTAGGTTCTCATCCTTAATCACCTATATGTTTTTTCATCTATTGAGAAGATTTCCTTACACCATTGGAAATGATTGGAATAATGGCCAAAATACAATGGCAAGGATAAACCTAGTGTACAAAAGGCATGTTATTGACAAAGTGAATGAGAGTGTAGTATTGGTAATTAAGACATTTCAGGATATAGTATCTAGCAGATCAAGGATCCCACAGTCTCTTGTCGAAAAGTATAAAAATGAGATATGTTTTATGGTTGATACTGACTTTACCTACATTGAAGCAATAGAACCTAGAATAGAGTTCATAGACCCTCTTGGGTATGAGATATCTGAGGTAGAGACAGAAGAGTATGTTAGCAGGTTACTTAAGTGTAAGTTGGACACTCATTGTAATAGGTTTGGAATCTTTGAGGAGAACTTCAACTCCGCAAAGACCTTACTTGAAGAAAAATAGTCAAAGAAAAGAGTTGAGAGTACTATAAAGAAAATTCTAAAAGATACAGGGATGACTGAGCATGAGTTCTTAGTAGCAAGGCAAATAGTAGCAACAATCAGAGATATTGGACAAAAAGAAGTTTTGTCTGTTCCACCTTTATCATCAATTGCAGCACAACAAGAAGTAACACAAGTTAAGATGAAAGTGGAAGAATTTGAGAAAGATCAAGAAGCAAAGATATCCACTAGATCCACTTCCTCCACACCTAGCAAAAGAGTAAAAGAGAGTGCTACTAGATTGGGTAAGAGATAGAAAACATTAGTGTAACCAGTTCCAAGGAAAATTGCAGAAATCAAAGATGATGTCACTTCTATTAAGAAGAAAACTTGGAAACCTAAAGTTGAGAAGCTTAATGAGCAAATCATTAAGGATGGAGACTTTACAAGAATGAATAAGTATTATGAACTTTATGATTATGCAGAGAGACTAAATTTGGAAAATGCAGTGGTAAAGCATATGATTTTGTCTGATAAGAAGTTTGATACAATTCAGGGTAAGATACCTGATGATTTGTACAATAAACTTGTGAATAGGAAGAAGAGAGCATCAGAGGAAGACACAACTATTAGAGAAAAGCTTGTAAGGAAGCTTTGTGTAGTAAAAGATGAAGCACATTTTAGTTAGATCATGAAAGCCTTAAGCACCCATCTAAGAACCAAGAAGAGAACCATTCAGATTATGGGAGGTAGATATGAAGAGGTTAATTCAGAAAAAAAGCAAGCAATAATCAAGGTTATGTCAGAAAATGTTGGAGAACCATCTGTTGCAGCAGAGCAAGCAGGTGAAATAGAACAAGAGGAAATTCCCTCTCCACCAGCCATTAACATTGAAGATGAAGTCATGAATGTAGAAGGAACGAAGATCACCTTGGATGCTGATGATAATGTATTCAATAATTTGGAAAACATTGTTGACAATTCGGCTTTTGAAGAGTAGGAAACTACCAAAGGAGAAGAGACAACAAAGACCATAGTTGTAGAACCCTCAGTGATAGAAAAACAAGTACCCATTCCCACTAAAGAAGATATCAGTCTTACTCTTGAGACTGGAAAGAAGAATCAAATTGGATCTATGATTGAGCATTTGGGAAAGGAAGTAGATGATGATGATCAATTGGAATTGATCACATCCTTGAACAAGATCATTGGCAAGAATAAGAAAGTAAAAAGTCTTGAAGGATGCATGAAGGAACTTACAGAGAAGTTACAAAGCATTGTAACTACACAAATTGTAGAACCTGACCCTTTGGAGAAAGCAAAGAAAGTAATGAACATTTTTGACAATGAATTCACAAATCTATCTGATATAGCAAAAGTGAAAGCTCAAGCAGCCTATGAGGCCAAAATGCTTTTGAACATCAGCCAGAATATCAGGAATGATATCAACAATCTTGATATTTGTATAAAGGACTTGAGGAAGAATTTGGAAACATGAAAATCTTTGTACATCCAGTGTACAAAATCAGAGACCTTGACAGTAGAAGAAGATAAGAAGATGAAGATGAAGGAAGCAGAAATTCAGAATGAAACTAACTTTCTTTCTAGCCCCAATGTGAAGGTATTTTATGTTGAGAAGAAAATTCGTAAGTTATATGATGAAATCAGAGTTTTGCAAGATGAAAAAGATAGGAAAATGAAAAGATTCACTCTTTTAAGAGAGCACACTTCTATGAAGTTAAGCATTATTGAAGAGCAATTGGAAGAATGTCTTTCAGCTAAGACATCTTCTCAAAAGTTTAACTTTGAGAACCTCCAAGCATGTGAAATAGCATCTTATGGACTGAGCACACTACTCAATGTGGTAGATTCCATTAAGAAATCATGGGAGAAGGAGTTAGAAGCTATAAAGATTGATTTTGCAGATTGTGTTGCAAGCCTACCAGCTTTGCAATGATGAATTAAGGTATAATCTTTTTTGAATACAGTTTTGTAACCCTCCTTACCTTTATTTTGTCATTTTTGTCAAAGGGGGAGAGATATATAGCAGAAAATTGATAAGGATTGATACTCTTAGGGGGAGTACTATATTAGAGATAAGAATTTTGAGGAGTTATAAGGATAGTATATATTTTATACTATGGCCATAATTTTTAGATTTTGAAGTTGTAGACTTAGCCAATTTTCTCATATGTCGCCACCAATGACAAAGGGGGAGATTGTTGGCAATTTGGCTGAGTTTATTACATAGATGTTGTCATTATGGAAACATATGATCTACATGAAGATCACATAGGTCAGAGAGCTAGTATGACAGAGCGCAATGCAAAATTGTCTAAGTATGAGACAATATTTTTACCAATGAACCTGGAGATAGTTTTTGTTTGTGATGTTGACTGGAGTAATTTCAGTGCTTATGCACTTGAACATAGATTCTATGATGACTATTGAAGACCCATCTCAGAGTGCAAGTCAGTACGGCATGTACGGAAGAAGTTATGACAGTTTTACTAAAGACAGTGTCAAGCTGACATGACAGAATATGAAGATAGAATTGGTAAAGAGTTAAGGGATTATTTTGTTTATCAAAATAATGACTTAACAATATAAAGGGATTACATCCTAGATGTTAACCCTTGGATAAAGTTATTTGTAATATGATAGCCGACTGGAAAGTTATTAATCCTAATAACTTGTATAAATGTAATTGTAAATTGTAAGAAGAGAAGAAGAAGTAATGAGATGTAATGAAGTAGTGACATGATGTGAAATATATGATGCATATGTAATAGCGATAGTGAAAGAGCAGTGAAGAGATATTGATGCAAGTAGTATAAGGTTATGTACCTTAATTTTTCTTTTGTAATTAGTGTATATTGTACATTACTTGTTTGGGCAGTGGGCTCATCTGGTAATCACATTTTGTACTGCCAACTCCTAATGGGGTTGAGGCTTCTAACAAGGCCTATAGTCCCTTAATCAGGACTGATACACTATATGCATGTAATAGACTCATAACAGGGTCAACATCCTTAACATGATACTTTTGATAAGTGGATCTTTGTGGGTACCATCCCCACTGGGGTTTTCCCTTGGCCAGGGTTTCCTCAAGAAAAAATAATGTGTTATGATTTCTTTAGTTTTATTGCTATGCATGTTGTTTAGCTTCTTATGTTATGCATGTGTAAAGATAATCTGTTATATCCTTAATTGGGCAAAAGTAAAAGTTTTTAGAATACTGATTCACCCCCCCTCTCAGTATTCCCTATTTATAACAAGAATATCTCCAAAAAACTAAATCTCTAACGCTCATCAACTATTTTTCATGTTTAGGAAACAAAAAAACTTCATTCTTGGGCTTAAAATGAACTCCAATTCACTCTCGAATGCCTAGAAATCAAGAAATTTGTACATCTTTCCTAAAAAAACAAAACTAATCCTAAAACATTCTAAATCAACCAAACTCACTTATTATGTTTCATTTTTGCTAAAAAGAACTCCATTCATTCAAAATCTAAGTGATTTAGGGTTTTTTATGCAAGCTAGGAACACTTCAAATTTTGGGTGCTTAAAAATGGACTAAAATTGCATCTCATTCCTAATTAGTTCCTAATCAATCTTAAACCATCCTAAATGTTCCAAAATCAATCCTAATGCATTTTTCTCAGTTAAAAAAACTTATTTTTCAAAATCTTGAATGTTTTCAAAGTTTCATGCAATCATAAAGCAATCTACGAACACCTCTTTTTGGGCTTAAAACTAAAATCTAAAGCACAAAATATTGAATGTCCCTAAAGAAATCAAAGTGAAATCAAAAGTCATTTTTCTTAGAGTCCTAAAGAAAACAAAATCTTGAATGCCACAATTAAAAGCAAAAGAAAGTTCATCCCATTTCAAAAGTTCAAATCGGGATCCTAAAAGACAAACACAAATTTGAATGCATAAAGGTAAAGAACTTGCAACATCTCTTTCAAAAAGCTTTCTTGTTTTCAAAAGAATGAAAAAATCAAAATCATAAACACATGTGTTTTCAAGCCTTCATTTCAATTCACTAAATCAATTTGGCAAAGAACTCTTCATGGTATGCTTTCTAGGAGTTTCTTTCAAATCTACAAATCCTTATTAGCATAAGCGACACAAAACAAATAGAACTAGGATGAGTTCATTTGTTCTACTTCTAGAGAGGCCTATCTAGAGAGAAAAACACTTCCTCTTTGGAGAACGACCTCAAACTAGTACCTCCTTGGTTGATATAGAAATAAAGCGTTGAACAAACTCTCGCTTCATTCCCTCATGCTCGGGCGATGCATTTTGATGATAGCCTAAGGTAGGTGAATATACCTACTATTTTGGCATGGTCATCTAGGCTCTTAAGTGAGTCATGCATGTACAAACCAATTGGGAGGACACTACAGAAAAAATCAAATACCTATTAATCAAAGGCTTCCTGATCTACTCCCGAAGGTATCAAAACCTTTGTGCAAGGATTGATCCAAGTGGTTTCCCGGATCACCTTAAGATTACTCACCATCTGTATTCCTTTTTGGGATACCAAGTTGTGGGAAAAGATTTTGATACTAGCCTATCTTTTAGGTAGTTCATGATTGATGTGTAAACCTGGATATTCAAACGCCTTAGACAAGTAACATGGTGAAAACCTAGCAAACAGGCATCGTGTGTAATCCCCCCAGTTCCTTTTTGGAATTGGGGGAAATTCCCTTCTATCACATCTTATCTAGAATCTCCTCAATCCCATTTGTCTCTCACCTCCTTCATCCTCCTTTGGATCTTGATAATGAAATAGAGACCACCAGGTATACATGTTTTTGGGAACCTTTCAGCATCCATCTTCCTACCACATATTCCAGCTACCTATCCTCTATCCACCTCTTATCCTAAGCTCCCATCTACCTTATCGATGTATCTTCCATCCTATTGTACCCCCGTCAAATGCCTCTTGATGATTGAACCATCCTAAGTAGGGCCATCTTGTTCCTTGGTGACATATTACTTGGAGACCTATCCAAATCCTTATCTTCCATCTCCCAATCCAAATCTTCCTCCAAACCTCTATCCAAATCTCCAAGCAATTCCTCCATCCAAATCCTAAGCAATTCCTCCATCCAAATCCTAATAATTTCCTCTATCCACATCCTAAGCATTTCCTCCAGCATCCAATCCTTAAGCATTCCTCCATCTCAATCACTCATCATTCCTCCATCTCAATCCCTCTATATTCTTTTATCTAGATCCCTCAGCGGTTCCTCCAGCATTCATCACTCATCATTCCTTAATCCAAATCCCTTAGCATTCCTCTATCCAAATCCCCAAGCATTTCCTCCATCATTATCCCCTAGCATTCCCCCTATCCAAATCCCCCAATGTTTCCTCCATCTTTCCCTCACTTGGTATCTTCCCTTGTCATTGGTATCTAGCTATAGGCTACCCCCATGCAATCCAATGTCGTTCATCCATATCTTAATTCTCCTAGCAATCTTCCAACATCTTCAAATCCTATCCACATCCTCTAGCAATCCAAAGTCCAACATCCAACATCAAGCTAAGCAATCCAACCACATCCTTGATCTTATTCCTATCCTGGTTGCAAGCCTTGATCACAATCCAATCATCATCCTTGGGATGCGTCCTTCCAAAATCTATGTCATTTCAGGGAAAATCATCCATCATCAAGCCTATTCACCATTAGTCCATCTTGTCTTTCTAGCCCAACTGGGGCATCATCTTGCATATCCTTGCAACATCAGCTTCATCCCCACATTCCTTGTACATCCTATCTTGAGTCTTGTACTCTAGCATTAGTCATGTCTCCACCTAGGCTCTTTTGTACATATGTGTCTTTAGGTCTCATCCTTTGTGTCAGTTAGCCCTTGAGTCATCATGACCTATCTAGCTACGTGCTTCAACAATCATCCCTTGGTCCTTTTGAGGTTCGAGTGTCTTGCCTATCTCTTGTCATAGGAATCCTTATCCAGTTATTCACCATCCACTTCATGTCATATCCTTTAAGTCTCTCAATCCTTATCCTAAATCAAAATCATCCTAGCACTACTCATTGACTAAGCATTGTCTAGGGTATCTTATACTTGTCTTTGTAGGCCTCATCATCTCGAGCAAGATATTGACATACACTGGCGAGAATCCCAGCTTCCAAAGATCAACAGTCTATCTTAGGTTGACAAATCCAATCTTATCTGATCCTAAATCAAGAAGAAGCGACTCATCCATGACACTTAGCAATCCTCCACCAATCAATCCTCACTCAAATCAATCATCCTCCAGCATCCTACCTATGGCAAAAGGTTTTGTGAGATACTTGTTATTTCATTGGTTCTTTTGAATCTTTGCTTATCTTTTGAGCTCTCTTGTACATATCTCCCTATCTGGTGTACATATCATTGTCTCTTGTTGTACATATCCTCATCAGTCTTGCAGTAGCTATGATTATATAACTTATCCCACCTAGCCTCATACTTTAGCAACATCTTTTGTCGACTATCCTTGATCTCATCATTTTCCAATCAACACCACAACATTCTCCTCATCAACTGGGTCCTTGAGGATGTATCCTTCCTCCTGTCTGACCTAATCTCCCATCAATCAAACTAGGTCCATGAAAATGTATTCTTCTCCATGTTCAGACCTAATCTCCCCCCATCAATCAACCATCAATCTCTCTCCTCGGCAAAGAATGTCTTTTGGAGTTATCACTGCAATCAGGGATTTTGTCCTTTGGATCTTGTTTATCTTTTATGGCTTCTCATTGTTCCTCTCCTCAAGGTCACCACGATCTTTTATATCATGGTGTACTGTGAATGAGAACAATCTGGGGCAAGGTCTTTTGATTTTTTTCTTCTCCCCATGATTCGGTCATCTATTTGTGGTTTCTCTAGCATCATTTCCACCATGCCTCCTCTGGGTTTCATGTGTGATGCTAGGGAAACCCTTTGCGTGCTTGTTTTTTGTGTCAGTCCTATGCAATGCTGGTGATAAGGCCTTGAGTTCCCAGTAACCTTGGCAGGTCTCTCGCATTGCTATATAAAACTAGGTTGTGCTCTAAAAAATATCCAACACAAGGAGCTCCCCAAATTGCCCCCATCTTGCATCATATATATTAGTCTTACATCCTTCATATATCTTCATCCTGCATCTTGCATTTCACCTCATCTTGCTTTCATGCACCTTTTCTCTTGGAAGGCCATTTGTTTATCCCCCCTTCCTCCTTTCTTCCTTCCCACTTACACCTTTTCGAGAAAATTCCACAAAGTTTCCTCTTTGCGTTATTTTCTCGAGGGGGCACAACCCCTTATTCTTCTAATTCTAGCCCGGGGCATATTATTTTCTTATCTTTGATGCCACACCACTTGTGGCATCGCATCAAAGAGGGGCAAAATGTAGACACCTAAAATCCCTTTGCTAAATAAAAATATTTTATTTTGCAAAAAGATGTGATGACATCATCATTAATTAATTAATTGTTATTGTCATTATCCCTTCTCCTATTTTAGTTTTGCACTGAGTCTGTAACTTCAAAAATACATCAAGCATGAACTACCTAAAGAAAGGCTAGTATCAAAATCTTTGCGCACAACTTGGTATCCCAAAAAGGAATACAAATGGTGAGTATTCTTAAGGTGATCTGGGAAACCACTTGGATTGATCCTTGCACAAAGATTTTTATACCTTCAGGAGTAGATCAGGAAGCCTATGATTAATAGGTGTTTGATTTGGTCTGTGGTGTCCTCGTAATCAGTTTGTATGTGCATGACTCACTTAAGAGCCTAGTTGACCATGCCAAAATAGTAGGGATATTCACCTACCTCGGGCTACCATCAACACACATCGCCCGAGCTTGAGGGGATGAAGTGAGAGTTTGATCAATGCTTTATTTATATACCATCTAAGGAGGTATCTTTGAGGTCATTCTCCAAAGAGGAAGCACTTTTCTCTCTGGACAGGCCTCTCTAGAAGTAGAACAAATGAATTCATCCTAGTTCAGTTTGTTTTACGTTGCTTATGCTAACAAGGATTTGCAGATTTGAAAGAAACTCCTAGAAAGCACACCATGAAGAGTTCTTTGCCAAATTGATTTAGTGAATTGAAATGAAGGCTTGCAAACACATGTGTTTATGATTTTGATTTTTTCATTCATTGAAAACAAGAAAGCTTTTTGAAAGAGATGTTGCAAGTTCTTTACCTTTATGCATTCAAGATTGTGTTTGTCTTTTAGGATCCTGATTTGAACTTTTGAAATGGAATGAACTTTCTTTGATTTTAATTGGGGAATTAAAGATTGTGTTTTCTTTAGGACTCTCAGAAAAATGACTTTTGATTTCACTTTGATTTCTTTAGGTACATTCAAGATTTTGTGCTTTAGATTTCAGTTTTAAGCCCAAAAAGAGGTGTTCCTAGATTGCTTTATGAATGCATGAAACTTTGAAAACATTCAAGATTTTGAAAAATAAGTTTGTTTTAACCAAGAAAAATGCATTATGATTTATTTAGGAACATTTAGGATGGTTTAGGATTGATTAAGAATGAGATGCAGTTTTAGTCCTTTTTTAAGCACCCAAAATTTGAAGTGTTCCTAGCTTGCATAAAAAACCCTAAATTACTTAGATTTTGAATGGATGGAGTTATTTTTACCAAAAATGAAACATCATAAGTGATTTTGGGTGATTTAGAATTATTTAGGATTAGTTTTGATTTGTTTAGGAAAGTTGCACACATTTCTTGATTTCTAGGCATTCGAGAGTGAATTAGAGTTCATTTTAAGCCCAAGAATGAAATATTTTTGGTTCCTAAACATGCAAAATAGTTGAAAAGAAGTAGGGATTTATTTTTTTAGTGATCTTCTTTCTCCCAATGAGTTCCTAAAAAACATGGAGTTAAAAACTAAAAATTTGCAGTCCAGAGGCACCAGGGGGGCCCAATGAACCCTAAAAACCAACTAGACCCAAGTTTAAGGCCTTACACATTCCCCTTGTTTCCCATACGAGTAAACATGGCAGGGTGTGTTGGGGAGTTTACTCGTACGAGTCAGGATGAGGGCTCATACAAGTCACCTTGACTCTTGGTACGAGTAAACAGAGCTAGAAGACACAAAATAGGCTTAAAATGCATGCAAAAGTCCCAAATGAGTATTGGGCAGCCCTAGTATTAGTGTTGGGAACCTCTAGTATGAGAAAAAAATGCAAGGAGTTTACTCATATGAGAATCCACCTAGAACAGGATGAGATTCCTTAGAAAGGTGAGTTTTTGGCTCAAAACCCTAAAAAATACAATTTTGAAGGCTTGTGGAGTCCCACCGGGCATGCCAAAATGTGATCAGTGCAAACCTAACCTATTTGAAACAAGTGTAGACATTAAAAAATTAGTTTTAGCATCATATTCCTAACATATAGTAAAAAATATTTGTATGATACTTCAAATAAAGCTTAAACGGGAGCACCCTGTCACCGTTTGATTTTCTCTTGATTTAGGGATGTGGGTGTGCTCTCAAAACACCAGGACCATATCCCCAGCACAAATTAGGAAGGTTTAGGATTCATTAGGGACCAAAGATACCCCATAGTGGCAAAAAATCAGGTATGGAACACCTGATTTGCCCCTAGAGCCCAAGGAACCAAAAGGAAGCTAAAATGCAGATTAAGCTAAGAATGCTTATGCTAAGATTGATTTTATCCAAATATGAATGCGACGTGATGATAATGCTATGAAAAAAAATGAAATAATCTAGGTTAATTTTCATTAAACTAAGCTAGGATATGAGTTAGAAAGCTTAGAAATGAGCTAAATCTAATAATTAGGATTTAAGCTAAGATAATCTAGATAAAAATGCTCATGATAACAATACATGAATGATAAAAACTAAGCTAATTATTTTCTCTTGGAAGTGAGGGTATTTATAAGATTTGAGGATGGGCTTGGGTTAGGAATGAGAGTTAGGGTCAGAGTCAAGGTTAGGGGTAGAGTTTGGGATATGGTTAGAGGTATGGTCAAGGGGATGAGGGTTAAGGGTTTCTCACACATGTGTGAGCAACACTAGGGAAGTGTACTTAGGGGAAAATGGTGGAAGATGAGACACAGGCTTCATTAAGAGGCTGTAAGAGCCTTAATGAGGGTGTAAGGAGCTATTAATGAGTCTATAAGGCTCATTAATGAGGGGGTTTGACCAGAAGTCAAAGGAGGGTGGTTTAGACTAAGAGGGTTAGGAATCGCCCTCTAAGTAGGTTTAGGATGGGTTTAGGAAAGGGTAGATAGGTTTAGGGTTTTCTAGAAGTTTCTAGGGTTTTGGGCTTTAAATAAATATTTAATTTATTTAAGGATTGTGACATTATTTATTAAATAGTGATTTAATAAATAGGGGGAAAATCATTCAAATTTGATTTAAATGCTTTTGGGAGGGATTCTTTAATTAAATGCCTTTAATTACAATAGGAGAAGGGATAATGCCAATAAAAACTAATTAATTAATTAATAAATGATGATGTCATCAGGTCTTTTTGCAAAATAAAATATTTTTATTTAGCAACGGGATTTTAGGTGTCTACAATACCATACATATAAATCAAGAAAACTTAGAATTGATTTAGTAAATATAATTACAATTCTAGAATTGTTATCAAATTAGGGAGATGAGAACCACAATGATTTTGATATTAAATTACCACATAAAATTTCTTTTATTTTATTGTTTAGAATATATAAAATAAAAAAATTAATCTAATTCTTTTGTGACAAATTTTGCACTAACAATAAATTATATACATTAACTTGATTTACCGTATTTTTCAACATAGAAACATTTAATACTTTTTATTATAATGGTTTGTTTAATTTATTTATTTTATTAATTTTAGATCATTTAATAAGAATAATATTAAATAAATAATTTATTTGATTTATATAATAAGTTCAAAAGATAACATTTAAAAAAAACTTAATTAAAAAAGAATCTCTTCTAATTTTAAGTTCTTCAATTATTTCTTCCTAGATATTTTCTAATAGTTTCATTTATATGTTATTTTCTGACAAATAAATGTATGTAAGAATAAACAAAAACATATTTAAGCTAATCTAATGTCATGGCAAAGTTTTAACATGGAGACTGGTATAATTCCTCTCCAATGTAAAGTTCTTATTTGTGGACAAGGCTTTCGAAGGTACCTGGTTTGGCAAACTTCAAGCCAAATAAAGATTAGATGTTAGTCTAGCATGAAATTAATCCAAAAACAAGTAAAACTCTAAACTAAGCCACCTCAGATTGAGCTTAAACAGGTGCACCCAAGCATTGTTTGATTTTCTCTTGCTTAAGGGGATGTGGGTGTGCTCTCTAATCACTTGGAGCATGTTCCTTATGCATTTTAGGATGGATTGAGATCCATAAAAACCCCATAAATGGCACAAAATAGGTATAGAACCCCTTATTTGCCCCTAAGGCCTCAAGGATCAAATGATGCTGAAATGAAGATTAAGCTACATGATGTTTATGCTAAGATTGATTTTAAACCAAATAGAGATGTGATATGATGCTATGCTTATGAAAAACAATGAAATAAACTATGTTAATCCATTATTGCTATATTAAGATGAGCTAAAATGCTTGAAAAAAAGCTAGATTAAGATGATTATGCTAAGTCTAGAGCTAAATGGGCATGATAACAATGCTTGAAATGAAAGGTGAATGGGTATTTTGCTCTTGGAAATGAGGAGCATTTATAGGATTTGGGAAGGAGGAATGAGTGGCCAGGATCAAAATCTTTAAGAGAGGTCAAGATTCATTCAAAGGGGAGCACATGGATTGTGCTAGTTCAGGGCCACCTCTTTGTGACACTTGTCACAAGGGCATTGGGTTGAAAGATGGGAGGGATGTGCACAATTTGGGAAATGTGCCTAAGGTCAAAGAGTGTAAGAAAGGGGTGAGGGGCTTCTTAAATGCATGATAAATGCATGTAAGAGAGATAAGGAGGCCTTAAATGCACTTAATGCATGTAAGAGAAGGTTCTAGAAGTTTGTTGACTTTGGGTTAAGCTTAGGAGTTGGCTAACCTTGGTTAGGGAATGTGACAGGATTAGGGGGGGATTAGGATTAGGATTAGGACTTTCTAGAAGAGTCTAGAATTTCCTTAGGATAAACATGAATTTTAGGAAATAGATAAAGATTTATTTATTTCCATAGTTTAGGTTTGAGAATATTTATTAAAATGAATTTAATAAACATGAGGATTAAATATTTAATCTTAATTAAATATTTTGAGTTGGGATTAGGGTTAGGAAATGAGGGGATTAGCCTTTAATCAAAATTAAAGAAGGATTAGAAGATTCTGGAAGAGGTTAGTGGTTTTAAGGAAATTGGCCAAGTTTTGGGCAAAAAATAAATAAATAATTTATTTTGGGATTTTTGGTCAATTTATTAATTAAATAATTAATAAATAGGGGAATAATTTTTAAATAAGATTTAAACATTTTTAGGAGGGATTTCTTAATTAAATATTTTTAATTAAGATAAAGGGATTTAATGACATAAAAATAAATAAATAAATAAAATAATTAATTAATTAATAAATGATGATGTCATCAGGGATTTTTCAAAAAATAAAAATACTTTATTTTCTAAAAGATTTTTAGGTGTCTACATTATTATAAGTTTAAAAACCAATAAGGTCTAAGAGATAGGATGAAGCACAAAAATGAGAGTAATAGTCGACCATAGATTCATTGGAGAAGTCAAGTACATATAGGCATAGAGTGCAACCGAGTCCAACTACAAAAGGAGGAAAGAACTAGAGTGGTGGCAAAATTGTCCAAGAGAGTGGGATGACATGTAGAAATGAAATTGACACATCTCTAGTAGATTTGACACATCTCTTAGTAGACTCCTAAAAGATGACAACTTGCGTAGATAAGTGTCAAATGAACATAGATGACTAATTAAGCTTAAAAGCCTAAGTGTAAATTAAATAAATACACTAACAATAAGTAATTTGATAAGAAAATGATGCACCACTTGGTATTTGGAAACAAAAATGAAGTGAATGTAATGGCTTGTGGAGACTGATATGAGTTCCCTCCAATGTAAAGTTCTTGTTCTAAGAGAATCTGATAAGAAAACAATGGCTCACTTTGTGTATCGGTACAATAAATGAAGTGAATGTAATGGCTTGTGAAGACCGATATGACTTCTCTCTAATGTAAAGTTTTTATTCTAAGAGAATTTGATAAGAAAACAATGACAGGTTTGATATTTGGGTACAATAAATGAAGTGAAAATAATAACTTGTAGAGATCCAAACCGATAACAAAACAATGACATGCTTGATATTTGAGTACAATAAATAAAATGAAAATAATAGCTTGTGGAGACCCATAAACTTGTCTCTAATATTAAGTTATTATTCTAAGAAAATAGGATAAGAAAGCAGGCACCGACTACCCAGCTGATAGAATCCCCCACCATTGCTCTCATATACCATGGTTATGACATTGCCATGGCATACCATTCTCTGCAGTCTAAATGGTATTGCCTTCCGTGTCTACCAGTCTCTGTCCTATCAACCTCTATCCTTCAAGTCTGTACGAGAGCAGTATTAAATTTGCTTGAACTTTATGAATATTATATTTTTATTCAACAAATATTTTATATGAGGAAGTTGTGATTTTTTTAATATTTAAGTTAGAAAAAAAATTATAATACTTAAATATAGTATTTTTATCCACTGAAAAAAATACTTTTATTTACTTTATTTTTAAAAATATTGTAATAGATATATTTTAAAAAAATAAGTCATTTCATGATCTTATATATTATTTAAGGGAAAAATTAGAAGATGAAATACAACTATAACAAAGATTTTAAATATATTTTATTAAAAAATATTTTATGGTTTCTAAATATATTGATATGTAGGAGATATTTCTAAATGAAGAGCAAGGAATTACAGAAGGGTGAAACAAAATTCTATTAAAATACATATTTAAAACCTTTGTTATAAATTTTTTTTTGAATTAGTTTTTAATGTACAACATAGTAAAAAGTAACTTGTGATTAGAAATGTTAGTGGGAAATTTTGGATCAAATACTTAGAAGGTAACATTCTTCTTCATATATATTTTATAGTAGGAATAAAAATTAAGAATGTAATAAATTTTAATAATTTATTAATTAATAACTAGTAAATATCATAAACATAAACATAATTCAAGTTTGTTTTCTATTTTATAGGTTAAGAAATATGCACTATTTTGAGTATTTTTACCTACTTTATTTTTAAAAATATTGTAATATTTTTTTGTAAACTTAATAAATTATATTTTAAAAATTTCAAGTTAGAAAAGAAACTAACAAAAGAATAATAACTATGAATTACCAATGAATATCATAGATATAAATAATAATTATGAATTACCAATGATCTTGATCTTCTTTCGTTTACTTGAATTTAAAAAATAGTTTTACTTTTTCACTCTTAGTACATTTGAATATGTCTCTCTCCCTTGTTTAATTTGTTATGTTAGAAATGATTGAAGAGCCAAGAATTAGGCAAGTGTGAAGATAATTTTTATTTTCATGGTTTACCTTTTCACTTTTATTCAATACATGCGAATTTGGAAATCATAAAATCTTGTTCTATCAAATGTATTTAAAATTTGCAATGGCAGTTATGATTGAAGAACAAACTGCAAAATTTCTATTTTATTGTTTATTTTTTCCCACTCAATACATTTGAATTTAGAAATTATAAAACCTTGTTTAAGAAAATATATTTAAAATCTTTGTTATAAATGCATTTCTTTCTTAAATTTATTTTCCCCAAACTCAATAAAATAGCTTATTTTTTGAAATATATTATTACAATATTTAGAATAAAATAAAATAGATAAAAGCTTTTTTTTACTTATATTTCTTATTCTATAAAATAGTTTTGTATAAATTTAAATATGAATGACATAATTTATTTATGTTTGACACAAAATAGAATAATTAGGTTAGTAAAAGAAAAATATTTTATAATAGATAAAAAGTATTTTTTATTCTAAGTTAATTAAAAAAAATATTAGTAAATTCCTCATATAAAATATTCAAATCAAGTAGGCAAATTTAGTACTTTGTTGCTACAGATTTGATTGGACAAACGCTGATTTGACTGGGAGAAATGAAAAGTAAGGAATAGACTTGGAAATGACATCCTATTTAAAATAACTATTTAGTTTTAAATTTTTAAAATTAAATTTAGATTAGATTTCTATGCAACAATTATTTCTTATTTATTTTATATTTTTCTAATTTTATATTTATTAATTTTTATTAAGATTGTTATATAAAATTATTTATCCCTATATTTTTATAAATAGTAGAATTTTTAATTAAGTAAAGATAATCTAAAAGTTTTTTTTAATAAAATCATATTAACAAAATAATAAATATATATATATATATATATATATATATATATATATATATATATATATATATATATATATATATATATATATATATATATATATATATATATATATATATATATATATATATATATATATATATATATATATATATATATATATATATATATATATATATATAAAAGTTATATAGTTAATTTGTGATCCATCATAGGATGAATGATTTAATGATGGGTCAGTAGATCAAGAATGTAATGTGATCCTAAAGATTGATGGAAAACAATCACACAATTGAATTTATAGATCAGATTATAAAAATCTTCTCCTCTTACTTTAATATTTTTAATAATAAATCTTTATCTAATTTTTAAAATCTTTTTATATTAATTTAATTATTATATTATGATTTTAAAATATATATTATATGAAATTTTTACTAATTTAACTTAGCATCATGTTACTAACTTTCTTCTTCCAAATATATATGAAAATAAAAAGTTTGTTAAAAGATAAATATATAATTTAGTCTTAAAATTTAATACAATAATTATTAGTATGTTTATAAAAAACTTATAGTTAAATTTAAATTTGGGAAGCTTCAAATTTGTGTCAAACAACTTTGATTTAATTCATATTAACCCTTCAATCCTTGGTAGCAACACTTTCTGTCTAACAAACATTTTGACTTCTTATCATGAAGATATTTCAAAGTTCAACATTGTGCAAACTATTGTTAGGGAAGGTCCACTCTAAGAATGGAAATGATTTTCTATCATGTTCTAACTATGTGGCCGACATAGTATTTGGTGACTGCGACAAAATCTACTAAAAAAAAGAAGACATAATGTTGATGTATAGATTATCTGAGACATAGTAAAGTATTTAGTATCATTATTGTATGAAGATTTCCCGGAGGATACAATATGAAAGAATTTATGTTGTTGGCATATGAGACATGGTCTTAGGTGTCAAATGGTTGTACTTTTTAGAATATATCATATAAAACTTGTGGACTCGCAAAATTTTAATTGTAGATAAAAGATGTGCCCCTACCATTTGATGATTGTAATGAAAATCATGGAAAGAAAGTATATCATGTGGATATCTAGATTATCTTAAACATGCATAGAAAAATATTTAGTAGCATTCTATATATATATATATATGTGTGTGTGTGTTAATTATTAAAATTTTCATATAATATATATCTTAAAATTATAATGTAATAATTAAATTAATATAAAAAGATTTAGAAAAAAATAGATAAAGGATTTATTATTAAAAATATTAAAATAAAAGGAGAATATTTCTATTTAATCTATAAGATGATACGTCTTTATTTCTAAATTGATTGTATGATTATTTTTTCATTAACCTTTAGTATCACATCACATTCCTATTGAAAAAATAATGACACAATAGAATCTTCAAAAAAAGACAACTAAGATTAAAATGTATAATATTCTATTTTCTAAAAAATTACTAAAATGAATAAACTATATATTATATATTATAATTTTTATTTAAATAAATATAAATTGAAACATTAAAATATTAAGTGTATAACTATTAATAAAAATATATATAATTAGTTAATTTCCTTATAATAGCTTTGAAATATAAAGTGAAGTATAGGCTACGGATGATATGCAGAACTGCCATGCAGTCTTGCAGAAGTACGGTGGACAGTGCATTGCAATGGGCAGTACAGTCTAAGATGGTATGCAGGCCATGGATAGCGGGGAAATCGGTCGGCTGGGTAGACAGTGCCAAGAAAGCAATAGCTTGTACTACTTGCTTAATATCACCAAAATTTAAATCTTGATATGTCCCACTAGACTGCTCCATATATAATACGGAAATTTTATACTATGCTCTCAACCACAACAATTGTTATAGAATTGGTGTGGTGGGACCGACCACGTTTTTAAGAGTTGCGTCTGCCAAAATACTGACACTTGGTGCAATGAATTCATCATGTCTTTTCCTCCATTAGTACGAATGGTTCTCGACACTAACATCTTATATCTAAAACGTTCAACGTGATTTGTCGAGCGTTGAACGTTTCAAGCACGAAGGGAAAAAAATCTATATCATAAAGAAAAAGAAGAGAATAATATCTTCCTGCTGAACAGGAGAAAAGAAAAAAAAGATCTCGCAGCCTGTTCTACAGTATCCCCTCAATCTCTCTCAATTTCTCGACCCATTTGTCTATTTTGGCTTCAGTACGGCTTCTACCGGCAATACCACGGAGCTTAATTGTGTCCATTCATGGAGTCTCGAGATCGAAGACCTGGAAACCTCCAAACCCTATAGGGGACTAAAAACAAAGGAAAAACAACACTCTGTTAGCTAGCAAGTACATACCCCAAAGCACAACATGGGATAAGCCACAACAAGATCCCAAACTCAGTTTGAGATTACTCATGAGCTCATCCGTATTCGCCACAAAGTAATATTTTCAAACTTGATTACATAAATGGTAATAGGATAAAAAAGACAAAATAATATCCTGTTAAAGAACTTAAACTTTTAGTTTATGAGATTGGTCCTTGTGCAATATAAGCTAAATTCAAATAAATACACTCAATAAAAAATAATCCAAGAATGAGTCTACATTTATTTAAAAACAAATTATGTGACAAATATTGATATGCCATGCTCAATATTGTAACATACGTTTCACCCTAAGGTACAATAATTAACTTTCGATGTCATCTTCACTAAGATCACTAGGATAGGAATAATGGATCCTCGTTTTGAGTCTTAACTTTCCCACTCAAGCTCTCAGTTGAGCCATAGTCATTGCAATCTCAGCATAGCCGTTGAACATGATAATAATGTTCTGTATGATCATGAATCTGTCATCCCTACTTTTGAAGATTTCAAGCAAAAGAAATTAGTTGATGCCAAAACTAAACGTATTTAAATTTCTACTTCAATTTACCTATGACCTCTTTTGATTCACATAATAAGTTTGGAATAAAATAAGTCTTTGTGTATATGAGCTTGCTCCATGCTAAGAGCTAATTATATTAATTTATTATATTTATAGTTTAGATTTTTATTTTAACTGAATTCATCTAGATGTATATAGTATAAGAATATATATATAAAAATAATGTTATCAAACAAAATTAAAATCTTTAGTTGTTCTAATAAAGCTAATATTCTCAGTTAAATATGTCATAAGGTATAATGCATGTCGAATACGTTAATTTTTTAATTTAATCAATCATACCTAATCATAAGACATAATACACAAAAAAAATTATATAGGAATCAATCTATATGCATGATTGATATTTGTGTGTGTGGGCGCGTGCGCGCGCGCACGTGGGCTTGCACACATGTGCACCTATGTGATTCCATCATGACAACCATCACCAAACATCTAAATCATTTTAGCCTCAACCATGTTCTTATTTAAAACTTGTTTAGAGCACTCATTTAAAATCAATATTTCAGAGTGCCCTATCCCTATAGAATTGTAGCGGGCTAGGGTAGTGATAGCCAAATGTACTTTAGTACATAAATCCATAATCATAATTAAAAATACTTTCAACAAAATAATTCGTCACCACTTAAGTCTCCATTTTATGCATTTATAGTAATCACATCTAATTGTCATTCATGCACAAACATTTATCAATGCATCAAATAACATATGGCAATCGTCCCAATGGTGTTATCTGCAAGATAAAACAATAATACAAGATCCAAAACACAACAAATAGAACACAAAAATTTATTCTCGAGGAAACCCGGTTAAGGGAAAATCCTGATGGGAGTCAAACACACTAGATGAGTGTACTCTATTGAAATCATTGCCTAGTTAAGAGAAAAAAAAAGAACAAAGGATGCACTTGCAACCACATGCTTACAACCTAATCTGTAGGCTCATTACCCAGAGCTCATTGCTCACAATACAATCTCAGATCTGGCCCTCAGTTGGGTTCATTGATCTATCTTTAATTATAATGGGGTGGACATACAATCCTTTAAAACTAAATTGACAAATAACATCTCCTATGCCAATACAGTTCCAAGGAAGTACAAACTCTTCCCTTAGTATTGAACATACATATAAACAATCCTCTCACTTTCATACATACTCTCAATTACAAAATGATCTCTCATTTATACCGATTATAAAGAATAATCACCCACTAGGTTAGCTAAGACCTAATACAATAAAAGATATAAACATTATGCTCTATCTCCAATGTGATCCAAATCAAGTTGGCTAAGACTTAAATATGACCCAAATATTAAACCTTGAACACGTTAAACCACCGCCAATGCATCACCAAGAATCACAACATGTTACTTCATCAAGTCAACTAGAACTCAAATGAAGAAACACCAACACACTATCAAAGCAACAAATCAGATCATCTCAACCAATGCGACAACATGATCATCACATGATCCAAGAACACCAAAAAGAAACATGAATACCATCCAGAATCTTCACATCATCTCCAATACGAAATCTAAACTCATCTTCATCTCTGATTAACAGTAACACTAAGATACTGAACTCAGACATAACAAAAGATATCTTCTTGTACTCTAAGTCATGAAAAAACATCAGTTGTGAACACAATGATAAGAAAACATTCAATCACCAGCTTTTCAACCTCTAAAATATCAAATCCAAGTCACACTGAATAAAATACTCATCCACTGTTCATAGGAACATTGTGACACCAGTAACCAAAATACTATACTTATCACTAGGCCAAGATATTAAAATACCACATTAAATTTATTTTATTTTCTTTTTAAGTATATATAAAATAAAAAAATTAAGCTAATTCTTTTGTGACAAATTTTGTACTCATTAACTTGATTTAAGGTATTTTTCAACATAGAAATATTTAATACTTTTTGTTATAATGGTTTGTTTAATTTAAAAATTTATTAATTTTAGATCATTTAATAACAATAATATTAAATAAATAATTTATTTGATTTTATACAATAAGTTCAAAATATAACATTTAAAAAAACTTAATTAAAAAGAATCTCTTCAAAATTTAGGTTCAATTATTTATTCGTAGACATTTTCTAATAGTTTCATTTATATATTATTTTCCGACAAATAAATTTATGTAAGAATAAATAAAAACATATTTAAACTAATCTAATGTCATGGAAAAGTTTTAACATGGATAATGGTATAATTTCTCTCCAATGTAAAGTTCTTTTTATAAGTGTAAAAACCAATAAGATCTAAGAGATAGGATGAAGCACAAAAATGAAAGCAAAAGTCGACTATAGATTCATTGGAGAAGTTAAGTACATATAGGCATATAGTGCAACCAAGTTCAACCACGAAAGGAGGAAAGAACTGGAGTGGTGGCAAAATTGCCCAAGAGACTAGGATGATTTGTCAAAATGAAATTGACACATCTCTAGTAGATTCGACACATCTCTTAGTAGACTTCTAAAAGATGACAACTTGTGTAGATAAGTGTCAAATGAACATAGACTACTAATTAAGCTTAAAAGCCTACGTGTAAATTAAATAAATAAACTAACAATAAGTAATTTGATAAGAAAATGATGCACCACTTGGTATTTGGATACAATAAATGAAGTGAATGTAATGGATTGTGGAGACTAATATGATTTCTCTCCATTGTGAAGTTCTTGTTCTAAGAGGATATGATAAGAAAACAATGACCCACTTTGTATTGGGGTACAATAAATGTAGTGAATGTAATGGCTTGTGAAGATCGATATGAGTTCTCTCCAATGTAAAGTTTTTATTCTAAGAAAATCTGATAAGAAAACAATGGCATGTTTGGTATTTAGGTACAATAAATGAAATGTTCAAATAATAGCTTATGGAGATCCAAGTTAGATAACAAAACAATGACATGCTTGATATTTGAATACGGTAAATAAAATGAAAATAAAGCTAGTGGAGACCCATATAACTTGTCTCTAATATTAAGTTATTATTCTAAGAAAATAGGATAAGAAAGCAATGGTCCAACTACTTATTAGGTTTCAATGAATAATCTCTTGAATTAATAGTTTTCAAGAGTTGCGTCTGCCAAAATACTGACACTTGGTGTAATGAATTCATCATGTCTTTTCCTCCATCAGTACGAACGGTTCTCGACACTAACATCTTATCTAAAACGTTTAACGTGATCTGTCAAGCTTTGAACGTTTCAAGCACGAAGGGAAAAAAATCTAAATCATAAAGAAAAAGAAGAAAAAAGAAAAAAAGACCTCGCCAGTAAAGGGATAAGATATGTACGCTGTCCATATTCTTGAGGAAACTTTTAGTAGAGATCACAAATTCAAAAATTCATGTGAAGCACTGTAAATCAGTGACTCAGAGTCAGACTGTTTCCCATCAATGTATTGACCCGAGTTTACAGCGTCTTCCTCTTCTCCATAATTGATTTAGCCTTTAAAGTGGTAGCCCGATACCATTCTCAAGTGCCAGTACTAGAGTCTAAATGGGTTTTCATCGAGTTTTATTGGCTTTACTCTATATTTTACTGGTGCAAATTGTTAGTGGGAATTTCAGTTTTCAGAGTTTTCATACAGAGAACAATAGCTTACTCATGTTCGACAATTCCGTCATAGCTTTTGAATCCTTGCAGGTGACAGCAGAAACTCTAAATTCAGAGGCTCTGTATTCCCCACAGAATAGAAATGGAAGAGTCATATACAAACGTCCATACAGGTTATGGAAACAGCCCAACAGTCCCATATCGTTCAATTCCACTTTTGTTTTCAATATTGCACCGTACAACAGAACTGTGGGTGAGGGCATGGCGTTTATAATATCTTCTAACAAAAACATCGGAAAGGGACCTGATGCGAGCTCTGGCCTCTGGCTGGGACTCTTCAATTCCACCATTGATGGACTGAGCAGTAACAAGATGGTAGCAGTTGAATTCGACACAGTTAAGAGCAACGGTACAAACGACCCAGATGACAACCACGTAGCCATTGATGTTAACAGCATAAACTCCACAAAAATTGCGTCTCTTGATGGGGGTAATATCGATTTGAAGAGCGCAGAAAACATCACGGCGTGGATTCAGTACAGTGGGATTCACCGGCTTCTGAAGGTCTACATTGCAAAGACGCCTCATGGAATCCCCTCACACCCGGTTCTACAGTATCCCCTCAATCTCTCTCAGATTCTCGACCCAGTTGTCTATTTTGGCTTCACGGCTTCCACAGGCAAAACCATGGAGCTTAATTGTGTTCATTCATGGAGTCTCGATATCGAAGACCTGGAAACCTCCAAACCCAACAGGGGACTAAAAATCGGACTTTTGGTCTCTGGCACGGCGTTCGCCCTGTTCCTTGCAATACTGATGGCCATACTTTATATGAAGCACCGAAAGTATCAGGCAGAAGCGGCGATCATTTCAGACGCCCTTCGTAAACTTCCCGGTCACCCACATGAATTCAAATACAGAGCCCTCCAGAAGGCCACTCAGAATTTCAGCATACAGTCCCAGATTGGCTGCGGCGGGTGCGGAGCCGTTTACAAAGCACATCTCCGCAAGATCAAAACGGCACTGGCCATAAAGCGCATATTCAAAGACTCCACGCAAGGCAAAGAGGAATTCATCTCAGAAATCAGAATAATCAATCAGCTCCGCCATAGAAACCTGGTGCCTCTCCTTGGGTGGTGCCACGACAAGGGGAATCTTCTTATGGTGTACGAGTACATGCCCAATGGGAGCCTGGAAAAGTACATCGCCGAAGGCCATTTGGATTGGGAGCAGAGGTATTTAAGATCTCTATATAATAAGCAATTATCATTCATTATCATCAGTTAGTTAATCTGACTTAGATCATTTGATAGAGAAACTGTTGTAATTTGATTCTTAGATCATTTGATATATAGAGAAACACTTCTAATCTCTTAAATTCTTCTGATCTGATCCTTAAATCATTTGATAGTGAACCTCAGCTCCTGTAATTTCTTTGTTAGAACAGGTAAATTAATTATCCTCCATACTGGGTCAGCGCAGACCCGCCCAGAGGGCCAGAACAGGCAACTCCACATTATTCACATGTTTACTATTGCATCTACCCAACATTAATATTGTACTTAACTGTGATCTACAGCATAAGTAACAGCCATTTTATACAAAATGTATCTTTGATCAAATTTGAAAAAATAGAATATATATTAGATTTTCATGAAATTTTTTAACATTTATTCTTAATGATCTGTATTCCCTGTGCTGTAAATCCAAAAAATAGAAAAAAAACACCATGTTTTCACGAATCTGATTTTTTCCTCTTTAATACATTTAATATGAAAGTTAGCCAGTACCTATGTATTAGATCATTCATTCTGATTTTGATCATTTGATAATAATCCTATTCTCAATCATTTGATAGAGATCAAACTCTTGTAATCTCTTAAACTCTTCTAATCTGATACTTAATCATTTGACACAGAAGTTCAGCTCTTGTAATCTCTTAATTTAATAGAATAATTTATCTGTGGTATTTCTTTCAGGTACAAAATCATATCTGGGTTGGCGTCTGCTCTGGTTTACCTTCACGAGGACTGCGAGCAGCAGGTGATCCACCGTGACCTCAAACCCAGCAACATCATGCTCGACTCAGAATACAATGCCCGGTTGGGAGATTTTGGGCTTGCTCGAATAATACAACCCAACAGGACCTCTTTTACAGCGAGTCGTGTAGCAGGCACCCTTGGGTACATTGCTCCTGAGTGTTTTCACACAGGAAGAGCGACAGTTGAATCGGATGTTTTTGGTTTCGGCGCCATTGTTCTTGAAGTTCTTTGTGGAAGGGCTCCTTGGGTTGTAGGAGATGGGTTAGATTTGGTGGGTTGGGTGTGGAAATCGTACCGAGAGAATAAGCTCTTTGAAGCAGTTGAGTGTCGTTTGCCTGTGCCTCCGCCCGCCGAATCTGTTGCCACTGTTACCCAAGATGACATAATGTGTTTGTTCATGGTGGGTTTGGCCTGCTCACATCCGAATCCACAAGACAGGCCAACTATGCGACAGGTGAAACAGATTCTGTGTAGGGAAAGACCGCTTCCGTATGTTCCAATACATCGGCCACCGTTTGTTTGGCTTCATTCTGAAAACGATGATAGCAGTTTCACGGGCAGTTCATTTGGTACTAGTAGAGAAAGTATGTCCAATTCGTTTGTAAAGGCATAGATATTTAGGGTAGAAAGTGGGTTCGCCCAGGGAGAATTGTTATGTTTTTTTGAGTCAGTTGTATTCCTCTGTTTATAGTTTATGTTGCTTGTGATGGTGGTGGATGGAGACAAGTTAGAATTGGGAAAATATTCTAGGTATGTTAACAGATTGTATGAATATAACTATTCGAAGTGTTGATAGAAATCCTGAAAGGTTTGAATGTTTGAGATGAGAGATAACAATCTTATGTATCATTCAGAATCGGTTTATTTAGAGTTGCACAAATTTCATTTATCAGCTTATGTATCAGTATGTATTTCGAATTGAACGACTTTGAGCTACTTTAAAGAGTACTCTATACAATGGTTTATATGCATTTGAGCTTTCTAGATTGAATCTACTTCTGAAGTTTTATTTCAAAAGTATTATAATAGAGATATGCTCAAAACAAAAGATTGTACAAATGTAAATTATATTCATGCGTTGAATGTAATCACTAAAGGTTTGAATGTTTAAGACGAGAGATATTAGCCTATGTGATAGCGTTTATTCAAAACTCACTGACCTAGACGTGCACAAAGTTTATTAGAAGTATCGTATGTGATGATTTATATGCACTCCAAGCTTTCAGAATGGAATTCGTATCTGAAATATGAATATTGTACAGCGACGTTGAAAAGATTCTACAAACATAAATATTTGTAGGTTGATAGCAATCATAAAAGGTCTGAATGCTTTAAATTAGAGATATTAATTTATCAAGTTGTACAAATCTCATTTCAAAATTAATGTACATAGGATGATTTATATGCACTCTCAACTTTTTTTTTTGGCTTTAATCTAGGTCTGAATTACATTTTCAAAAGTATTGTACAAATACATCTAAAGGATTGTACAAACATAAATATTCATGTCTTGATAGCAATCGTGAAAGGTTTGAATGTCTGAGATGAAAGATATCAATTTATATATCGGTGTTTATTCAAAACTGAATATTTATGTCTTGATAGCAATCGTGAAAGGCTTGAATGTCTCAGATGAGAGATATCAATTTATATAATGGTGTTTATTCAAAACTGATTGACCGAAAGTTGCACAAATTTCATTTTAGAAGTATTAAATGAGATGGTTTTTATGCTCTCCAAGCCTTTTGGATCGAATCTAGATGTTAAATTTGTGAATACATGTCATATAATCATTTCCTTTTCTAAAATAAATCATCAACCTTTGATAAAAGAAAATTGTCACTTATTTGAGAAGCTTGGAGTTTGTTTGAATTGAATATGCTTTTCTAAAATAATTTCACAACTTTTTAGTCAAAAGAATCACTTTATTTGTTTCAAATAAGGTCTCATAAATGTTGTAGCTAATCAATTGGTTGAAACCTAGCTCCTCTTCCAAAAAAAATAAGTTGATCCATGTGGACCAACCTTCAACTCTTATTCAAAATTCTTTGGCAAGGTTTTATTTTAAACCTCAATTGATTCAGAGATACTCCTTTATTATGGCTTACTTGTTTTCATGTGACATTTCAATCTTTAACCTATTTATTTCAATCTAGTTTTGAATTTTTTCTCATGTGATAGAAACTTCTTATTGATATAAGAGATCTTGGAGTCCTTTTGAAACCCTAGGAGCTAATCAAAAGTATTTATCTAATAAAAAAAATCTTAATAATGATAGTTAAAAATATTTAAAAAGTGGATTAACCAATACTCTTTCTAGGTTTTATGCCACTTTGTTGATCAATTCAAAGCACACTTCAAAAGATATAATTTGAATGGAAGGCAAATGACTTTAATACAATCATGAAGAGGTTGTTTGAAAGGATTGCCCTTAACATTGTGGTGGACTCTAGTAGAATCTCAAATAAAACTAATTAGGGAAATTGACAATTGATCCAGATAATTTATATCCTAGGTTTTAGGCTCAAAAACCCCTCTGACGAAATAGAAATTTCATTTCAAAATATTTTCTAACCTAGTAGTTTGTTTTCATGATAGTTTTATATATAATAGATTTTCTCTTCTTTTCTCCTTATATGCATTATGTACTCAAGATGGTTGGTAGGCTAGCCCATCTTCAACTACAAGGGGCTTTCTAGGTAGCATCTCAAAATTATCTCTCATTTTATTTATTCTCGTAGTGGGATCATCAATCTCTATAAATGCCCCCTTATATCTAGGGTTATCTTTTTTCCTCTATTACTCACTCCTTTGAAATTTCTCCTATTTTTCTCTCTTTTCAATAATTTGTTAGGGAGAGACAATTCTAATCAGACCCTCCTTAATGTATACCCTAAGGACAAATGTTGATCTCCTGATTTGCAACCTAACTTGATTTATAAGGCCTTTTGGATCATAATTTCTAATAACTTTAGATTTCATTTTGTAGGACTTATAGACCGGGTAAATTTGCTCCAATCCTTCTTTGTTGGTATTAATTCTACAAACTACCATACTTGAATGCAAAAAAGATCCCTTCTTTTGACCTTCTAGATGGTATTTTTTAAAAATTAATTTTCCATATTATTCAAAAAAAAGTCAATCTCCTAGGTACAAATTTTGGTAGGACATGAGGGGCTAGTAGGCACCTATAGATTTTTATGGGCATAGAATTGGCATGGAAGTACCAATCCCTAGTTATTTTTTATCCCCAAATTAAGACCCCTCTTATCGGGTCTCAGATTATTCAATTCACCAAGAAGTCTCCCCACTTCACCTCTCTAGTGACCTAAAGCTTTGGTGACAAAAGGATTTTGCACAAGAAAATAGCTAGAATTGGGACCATGCCTATATTTTTTTTCCAAATTGTAGAGACTTAAAAATTTATTGAATTAATTAATTAAATATTTATTATTTATTTAATTTTTTTACCATTATTCCTCTATTAGTTAAATAAATATTTGATTTGATTTAATTACTTCTTTATCCTATTGCTCTCTTTTTTTATGCATAATAGGAAACAAAGTTGTGATGTGAGATATTACAAATTAAAGTAGAAAATTTTAAATCAATAGAAACACAACCCTTTGAATAGAACTTATGGTCACTAGAGACATAAAAGGCATTAGAAAAATTTAGCTACAAATCCCATTATAGAGTGACTCACTAACCCAAACTAGAAAAAAACTACCCAAGATGCCTAGAGGTAAGTCCATCCCAAAAAGATAAACCATAACAAGTTGAAACTGAACAATTGCATTAAAAAATGGATACAAATTGAACTTTATGAGAAAGAGTGAGAGTGGACAAGATAAAACTTCCAACACTACAATATAGAGTGGACATGTTAGAAATTGAGGGCCATCAAAACCTAAAAAGAGTTCCCAATATTCAATCCTTGTAGAAAGAATTTGATCATGCCACTAAGGAAAATATAATCATCCATTACATGTTAGCCTCCACCCCACCTTCTACCAACCTAAGAAGAAAGTCCTTTTCCATATTTTTACATTGATGATGTCTTTGGACAGACCATGAGGATATAATTTTAGTAGAAATGGTTGCCTAGCCACCTCAACCCCTAGTTGGAATAATTTGTTAATGTCCTCAAGCCAAGGGATGTTGACCCTAGGCTTTGATATGAATGTTGCATTTAAATCATTTAACAAGAATTCTAGTTTGAAGATGTCTTGTAAAAATAATAGAGCCTAACTCTTCATATACCCAAGGTCCAAGAGCAATGCTAGGAAGCTTGAGATGATATTTTGTACTTGACACAATAGTTGTTTATGGAGGAAACAAATTCATTTTCTAGCACCATCCTAATTGCCTCCATATCCATCAACCTTGGTGCTCAATTAACTATTTACATTCTTAGGTTTAAAATGTGACCTAAAAAAAATATTTTTCTCTTGTCACTCCTGAGTCTAATTGGGGTTTTGTTCAAAAAATGGATTTCCAATCCAACTCTACCAACCCATAAATGGAAAGGTTGATGCATTTCACATGTGCTACCAACTTAGAAATGGTGTGAGAAGAGAAATTAGATTTAACCTTTCTATCTTCTACTTTGATGGTTGTATCCTTATACAAAAAGCTCCCATTCTAGTCATAACTTGTTGTAGCCATTTCCTATGACTGATGTAGGGTACATATATGAGGTTTAAACCTTTTCCCACATCCCCTACTCTAATTGGAATGGTGATTATCTTGGTGGTAAGGTCAGAGTGTCTAGAACAAAATTTTCCCCCACCCATCGATGTTTTTCGTCCATCCTTGGTTGCTCCAATGTTTTTCTTTCTTTTTTGCACCTATACACCATCTACCTTAAAAATATTAAATCTAATATTTATTTCTTAAATATATTATTGTTAATAAAATTAATTTTTGAACCTCGGTTATTAGTTCTACATGAAAGAAGCCCCACTATTTTACCAAGGGTCAAGGTAAGAAACTCTCCATTATTGACATAGTAGAGAGAAACCTCAAGAGGTTTGAACCTTGGTTGTTGGCTATACAAACAATAAGCCCACCATTTCACCAAGGGGTTTCCCCAAATTATCTTCTTGCTTTATTAATTAATTAAATATTTTCATTACTCTCTAATCCCACAATTTAAACTATTAATTATATAAGTATCTATATTTATTTAATTAGTTTATTATCTTTTTCTATCTTATCTTAGCCTTTCACCTTGTTCGTATATATCACTATATAAATTTGTAGCCATGTGACAGGTGTCCCCCTCTTCCCTCCTTAATGTCTAGATTCATTAAACCTAGACACTTACCTAAAAGTCAACTCACCCTGGATCTCATCCATCTATTACTTTAACCTATTAATCAGTATTCACTCTCCTCTCACCATGGTCATTCATCTTTTAACCTCTTAACCTAAGCCCTTGATTTTCTTAGAGATTTCTATAGAAGAGACTTTTTATCTCAGTTTTTTTAGTCAAGGATACATCTAGTATGCATATATAGTACCTATTCAGAGATTCATAAGTCCAATTATCTATCATTTCTTCATTGTAATCATAATTCCATCATGTTTGCATCATCAATCAACCACACTTCACTCTTTTATGCCATATGGTGCTAGTGCTTAATGCAGATAGAAAATATTGTTATCCACAAGGTCTTAGAGAATTTAAGGAAAATAGAGTTAACCTTATCATGTGTGTGGATGTTTAGAGGCATACTTTTTGTTAGCACTTGGAAGAAATTTTCATGGCTATATATTTTCCTCTCTGGTCCCTGCAGAGCTTTTCCTTGTCTTTGGCTTGAAACCCTAGGTCTAAATTCATAATTCTAGCTGTTGGGAGGAAAAACCCTAAATTGTTTGTGCCCTGTTCTAATTCTTCATTACCTTTTTTGGGCTACTTAAATGATTCATAACGCATGTGCACTTTATCTCTCCCAGTCAGTCGCTCAATCTCTCAATTCATATGACATATTCCCTTTTATTTGGTGACTCCCTGAAATCCTTTAGTCGCGAGATCTCTTAATGCTTTCAAAATATTCCTTATCATTTAGTGACTCTGCTAGCGGCTTATTCTTCTCTTCAGTCGCTAAATCACATGATGGTGGCCCCCTTTTATAGGAATGATATAGCTGGATATGTTGTCATTTGGAGCTGACGTGTTCTTCTCTGATTGGTTGAGGATAGTGACATGGAATTTGTTAGTGGGGCCCTGCATTTAGTAGAAAGAAGATCTACGGCTGGAGTATGATCACATGGAATCTTTCCAATCCATAAGATCATGCGAGAGCCGTCGATTTGGTATCAGACCATAAGGGAAGGCAGTGGGTCCATTTGCCAGTTGTGTGCGCATGGCCATTGTTGATTGGTTGACTTCTGTACTGATGTGGTAGATGTCAACAAGTGTTGGTGGTAGAGACAAAATGGTTTACATGCCCACCTGCTAAAATGTGCAACGCAACAAGTTTTGATTTGATGAAATGGCTTATAAGGCAAAGTGGGGCCAAGGAATAAGATCTAATGGCTAGCGTATGATCGCATGGAATCTTTCCAATCCATAAGATCATGCGACAACTGTCTGATCTTCCAGCATGTTTAAGCCGACAGTGCAAAGTGGGACCTATTGCCAGATATTATGATGTGCCTGCTCCTGATTCACCACTGGTTTGGTGACGTGGAATTTGTCAGTGGGGTCAGATCTTCCAAAGGGTAAAGCTTGATTTGATCCTACGGTTGTCGTTATACTGCCGAGATGAAGTGCATGATATTTAAGTCAGCGGTATAATGATAGCCATTCAATCTTGTTTAAAGAGTAGAGCTAGCATCTGGTTTGCCCTGGCGGTTAAGTAGTGTATTCAGCGACTCAGTTATTATGTGGTCGCGTAGTCTTAGGTTCTTGATGGATAAGTGGAAAACCTCCAATGATTCAGTGACATGGTTAGTCTTGTGGTCACTGAATCAAACAATTAGGTCATGGAATCTCTCGTGACTTAATGTGAACCTTAGGATTAAGGAATAAAGAAGATCAACGGTGGTCGTGGAGTCTCAGAAAGAAAGTTAAAAAGTCAAAATTTTCTGCGACTACGAGACTCTCTTGCTTGTCACCAGATTGCCAAATGGAAAGATTGAAGATGGCTTGTGGTCACGTGATCGCTAGATAAAAGAAAAGTTAAGGGTTTCCTGCAGTCGCGTAATCGCTAAGTATGACTTGAGGTCAATGAGATGTCTGGCGATCTTGCGACTAAGGCATAAATGTAAACCAGGATTCCTGTTGGGTTAATCTAGAGGTGCCCAGGAAAAGTAGAGGATCTAACAGTGATGTTTTAAAGTTGATCTCAGTTTGAATGTTGACTGTTGATGCGACGTCTTGTGCCTTGATGTAGCCGTTTTCTTCGAGATTTGAATTTTTAAGGGGTTTTTCAACCACCTAAGGACTAGTTTTTAATGATGGAGCGGCTAGATCAGGTGGATTTGATTTTGTTTGATGTTGCAGTGTGTTCTAGAGGTGTGATGATTGACTGTAGGGGATTGTACCATAAGGAATGGGTAAGAGTTGCTCAAGGCATGTTGCAGGTGAGGTGATCAGATTGATAAACATGGTGAATTCATGATCTTCAGTGCATTGCTCAGAGAATTATCATAAATGAGGATCAATCTTGGATATGATCTCTCGAGGTTGCTTGGGTTTTCTCCCCTGTGATAAATTTTGATTAAATTTAGTTGGTTTGGTGGGTGAAAACCCTAACCTTTACCCTAGTCATCCGTAGCTTGTTGCATCCTAATTTTTTGGGATTCCAAGATAACTAGTGGTATATATTGTAGTAATTTTGATTTTTGAGGGTTCCACTATTGTGGGTTCCAATTTTTGAGTTCTGTTATTCTGGTTCCATGAATGTTTTGCCCTGTAAATATTTCCTTCTTCTCTGCATATAGGGTGTTCTCTCTTTCCTTTCTGGTTTTGAGAATATAATAAAAATTGTAACAATCTATCTTATGTATGAGATTTCAATATATTTGTACTGCCATCAGATTGTCTCCATTTGAATCTTGAACTTTTTGATTATAGCATCAAGGATGTTTGATCTTTCTATTTGTATTTCCTATGTGTTTGCAATAGAGTTGTCTTCGTAGAGATAACTGAGTTCAAGATTAGTTTTCAGATGTGTATGAGCTAGGGTATCAAGGGTATCTCATGCTTGTCTTTCAGTGGATGCTGATTAATGTATTACCTGTTTATGTCTCTTCTAAGGGGAGGGTTAAAATCCTTTGAATAGGTGATAGCATATCTGGGTACACAGGTGGATTGTTGAAGTGAGATCTGATCAGTGGTGTATGTTTGGTGTAAGGCACTAACATATTAGGATGTATTGTCTTCTTGTTTTATAGCTCTTTGTTGCAGTGAGGTATTTGACTTTGTTGCCCATTGGATAAGGCATTGGTCTATGGGAGACTTAGGGTATTTCAGGGGTCATTCAACCCAACATCAATCATTCAAATGAAATGCTTTTCCTTTCATGTTGGTAATAGGTAGCAGGAGGTCCATTCTAGGTTTCAGACTCATTGCATGCAAGCAGGTTATTGCATAAGACTTGATTTCATTGGGGTACAGGATACCTAAAGGAGTCTGAAAACTATTCCACAATAATCTATCTGCAGGCCTTTTGTTTATCAAGAAGAGTCATGAGTGTGCAGACAAGGCAATACCCACCTGAGTGATGTGGAGCTCAAAGGAGGATAGTTTTATCCTCATCAATTAACACTTTTTTCCTGTTAGACTTTGGAGTGAAGACTAACCAGTTTGTCATCATAGTGTAAACCTGACACTGTATGGGAACAAGTTTAAAAGCCAACACTTTTTTTACATTTTCATAACATGTTGAAGTTGAAAATTGCATCAAAAAATACTTAAAAAAATATTGTATTTTATTAGGGTCCATATGGTTCTCTCTTTCCCCATTGACAATTAATATTTCCTTGCACATTAGCCAACATAAGGCTTTGTCCAATATACAAGCATATAGTCTATGTAGACCATATTTATTATTTAAATTATTTTCTTTTCTAATATTCTTGATTTTGATTGTAAATAATTTACTTAGTTAATATATTCCTGAAATATAATCTAAAATGTATAGCCTTACCTTAAGAAGAAAAAAATTATCAAAGTTGGTTTACCTGTTGAACCAAATTTAACTTTATATTTACTAAGGATACCTCCATGTGCACCTAATTGTGATTGCCTATTCATTATATAGTGTCTCTTTGAAGGTAGTGACTATCCTTGTCCATCATACAACCATCACACACACACACATGTGCACGCGCGCGTGCACACACACACACACACACCTTGTAGGTAAGAAAAAATATGAATCAACAACCCCTTGGTTAAAATGGAATTTAACATTATTCCTTTCCCCTAAGTTAATTCAATTGTTCATTATAAGATATCTCATGTATCCAAAAGAAAATTCATCATTGTGCATTGTATTTCAATTTTATTAGATGGTTATTATTTTAGTTTTGACATCACATGATATTTCACCTTATATTTAATAGACCACATGTATAGTTAAAGGACTTCAAATATAATCTTGAAACAAGATGCAAGAGTTATCAAGAACATTCATAAATTAATTTTTAATTCCACTTAGTATTTAAATACATTCACATCATAGTGTTTAGAGGTGAGAGAAAGATAAATTCCCTCAAGTTTACGAGCGTGACCAATTATATCCTCGATCATCAAAACCCTTTGTTACTTTTTTAATTCTTCTGATCTATTTAATTGATGATAAATGAAACACACTAAAGAGGTAGTGTCACATTAACCACTCGCAAGGAAAGGCCTTATATTGTCTCCATTTTATCTCTTTCAAAATTCTCTCTCCATTCTACTATTTTGATCTTTAATCATCTAATAATTGAAATTGCCTAATCTACAATTGACATGAGATCCTTGTTCAATTCTTTCTTTGTGTAGAATCTAACACTCATTTATGCTTGGTATCTATTCTTGAACTTCTCTAATTTTTAGATAATTTTCTTGACACTTTATGCATCCTATATATTGTTATTACCTATCAAATGAATTCATAATAGACTTTGACTAGATATTCTATAGAATTAAAATAAAGTATTCCATAAAGATTTTCTACATGTTTCTCTATTAGTCACATCTTTACCTAAAAAATTACATGCGTTTAAATAACTTATCGCATAAAAGAGTTAATAAATTATATTTTAAGATTAATTAATGAATGAATAGGTTACTAACATGAATTGGAGGATGTATGCATTAATTACACACCTCAAAAAATAATTCTAGTACATAGATCCATTTTGAATCCAAACATTTCAATTGAGTAATTAGGTTAGGTGTCCATGGAATAAATCATAATTGAGTTCTTTTCTCTTGACCAATCTATCTTGATAACTATTCTGGAAAGTTCTTTTATAGTTTAACCGAAAATTCTTCACATAAGTGGTCACCAAATAAATTATTACTCCATTCTCATTTTTTTTTGCACCTACTAGTATCTTAGCCATTTACATATCTGACTATGCATTATTTTGTAAGACACCATAATGTGAATATGCATTATTTCTACTAGAAAAATAATGTGAAATATAGGAAAATAATTTTTCCTCGTATTCTCACAAATATGTGCACTGAAATTATACAAAATAATTACATGCACAAATATGTTTTGTAACCTACAATTGTAACATAAACATATCCACATTATTTAACTTGTTACTAAATTGAGCCAATTACGAAAGATGAAGCTTTAAATTTGTGATATATATTAGAAGTTTCTTCAAGGATACAAACATCATACATATCCTATTGTGACGAGATCTTTTTTCTTCTCTCCCATGCAGGAGGAAAATATTATTTTCTTTTCTTTTTGTTTACGGTATTGATTATTTCCCCCTTCATTTTGAACCGTTCAACTCTCGATCAATCACTCCAAAGTAAATGTTTTAGATAACACGTTAGTGTTGATAATCATACGTACTAAATGAGGAAAAGACGGGATGATTTGTTTGCACCCACCAAGTGTATTGAAGGTCAAGATATGTAGCAGTGTAGGATAACATATTGTATGCAAATTGTGGTAATATAAAGCAAATAGTATAAACCATTATATTCATTCTATTTATTATGCTCAAATTTTAAGTTGGGCAGTGCTTCTTATCAGGTTTTTTTTAATAAGAACAAGGGTATGTGCAAGATCATGAGGGGCCAAAAAGTGGCGATGTGAAAAATATTCACTTTTCACTAGTCCAAAAGCGCATGAAAGCGCTTGTTGACTTTTTAGTAGGCCTGGGTGTCAGTACACCTGGGCAAACCTGCCACCAAAGCACAGACCTTATCAGGTACCCAATATTCCCAGGCTGATGAAAAAAGAGCGGGAGCAAATGAAAAAAAATGAACTTTTACATATATTGATGTATATAATATATATATATATATATATAGAAAAGAGGCATATGATATATATAATGTATATTATATATATACTAATGTATTATAATAGACTAATGTATTATATGTATTAATGTATTAAATATACTAATATATATAATATATTATATATATACTAATGTATTATATATACTAACATGTATATAATACATATACTAATGTATACTAATATATTATATATAATATTACAAATTTTGGAGAATTTCTTGCAGAAATATGGAAATTATAATCTTCCTCCTAGAGCATACATTAATGAAGTTCTTCGTGTCTTAGCAGAGGAAGCCAGCTGGATTGTTGAAGCTTACGGTACTACATACAGAAATGTGGTATGTATTTTTGGCCTAAATTTTTTTCTCATTTCTTTTAGGTCTTTAAAGGTGGTCGGCTAAATATTTGTATTAAATGTGCCTTTTAAAGGCTTTATAAACCCTAGCTACACAGAAATGGAAGCTTTAAAGAATAGTTCACTGGAGGTAGAGAGCGAGACTTCCTAGGGGTCAAGGGGACTCGCTAGGGATCCTAGTAGGGACTTCCTAGGAGTCTTAATGCGTGATAAGGCCTATTAGGACCCCTAGGAAGTCCCTATGACCCCTTTTGACACATTTGAATGCTCAAGTGTGTTCAAAGGCATCATAGGACCCCTTAGGACACACTTGAGCATTCTAATGTGTCAAAAGGGGTCACGAGGACTTCCTAGGCATCGTAACGTGCGATAAGGCCTATTAGGACACCTAGGAAGTCCCCATGACCCCTTTTGACACATTTGAATGCTCACATGTGTTCGAAGGCATCATAGGACCCCTTAGGACACACTTGAGCAATCTAATGTGTCAAAAGGGGTCACAAGGACTTCCTAGGGGTCCTAACGCGCGATAAGGCCTATTAGGACCCCTAGGAAGTCCCCATGACCACTTTTGACACATTTGAATGCTCAAGTGTGTCTGAAGGGGCTGTAGGACCCCTTATGACACACTTGAGCATTCCAATGTGTCAAAATGGGTCACAAGGACTTCCTAGGGGTCCTAATGCGTGATAAGGCATATTAGGACCCCCAGGAAGTCCCGATGACCCCTTTAGACACATTTCAATGCTCAAGTGTGTTTGAAGGTGCTATAGGACCCCTTAGGACACACTTGTGTGTTCCAATATGTCAAAAAGGGTCACGGGGACTTCCTAGGGGTCCTAACGCGTGATAAGGCCTATTAGGACCCCTAGGAAGTCCCCATGACCCCTTTTGACACATTTTAATGCTCAAGCATTTCTAAAGTGGCCGTAGGACCCCTTAGGACACACTTGAGTGTTCCAATGTGTCAAAAGGGGTCACGGGGACTTCCTAGGGGTCCTAACACATGATAAGGCCTATTAGGACCCCTAGGGAGTCCCCATGACCCCTTTTGACACATTGGAATGCTCAAGAATTTCTGAAAGTGTCGTAGGACCCCTTAGGACACACTTGAGTGTTCCAATGTGTCAAAAGGGGTCACAGTGACTTCCTAGGGGTCCTAATGCGTGATAAGGCCTATTAGGACCCCTAGGAAGTCCCCATGACCCCTTTTGACACATTTGAATGCTCAAGTGTGTTTGAAGGCATCATAGGACCCCTTATGACACACTTGAGCATTCCAATGTGTCAAAAGGGGTCATAGGGACTTCCTAGGGGTCCTAATGCATGATAAGACCTACTAGGACCCCTAGGAAGTCCCCATGACCCCTTTTGACACATTTGAATGCTTAAGTGTGTTCGAAGGCATTATAGGACCCCTTAGGACACACTTGAGCATTCTAATGTGTCAAAAGTGGTCACGAGGACTTCTTAGGGGTCCTAACACGCGATAAGGCCTATTAGGACCCCTAGGAAGTCCCCATGACCGCTTTTGACACATTTGAATGCTCAAGTGTGTCTGAAGGGGCCGTAGGACCCCTTATGACACACTTGAGCATTCCAATGTGTCAAAAGGGGTCACAAGGACTTCCTAGGGGTCCTAATGCGCGATAAGGCCTATTAGGACCCCTAGGAAGCCCTGATGATCCCTTCAGAAACATTTCAATGCTCAAATGTGTTTGAAGGGGCTGTAGGACCCTTTAGGACACACTTGAGTGTTCCAATGTGTCAAAAAGGGTCACGGGGACTTCCTAGGGGTCCTAACATGTGATAAGGCCTATTAGGACCCCTAGGAAGTCCCCATGACCCCTTTTGACACAATGAAATGCTCAAGTATGTCTGAAGGCATCATAGGACCCCTTATGACACACTTGAGTGTTCCAATGTGTCAAAAGGGGTCACATAGACTTCCTAGGGGTCCTAACACATGTTAAGGCCCATTAGGTCCCCCTAGGAAGTCCCCATGAACCCTTTTGACACATTGGAATGCTCAAGTGTGTCTAAAGGGGCCGTAGGACCCCTTAGGACACACTTGCACATTCCAATGTGTCTAAAGGGGTCAGAGGGACTTCCTAGGGGTCCTAATGTGTGATAAGGCCTATTAGCACCACTAGGAAGTCCCCATGACCCCTTTTGACACATTTGAATGCTCAAGTGTGTTTGAAGGCTTCATAGGACCCCTTAGGACACACTTGAGCATTCTAATGTGTGAAAAGGGGTCACAAGGACTTCTTAGGGGTTCTAACACATGATAAGGCCTCTTAGGACCCCTAGGAAATCCCCATGACCCCTTTTGACACATTTGAATGCTGAAGTGTGTTCGAGGGGGCCGTAGGACCCCTTATGACACACTTGAGCATTCCAATGTGTCAAAAGGGGTCACGTGGACTTCCTAGGGGTCCTAATGTGAGATAAGGCCTATTAGGACCCCTAGGAAGTCCCCATGACTCCTTTTGACACATTTCAATGCTCAAGTGTGTCGGAAGGGGCCGTAGGGCCCCTTACGACACATTTGAGTGTTCCAATGTGTCAAAAGGGGTCACGTGGACTTCCTAGGGGTCCTAATGTGCGATAAGGCCTATTAAGACCCCTAGGAAGTCCCCATGACCCCTTTTGACACATTAGAATGCTCAAGTATGTTTGAAGGCATCATAGGACCCCTTAGAACACACTTGAGCATTTCAATGTGTCAAAAGGGGTCACAGGGACTTCCTAGGGGTCCTAATGCATGTTAAGGCCCATTAGGTCCCCTAGGAAGTCCCCATGACCCCTTTTGACACATTGGAATGCTTAAGTGTGTTTAAAGGGGCTGTAGGATCCCTTAGGACACACTTGCACATTCCAATGTGTCTAAAGGGGTCACATGGACTGCTTAGGGCTCCTAATGCATGATAAGGCCTATTAGGACCGCTAGGAAGTCCCCATGACCCCTTTCAACACATTTGAATGCTCAAGTGTGTTTGAAGGCATCATAAGACCCCTTAGGACACACTTTAGCATTATGATGTGTCAAAAGGGGTCATGAGGACTTCCTATGGATCCTAACGCGTGATAAGGCCTATTAGGATCCCTAGGAAGTCACCATGACCCCTTTTGAGACATTTGAATGCTCAAGTGTGTCCGAAAGGGCCGCATGACCCCTTATGACACACTTGAGCATTCCAATGTGTCAAAAGGGGTCACGGGGACTTCCTAGGTGTCCTAATGCACGATAAGGCCTATTAGGACCCCTAAGAATTCCCCATGACCCCTTTTGAAACATTTTAATGCTCAAATGTGTTCGAAGGGGCCGTAGGACACCTTAGGACACACTTGAGTTTTCTAATGTGTCAAAAGGGGTCACGAGGACTTCCTAAGGGTCCTAACGCGCAATAAGGCCTATTAGGACCCCTAGGAAGTCCCCATGACCCCTTTTGGCACATTTCAATGCTCAAGTGTGTTCGAAGGGGCCGTAGGACCCCTTAGGACACACTTCAGTGTTCCAATGTGTCTAAAGGGATCACGGGGACTTCCTAGGGGTGCTAACGTGTGATGAGGCTTATTAGGACCCTTAAGAAGTCCCCATGACCCCTTTTGACACATTGGAATGCTCAAGTATGTTTGAAGGTGTTGTAGGACCCCTTAGGACACACTTAAGCATTCCAGTGTGTCAAAATGGGTCACAGGGTCTTCCTAGGGGTCCTAACACATGTTAAGGCCCATTAGGTCCCCTCAGAAGTCCCCATGACCCCTTTTGACACATTGGAATGCTCAAGTGTGTCTAAAGGGGCCGTAGGACCCCTTAGGACACACTTGCACATTCCAATGTGTCTAAAGGGGTCAGAGGGACTTCCTAGGGGTCCTAATGTGTGATAAGGCCTATTAGCACCACTAGGAAGTCCCCATGACCCCTTTTGACACATTTGAATGCTCAAGTGTGTTTGAAGGCTTCATAGGACCCCTTAGGACACACTTGAGCATTCTAATGTGTGAAAAGGGGTCACAAGGACTTCTTAGGGGTTCTAACGCATGATAAGGCCTCTTAGGACCCCTAGGAAATCTCCATGACCCCTTTTGACACATTTGAATGCTGAAGTGTGTTCGAGGGGGCCGTAGGACCCCTTATGACACACTTGAGCATTCCAATGTGTCAAAAGGGGTCACGTGGACTTCCTAGAGGTCCTAATGTGAGATAAGGCCTATTAGGACCCCTAGGAAGTCCCCATGACTCCTTTTGACACATTTCAATGCTCAAGTGTGTCGGAAGAGGCCGCAGGGCCCCTTAGGACACATTTGAGTGTTCCAATGTGTCAAAAGGGGTCACGTGGACTTCCTAGGGGTCCTAATGTGCGATAAGGCCTATTAAGACCCCTAGGAAGTCCCCATGACCCCTTTTGACACATTAGAATGCTCAAGTATGTTTGAAGGCATCGTAGGACCCCTTAGGACACACTTGAGCATTTCAATGTGTCAAAAGGGGTCACAGGGACTTCCTAGGGGTCCTAACGCATGTTAAGGCCCATTAGGTCCCCTAGGAAGTCCCCATGACCCCTTTTGACACATTGGAATGCTTAAGTGTGTTTAAAGGGGCTGTAGGACCCCTTAGGACACACTTGCACATTCCAATGTGTCTAAAGGGGTCACATGGACTGCTTAGGGCTCCTAATGCATGATAAGGCCTATTAGGACCGCTAGGAAGTCCCCATGACCCCTTTCAACACATTTGAATGCTCAAGTGTGTTTGAAGGCATCATAGGACCCCTTAGGACACACTTTAGCATTATGATGTGTCAAAAGGGGTCATGAGGACTTCCTATGGATCCTAACACATGATAAGGCCTATTAGGATCCCTAGGAAGTCACCATGACCCCTTTTGAGATATTTGAATGCTCAAGTGTGTCCGAAAGGGCTGCATGACCCCTTATGACACACTTGAGCATTCCAATGTGTCAAAAGGGGTCACGGGGACTTCCTAGGTGTCCTAATGCGCGATAAGGCCTATTAGGACCCCTAAGAATTCCCCATGACCCCTTTTGACACATTTTAATGCTCAAATGTGTTCGAAGGGGCCGTAGGACACCTTAGGACACACTTGAGTTTTCTAATGTGTCAAAAGGGGTCACGAGGACTTCCTAGGGGTCCTAACGCGCAATAAGGCCTATTAGGACCCCTAGGAAGTCCCCATGACCCCTTTTGGCACATTTCAATGCTCAAGTGTGTTCGAAGGGGCCGTAGGACCCCTTAGGACACACTTCAGTGTTCCAATGTGTCTAAAGGGATCACGGGGACTTCCTAGGGGTGCTAACGCGTGATGAGGCTTATTAGGACCCTTAAGAAGTCCCCATGACCCCTTTTGACACATTGGAATGCTCAAGTATGTCTGAAGGTGTTGTAGGACCCCTTAGGACACACTTAAGCATTCCAATGTGTTAAAATGGGTCACAGGGACTTCCTAGGGGTCCTAACACATGTTAAGGCCCATTAGGTCCCCTCAGAAGTCCCCATGACCCCTTTTGACACATTGGAATGCTCAAGTGTGTCTAAAGGGGCCGTAGGACCCCTTAGGACACACTTGCACATTCCAATGTCTTTAAACGGGTCACAGGGACTTCCTAGGGGTCCTAATGTGTGATAAGGCCTATTAGGACCACTAGGAAGTCCCCATGACCCCTCTTGACACATTTGAATGCTCAAGTGTGTTCAAAGGTGTCATAGGACCCCTTAGGACACACTTGAGCATTCTAATGTGTCAAAAGTGGTCATGAGGACTTCCTAGGGGTCCTAACGCGTGATAAGGCCTATTAGGACCCCTAGGAAGTCCCCATGACCCCTTTTGACACATTTGTATACTCAAGTGTGTCTGAAGGTGCCGTAGGACCCCTTATGACACACTTGAGCATTCCAATTTGTCAAAAGGGGTCACGGGGACTTCCTAGGGGTCTGAATGTGTGATAAGGCCTATTAGGACCCCTGCGAAGTCCCCATGACCCCTTTTGACACATTTCAATGCTCAAGTGTGTTTGAAGGGGCCGTAGGACCTTTTAGGACACACTTGAGTGTTCCAATGTGTCAAAATGGGTCACAAGGACTTCCTAGGGGTCCTAATGCGTGATAAGGCCTATTAGGACCCCTAGGAAGTCCCCATGACCCCTTTTGACACATTGGAATGCTCAAGTATGTCTGAAGGCATCGTAGGAACCCTTAGGAGACACTTGAGCATTCCAATGTGTCAAAAGGGGTCACAAGGACTTTCTAGGGGTTCTAATGCATGTTAAGGCCCATTAGGTCCCCAAAGAAGTCCCCATGACCCCTTTTGACACATTGGAATGCTCAATTGTGTCTAAAGGGGCCATAGGACTTCTTAGGACACACTTGCATGTTCCAATGTGTCTAAAGGGGTCAGAGGGACTTCCTAGGTGTCCTAATGCGTGATAAGGCCTATTAGGACCGCTAAGAAGTCCCCATGACCCCTTTTGACACATTTGAATGCTCAAGTGTGTTCGAAGGTGTCATAAGACCCCTTAGGACACACTTGAGCATTGTAATGTGTCAAAAGGGGTCACGAGGACTTCCTAGGGGTCCTAACATGTGATAAGGCCTATTAGGACCCCTAGGAAGTCCCCATGACTCATTTTGACACATTTGAATGCTCAAGTGTGTTCAAAGGGGTCGTACGACCCCTTATGACACACTTGAGCATTCTAATGTGTCAAAAGGGGTCACGGGGACTTCTTAGGTGTCCTAATGCACGATAAGGCCTATTAGGACCCCTAGGAAGTCCCGATGACCCCTTTTGACACATTTCAATGCTCAAGTGTGTTTGAAGGGGCTGTAGGACCCCTTAGGGAACACTTGAGTGTTCTAATGTGTTAAAAGGGGTCACGGGTGTAATACCCCAAAATTGGCACCTATTAAATTTCATCAATTTTGGTGCATTATCTCAATTTTAATCTTCAAAGTCCTAGTTCTCTAGTCAATTTTCTCTCTCCTACCTGACTTGATTTGACTTGATGTCAATTGCAAAGACCATAAATTGCATAAATCAAATGCTAAATTAATTCCTAAGTCTCTTTGACTTTATTAGCTAAATTATCTCTATGATATTCTAATTTAATTCTAAAAGTCCTAAGTGCTTTTAAATTAAATTAAACAAAACCACCCCCTTTAGCTAATTACCCATGAAAAGGGAATTAATAATTACTTGATATTCAAATGGACACCTTTTTGAATTAATAATTCAAGATATTCGAAACGCCACCCATGTGGCATTTTCCATTCTTTTTATTAAGTAATTCTTGTATATTTGTCCAAAAGGAAAACGAAAGGCGAGGAGTTTCAAATCAAGAAACTTTTCACCCTCCTCTTGGCCTTTTCTATTTAATCGAGCCTCTTTTCTTCATTTTGGGAGAGAATTTTGAGAGCATCTACACTATAGGCAATTTTAGTCTCAAGTATTGCATTGTTTTCAAAGCTTTATTGCATAAATAGCTTAATTTCCCATATTAGTATAATCTTGCATCTCATATTAGATTAAATTTGCTTACTTGTTCTTAGATTTAGCATCATATTTATTTCAAGTATTTGAGATTAATTACATCTTCATTCTTAGACTAAATTGCACATTCATCTTAGATTAATTTCATCTTGCTCATCTTTATAGCATTTGGAAAATCCTCCATTGTTGAATTGGTCTCCCGGCTGTTGGCTCTCATTTTGAGAGTATTCTAACACCCCATTCACATAGGAGGTAACAGGTCACCTCACCATGGAATTTGGATTGAGTTCTTCATACTTTCTCCCAAAATCTATTGAGTGAATAATGACCATGTTGTGTTGTGCCTGATTTAGAGGTCACATTCAGTCACATACATTTTGGCGCCCACCGTGTGGCAGAAAATCTGATTTCTGGCCTCATTTTTCATTTTTTTCAATGAGAAATTTAAGCTCTGCCGTGCATCCATACTGTCCGTGTATGGATTCTCACGTGAGAATTCAGAGCGTGTCAGATGAAGTTTCACTCCTGGTAGCACTCTCTCGCGGGAAGTTTCACTTCCTTGTGCAAACCCTGGTACTTTCTCACGTGGGACTGCACTTTCTCATGTGCTGTCTGGTACTTCCTTGGGTGAAGTTTCTCTGTCAGACAGTTAAAGTTTCCAAATTTTGCAAATTTTTGTTGACTTTTTGATAGTTTCCTATTTGCTATTGCTTATCATTTATCTGATTATTTTTCACAACTTAACAGTTTCTGCAGGATGTTTGACCAAGAGCTTAAAAACATGCTAACCGTGTGAATGCAAGATGATTGTCGAAGATTTCTAAAATGTTGTGTCTTATTTCCTGCTTTTATTCACATAGTTTTAAATAGGGCTCTGTTAAAATTTCTTGAGGATTTTGATAGTGAGTAGGGAATTTGGCTCTTCATTACATGGAGGTGATGACCATGAATGAACCCAAAATCCTAATGATCTTACTAATATGACAAATTCTTAGGGAAGCGAAGAAAGGTAGTGAATCTTTAGCACTTCTACTCGCCAGGGGATTATTCTCTTCTCTCTTTGAGAGAACCAGAAACCCAAAAGCGTGTGGATTTGGTGTTGTGAAGCTAACTTGGTGATGAAATTTATTGATGTGTTTGGGTGAGGAAATGAGATAGAGAAGTATGCTCTTCTCCCTTTGGGAGAATCAGAAAATCTGAACCCCAAATCTAAACCAAGTCCAGTGTCACCTTTAGAGGGCCTGCCAGTATTGAACCTCCAGGAATGACCCAAGTGAGTACGCACCTTTCGCTAGTGATTCTGCCTCACTTTAATAAAGAACATTTTGTTGAGTCTAAAGACTCCAAAACCATGTTAGCTTCCTTCTCAAGACTTTGACTATCATCTTGAGGAGGCTCTATCTGTTATACTGAGCGGTGCCACTCCTAGTCCTGCTTGCAGGGGTGTATGACTTTCGGGTGTTGGTGTGGCTACGAGGCCTAAACCCTGTATTGGGGGCACTGAAGGTTAGCATGAATGGAAGCCTATTAAAAACTTTTCTTAGCTAGTGGCCTACCCAATTCACCTCTGAAAGGAGTCATAATCTTTGTGCAGGGAGGGGGAAGAATCTCTCTCGTAGATTCCCATCATAGACATACACTTGGATGTTTGGACGTGGTTGTGACACTGGCCCCTTCTTCAAGGGTAACCTTCAAACGTACACTGCTGAGTCCTTGGAAACACCAAAAACACGGGCGCCCTCTAGGGTGTGACACTGCTATGTGAGGTGCACGTATGCATTTAAGCAATAGGGAAAAGGTTTTGTCTTCTCACCATTTTCTTTGTAGGGCTAAGCTATGTGTTTGTTATTGAGTCTTAAACATTTTCCAATCACATTCAAACAAAGACTCCCCTGATACTAGCAAGTTGCTTTGTCCTTGATAGGTCTGTTAACGACTACTTCTTGTATCACAAGTGCTTGATTTGAAACCTCTGTGTCTTTAAACGAGTGATTGAAATCCCAAAATGTGATTGTTGGCTAAAATGTTCTTCAAACCTGTCAGGAAACTAGATTTTCTATCAAACATCAGTTCAGACTGTACCTCCAAATTCAACCCAAAACTCAAAAATTGCGTCAGATTGTCAAAATTTTATACCTTTCTTGCGCGAGATTTCACCTTCAGAGCACTTTCTCGCGCAAGACTGCATTTTCTCACGTGAAGGTCTGCATTCTCTCATGTGGCCAGGTACTTTGTCATGTGAAACTGTAGCCCAGTTTTAAAAAATAGAGACTTGTTTGCTGCTGATTGCTTGATTTTTTTATCTGATCTGTACTTTGCCTGAGATCTATTTTTTTGTTTCCTGTCATTCTCTCTCAGAAACTAGTTGTCTCAAGCTAGGAATCGATCAATCTTTTCTTTGACTAATGTCATATCTCCTCTTATCTCTTTATGCTTTTTGTATCTTGTGTTGCGATAGTCTTATCTCAGCTGTTCTAGCCATCCTCTTTTGATGATTCGTACCAGATCCATTTTACATCTTGGCTGTTCTAGCCATTTATCTCCTTGTGTTTCTCTTAGAGACATAGTCTAGCATTATCCCAAGTCCTCTCTTGTTTCATCTTCGTCTATGACTGTCATGACTAGAAGTGGAAAGACTTATCCCATTTAGAATACTGATCAAGGTAGAAGTGAACCTCCTAATCAAGAAATAGATCATCCTGAATCTGTTATGAAATCTGAGTGTCGTGAGGGATCCTCGCATTCCTCCTTGTTCCAAGAATATTACAATCCATTTTTTCAAATACAGTTTGACTTATTATTTCAAGAATATTATAACCCATTGTTTCAACACCAGCAAGGCTCTGAAGGGTTACTTTCTAGAATCAAACCTATCGACTCTTTCGATCTTACTTTCATGATCTCTCAGAATACTACCAACAAGATGGGAGATCCATTCCACTTCCCAGGGGGAGCTAAATTCAGTGATAGTCATGAGAAATCTCCAAATGACCAAGGTCATGGTTAGTCTTGAAATGACAAGAGTTATGATCAATCCCACAATATTCGATATCCGGTCAACATCTGGGACCTTTGCAATTTGAAACAACGACAAGGGGAGCCTCTCCTAAAATTTCTCCAAAGATGGAGACAACTATGCAAGAAGTATCCGCATGAATTACCCAAGTCTGAAAAGCTCGATATCTTCTTGAACAATCTTGTCCCAAATTTTGGATACCAAGTATGATTACAAGGTCCCCTCACTTTTGACAATATGATTAGGTGAGTTGTGAGGATAGAAGCCTTTATGATCAAGAAGGGAGAACTAACTTTAAATAAAGACAAAAAGCAAAGACCTCCCTCAAACAAGGATAAGGGTAAGATTGTCAACCAAAACATACATATTATGAATGACGGGGTTGTTGACAATATGATGCCAAAACCCTCAAAGTCTATCTTTAATCTCAACTCTAGTATACGAGTGGTCAAGACCATTGAGAAGGCTACGATAGAAATTCAACCACCTTCCATATTTGCTAGAAACAAACCTTGGTTCCCTCAACCCAAAGATCCATTTGTCTTGCGAGGCCCTGCACTTCCCTCTTGTAACCCCACACAGTCTCCAGCTTGTACGAATGCTATCACTCGATCCTGTGTGAAGATTATTCTCAAAGGTCCTGAGCCTTTGACATTCAGACCAAAACTATCTATGGATAAACCCCTCACTAAGGCAAATGTCCCCAAAGATCTCGATCTTGATCAGTTTCAATCTATGGTGGGTCATTCAACCTTGCCTCAACACTTACCCTTCTCTGAAGAAGGTGATCATTCCTTGAGTCATAATGCTCCCCTGCTCACTTGCAATATGCTCCTAGAATCTGGTGATAGCCTTGCTTTGACCAACAGGGAATTTATAGAATCTTATGATGCTAAACTCAAAGAGATAGAAAAAACCCTAAAGATCAAAGATATTGGCATGGGGGAATACCAGATTGAGTCCATCTTGTCATTAATAGCTCCTCCTCTATCTCCATGTTCCTGTGAAGAACCTTCTAAAGATAGATTTAGTATTGGCTATCAAAGCCATGAGCTTGATCAACCTAGTTGCAACTTTCTCTCATGCAAGGATTCAGATAATGAAGAAACACAGATCCAGTCTATGACACATGAAAGACTCTTGAATACTCAACATTCTAATTTTGACTATCTGTCTCAAGAACATGATCCTGGTCCTCACCAGGAGAATTTTATCCATTTTATTGAACAAACTTCTACTTCTGCTGACTCTGATGATACACATACTGAATGGGAGAAACTGTCTAATGTCTCCCTTATCTTGGGTATACCACAAGGTATACCTATTCTAGATTGCTTCACTATTTCTTCTACTGAGAAAGATCCTGATGTTGAAGACACGCTTCCTATGATAGATGATATCAATGAAGAAAATCTACCACCTACTATATCTCTAGCTGATTACATGTCAGATGCTACTACAAAGATACCAATTGATGCTACACACAAATATGCTACTGATGATGATCCTTTCCACCCTCTTATGGAGATCATTCCTATGGCTCCTAGGCCATCTACTCCAAGCTATACTTCTATTGCTCTAGCAAATCATGGGTATGAGAGACCCCATCCTGTTAAAGTCTCATGGAATATTGGTAGATCTAGAATTAAAATGGTTCCTATTCGTGCACTCTTTCCACCTGAAAGGGGACCTGAATCTTGGAATAGGTTGTCTTGGGTAGGCTCACATAATATTCCTCCAAACTTATCTGACTCTTCTAAGATGACTCACAATCGACAATACTTTATGGAAGATTACTTTCTTGATCTATTTGATGCATTCATGAATGATACTGATATATTTTCACTTGAGCCCATCCCATCGAATTCTCTTCCCTCTTCATCTCCTAGAAAAGTGGCTCGTCCACTTCCATTTCCATCTCTCCACCTGAACCAGTTGTATAAGCCTCTTTCATCCACAATTCTTGAGTCTTTTGGAAGTAACTTGGATGAGCAACATAAAAACAAAAATAATAAGAATCCACTTATATCTCAAGGTCACCATGTCCCATCTAATCGACATGTGACTACAAAGAAAGAAAAAAGCAATAGAGGTGTTAAAAAGATCGCAAAGGTCCTCAAAGAGAAGAAGACAATCAAAAGCCAGAAAATAAAAATAAAATAGATCTCGAAATCCATCTCACAGGCATTGTCATCAAAAGCACCTCAAAGTAAAGAAGAAAAAGTTTAAAAGCTATGTGGATTCCAAAAAAAGGAAAATCAAAGTTGCCATTCGAGCTTCCAAAATTCTCATGCTTCGCTCCATTCCATCGCCCTTGCCTCTCATACTTTATACCCTTCACTCCACCTTGCCTTTTCCCAAAGTGCATATCAATATCTCCTTATTGCTAATGACATGACTAAGGGAAATCTAGAACGTACTCTCCCTAAGTGTTTAGAGCATGGAAAATCTGATAAAGAGTTAAGATGTGTCCATGGGGATATTTGTGGGTCTCACTTAAGTGATCTTTCCTTGACTATGGATCTCTTGAGGGTTGGACACTACTGGTTGGCTCTCTTGTTACTACTACAACATCTAGTTCTGATTCTGCAACTTCTCGGTTGCCTACTGCTACAAATATTGCATTCTCAGAGATTCATACTAAAGGAGAGAAACTCAAAGAGCCTATCAAAGCTCTTCATCTAAAGAATTTCTATAGCTGATATTCTCAGCATGCTCATGTACATACTTATTAGTCCTGAAAAAATCCTAAAAATTGATATATTGCAAAAAATCCTAAAAATTGCAAAATGTCTTGAAAAAATGATCATCTTAGTGAAAACCTAGCAAACAGGCACTTTGATGTATCTATTATCCTGGTGAAAACCTGGTAAATAGGCGCCTTGATAATACTAAAAAAAAATAGAAAATTTGAAAAAGACAAAAAAATCAAAAGATAAAAAATACAAAAAAAATGAAATATTCAAAAATATAAAAAAATAAAAAAAAGAGAAAAGAACAAAAAAATTGAAAAAGAGAAAATGTGCCATTGATGAAAACCTGGTAAACAGGCGTCATGGTAGAAAAAATAGAATCTCTGCCAAGATGGTGAAAACCTGGTAAATAGGCACCTCTTGTTTCCTGAAGCTACATCTCATCTCAGCATCACTTGGCTCTTTGTTCCCTGCTTTAGTTTCCTTGCTTTCCTGATTTAGTTTCCTTTCTTTCCCACTTTCTTGGTTTAGTTTTTTGGCTCATGCACTTGCTTTCAGTTATCTTTGAGTTTTCCTTGACTCTCCATGGATTGGAACTGGTCACACTTGGGGGCATCTCCCTGGCCTAGGGTGCATTGTCCTATCACTTTTGGAAGACTTGTTTGTGCATCAGTCACCAGTGTTTGACACTGTGTTTGCCTGCTGATGCCTAGCTACTTTTGAGATCTCTCATGTATCAGTCGCCAGTGGTTCTCACTGTGCCTGCCCGCTGATACCTAGCTTTCATTCGACCTCTCTTTCCGGGATCTCCTTCTTACATCAATCACCAGTGATTCTCACTGTGTCTACCTGCTGATGTTTCATTCGTGTTTCATTCTCTCTTTTGAGGATCTTCCTTGTATTAGTCACTAGTGGTTCTAACTGCATTTTCCTGCTGATACTTGGTTCGCACTTCGATATCTTCTTGAGACTTTGTCTCTCACGGTGGTCACCAGTGGTTTCCCGCTGCATCTGCCTGCTGTCGCTATCCCGTTGAGACTTCGAATGTTATTCGCTTCTGATTCGACTTCAATCCGCTTGAACAAAAATGTAAATTGGAACTAAAACTCTTTGTGTGTTCCTTTGTAGTATGCTGAGCCTTTCCTTTGCTTGTTTGTTTGCTTTATCATTTCCCCTCAAGTGAATCTAAGATGTCTTTCTTGATTGAGAAATGCGAAGACTGGGGGCATGATCTTTTCTTTGCTTTCTATTTACTGGTTTAGTTCCAATGATCCAAGGAATCTACATAAGAGGGGTGTCTATCTGTAAGAGCCTTCATCTCATATTGGATGGCCATGCGTACCTCAACTCCATTTACATGGACACTTTGGTGAGGTTGGTTCTTCTCCTTATCTGTTTTGAGTGACTTCTTTTGCTACATGTGGAATCGCTAACACTCGTCCTGCTAAGTGAACATAGGGGTCACTATGAGCACTCTTTGGAAAAAGAAGGATCTCTCGCGTGTTTGGTGTGTTTGTTTGCAAGAAACATTCAGGTCATTCTAGCAAATGTGCTTTGATTCTTATGTTAACTTGCTAAATTAAAAGGAATAGGTGTTCAGGTCATTCTGGCTTCTTGTGCCTTAATGCTTACATCTCATTACGACATTTATAAAGACTTATGTCATATTCATATTCTCATGATTGCAATGTTAGTGAGGATTGTATGGAATCTTGTGATTGTCCTGTGCTTAAATGAACTCGATGATGATAAATACGATGGGTCCAACAGCCGAGTCCGAAGGATTGCATTTGTTCTTTCTAGGCTTGCATTTTAGGTTTTCATGTTCATGCTAGGCTTGCATTTGGAGCACTTTCTTGTTGCTCTCTTGATTGCTTCCTATTCATCAAACGTCCTCATCTTTCATCTTGATTTCATTATGATTGCACAAATTTTTGGGATTGAAATTGAAATTTGACATCTCTAAGTGGCTCAAAATCGCATATTAAATATTGGACTCCTTTTGGATTGGATGCTTGTGCCGCTCGCCTTCTGGTGTCATCTTCTTTCCAGATCCTCATCTTTGCATCATGTTCTCAAATCTTTGCTTCTTTTCATCAAGTCAACTCTAGTCAAAATTTGGTCAACCATAGTCAACTTGGTCAAACTTGGTCAACAGGACCCCTGCTTTGCTCCGATTTGCTTCTGCAGCTTCGCGAATATAGTCTAATTGCTTTTGCTCTGCAATCTCTTGTTGTTTATCATCCTTCTGACATGTCAGCTTTCGATTTCACTCCCGAGGGGGCAGGATGATTGCATCATTTGAATCTTGTCGAATCAATTCTTGAAATCAGTATGATTTGAATCATCAATCCTCATTGCTAGGGGCATCTTCACACCTCACATCTTGTCATCTGGAAATCTACCTCTTAGGTATCTGAGCAATCTAACTCAAATCCTCAAGGATCATTCTTCGTTCTAGAGATGGTTCTTGAAATCTATTGGGTATTGGGGCAATCTAACCCTGATTCCTAAGAGTCAAGCTTCGTTTTGGAGATGACTCTCGAAATATCTTTTAGACCGTTATCTGTGCAATCTAACCTAGGTCTTGGAGGACCAAGCTTTGTATTGGGGCAATCTAACCCCAATTCTAGAGATAGTCCTAATTTGCATTTGGATCTCATTCTGGGGCATTGGGGCAATCTAACCCTGATTCTTGTCTCTCTCAAGATCGTTGTCTTCGCAATCTAACTTAGACTTCAAAAATTCATGCTTTGTTCTGTTCATCTGTCACTTCAGACTATTCTTTCAATGAACATGCTGCTCGCACATCAATTGAAAGAGGGGCAAATGTAATACCCCAAAATTGGAACCTATTAAATTTCATCAATTTTGGTGCATTATCTCGATTTTACATCTTTAAAGTCCTAGTTCTCTAGGAAATTTTCTCTCTCCTACCTGACTTGATTTGACTTGATGTCAATTGCAAAGACCATAAATTGCATAAATCAAATGCTAAATTAATTCCTAAGTCTCTTTGACTTTATTAGCTAAATTATCTCTATGATATTTTAATTTAATTCTAAAAGTCCTAAGTGCTTTTAAATTAAATTAAACAAAACCACCCCCTTTAGCTAATTACCCATGAAAAGGGAATTAATAATTGCTTGATATTCAAATGGAAACCTTTTTGAATTAATAATTCAAGATATTTGAAAGGCCACCCATGTGGCATTTTCCATTCTTTTTATTAAGTAATTCTTGTATATTTGTCCAAAAGGAAAACGAAAGGCGAGGAGTTTCAAATCAAGAAACTCTTCACCCTCCTCTTGGCCTTTTCTATTTAATCGAGCCTCTTTTCTTCATTTTGGGAGAGAATTTTGAGAGCATCTACACTATAGGCAATTTTAGTCTCAAGTATTGCATTGTTTTCAAAGCTTTATTGCATAAATAGCTTAATTTCCCATATTAGTATAATCTTGCATCTCATATTAGATTAAATTTTCTTACTTATTCTTAGATTTAGCATCATATTTATTTCAAGTATTTGAGATTAATTACATCTTCATTCTTAGACTTAATTGCACATTCATCTTAGATTAATTTCATCTTGCTCATCTTAATAGCATTTGGAAAATCCTCCATTGTTGAATTGGTCTCCTGACTGTTGGCTCTTGTTCTGAGAGTATTCTAACACCCCATTCACATAGGAGGCAATAGGTCACTTCACCATGGAATTCAAATTAAGTTCTTCATACTTTCTCCCAAAATCTATTGAGTGAATAATGACCATGTTGTGTTGTGCCTGATTTAGAGGTCACATTCAATCACATACAACGGGGACTTCCTAGGGGTCCTAACGTGTGATAAGGCCTATTAGGACCCCTAGGAAGTCCCCATGACCCCTTTTGACACATTTCAATGCTCAAGTGTGTCCGAAGGGGCCGTAGGACCCCTTAGGACACAATTGAGTGTTCCAATGTGTCAAAAGGGGTCACGGGGACTTTCTAGGGGTCCTAACGCGTGATAAAGCCTATTAGGACCCCTAGGAAGTCCCTATGACCCCTTTTGACACATTGGAATGCTCAAGTATGTTTGAAGGCATCGTAGGACCCCTTAGGACACACTTGAGCATTCCAATGTGTCAAAAGGGGTCACAGGTGTGTGTGTGAATTTTGTACTTGATTTGTAGACACAACACTTCAGTAAAATATTAGAGGTTAGCTATAATCAAAATTGTGCAAAATTGAAATCTAATTTAACCAAGCAATTTACTGCCTTCTAGTAGGTGCGAGATTAATGTTCTCAGATTGTTATGGAGATCAGTGACCTAGATGACACCTAAATGAAGGATTTGAATGCAATTGATCTAGATATGAATTGAATGCAATTAATCTATATTTTTTTGATATTTTCTATGCAATAATAATGAAGAACTGATATGAATCTATGCTAGTATGGAAATTGATATGCAATTAATCTAGAAATGATATGATATGAGAATGGAAATTCTAACAATAATATGAAAGCTATGAATTTGAAATTAATCTCACAAAGCTTCGAATCCTCAAATTTATCTTTCAAGCTCCAATTGTGCAAATTCTCCAAATCTGATATGCTATGATTCCTGTAGAGTAAGTTTGCAATTTGCGAGATGAATTATGAAGAGCTGAGCCTTGGTTTTATAGAAATCTAGGGCTTTGGAGGTGCATGAGAAAAAGCCATAAATCACTCAAATAACTCAGGTTGATTTTTGAGTTATTTTTAAATAAAGATAATTAAGTCACAAAAATCATGCAAAAGCACAGTTCAACTCGAATTAGAAGTTTAGATCAACTTTAAAACTCAAAAAGATGTTGAGTTTCAAAAAGCTAACAACTTGCATTGATTTTCGAATTTGAGTTTAACTGGTCCTTGAATATGCACATGGATAATTATGATTTAATAAATAAATAAAGTGATTTATTCTCAACTTAACTGCTTTTTGAAATAAAATAATTAATTTATGGGTTAATTAACTATTTTATCAGACTTTTATTAAAAACTATATTATTAAATAATGACAACTTGCTTTAATTAATTAAATAAGAATTTAATCAATTATTCATAGGATATTGGATTTATTGTCAAAATTAAATAATACAATTAATAATAGATAGAATTAAATTTAATTACACAATTAAGTGGCAAGATATTAAATCTAATTAATTAAATATGAAAATATTCAATTAATCAAACTTTAGGATAAATGTGATTTATCGCCAAATAATCATTAAATTAAAGATAATTATGATGATTAGGAATATTCCCCGATGCAGAATTTAAGATAATCAATTATGATTCGATGATGTTTAGATGTGCCTTAGGTTAGGACTTTGATGTCGATTTCGTTCGAATTGTTGATATAGAAGGTTAATGAACATATAGCCCATTTTTGGGGTATTACATTTTGCCCCTCTTTGAATTACTGTGCGAAGCGCAGTGGTTCAAAGATAGTCTGTGTTTGATAGAGATATGAAACTGATTCGAAATTGATAATTTATATGAGACAGAAGCTGATTGATATTGATTTGATATGAAGATAATAGGTCCTGAATGACCAAAGATAATGTTCACTATAATAGCAAATGAACCTATGATTGTGAAAAAGTGTCAAAATGCCTGATTCCAAACCTTAGGATTGCAAAGAAGTGAGTGACCGGTTCTAGACTTGATTGTCTTAGCAGAACTAGCAGGTATCACATCCGAATCCTTCAGTTGCCGAAGAACCAAGGAAAGAACACTATGATCTGATGGTTGCAAAAATTGATACAGTTTACAAGATTAGGAGGATACCGGATTGATATGGATCTTGATGAATCTGATATGCCCCAAGTGATGATAGATTTGCCCCGAGCGATGAGGTTTTTTTTGATGAATCAGTAACGAGACGTGGTTGTTATCTTGATTACTAAGGAAGATATGATTTCAAATTTGATTACAGACTTTGAATGATATGCAATACCATGCCCCCTTCGGGATTAAAATTGAAATCTGACAAGAGAAGTCAGCGTGATATGGTTCAGAAGCATGTAAATTGATTTGAGAAGTGGTTAAAAATGTCCAGGAATGTATTCTGCATCATTTAGAGGTCCAGACGACCAAGTTTGACTAGGTTTGAGCATGAGTTGACCATGGTTGACCAAGTTGAAATTTTGATAGTTTGATGTAAGATAATCAGTTAAGTTGAATACTAGATTTCTGTGATGATAGAAGGTTGATTATGCAAGTAGTTAATAATATAAACAATCTCAAATTTTGATTTTGATCTCGAAAAAGGATTCTACTTGTTGTTTCGTTGGAGGAACCTTCGTGTATGATTCAGCTCTTGGTAGATGTGAATAATTGATATGAAGAATTGTTTAAGCATTGAAGTTAATTTAGCCATTGTGAGATCATGCAAACATGCAAAATGAAATGCAACCTAAGACCTAGGACCTAGTCACTGATCATGTGTTGATTTGTTATCATCATTGAACTTTTAGGTAACCGGATAAATCAATACAATGCCCACTAGCTATGAAACCATAGACATATGAATATCGATTTGTATGCGCAAGAATCAATACAACACCCACTGGTCAACAACCATGGATATATGAATATTGATTTTATTTTCGAAATGTCGGATTAGATATAAGCACCAAGGCACAAACGCCAAGATGACCTGAATATCATGTCCATTTTGATATAGCAATTTGTATAAGCATCAAAACATAAACGTCGTGATGACTTGAATACGCCTTGCATGACAAACACATCAAACAGCTAAGAGATCATTCTAAATCCAATGTGAATTACCCGTAGTGACCCTTTATCGTTCACATCCTTAGGTAAGATCATGTTTAATAGTAGGAGAAAGAACTCACTCAAAAAGACAATAGTTAGATCAATACTTCTTTGAATCATCCGGGTATCAATGGTCGAGGTACGCATGGCCATCCAATTCGAGATAGAGGCTCTTACAGTTGGACACCATTTCAATCCAGAATTTCCAAAGTTGTTAGATTTTCACATACAAGCAAAAGATAAAGAAAAGATTATGCCCCCAGTCATCACTCTCTAAATCCTATAAAGGACATCATCAAAGGGCTCGAAGGGACACAATATGCAAAAATCTCAATGTGAATCAGTAAGCATACAAGGAGATAAAAGCATGTAAAAAGCATAGATTGTTTTTAGTTTGTGTTTGATTGCATTGTTGTAGATGCAAAATCCTTTCTGGAGACAAGACAAACTTGTCTGACTCAAATGAAGCTTCAAAAGGACTCTGACTAGATATGATACGTCTAAGATACACCGAAGACCATAGGATATGACATTGATTACCCCCAAGTGTTAAGCATTGATAGGATACAGATGCTAGAGCTGAGTGGTGGACAAACTGACTTATTGAAAACTGGAAATGCAAAAACAAACCGGGAGATATGTACAAACTAAAGCAAGACTAAAAACTGGGAAAGACCAAGATTGCACTGATAGATGGAGCATATTGAAACAAGTGGTGCCCGTTTTCTGGGTTTTCCCCATCTTGGCAGAGATTCTATTTTTGCTACCAAGGTGCCTGTTTCCAGGTTTCCACCAAGGCACTTTTTTTTTTTTTTTTTCATTTTTCAATTTTTTGAATTTTCGATATTTTTCAATTTTTTAAGATTTTTTTTTTCAGGACATTTTACCATAGACTGAATGCCTTAGGCGTAGAATTTCTTCAGATGGAGAATGTTGATTGATTCTCAGAGCTGTTCTCCTTCAGTTGTTGAGAGTTGATAGGCACCAGAGCCAAAAGTAGCAGTGATAACAAAGGGACCCAGCCAATTGGGTTCAAACTTCCCCTTGCATTCTCGATGGGATTTAATTTTTAGGATTTTCTCTCAAGACTAGATCACCAACCTAAAATTCTCTGTGTCTGACTTTCTTGTTGTAGCCTCTAGACATTCTCTTTTGATATACTCTGAGATGATCATATGCTGCTTGTCTGCACTCATCTAGTAGTTCAAGTTCTTGCAACCTAGACACTCTGTAGTCATCATCAGTTACTAGACCATGCATTTTGATTCTTAGTGATGGGATTTCAACCTCAATAGGTAGTATCACCTCAGACCCATAAACTAAAGTGAAAGGTGTAGCCCTTGTAGGCGTTCTGATACTTGTTCTGTAGGCCCATAGAGCTGGATTAATCATGAGATGCCAGTCTTTGCCAGTTTTGTTTACTATTCTGTGCAAGATCTTTAATAGATTTTTGTTAGAAGCCTCTGCTTGGCCATTCCCTTGTGGATAGTAGATAGAAAACCAATGTTGGGTGATCTTGAATTTGGCACATAGATCATCTAGGTCTTTATTCCTAAATTGCCCACCGTTATCTGTGATTATGGAATGAGGTATCCCATATTTGCATATGATATAGTTCAATATGAACATAGATATCTGTTTCCCTGTTACTTGTGTCAAAGGGACCGCCTCTACCCATTTTGTAAAATAATCTATGGCTGTGATTATATGGGTATGTCCGTTAGAAGAATGAGGATGAATCATCCCGATAAGATCAAATGCCCATTGATGGAAAGGCCATTGTGTTGTAAACGAGATTAAATCCCTCCCTGGAGCATGAATTAAGTTGCCATGCACTTGGCACTTTTGACAATTCTTAGCAAATTTGATAGCCTCTTTCTCCATTTCAGGCCAATAGTACCCAACCCTAATAAGTTTTCGAGCTAGTGTTAAACCGTTCGAGTGTGACCCACAAATACCATCATGGACTTCCTCTAATGCACGTTGAGACTCTTCATGTTCTAAACATCTAATTAGCGTACCATCTAGACCTCATTTGTATAGATCATTACCAATGATGACATATCGGGAGGCATTACGGATAAGGTATCTCTTTTCATGGCAGTTGAAGGTATCAGGAATGATTTGGTCTTGGAGATAGGAAAATAGGTTTTTATATCGGGATGAATCATGACCTAAAATAGTGCAGATCATGTAGGTTTCGGGGGAGTCATATGTAGGATAAGATAGTGCTTCCACCATAAACTCATAGCGTAGCTCATGTTCAGGCTATTGTAATAAAGTAGATAGTGTTGCCATTGCATTAGCAGCCTTGTTCTCCATTCTAGGAATTTGCTCAAATGTGATAGATATGAAATATTTCTTAAGGTCATCTACCATTCTCTTGTAAGGAATGAGCTTTTCATCTTTAGTTTGGTACACATCATTGACTTGATGAATAACAAGTTGAGAGTCTCCTTGAATGTGTAGCTCTGTTACTCTCCATTCAATTGCTAGTTTCATACCATTCAAGAGGGCTTCATATTCTACAATATTGTTTGTGCAGGGGAAAATTAGTCTGAATGCTTTTGGGATGGAGTATCCTTGAGGAGTTATGAACAATATGCCTGCTCCAGATCTATTCTGTGTATAGGAGCCATCAAAGAACAATTGCCATTCTCTAGAAGATAGGTGCATAATAGAGGAGTCTGGAAATTCCATTTGCATTGGTGTGTCATCAAACATGGGTGCATCCACTAGTTGATCAGCAATAACTTGACCTTTTATAGCTTTTCTTTCAACATATTCAATGTCAAATTCGCTTAGAAGCATGACCCATTTAGCCAGTCTACCTGTGAGGGCGGCCTTGCTTAGTAGGTATTTTAGTGGATCAATTTTTGCTACTAGATGCGTGGTATGAGCTAACATATAGTGTCTCAATTTTTGTGATGCAAAGATCATAGCGAGACAAGCTTTCTCAATCATAGAATAGTTTTTTTCATACGCCACCAATGTTCTGCTTATATAATAAATAGCTCTTTCCTTTTTCTCTTCATCATGTTGCGCTAGCAATGCCCCCAGTGATGTGGCTGTTGTGGAGACATATAAGATCAATGGCTTCCCATGAATAGGAGGCATCAAGATAGGTGGACTTGATAGATACTTCTTGATATGGTTAAAGTTGTTCTCACATTCTTCATTCCATGCAAAGGTCACACCTTTATGTAATGTTTTTGTAAAAGGCTGTGATATGTCCGCTAGCTGTGATATGAATCTTCGGATAGATTGAACTCTTCCTTGCAATGTCCTCATTTGACTGATATTCATGGGAGATTGCATCTCTATTATAGCCTTGACTTTAGCCAGATCAACTTCAATGCCCTTCTTTGAAACTATGTATCCTAAGAGCTTTCCAGAAGTGACACCAAAAGCACACTTCTTAGGATTTAGTCGGAGACTAAAATTTTCCATTCTATCTAGGATCATGCTTAAGTCCCTTAGATGTTCAGTTCTGATCATAGATTTTGCTAAAGTGTCATCAACATAATCTTCCATTGTTCGATGCATCATGTCATGGAAAATAGATGTCATTGCTCTTTGATATGTAGCTCCAGCATTTTTAAGCCCAAATGGCATGACATTCTAGCAGAAGGTGCCCCATGCACATGTGAAAGCAGTTTTCTCTTGGTCCTCTCGAGCAATTTTTATTTGGTTATATCCAGAGAAACCATCCATTAAGGAATACATCTCGAAACCCGCAGTCATGTCCACTATCATATCAATGTTAGGTAGTGGAAAGTCATCCTTAGGGTATGCTCTATTCACATCTCTAAAGTCTGTGCACACTCTGATTGACCCATTTGGTTTAGAAATAGGTACAATATTAGAGATCCACTCTACATAGTCAATAACTTAGATGAATCCGGCATTTAGGAGCTTCTCTAATTTAGCTTTTACCAAGAGTGCAACGTGAGGATGCATCTTTCTCAATTTTTTCTTGACAAGTTTGACATTTGGAGCAATAGATAAATGATGCATTATAAGATTAGGATCCAATCCTGGCATATCTAAATATTTCCATGCAAAGTTGATCTTCTTCTCTGTGAGGAATGTTGTAAATTTTTGTTTCTCTTCTTCTGATAATGATTGTGCTACATGTACCAATTGTGGTTCCTCTGTTGTACCCAAATTGATGGATTGAGTGGGCTCAATTAGAACTGGAGATCTGTCCTATAAATGACTCAGAAGGACATCAAATATCTCATCCTTAGGCACCTCAGAGAGGTTTTCACCTTTGGATACATCTTTTATTTTTACTTTTGTAGGTTCTGAGACTGCCACAAAGTGGTTTTCACCCTCAGAACTCTTTTTCTTTTTCTTTTTATTCTTGTTTTTCTGACTAAGATATTTGATGTCTGACTCGGTCATGTTGACGCTTGGTTCACTGATGGAAGTACTCATAGGCTCAACTGCATTGAGGTAGCAAGCAAGGGCATAGTCATTTGGGAAGGTATAAATACCATGGCTTGGATTCGTGGAGGTTTGATCAATAAGTTCTGGGTATTTGATAGTCAAAGTAGGGAAAGATTGGGAAATAGTGTTTACAGATATGGATCTGTCATCATTGGTCCTAACCTAACGCTTGAGTTCAAAGGTGATACTACAACTTAAGACATCCAATTCATGAATAGGCTCAATGTCATCGTGGGAGTTCAATTCAGCCATAGGTGGATCAGACTCGACAGGTTCATCGTTTCACTCTAGAATTATGTTGGTTTGAGGTGCATATTGGTGAATAAAATCAACATGTTTCTCTGTGATAAGCTCATCTGGTTCTGGGATGACTCCCCATTCATAGTCATTAGATTCATCTTCTGATTTAGGATCTCTAGGAAATCTTAGAACATGAGTAAAGTCAGGGTGAATACCCCAAGAAGGGTTACCCTCAGATTCTTATTTGTATTCATACTCATGAGAATTTGTCTCAGAATCACTACCACTTCCCTCTTCTTGATTGTTTTCGAGATTAGCTGGTTCTTGTGTTACAACTATCTCTTGATTGAAAGTAGGTTCTTGTGTTTCTACTACATTAATTCTTTTGATAGGATCATCTTTATCATTAAGAAGGTCTTTGATCTCTTTAGGAAGTTTTTCATAGGGGATGAGTTTTGAACTATCTGAATCACTATCAGATGGTTCTATTTCTTCTTTCTTAAGAAGAGGTTCCCCTGGTGCGATCTGCTCTATGACATGAGAGCAATTACCTTTGAGGTGATAGGGTTTCTTCTTAAAGCCTACGCCAACTTTGTTTTTATTTTCTCTACCAGTATGTGGGAGAGGTACCTCAAGACCTTTTCCTCTTATTCCTAGAGGTCCTTTACTTGAATATCCCATCTTAGCTATTAATTTATCTCCTGGACCATATGACTTAGAAGGGAGTTTGGAGACTGCAGAGTCACCAGTTTGAACAACTTGAGATTCAGGTTCATCTTTGTACAGCCATGATAGCATAGCCTCATCCTCTTCAAATTCTTGCTTGGATACTTGTTCTGCTACAAAATTCTTTTTATATGCTTCAAGAGGTTCTTTAGAGTCTGGTTTGGATTGTTTCAAAGATTTCCCATAAGACTTAGGCGAGATAGGGAGAGATGTCAAAGATAAGACTGGCTCGATAGTATATTCTCCCATACCATTTTCTTTGATATTAACCTCTTTTGCAAGATCTTCCATTTTAGATGTGGATTCTTCCTTAGTTGGTTCAATGGAAGATTCTTTGTTATTAGGTACAAGCTTATCTGCACTTTCCTTCAATGTGTTGCAAGTTGTATTCAGATTTGCGGGGATAGTAACCTCTACTCCTTCATAAGGAAACTTCAAACATTGATGGTACGTAGAAGGAATAGCTTGCATTTCATGTATCCATGGTCTCCCTAGAAGGACGTTGTAGGCCAAAGGTAGATCAAGCACTTGACAAATGGTATCTTTGATAATTGGACCCACTCTGATAGGTAAGACAATGGTGCCTTTAGAAGATCTTTCTTGTTCATCATAGGCCTTGATAGTTATTTTCTTTCTAGGATCAATAGCCAATTCTGAAAATCCCAATTGTGTGATCAAGCTGTAAGAACAAATGTTTAGGCCAGTGCCCCCATCTATCAACACACGTTTGACTCTATGGTTTTGGATCAAGACTTCTATATGCAAAGCCTGATTATGTGGGTGACTCAAGGAGTTGTCATCTTCCTCTAAAAAGGAGATATATTGTGGAGATGTAAGATGTCCAACCATAGTCTGGAACCTGTCTAAATCAAGGTCATCAGGAACATTGGAACCGAGCAAAGCTTTATCGGGAATAGCTCTATGAGCTGGAGATATTCAAAGCAACTCAAACATGGAGATTTTTGCATTAGTGCGCTGGAGTTGTTGAACAATGCTATAAGACATAGGCCTTGTATCCTTTGGATTGGAAGATTTGGAAGCAGCCTTCTATTTAGAAGCAGATGAAAGATTGAAGGGTAGTTTAGGGGCATTTGATGAATTTGGGATTTGTCCTTTCAGATGCATTTGAGCTTGTGATCGAGTAACTTTCAAAGAGACATGGTTCAACCATATTGATGACAGTGTTATTTCCAGGGTAGGCATAGTTGACTTTTGCCCCCATATTAGGTTGAGAAGTTGAAACTTCTTGACCATGTTTCGGAAATGGTTATGTGAATGCTATATGATCATTATTGCTCTTGGGATTGTCAATTGTGATGTCTCCACTATCGATCAGATCTTGAATGGTATGCTTCAAGTGGTAGCAACTACTAGTTTTGTGACCTTTACTCTGATGGAAATCACATAATTCATTTTCCTTCCACCATATTAGTTTAGGGTCCTGATCATTTGGTCGGATTGGTGGTAAAGAGATGATGTTATCAGCCAGTAGAGTTTTCATAGCTGATTCTAAAGACTCTCCTAGAGGAGTAAATTTTTGATGTTTATCCCATTGTTTGTATTCTGGCTTCCTTTGAGATGGTTGAGAAGACTTTTGTTCTGAAGCTTTAATGGCTTGAGTACCAAGAGTGAGATTGTAGGTTGGTGCCTTTGATGGGGCATGGATAATGTCAACAATGCCATCTGTGATGATGCCTTTGTTCTTGTTCCAATTTTTGTTCTTATCTTTAGAACTGGATCCTGATTCGTACTTGTCTTTTTGAAGTGTGATTTCTCCTTTTTTCACAAGCACTTTTTCGATTTTGATAGCATTATCCACCATCTTATCAAAAGATGTATGATCTTGCATTTGTAGAGGATAATTGATTTTTGGAACAAGGTTGTTGATGACGATTTCCAATTTTTCTATTTCTGGAATAGGTCTGGCATATAGAGAGAACCTCTTCCTCCATCTCTTGAGAAATGTTAGGAATGGTTCCCCTGGATATTGCTTGAGATTACATATATCGATCATGGTGACCAGGTGTTGAATATTGTAGGAGTATTGCTGGTAGAACAATTTCATCAACTCCTCAAAAGTTTTGATAGTAGAAGGCAATCTTGAAAACCATTGAATGGATGCTCCTCCCAGAGATCTAGGAAAAAGACGCATCAGATAGGTCGGTTCATGCATGAATTCCATGGATTGCATACAGAACTCTCTAACATGATCTTAAGGATCAGAGTGTCCATCATACTTATCATACTTTGGCATCTCCACTCTTTTTGGAAATGGTGGCATATACAAGTTTTTGTCAAAAGGAAAAGGGCATAGAGCTTCCATGGAGAACTCTTTGGGTTCCTTTTCTTTCTCAAGGCTATTAAATTTGATTTGTAAAGCATGTATTTGTTTCGTCATAGCTGTGAGTGGAGTTTCTTCCTCATGCATAATGATATCTTCAACATTAAAGTTGGGAGGAAGTTTAGCTCCTTGATGAGCTAGTTGTAAAAAGTATGCTTCTCTATCTTCTTTCAAGAAATGCTTCATCATTCGTTTGAAGTTATCATCGTTTTGATATTGAGCAATTTCTTCAAGTGTGGGTTCCTGATCTGCACCATGTTGAGATTGAGCTCTTTGAGAGCCAAAATTTGTCCCTGCTTGAGACATGGTAGGAGTTCGTGGACTCCCTAGATTAGATTGATGAGGGGTATGTTGAATACCTCTGTGAGTTGATGGAGGAGGTATGTAACTAGATTTTGACACACCAGGGTTTTGACACAGTCCGAGAACTTAATCTTCAGGAGCTGCTAGGGAGATCTGACAACCCAACAATGAACCATACCCATGGAGATTTCTTCCAAAAGGACATTTATATAGCGGCTGTCACTACCACGGTGAAAATGGCTATTACCGCTTGAGGTTCCATCAACGCAGTTTACCCTGTGAAGGGATTGTCCGCTATGGTTAACCCTCTATAAAGGTGACTCACAATAGTATACCACAAGGGGACTTGGCTCTAGATCCAAGGTTTTTGACACCTTTTCACTTTTAACCCAAACAAAGCAAGCAGATTAATCTGACACGCTAAGACAAATTTTGTCTCACCAAGGTCTATGATATCAACCCCACGTGATCTATCAACCCCTCCAGAGAGAGAATGTATCAATCAATAAGGGAAGACGCACTAACCGAGTTGAATGTGAAATGCACTAAGTATCCTCCCTACCTATAAGGATTCTGTTATCAAGAAGGATTTCGCTAGGAATCCAATCTCTCAAGAATCACGAATAGTATTCATAGGGCCTAATTACTATGTGAGCACAGATGTATGTTTCCAAAAACAAATCTACCAAAAGTACCCAAAAAGAAGAAAGAGGAACACTTAATGCTTAAAGCGAATATGAGATGAGTCCACAAGGTGGAACACTTAACACCTCACACAAGTTGAAAATGAGTCCCCAATTTAGAAAACAAGTGAGTTCCTAAAAGCACAAATGGGTTGCCAAGTGGAACACTTAACGCTTCTGTCCTGTTGACCCCTCCCCTTTAATGTGGCACTGAGATTGCAACCACGGGGTGGAATGAGGGGCTGACAGATTAGCGTGTCCAATAACCCAAGATAGCAATCAAGATCAATCACAAGTATCTGAGACTACTTAATGAATCCTTAAGGGGTCACAACCTAGTATCAATTATGCAAGTGTGTAAAACAAAGCATGAAAAGAATCACCCAAGCTAGACACATAAGAGATTTATTTTAAGTCCAAATAGAAATGTTATTAGATGAAGGAGAATACCTGGGATCCTTGCAATGCGCTTAGTAGATTTTACCTAATTTTTAGCAATTCTTGTTGAGCTTTTCCATGCAAGCAAGTGACGAACTCTCCAACAAGCAAACAAGCAAACAAGATATGCAAAATATATTCAAATTATGAAAACCATAGGGTTAGCTCTAAAAATCAATTATTATCAGCAATAATAACCAGAAATTAACCTAAATGACAGCTCATATCATTCATTGAACCATGTAAAAAAAATAAGTGCATACCCATCACAAAACTTATTTTTTTTGCTGCATTTGACCTAGTCAACAAGATCTAATTTTTTTGATATGATTTTGGCCACAAAAATAGAAATTCAGAATAGAGACCCCTACTAAAAATAGAGAGCTTTCCAAAAATGTAAAAATTTTAGAAAAATCTCTTCATTTGTGCCCTAGAGACCGTTTTATCAAAATAGAATAATTTTTGTAAATTGACTATTTGAGCTATTATATTGCATCCAAATTTAAAATACAAAGAATGGACCCCCTATAGAATTTAAAGAGCTTTCCAAAAATATAAAAATTTCCAAAAAATATTCTGATTTGCGTCAGATATTAATTTTTTCCATAATTTCAAGAAAAAATTATTAAAAATTCAAAACATCTCAAAAAATTCTAAATTTTTTTATTATAGCTTCTCTGATATGTATCTAACCTACAAAAAAAAGTTTAGAGAAAAACTCCAAGCCATTTGAGAGATAACATCAAATCTTTGAAACTTTAGGGTTTTAGCTCCCCCAAAAATCAAAACTAGCATGTAAAGGTGGGTTGCCCCACGGTGGGGTGCCAGAAATGTGTGTGTGATTTTTGTACCTAATCTTTAGACACAAAAATTCAATAAAACATTAGAGGTTAGCTATAATCAAAATCATGCAAAATTGAAATCTAATTTAACCAAGCGATTTACTTCCTTCTAGTAGGTGCGAGATTAATGTTCTCAGATTGTTATCGAGATCAGTGACCTAGATGACACCTAAATTAAAGATTTGAATGCAATTGATCTAGATATGAATTGAATGCAATTAATCTATATTTTTTTGATATTTTCTATGCAATAATAATGAAGAACTGATATGAATCTATGCTAGTATGGAAATTGATATGCAATTAATCTAGAAATGATATGATATGAGAATGGAAATTCTAACAATAATATGAAAGCTATGAATTTGAAATTGATCTCACAAAGCTTCGAATCCTCAAATTTATCTTTCAAGCTCCAATTGTGCAAATTCTCCAAATCTGATATGCTATGATTCCTGTAGAGTAAGTTTGCAATTTGAGAGATGAATTATGAAGAGCTGAGCCTTGGTTTTATAGAAATCTAGGGCTTTGGAGGTGCATGAGAAAAGCCATAAATCACTCAAATAACTCAGGTTGATTTTTGAGTTATTTTTAAATAAAGATAATTAAGTCACAAAAATCATGCAAAAGCACAGTTCAACTCGAATTAGAAGTTTAGATCAACTTTAAAACTCAAAAAGATGTTGAGTTTCAAAAAGCTAACAACTTGCATTGATTTTCGAATTTGAGTTTAACTGGTCCTTGAATATGCACATGGATAATTATGATTTAATAAATAAATAAAGTGATTTATTCTCAACTTAACTGCTTTTTGAAATAAAATAATTAATTTATGGGTTAATTAACTATTTTATCAAAATTTTATTAAAAACTATATTATTAAATAATGACAACTTGCTTTAATTAATTAAATAAGAATTTAATCAATTATTCATAGGATATTGGATTTATTGTCAAAATTAAATAATACAATTAATAATAGATAGAATTAAATTTAATTACACAATTAAGTGGCAAGATATTAAATCTAATTAATTAAATATGAAAATATTCAATTAATCAAACTTTAGGATAAATGTGATTTATCGCCAAATAATCATTAAATTAAAGATAATTATGATGATTAGGAATATTCCCCGATGCAGAATTTAAGATAATCAATTATGATTTGATGATGTTTAGATGTGCCTTAGGTTAGGACTTTGATGTCAATTTCATTCGAATTGTTGATATAGAAGGTTAATGAACATATAGCCCATTTTTGGGGTATTACAACAGGGACTTCCTAGGGGTCCTAATGCATGTTAAGGCCATTAGGTCCCCTTGGAAGTCCCCATGACCCCTTTTGACACATTGGAATGCTCAAGTGTGTCTAAAGGGGCTGTAGGACCCCTTAGGACACACTTGCATCTTCGAATGTGTCTAAAGGGGTCACAGGGACTTCCTAGGTATCCTAATGCGTGATAAGGCCTATTAGGACCGCTAGGAAGTCCCCATGACCCCTTTTGACAAATTTGAATGCTCAAGTGTGTTTGAAGGCATCATAGGACCCCTTAGGACACACTTGAGTGTTCTAATGTGTCAAAAGGGGTCACGAGGACTTCCTAGGCATCCTAACGCGTGATAAGGTCTATTAGGACCCCTAAGAATTCCCCATGACCCCTTTTGACACATTTGAATGCTCAAGTGTGTCCGAAGGGGCTGTAGGACCCCTTATGACACACTTGAGCATTTCAATATGTCAAAAGGGGTCACGAGGACTTCCTAGGGGTCCTAATGCATGATAAGGCCTATTAGGACCCCTAAGAAGTCCCCATGACCCCTTTTAACACATTTCAATGCTCAAGTGTGTCTAAAGGGGCTGTAGGACCTGTTATGACACACTTGAGTGTTCCAATGTGTCAAAAGGGGTCACGGGGACTTCCTAGGGGTCCTAACACGTGATAAGGCCTATTAGGACCCCTAGGAAGTCCCCATGACCCCTTTTGACACATTGGAATGCTCAAGTATGTTTGAAGGTGTCATAGGACCCCTTAGGACACACTCGAGTGTTCCAATGTGTCCAAAGGGGTCACAGTGACTTCCTAGGGGTCCTAACGCATGTTAAGGCCCATTAGGTCCCCTAGGAATTCCCCATGACCCCTTTTGACACATTGGAATGCTCAAGTGTGGTCTAAAGGGGCCATATGACCCCTTAGGACACACTTGCACATTCTAATGTGTCTAAAGGGGTCAGAGGGACTTCCTAGGGGTTCTAATGCGCGATAAGGCCTATTAGGACCGCTAGGAAGTCCCCATGACCCCTTTTGACACATTTGAATGCTCAAGTGTGTCCAAAGGGGCCATAGGACCCCTTATGACACACTTGAGTGTTCCAATGTGTCCATATGGGTTACGGGGACTTCCTAGGAGTCCTAATGTGCGATAAGGCCTATTAGGACCCCTAGGAAGTCCCCATGACCCCTTTTGACACATTGGAAGGTTCCAGTGTGTTTAAAGGGCCTCATAGGACCCCTTAGGACACACTTGAGTATTCTAATGTGTCAAAAGGGGTCACAGTGACTTCTTAAGGGTCCTAATGTGTGATAAGGCCTATTAGGAAGTCCCCATGACCCCTTTTGACACAGTGGAATTCTCAAGTGTGTCTGAAGTGTCGTAGGACCACTTAGGACACACTTGAGCATTCAAATGTGTCCACATGGGTCAAAGGGAGTTCTTAGGGGTCCTAACATGTGATAAGGTGTACTAGGACCCCTAAGAATTCTTCATGACCTTTTTTGACACATTTGAATGCTCAAATGTGTCTAAAGGCATCGCAGGACCCCTTACGACAGACTTGAGTGTTATAATGTGTCCAAAGGGGTCAAGGGGAATTCATAGGGGTCCTAAAGTGTGATAAGGCCTATTAGAACCCCTAAGAAGTCCCCATGACCCCTTTTGACACATTTGAATGCTTAAGTGTGTCCAAAGGTTTGTAGGACCCCTTATGATAGACTTGAATGTTCCAATGTGTCAAAGAGGGTCACAAAAACTTCGTAGGGGTCCTAACATGTGATAAGGTGTATTAGGACCCCTAGGAAAACCCCATGACCCCTTTTGAAACATTTAAATGCTCAAGTGTGTCTGAAGGGGCCGTATGACCCCTTAGGACACACTTGAGTGTTCTCATGTGTCGAAAGAGGTCAGCGGGACTTTCTATGGGTCCTAGTACACCATATCATGCATTAGGACCCCTAGGAAGTCCTGATGACTCCTTTTGACACATTTTCAACACTCAAGTGTGTCCCCAAGGGGTCGTATGACCCCTTATGACACACTTGAGAGTTCTAATGTTTCAAAAGGGGTCATGGGGATTTCCTAGGGGTCCTAACACATGATATGGCATACTAGGACCCCTAGGAAGTCCCCATGATCCATTTTGACATATTTCAACACTCAAGTGTGTCCCAAGGGGTCGTATGACCCCTTAGGACACACTTGAGTGTTCTAATGAGTCAAAAGGGGTCATGGGAACTTCCTAGGGGTCCTAACATGTGATAAGGTGTACTAGGACCCTAGAAAGTTCCCATGACCCCTTTCGAAACATTATAACACTCAAGTGTGTCCTAAGGGGTCATATGACCCCTTATGACACACTTGAGAGTTCTAATGTGTCAAAAGGGGTGTATGGGGACTTCCTAGGGGTCCTAACACGTGATAAGGCATACTAAGACCCGTAGGAAGTCCCCATGACCCCTTTCAACACATTAGAACTCTCAAGTGTGTCCTAAGGGGTCATATGACTCCTTGGGACACACTTGAGTGTTGAAATGTGTCAAAAGGGATCATCGATACTTTCTAGGGGTCCTAACGCGTGATAAGGCATACTAGGACCCCTAGAAAGTCCATATGACTCCTTTTGACACATGAAAACACTCAAGTGTGTCCTAAGGGGGCATATGACCCCTTGGACACACTTGAGTGTTGAAATGTGTTGAAAGGAGTCATGGGGACTTCGTAGGGGTCCTAACACATGATTAGGCATACTAGGACCCCTAGGAAGTCCCCATGACCCCTTTTGACACATAAAAACACTCAAGTGTGTTCTAAGGGGTCATACAACCCCTTGGGACACACTTGAGTGTTGAAATGTGTCAAAAGGGGTCATGGGGACTTCGAGGGGGTCCTAGTATGCCTTATCATGCGTTAATACCCCTAGGAAGTCCCCATGACCCTTTTTGACACAATAGAACTCTCAAGTTTGTCCTAAGGATTCATTGACCCCTTGGGACACCACTTGATTGTTGAAATATGTCAAAAGGGGTCATTAGGGACTTCCTAGGGGTCCTAAGGTGTGATAAGGCATACTAGGACCCCTAGGAAGTGCCCATGACCCCTTTCGACTCATTAGAACACTTAAGTGTTTCCTAAGGGGTCATACGACTCCTTGGGGCACACTTGAGTGTTAAAATGTGTCAAAAGGGATCATGGGGACTTTCTAGGGGTCCTAGTATGCTTTATCACTTGTTAGGACCCCTAGGAAGTCCCCATGACCCCTTTTGACACATTAGAACTCTCAAGTGTGTCATAAGGGGTCATACGACCCCTTGGGACACACTTAAGTGTTGAAATGTGTCAAAAGGAGTTATTGGGACTTCTTAGAGGTCCTAATGCATGATATGGCGTACTAGGACCCATAGGAAGTCCCGCTGACCCCTTTCGACACATGAGAACACTCAAGTGTGTCCTAAGGAGTCATACAGCCCCTTGGGAAAAAAATTAAGTGTTGAAATGTGTCAAAATGGGTCATGGGGACTTCCTAGGGGTCCTAACATGTGATAAGGCATAATAGGACCCCTATGAAGTCCCCATGACCCCTTTTGACACATTTCAACACTAAAGTGTGTCCCAAGGGGTCGTACGACCCCTTGGGAAACAATTGAGTGCTCTAATATATTTTTGGGGGTTACACCAGGACCTAAGGGGTCCTAGTACACTTTCTCAAGCCTTAGGACCCTTAGGATCCCTCTATGACCCCTTTGGAAGCCTTTTGGATGCCTTATATTGGTGTAATTAACCTATGTATTAATATGTCCTATATAATATATATATTATATATATACTATACCTGATTTTATTATATATACAACAATATTTTATAAATAATATATATATATATATAGATATATATATATATATATATATATATATATATATATATATATTAATATAAATATAAAATATATATTACATACAATTTAGATATGAATATATCATGTGATATATTGTAAAATACATATTAATATATAATACATATAAAATAATATATAATATATGATGTATAATGTAACATTTAATATTAATATATATTATATATATATATTTATATATTTATATATATATATATATATATATCTATATATATATATAATATATATATATATATATATATATATATATATATATATATATATATATATATATATTTATATTATAATATAAAATATACATTACAAACAATTTAAATATGAAGATATCATGTGATATATTGTAAAATACATATTAATATATAATATATGATGTATAATGTAACATTTAATATTAATATATATTATATAATATTTAATGTAAAATGTATATTAGATAATATTTAATATATAATAGATATTATGTAATATTTAATATATATAATATATAATCTAATATATAATTTTTGATATATAATATATTGAAGTATGGAGAAATTGGAGGGAGAAAGGGGTTGGAAATAAATTAGGAGGGAGAAAGGGGAGGGAAAATTTAAAATTCAAAATTCTGCCAGGGATTTTCAGGTACTCGAAAACATCGGGTACCCGATTTGAAATCAGGTACTCGATTAGGCTCGGTATTGCTTTGTGCACCAAACCTACCTGGTCAACTCTTCAAATGTCACAAAAATGTATTTTTCCCCTGTTTCTCTGAGTTCCAGACTTCGACCATGTAGCTGACAATTTTTTTTTCACCCGAATTTGATGAAATGAAAAGGGTATTTTAAGGAGATTATCAGCTTTCTATCGATATAATTGCTGGTCAAATTTTGAATTCGTTAAGTAATTATTAGTTATTTTCTAATTGAGTTACCTCTAAAGTGCTGATTTATATACTGATTGAAAAAATGACTATAACTTTTAGACCGTATAACATTTTTGAGATCCAAAAAATGCGTCACATTCTATGCTTCGCCTACTATAAGGAAAAAATAAATAAATTTGAATTTTCTAAAGTTTTGAATGAGTTAAGGTGGTCAAACAGGGGAGTTTTTTATTCTGAAAATGTTGTAGCATAAAATTCATAATTAATTATTTTTTTGGAATAAAATTACAAAAAAATATGTGTCCCATCCGGGCATGAGTCTTCTACTGTATATATTAAATCTTATAAAAAAATATTATCATTTGATCATGATTAAGGTGGTCAGACATACACCTACTTCTTATTTTTTTCTTGAAATTTTTGTACTGCTGTATTGAAATCTATACTTTTCACCAATTATATTAATTTATTTTTAGAAAAGGCCTAGTAGTTTAGAAACTCTATTCAATTTTCTACAGATTCTATTCTTACAACCTTTTGGTATTAGGTTGATAGCTAGTTCAAATTTTCATGTCAAGTTGACTAACCCTAATTTGCTGATGTTTCATTGCCACTTAAGGCATAGTTTGGCCCCTCATGATCTTGCACATACCCACAAGCAATTATATTAAGAGGGGGTGTAAGGGTTATGTTGATAAGAAAGCAATTATATTAAGAGGAGGTGTAAGGGTTATATCAATAAGAATGATGCATTAAGATATACTTTTATTTTCTATAAAATATGTAGTATATATTTGATTATATAATAAACTAGAGAGAAAATTGTAACATTTTCAATTGCAATTATTTTATCTTTTATAATTCAGTTTCTTGAAAATTTGTAACATTTTCAATTGCAATTATTTTATCTTTTATAATTCTGTTTCTTTGTTAGAATTAGTCTATAAAGACTTTTTGCTTGAAGTTCTAAATGCGTCATGTCTTATTCCTTAAAGAAAGATTGAATGGAAAATATGCATAAAAATCTTCACCACATGTATTAGCTTGATTCTAATAAGAAAAGATAATAGTAGCAAATACAAATAAATGTGTGGTCTATGGTCACTCCCACGCTACACGAATGCTTATCATAATTGTTGTGGTTAAGAACATAGCATGTACAATTTCTTGTATTAAAGGTCAAAATATGTAGTAGTCCAATATAACATATCGCATTCAAATTTTGGTAATATTAGGCAAGTAGTATAAACCATCTATTTCAATTCATTTATTATACCCCAATATCAAGTGACACATT